>JAULUF010000044.1:28076875-28755000 GCA_031834385.1 Semotilus atromaculatus
CTGGCTGTTATAAATCATGTACAGCAGCCAAACAAATTTTGAAGTTAATGATGTGAGGGTCAAGAGCCCAACTAAAACAAACACTGATCAACATAATGGTAACATACCAATTCCGGTTTTCGCCTTCAGTGATTCTGCTTGTTAACATCAGGTGTCTTCAATAATTCTCAATTATCACTCAATTAATTGTGAGTAGCCCCAAGCAAAAGTGTGTTAGAGGGTGTAAAGGCAGTTTAAATGTCCCAAGGAAGTTCTTTTTTTGACGTCTCGACATCCATTGACTCTTATTTTGAAGCAAGGCTGTTTGAAGTGGGACTTGTTGGGGTTTTAATAAAGGTCCTTATTGAATGGTCTTTTCAGCAATTTTTTCATGTGTTAATATTTAAGGTAATATTTAAGATTGACTGGCCAATTCTCATGTAGATTCTTTGTAGATATTAGTTTGCTTAAATGTTTGAAATCTAGTAATTTCTGTAAACTCAAGTAACTTGGCAATAAATAGTTGCCCTAACTTGATAAAATCTGAGCGGTAATGGGTCAGTGGTTCATGTAGGTTGTCTACAAACCTGTAAGTTGTCTACAAACCAGAAGGTTGATGGTTCAATCCCCGCTTCCACCTGACTAAGTGTCGAAGTGTGCATGAGTCCAATACCAAAATAAGTTCAACAAGCATCTTTTTTTAGTTCTCTTAAGTAATGTTTTCCAGTCCACATTACTTGATACAGGGAGTTGACTCAGCTTAACTCAGTCAAAGCAACAAGATGACTTGACTTAGTTAAGTTGAGTCAACTAATCTTTTTTTACAGTGTAGAGGACCCGCCGTCTTTAAGATCGCAAGTTTGGGAAAACTTCGGTTTCCCAGTCAGTTACAATTAATTAAACCAACAAGCTTCAATATTAGGTTACTCACTTGCGCGTCTCTCTCTCTCTCTCTCTCTCTCTCTCTCTCTCTCTCTCTCTCTCTCTCTCTCCGCTCTCGCTCTCAAAAATATTACAGCGCTACTTTATTTCACTTAACAGATAAACGGGAGGGGAAAAAATCTGAACTATATATTTTGTTTGACAAGCAAAACATTCATGAGTCATGATGACAGCTGTTATCTTATCTATTTTTCCAACCAGTCTGTGGGTGCCATCTTTTGGACATTTATCATATTACATTGGTTTTAATTTATTGTCCTCAAACAGAGCACTAATCTGTTTATTTTAAAGTTACACATTCTATATTTATTAAAAAAGAAAATCAAATGTGTTTTTTAATGGTAGTATTATTTTAAACAGAAATAAATTAATTATAATTCAGATGAGAATAAAGAAAAACAAATCTGAAAATATAGCAAATACATTTTAAATTAATTCAGGTACAATTACCAAACATATCTCAAGGTCTTTTTATTAATTTAATTAATAAACTAATTATATAAAACTATTATCAATGCACTACAAATAAACTTGTTCTATGCCTTTACTTTATTCATAAAACTTATTTAAAAAATACAAGGCTTAAGACATTTATATTCTTTTAATCCAATTAGTAATACAGTAATTACATGAATTTCTCAAATGTAGTAATACACTAGGTGGTAGCCTACAGCCTGAGACATGCACAATAAAAAAAAATTGCCTTCTGCATTTTTGTTTTGCTTTTCCCTCCATTGTACCGAACCGTAATGTCTGAACCGAGGTATGAACTGAACCGTGACTTCTGTGTACCTAAGCATGCATTGCAACATGAAGCTTTTCATTTGAGTGTCACCATTGTTGAGATTCATATGCTGATTGTTGATGTCTGTGAGTGACAAAATAAAAATAAAAATTCTTGAGGTGCTAATGACTTATAACCTTTATTGATGACAACATCAATATGCAGTCATAGTCACTGGATCACTTTACTCTTGGCTTTTTTGCTATAACAATTGTGCCTTTTAAACACACAGGTAAAGCAGCCAGAGAAAAACTAATGTTCAAATGTCAAGGGCAAGAGCCCAACTAAAGCCAACACTTATCACCATTATGGTGACTACAAATTAAACAGTAATTCATCAACATCTAAACCTCTGTTAATTCTCAATACCGTCTGCTGTGCTCGTCCCGCCAGGTGTAGAGCCCCTTGGACGCACATTAGACGCGGGTCTTTTCACGTGACCAGGCAGGATTTTGAATAAGCCTCCTCCCCTTCCTTATGAAACTAAACATACCAAGTAATCTCTGCTAAACCTGATTAGTGCTATGAATCTTTCAGCTAAATAGTACAAACAACTAATGTTGTTTAGTAACGATAGCAGGTTTTTACTAAACATTAAAGAATAAGTAATGATCACTCGTAAGTTTAATTAGAAACAAAATCTCTGGGTTTACATTGCTGTTCTTTTTTTTAATAAATCAGTGCTTTTATTCAGCAAATGGTAAATGGTAAATGGACTGCATTTATATAGCGCTTTCACAGACCCACTGGGCCACCAAAGCGCTTTACATTTGCCTCACATTCACCCATTCACACACTCATTCATACACCGACGGCGGTGTCTGCCATACATGGCGCCATCCAGCTCGTCGGGAGCAGTTGGGGTTAGGTGTCTTGCTCATGGACACCTCGACACTTGGTCAGGTGGAACCGAGGATCGAACCACCAACCTTCCAGTTTGTAGACAACCCACATGAACCACTGAGCCACTGCCGCCAAGCTTGCAAGCCAGCAAGGATGCAAGCTGATCAAAAATGACGGAAGACATTTATAAATAATTTTCTATTTCAAATAAATGTGATTCTTTTTTAACTTTCTATTCATCAAAGAATTCCACAAAAAAATTAAGCAGCACAAGCATTTTCAATATTGGTAAAAAAAAAAAAAAAATGTTTCTTGAGCACCAAATCAGCATATTATAATGATTTCTTATAGAGATGCACCGATATGAAAATGTTGTCCGATACCGGTAATTCTTTATATTTGAAAGCCGAAAGGCTTTTGAGGGCCTGATTACAAAAACAAAAGTCTCACCATTAAAAGCCATGTCCAAACCACACAATTATAATTTTATATAATTAATTCTGTTAATTTTATGTGGCCTATATGACAGACTTGCACTGCACATGTTGCACTTAACTGTATTTTCCTTTTTGAAGTGATTGGAATCATATTTCAAGCAATTCAAAACCATCATGGCAAACAGTGCGCATCTGAAGTGTCTCAGATGAAGGAAATAATCCATTATTTATCGGCTTTGATATGTCGGCCAAATTTTCTTATTGGGCCAATAACAATAACATTAAACATTAACACACATCGACCGATACCGATATGGTGGCTGATATATATTGTGCATCCTTAATTTCTTAAGGTTCATATGACATTAAAGACTGGAGTAATGGCTAAATTACATTTTAAAGTTGTAATACTGCATTTTTAATCAAATAATAGACTTCTTTCAAAAGCATGAAAAAATATTGCGTATCACAAATAATTCATTTTTCTGTAGGGACAATGAAATTATAAATGCATTTAAAAATCATTGTAGTATCCAAAAAGCATGCTATTGTCAAGGAGCCACATCCAAAAAGAATAGTGGTACCGGGGTACTTTTTCTTTCACTGCTAGTTTTAATTTCTATCATTTTCCTTGTCAATGCATAAAGACATAACACACAAGTCTTTTAGGAAGTTGTTTTCATTCTTTAGCTAAATGAGAAATTGCATGATTCTGGTTTGTAAATCTCCCGTGAAATGTAAAATGCATGTGGCTTTGGCGTTATTTTTTGAGCTGAAGTGTAGAGGCGATTGCAAGCTTTGTCTGGCGGCTGAATGACACGGTTCTAGCAGTGCAGTGCTCTCATGAGCCGCTCCAGTGACTACTCTCCATGAGAGGCCTCCATTTTCGTCCTCATGCAGTTTTAGCTGAGAGGCCCATTGATCCTGAAATCACTGAGCACTTCCCTCTGAAGAGGTCGTGGGCTGTCTCTCTTTACACCTGTTGTTGGCGCATGCAGACCATTTCACCATTAAAGTGATTGAACTTTTAATATTTAAATAAGCATTTTTTATGTTATCTGTTATAGAGCAAACACTATGGGTGGATTTATTTTATCCTATTGATATTTGTATTTTTATTTTCTCATTTCTTTTAAGCCTCTTGTTTGTCTTCTCTAATGTTATCTTCCTTTCTGCTTTTCTTAGACTATCTCTATATCTTCAGTTCTTTCAGTGCCCAATCTTTCTTCTCCTCTTCCTCCTGTTCTTATTCTCTTCTTCTTTTACCCACTCAGTCCTTGAACACCTCTCTTTATTCTCGTTTTTTCCAGGGTCTTTCACACATGAGTCATGACCCATTTAATGCACAGAATGCCATGATTGTGTTTAATAAATTGCATTTCCTGTGCTGTGTGCGTTACTAACTCCGCTTATATCAATATGATTATATTTGACAGCATGCCATGTGCATTTAATAGGCTAATATAGTGTAGCTACCTTTAGCTTTGGTAGTAGTATGAGTTAACTGTTTTGAAAACCAGAACCTTAGATGAAAGCAATATATACTCTATAATTTGTTATTTATGTGAAATCAAGAAAAATGTACAATCTATAGCCTATGTATACATACATACATTTTTTTAAGAAGTTTCTTTTGCTCACCAATACTGCATTTAATTGATCGAAAATACAGTAAAATCGTAATATTGTGACATTATATTACAATTGAAAAGTTATTTTATATTGTAATACATTTTCAAATGTAATTTATTACTCTTGTGACAAAGCTGAATTGTCAGCATCATTACTAAAATTTTAATTGTCACATGATCTTTCAGAAGTGTGTGTGTGTGCACGCAAACAGAATATATAGTGTAATGAAATAGCAGTGAATATAATGAAACGGTGCTAATGAGCAACAAGAAGGCACATGGATCATTTAAACCGCCAAAGATCCAGCCACCTGACAAACTGACTGAACAAGCTCCTAAGCAAATGATTCAGTTTAAATTATTTCTCTCTCTCACACTCACACACACACACACACACACACGCTGAAGTTAGCTATAACCTGCTGAAAGGTGAAGACCAAAGCACATGCAATACTATCAGTGTTCCTCAGTGATGCGTTTCAAATTTGGGTTCACACCAGTGTCATTGTGTCAGTGAAAGCATCCTGTTAGTGCTGTTTGTTTCAAAACCCATTTTTTCAGCTCTTTGAAACATTATGCAGTATGTATGAAATTCCACATTTAAGCACTAGCCTATATAAGTATCAGTTCTAATATACAAGCATCAGTGCTGCAAAGTAAGTCACTTAGTAAATAGATGATGATGAGACAGTAGAGGTATTGACGTTTTTCGTCTTTCGTCTTTCATCTGTCACATGATCAGGCTTGGTGTCAGATGAACTGTGTAGTGCTGTGGGATATGAGCTGCTTTACTGTAGACGCCTGAAATGAGGTCCAGATAGCGTAGGTGAGGCCCTACTCAAACACTTATTTACTTAATATGCATAATGTGGATATTGTATCCGTTACTGCTAACTGTTTGTAAGGACATTTCACTATGAAACTGCATTGACTTAGTAAGTATTAGCCACCTTTTTCAGTAGCACTTTACATACATAAATTTCAGGTAGTGTACAGTTCTTGTTAGAAACGTTGAATATTTGAGCTGATCTTAAAGTGTGCAAATTTTTTTATACTGAAAAATTAGAACTAAAACTAAATCTTTCATAACACTGCTTTGTTTGAGTTTCCAGACCAGCATGGCTTAGCAACAATGGAGTTGGGACTATAGACCTATGTTTGATGTGACCTATGATTGTGTCAAAGTAATGTTCATATATCAGTAATATACAGCTGTAAGAAAATACAAGTAATGAATCATTAATTCAGATAAGCAGGCACAATGAACAAGTCTGTTTGAATATTTAATATTTAGTTTGGTGACACCAGGAGCATAGTTCAATAGAAACAGAATCTATTAATTAATTACTGTATACATCATGTGTAAGTTTTCGTACGAACTGCACAGACCAATTATCTGCGCAACTTGAGTGAAGCCCAGTTGCTTAAAGGGTTAATTCACCCAAAAATAAAAATGATCCCTTAATTTACTCACCCTCGAGCCATCATATATGACTTTCTTCTTTCAGCCAAACACAATCGGAGTTATATAAAATATCCTGGCTCTCCCAAGCTTTATAATGGGAGGGAATAGTAAATGAGATTTTGAAGCCCAAACAAGCGCATCCATCCATCATAAAAGTATCCATACGGCTTCAGGGGTTAGTAAGGCCTTCTGAAGTGAAGCGGTGTGTTTTTGTCCGAAAAATATCCATATTTATAACTTTATAAACTACAATCGCTGGCTTCTGGTAACGGCCGTACGTAAGTCGAGTTACGACGGAAAAGTGACCTCTGACCCGACACGTGACGCATTGAAGAACGCAGAAGTGCAGATGATAGAGCAAAACAAAACACCAGTCTAAAGTCTAAAACGAGAATTTTTAAAGAGAAATGTCAGAGGAGTTTGAGTTTGTTGCCCAGCCCTATTTGTTGAACCGAGCCCGAGGCGTCTACTCTCACCTAAGCTTATGCTACTCCTACATCCTGCGTCATAAGCCGGATCTCGACTCTCTTGTGACTGGTCGGATGGACGTTATCACTCTTGTTGTTGTAGACTTTATAATAGATAATGTGTAACAACAAATTAGTAGTTGTGCCACTAATCAAACAATCCAATTTTATTTGACTATAATATTTGACTCATCTTGATTCCCTGAGCCCTGATGTCACCTTCAATCCCTCTTCCCAAATACTGACAGCATGTGTTTTTATCAGTAAAATTTCAAACAAATTAGCCTGTGAGAAAAAGCCCCACAGATCTGTACAGATGATGCATGTTGCCAGAGTTTTATGTCTGTAAAGTGAGGTGTGATAACTCTGCTGTTGAGAATACTACTTCTCAGTTTCTCTTTTACTCTCCCTCTCTCTGTCTTTCTCTGACCTGCTGTATACTCCAACCCTTCCGCTCAGACTAATGCAATAAAATGACAAATGAATTAACTTTAAAGATCAGCCATCTTGCTCTATCAGGGTGCTGTTGCTAAGCCTCATTCTACTGCCAGTATAGGGTAGTTGTGTTTCAAACACATCCATAGGTACTGAGGTACTATATGCAACGTATAGAAAGGATTACATTTTGTTCATTAATTTTTCAACTATAGAAACATTTACTGAATGAAAACATTTATAAATCTTCGAGGCAGCTTTAATCACAACTGTTTTAAAACAACAGTAGCTATGTTCACAATTCCCCCTCTGAATTTCAAAATGAGTTTGACTGCTGAGTGAACATATTGCATTACCATGGGTTAGTCAGTTGCCAGGTAGCCTGAGGCGGTGCCATATATCAGTGAGACTGGCTGCTCGGGCTCCTGGCCTCTCCAGCGCTCAGGGTTCCCACCACGTCCCTGCTTTGATATTACTTCTCACAGCAGCCCACATCATGATAATGGATGTAGACTCATTCATTATCTCCATCAATCACATGCGCTTACACACAGGAGCTAGGTGTAAGAAGAGCCTCTAGTATGAAGACTGAGAATATTGGACAATTGAATTAGGCTAAGCTCTATATGTGGCCTGTCAAGATAGTAATTATCCTATATTAGTGAGGCATGAACAGCAAAGGTCATCTCAAGTAGATCTACGGTTGGTGAATATCTATGTTTTTGTGGTTTAGCAATGAAATACTGATATATTGAAAGAAGTATAATGTGCTTTTTAGTCAAGGACATTATGAGAGGTTGTTCATGCATGTGAGTGCATTCCGCACTGTACTGTATGCTAATAGATTCCATAGTAAATAGTTTGTTAGTGCCTGAGGCGCTGGACAGCATAAGTGATCTGTATGCAAAGGAACATCAGCACTTTATTAAGTATGAAAAGACTGTAAACACTCAATGGCAACAAAGTAAAGTTCAAACACACATTATGCACCAGGTCAAAATATATGTTGGCCTAATTACTTTAAGTAACAAGACTCTTCCTTTCATGGGTGTTTCTGCTAAGGAATTTAATCTAATTTAATTTAGTTTCACCATTGTAACCATCATTTCTGGTGAAGTCCCATTTGAAATAAACTTGAAATGTCTTGACACATCTGTGGTTGAGATGGGTTTTTTTTTTTTACATGTAGTACACATCGGTGTCTGCCAGCATTAATATATTTATGGTGTGGTTTTAAGGACTAATGATCAGACTGTTAAGAATAGTAATAATAGTAGTTCAACATCAACTACATCAATATATTATTGTAACTGTAGTATGGTAGTTATTATTTTTGAAACATTTTAAAAATGTGTTGCTCCATATGTCTTAAAGGAACATGGATGAGGATGTTGTTGAGCTGCTTTCACACACACTGTGATGTTCAGCCCTCAAATGATCCACAGTACACAGCGATATCCAATTGAGAGGTTGTTTAAGGACTTAATTTGTGTACAGTATGTATCACTTTAAGAAAAAGTGTTCTCTCTATTATAACTCTGGATCACCAATGGGATCTATAGAGAGGGTACAGGGCAGAAAACCTCCATATATTCAGTTCAGCTGGGAAATCAACACAGCGCTTCCCACTCATTGCGTCTCACACTCAGCCGACAGTTTACCCGTTTGTGTTACGAAGTTTCATCAAAGATAACATCTAATGATCAAAGCCAATGATGCTCATCTGTGTGAATAATGATGCAGAGGAAACAGCTTGTCTTGAGCTGCATCCGGAGGCTCAGGAAGAGCCCGCTTAATCATACAAACACTCATTTTATTGTGTCTGTGTGTGTGCTATCTTGTGACAAATCCATGGCTCTCTCTAATGCTCTGACAACTGTTACTGTGGAGGATCTCATAAAGAGTTCAATATGCAAATGTTAGGGTGGAATCATAATATTGATCTGATATCTTCCTATGGAGCTCATAAAGGCCTTTGGAGTCTCAGTTAAATGACATGATAGAGTGTTGTCCTTGAAATGCCGTGAATAATGATTTATTTTGAAGACTGGATTGTTTCACACACATTTGTAGTGATATTTCTCAAATATTTTGGTTAGAGATTTTGATCTCAACCCAAAGTGTTACTTTTCTGAAATTAATTCAGAAACAGATTTTGTTTTGTAGTTTTAGCTTTTGTGCATTTTTTTGGTAAAATTTAAATTATTAAAAAGAAAGGTAAAGTTTCAAATTTGAAAACCTTGATGCAAATTATTTTCTTTATCAGCCTTTTGTCTTGTTGTCCAGTAAAATACCTGAACATTCTTAAAAGAAGATAAATGTAATTGGAAAGCAAAATAGCTTAAGTTATTAACTTAAGACATTTAAAATATATCTCTAATAAAATAACTTGAATAAATATAATGAAATTTAATGAGGTTTATGATTAAACCATTTTGCTAATATTTCTTGAATCTAATGGAATATATTCCGTTAAGAATGTCATCCATAAAAATACACACACAACTTAGGGGCTATGTAACTAACATATAAGTTTCAAAACAGTCAGCCAGACAAACGCACACAGCCTGCATAAAGTAGCTGTGCCTTTTCACAAGCCGTTGTGACTTCCGTAAACATGTGACATAGAACTACTGTCACCACCTTCATTCACCACCCCGAGCACTGCCCACCGTCCGCCCTTCTTTTGCCCAACCCCAGACAACATCGTTGCTGAGCAACAACAACACGGAAACATGTTGAGAAAACGCTGTTCAGTCGATAGATTACAGAAAACAAACGATGAGACCAGTGGCTAATGTCTATTTATTCGGAAATACCACAGTAATTTAGTTAGAGTTTAGAGTTTAGACCTTAACTGTCTGGCCTGCACATTTCACAAGTGATTGGCTTTGTCAATCAGGCACAGTTCAATGCCGGTATTTCAAAGAAGCTACTCATCAAAGATGCTGCAGTCCCTACATGGTTGGGTCCGACCTCAAATTCGCAACCCGTAAATAAACTTAACACATTTTATGTTACATTATGGAACCAGCATAATCTGAAATGATAGTTTGTAAACGGATATGCAACACTAACGTTTTGCTAAGCTGATGCCGACATGTTGTTTTGTACAGTCTATGGTTGCCACAAGCTTTGATAGAATATCTGTTGGAAACAAGACAAAATATGTTTGTTTTCCTAAATTACAGACACTGTTAGTGTCTACAGACACTATAGTTGGTGTACAGACTACTATAGTTAACAGACACTATAGTTGGTGTCTGTTGTTTTTATTGAGTTAAAGAAGGTGAGATTGAGTTCACTCAGTCTCTGTGTCTTTTGTTTTGCTAACAGAAACTAATGTTTAGTGTACTTGCATGGTAGCCTGGATGCCAGCTGAACTTAGCCCCGCCCACAACATTTGAGGATGGGATGTTCGGTCTGGACTTGATCCGTTGTTAAGCAAGTATACCCGGACCAAAGCTGTTCGGACCAATCATATTGTCAGGGCGGGCTTTATACGATGATGGACAAATGGTCAACAGTAATGTAATCATCCACGTCACCAAAGAGCACTTGGGTTGAATTCGTTTACATCAAAGAATGGCTGCCGCTAGAGAATTTAGATGTAGATTCAGCCATCGCGTCTGTTATAGAAGATCTAGACAGCTCATTCATTTTAAAAGAGGAACTCAGAACCGTGATCAAGGCATTTGTCAATCGGAAAGATGTTTTTCCTGTCCGTCCTACAGGATTCGGTCTATCCAATTGAGTGCATTTTCTTTCCTGGTTCGGTTGAAACATGCCCCATAATCACAGCCCAATGGTGCAGTATCAGACTCACATTCTGACTAGAATCTGAGTATGACGACGTCAGGCTACTTGCATGGGTAACGTTATTTCAAAAGTCTGAGTTTGTTTACAGGCAGTTTAAATTAGTGTTACCATTAAATCTGCATGTATCATTGATGTAATGGTAATTATAATACTCTTACAATAACGCAGAAAGTAAAAAATAAAATAAAAAAAACATTAATTACCATTCTGAAACATCCTTTTGTAAGCGCGTTTGAGGAGGTGGTTGGTTGTCTCCTGTCGTAGCGAATTCGGGGTCTGAGTCCAGCTCGAACATAAGGCCTGATAACATTTCCCTCACCAGTGTCCATCATTACAGGTGTTTTATTTACCTCACTTGTGTAGCCACAGCAGGCTACAGCATACATGACCCTAGTTGCCTGTGGTTGGCCTTGCCGTGCGTCACTCAGAAAACAACTGGCCAATCAGAAGAGAGGCGCATGAATATTATTTAGACAGGCCAACATCGACCTGTTCTTAGCAGAGCTCCTTTGAAAGGAGCTGTAAAAATATATTGAGATGGTTTTAGGTACTAATACCGCAAATACATATTCTTAAGGACATCAAAATCTAAAATAAAACTCCAAAAAAGGTGTACAATATGGGACCTTTAAAGGCATAATATGTAAGATTTTTTGCATTAAAATTCGCAAACTACAGGGCTCCCGACTAACTTTTTTCACTAGGAACACAGTGAATATATACAGGAAATATATAATAAATATGTAATATAGTGCACATATTTATAGTGCAAAATACTCATTTATACTAATACTAAAAATATTATAAAAATAAAAATTTTTCCTTGCCTTGCCTTGATTGGTCGATATTACAGTATGTACGTATACATTTTTTTGCCACACAAACCTCTGACTCTGAATCATCATCCGACTGTGATACTGTAGACTCTGGCACTAGCCGCAGGTCGGAAGAACGAGTCAATAGTTCGCTTGCTCATTGCTCAGACGCACATAGCAGGTTGTAATATTTGTCTCCGTCTCCTTCCCAAAGACGTTTACGTGCGCTCGATTATCTCTAGGACCCTCCCCCACCACACATTAGCCACACATTGGCCATTCCTTATTATTCTCACACTCATTGGCCTTTCACTCATCCCGGATTCATTGATGCACCCCTTACACGGGCAAATTTACTGGTCGCACATGTGCGTCTTGATGTCAAATTCAGTCGCACACTCTCAAATTTTGGTCGCAGTCTGGAGCCCTGCAACTTGCACAGTGTTACATATTTTGTTAAATTGTTTACTTGCGTTATCCCAGTTGTTACCAACAATGTTTAATTCCAGAGAAATTTGCAATTATAACCAGTGTAATGGCCCGTGTCATTGCGTCGCCTTTCAGTGGCTTACGCAGAGCGAAGCGAACACACAGACATTATACAACATAACAACTTTTAACACACTCAAATGCATATTGGCATGATTGTTTTGACCAAGGAAAACAGCGTTGCGTTACCCCAACATTTTAATTAATCAAATAAAGTGACCTGTATGAGTAGTAGTTTAATAGTGTAATAGATAAGCAACATAACTAAATAAGTGGCAGTGGCCAACTACGGCATGCAATTATAATAAAAACTGCAATGTAAAATGTCCCAGGCCTGGTCCTCTCTCATTCCTTCTTGTATCCTTCCGGAGCTCCTCCATGGGACTCAAGGCGGGTGTGTCGTGCAGGTATCTCTCATTAGCATTCGCTCCACCGCCTTCTTCCACTCCCACGGTTCTCGGCCCCACCCTGATTCATACCACAGTAACGTTAGTAAACTTTAATACATTAGCTCATCCATGAACATGATTTCTGCCTGAGTCCCCGTTGTTATTATTTTAAATAGGCGACCTCTAGTGGGGAAACCTACATACTGTCCCTTTGAAATTTGTTACTGTTAAACAGTTATTTTAATCAATTTGCAGCCCATATATTTTACATTTTTTAAAAGGTTTGTATGTTTAATGTGGTGGCAACATTTTTTACATCACTGAATAAGAGACAATGATGTACCAATTGTCTTTAAAGGTTATTTATTTTCTTGCAAGAAAAGTCCAGCAGTCATACAGTCATACAGAATGGCTGCAGAGTGTGACAATGAGAGGAGGGCATCCTTCCTTCCTTATAGTCCTGACTCCCCCTCAAGGTTATTTCTCTAGGCCAAATGAAGATATGTCTTATCCAACTCTAACTTCATTAGATTTGCTTATCATATGCTACCCTTGTAGTGGAGGCCCTCTGTCTTGGTCGGACATTAGTCACACATTTGCACGTATACAAAAGTCATACATGTAGAACATATTAAATTTCTCCCACATTTAACAAAGCAAAATTCTGCTTCCTACTTTGGTACAGATCCACAAACTGTAATTTCAAATACTGAATTGTTGTGTGATTGACTAGATCTGTTGAACTACACTGCTCTTAGAAATTCTGAGTGGTCTGAAACCCGTTTCATTTAATAGTTCCCAAGTGTATTTCGAAGAAGCAATGCCTACCTCGCTGTAATGCACTTTATATTTCTTCAGTCATGTTTGTTTACAAGCCTATCTTTTGTCTGCAACCCTGTAAAGAGTGTGGCAGGAATGAATCTTCTGCTCATTCTCTCTCACCCCATGCGTTTGAAGTCTCAAAGCTCCACCATCTTAGCCTTCAGCCCTCTCTTTCTGTCTTCATCTTGGATAATAAACAGACACCTACTTCTAATGAGAACCATAAAGCCACTCCTATTTTATTCTTCTCTTGCTCAAATTAGGCAGCAGTACGTATATTTTCTGGCTTTGTGAACGTCCCTGTTGTTGTACTTGTTAAATTTAATAACCTCAGTTCTATTTCTCTTTATCCCCGTCAGGTTGGTGTGGAGTTTTGTAACAAAAAAGGATCCCTCTGTGCACTGGAATAAATCAGCCGAAAATGAGGAACTGTTGAGCGTGAGTATGATTTCATGTGTTCCCCAAATATTGTGTTGTATTATTATGAGCTTTGTGGAAATCCGGCTGGTTTGCTAATGCTGTTTGTTCGGTATCATTCAGATTAGACTAGTTCTTGACCTGATTGTAATATGCATAACAATAATTAAATTAGATGGAACATTGTTTAAAATGCGACTCTCCATTGGTTGGCGTGCGATTGAGGACAACATTTAAGGACACAAAGTTGTCCGTGAGAAGTCACAGACAGATGGTGTAGTGCACACACTTACGCTCTCTTTCACTCATGTCTTTACAAGGAAAACCAATAGATTTAATAGATTAAGACAGGAGGATTAGGCTTTTACCTGGTTTTTGGTGGATATTCTGCTGCTCTTAAATGTGTTACACAGTTTTAAATGCAGAAAATATTTCAAAACATCTTTAAAACAAAATAAATTTACTTGAGAAGCAGAACTGCTTAAAATATTGAGTTGACTTGAAAATCGATCTTAAAATAATGAGGTAAGAAAAATAAACAATTCAAGCATAAATCTAATAAAATTTTGATTAAAATGTTCAAGATCTAGGCTATTCTCTGAAAACAGATTAATCTTGGGGTCAATGACATTACCTCTTTCCAGTCCCTCCAGAAAAACGCGATTATGTGATCGCATGATTTAATGCATAATCAGCCAAAGTCCGCATATTTATGCGGGGGCCGCATTTTTTCAAATACGCCGCACTTTTGCCGCGTAAATTGCAGATTTCTGCTTGCATGATTTCATAATCCCCGTATTTTCGTTGCAAAAAAGTCACATATATCTTAGCAGAAAGTTGAAAAATGTTGTGTTTCCTTCACACAAGAGCAGCCGCTCCCCCCAGTTGCCATGGGAACGTTACGCGACGTGAACATCATCGAAAAGCTGCAAAGCCCACGATGAAGCCGTGATGAAACCCACAAATCAGTCTCATTTGCCAACAAAAATAAGCGCAAAAGACCGCGCAAAGCAGTTTCCCGGTGTGTTACATGATGTAAATTTACGTTACAGTAAGAGATTGCACTTTGTGCATTGGAAGCACTTATTTTAACAGAACTGTAAAACAGGGAGCACACATTTTATGTTTTTTATATTTTATTTATTAATTTAAAGCTACAGAACTTGTTTGACTCATCAATGTTTTGTAAGTTTGAACCATGTGTTTATTAAATAAAACAAGATGAGAACTTAAATATTCCCAGCACTTTCTGTGATGTAGTATGCTTGCTTATCATTGGAAGTAATAAGAAATGACTCTTTACATTAAAGGAGAACTCCTGCGCAAAATGAACCTTTGGTCTAATTACACATTGTTACCTAGTCAACCGTTATCTGAGATTTGTTTTCATGATTATCGAATGTAAATAGTTTTATCTCTAAAAACAGTTTAGACTATAACGCTAGTATATAGAGTAATGACAAATAAAAATCGCTTGTTAATACCACTAACAAGGCTCAAAATAGCCCCACACTAACACGGTAGCATAATAAGGGTCCCTACCTTCAAACGATCTACGAACGCCGATCCAAGTGCACTGAATTGTGTAGAATCTCATATGGTCCGTTGTTTCCGGAAGAAAGCACTGAGCGCATAAGAGAAGCACTGAACGCAACAGAGAAAATAAATAAATAAAAATAATTTAATCACATCTCACCAGCGCACTTGGATCGGCGTTCGTAGATCGACTGGTAGAGACTGTTTTTCAAAGATGGCTTCTGCCTGTATTCGCGAAGCTGACTGTATGTATAAAATATCTTCTTATTAAACTGTCTGGACACTGACAACGTTCTCAATGCTTCGGTTTGAAGGTACGGACCCTTATTATGCTATCGTGTTAGTGTGGGGCTATTTTGAGCCTCGTTAGTGGTATTAACAAGCGATTTTTATTTGTCATTACTCTATGCCCTATATACTAGCGTTATACTAGCGTTATAGGCTAAACTGTTTTTAGAGATAAAACTATTTACATTCGATAATCATGAAAACAAATCTCAGATAACGGTTGACTAGGTAACAATGTGTAATTAGACCAAAGGTTCATTTTGCGCTGGAGTTCTCCTTTAAGGTAGTAGCCTAGTGAGAACATGGTGTTGGGGGAATCACTTTTTTTCTCTCTTTTTCATCAAACCGCAGTTTTTGTAGGTTCCCGCAATTTTTGCAAGTTCCTGCAATTTCATTGCATAAAATTGCAGAAATATCCCGCATATTCCATCGCGTTTTTTAAGAAAACGTGCCGCACAATCAAGGATTTTTGCCCGCAACATTCACAAAAAAACTCCGCATTTTTCTGGAAGGACTGTCTTTCCACGCCATTGACAAAATTTTCCCTGATTCATTATTACACAACGCTTACCCACCATTGACAGAATTTTTCAGCAATCGTTATTTCCACTGTTATACCGTAGAGTCCGCTATTACGCATCTGCTGAAATAGAACAGCATCTCTGACCCAGGAAGAGGTATATGGCTGTGCAAACTTTGTTGGTGTTGATAGAACGATGAATAAAGCACAGATTGAGTCTGAGTCTGATACAGCTCTAGTCTTTTACAAAAAACATGATTTTCTCAGTTCTTTCTTTTGATATATTGTATGGTCAGATATTCATACAAAAAAAATTCTAGGGCCCATGAAAGTTTTGTGAAAATTATCAAAAAGTCTGGTGGTGGCTGGCAACTTAAAAAAAAGAAAAGAAAAAAACTGCCACTGGCGGGGAAAGAGTTGTCCAATTGAGAGTTAACTCAAATTTCACATTAAATGAAAATATAATAAACAGAGAAGGAGTTTTACAATATTTTTGTTTTCTTAATCTATAAAAGTAAAAGACAATGCTAAACTAACTTTTTTTATATTTTACTTTTTTGAATGGGCCCATTTCCTTAATTATCATATTAGGACTGTTGTATCACCAAGACATTTTTGACTCTATACCGGCCCAAAATATCAAAATAAATTTTAATACAGAAATAATAACTTGCACGTCATAGAAGAGATATATTTAAGTCAATGTATGCAGTATGCACATAATGAATTTGATTTGTATGTGTTTTTTAAATTATTTTTTATTAACAGAAGTGAGCCCAATGCCATTGGCGCTTTCACAGTTTTGCTTCTCGAGTAGTTTAAAGGGTGTTTAGATATTTTTTACTGTAAAATAAGACACAAATACATATTATGAAAATATAGACTCTCCAGATGTTCACAAATAGCTTTAGGCTTAACTGCTAAACCGAGTGCTTTCAGTCACATTGCAGGTGCCGTTATAATGAGTATGGAGGAACCATGCACCACCCTTGGGTTTCTCCTGTGAATCAGCAGGGTGCTTGGATTAACTGTCCAGCGGAGGACTATGATCTGATACTGCAGTTCAAACGCTCCACACACAGTGTGCAAGTTCATTGGATGAGAGTCACGGCTGTTAAGTTATCTGGGAGTAGTCCTCTGTAGAGGACTGATCTGACATACACTGATAAGAGCTTCTGGAGTGCTGCAGCTCGGCTGCTTTCATTAGGGCACAACTGTTTGCTACACAGGAACAGTGAAATGGAGGCAGTGACACGGTCTAATTTAATCACACTCATGTGCTGCTCGAATGTTCAATCTGCTGCCATAATGCAAGCAAAACAATCATTTCACTGCATAGTGGACTGCAGTGTCTGAAAGATGTGATTTGATTTGAAACACTTTAGTTTTCAATTTATCTCTTCTAAAGTGTTTTTTAATTCCATGGGAAATATATCTTAAAATACGGAAGAGCATATGAATCATTCTTTCAGAATTTGTTTTCAGTACAGTTGTAACAGCATGTTACCCTATGTTAAAAAAAGGACACTGGAAACGTGAGTTTTTAAACTTACAACCATCTATTGTCTAGATAAACCATATATTTTAATAATAGTATAATCCCACACAGCTTTGATGCGTAATAGCGGGATCACTTTGGAATAACCACGGCATCTAAAAGGATGCATCATTTGGTCCACGACAATGTCTGAGAGTATAAGTTGATCTGAAGAGCAGTACTTGATGACTAATCTAGAATGACGTCCATTGACTGCGAGGTAACAACCATGAACAGAGAAAGATGATGCCATTTGGTTTTTCTTTTTGCCTTTTTTTTTTAATTAATGATTTCATTTTCACTAGCTGTGTTCTTGATCTGAAGTCAGTATTGTTCTTTTCTTTAGGTCACGACATTGAGTCAAACATCTGAGTTATACAGCTAGAAGCAAGGGTGTAGGCTAAGAATATTCAGAAAAGTGGGTGGGGCATATTGTTAACCTTTTCATCTTGAATCAAGAATATTAATTTTATGTGAAGGAATGTATGCCTAGTAGTCCTATCTGTTCCCTGAAAAGATATCCTGATAACTATAGTAGGATTTAACTGATAAGACTTCCACTTGGTCTTAATCCATAATATACTTAAAATTAATTTCACTTATACAGATATAAATTTTACAGACAAGTAAAATTAACCCCTTCAATTGTTTTTTTTTTTAGATAGTGCTTAAAGTTGTAGGCTAATGGTTGTTTTGTTTTTCTTCTGGTTACAATAAGGGCTGGATTTTGTTATTTTGTTCTGTAAAGATTAAAGTCACGATGTAAGTAGCTACATGTACAGATAATTTCTTCTGTAGTGTGATGTACATCCAAGTGAAACAGATTATCAAAAAAATTGTTTCCATCTATCCATCGGTTTTTAACTGGATTTGAAAGAACAGATGGGATTAAGCAGACTAAATGACTGGAGATGTCTGGAATAAGTCGGTAGGATGTTTCACCAGAGAGCTGACATTTTTATTAAAATGACAAGTTCTAGAAAAATAATAATCATTCACAATGAGATCAAAAACATGCATTTAGAAAATAGATGGGAGTAAAAATCTGTGAAGGGATAATTAAAATGTAACATCATGTAAACATTTAAATTTTTATAAAAATCCCTGAAAAGTATTGAAAATATTAAAATCAGTAATATCAGAATGTGTAGTTTGTGCATAAAAATGTTTGTTAAAAAACAAGACATGTTGAAAGGTGTTCACTTAACCCATCAAAGTTTTTCAACTGGATTGACGTTTATCTTTTAGCATGCAATGTGAAGTATTTAACTCTGTTCATTCCAATAAAATTTCAGATAGTGAAGAACAAATTTATACTCGCTTGCGTTATGTATTATGCACTTTATCATCTCTCTGACAGACAGCATGTTGAAGCTGCGCAGGCTGCTATTTTCTCACTCTTCTTGGAAAGCGATAACGCATTCAAAACATCCGGTAGTGTGAGTTTTCCAGGAAATGCTTGTATTTGCTGGACCTCTGCTTCTCGTAAATACTTCTGTGTGTTGTGCATGTTATTTTTTGACAGACATTGATGTTGTGATATTCAAATGATATGGATTTGGAGTCAGATGGGTCGTAAGGTAATAATAATTTCTTAGCCGGCAAATATTAAGTGAAGTGACTGGATGCCTATGAGTGTGCTATGTCAATGTTTTTAGTTCTAATATTCAACGGACGTGAGTGGTAAAGTGCGTGAGGGCGAGGGTGAACTGTTTGATTATTGGGTAATTAAAAAATGCCATGGAGACATTCAAAATGCATAGTTCATTTTGAACATGTTTATGTCGCAAATTCTTTTGAAATTCTTTTGAAAATCTAGTTCATTTTTTACCATGCAGAGAAGGAGTGGTTTTGATGCAAAAAGTTCTCTTATAACAATTTTTTTTTTATTTTACTCCATGTAAATGCAAATCCTGTTGTAAATAATAGTGAAAAATCACTTTTTACAACTGTTTTTCCATTATTACCCCATAGCAGATTTTGACTTTTCATTTCATGCTGACCTTAAAAAAAGATATGGCAAAAGTTAAGAAACCAACGTGGTCAGAAATGATTAATAAATATTTTCCCCATTTTCCAATATGGACATTTCTCTAGTGTAAGATGTTTCATATGGATTTGGGAGAGATGATAAACTGTCATAAATGATGAGAAGGGTCTACAAATAAAGCATCCCTGAGTTCGGTGACAGAGCTGCCTAAGGATGACGGGCACTTTCTGAAAAATAGGCCATGTTTTGCCGTTCATGTGTGCGGTTGCCCGGCTTTTGTGAGCGAGAGTGAAACGAGCCTTTTTTTGGCACCAGCAGAAGGTGAAACACGTGGTGGGAGATGCACTTTCTCAGAATGGTGGCTCTGAGTTGCCCGTGGCGAGAGCTCTGCTCATTAAATTTTCAGTTTAATATCTCCATATTTCCCTTCTTTTCCCCTGTTCTGCTCCCCATATAAAATTGCTTAACTGATGAGAGCATAAGCTGAAAAGGGGAAAGAAATTCAGGAATTGTTTTTCCAGTTTTTGTTATTTGACCACCTGAATCACAAAGGAACGATAATGAACGTGTGAGACATTTGTGACCCTCTCTTTTAAAACGGCAGCAAAGCACTGAGCGGGATATGATGCTCACACTGAGAAGTACCCTAAAACAGATGACGCATGATAGTAGTCTGATAGTACAATTCCCACTACATCACAATGACAGATGATTCAATCATTACTGATTCCAACTCCTGATGAAGAAAACCACTGTACCCTCAAATATAGAAATAACATTATCATTGCAGTTCATATTTCATAAGCACATGTGTCTCATGCAAATGCATTAGAAGGCGATGAGCCTTTCTTGTAAGATACCCCTGGAAAGGTTCTGAGAACTTTATGTAATGTAAAGTCTGACATTATGAAGTATTTTTAGTGCGTGTAACTCCAGGATATGCTGTTGATACACTGAATGGTTATTATAGATATCTTCATGCTTACATTTCACTTCAGGCAGTAGTTATTCAACATGCTCTCAGCACAGAATAACAACAAAAAAAACGTGTGAGCTGCCCCCAGGTAGGCAAATTAATTGTTATTCTAAGATACATCGCCTTGGCCTTTTTCAAAGGCAGCAGGTCCAGAATGCATTGTGTTGAGCAATGAAAGTTGGTGAATGTAAGAGAAAATACTGAAAATTGTATTGTAATTCAAATAATTAAAAACTGTTTTACAATGAAGTTGTGTGTGAGTTTGGGTCAGTAAGGTTTTTTTAATGTAAAAAAAAAACAAAAAAAAATTTATTCTGCAAGGATAATATTACTATTTTACTGAATTTTAGTTTGAACAAATGCAGCCTTAGTGAGCATTAGAGACTTCCTTCAAAATCCTTTTCCAAATCTTGCAGACTTTTGAACAGTAGTGTATGTATATTTATGCTTATTAAAGGGATAGTCCACCCAAAAATGAAAATTAAACTTAAAAGAAGATTAGTTGGTAGCTAAACAGATTTGGTTCCCATTGACATCCATTGTATGGACAATATAATGAAAGTCAATGGGAATCAAAACTATTTGGTTAACAACAGTCTTCGAAATATCATCTTTAACTTTCCACAGGCGAAAGAAAGTCATACAGGTTTGGAACAACATGAGGGTGAGTAAATGATAACAATCTTTTTTATTTTTGGGTGAACTTACTAATTAATCCTCTGAAATTGCTTGTATTGTAATCGATCGGCATGAAATCCTTGTGCTTTGCATGAGGAGCACTACACTGTATGACGCACAGGGTTGCTGCCTAAATAGTGTGCTCCAAATCAGTCACTTATGAAGGTCTATTTCAGATTGGATTCTGTCATAGACGGCAGGTGTCTATGTAGGCAGTAGGAAGCGAGGCAGCTTACTGTGTTTTGTAACAGACCTAATGAATTCCCTGAATTCCCTTCCTGTCATACGCATCATTACGGATTTTTTTTCCTTTAGGATGATTCACTCTCATGTTATTTGTAATTGCATGTTCACTTCATCTTTGATACTCTCTTACTAAGTGTATCCTAGTACATCTTAGCATCCCATTTAAGATGCTAGCTGCACGGCACCAGAAATATCTCCTCAATGAAATATGTTTGAGCACTCAACAAAACCCCAATGAGAATCGGTTTCGCAACAGAGGCATCCTTTCCCCACCATTACATCTGACCTACGAACATGTGTGTGAATCAAGCTAGTACTTACTAGCGTCACTGATTCAATGCTCACATGTTTTCAGAAACTGTATTTGCCAAGCATGCTCACACAGATTTTTGACATGTATCGGTTACAGAGAAAACCTCTAGATAAGCATTTACAACATTTACAACATTTACAGAGACACAAGATAAAGGCACGGGGGTGTTGTTTTGCACATGAATGTGCAAAATGAATTGAGTATGTAAAAAATATGTGTATATATAAGTATTATACACTACTGTTCAAAAGTTAAGCATCAATAATATAATTCTTTTGATCCACCATATATTCATCAAAGAATCTAAATGTATCTCAGTTTCTACAAATATAATAAGCAGCACAACTGTCAACATTGATAATAATAGGAAATGTTTCTTGAGCACCAAGTCAGCATATTAGAATGATTTCTGAAGGATCACGTGACACTGAAAATTGGAGTAATGATGCTGAAAAGTGAATCGAACAAATTTAATGACAGCTGAGTAGAATAGAATTAGCAGCTCCTTGAACTTCCTCAGATGAAACCCTTTTTATTTGTCAATTTGTCAGGTAGCTGGTTATGTGATTTACATCTACCTTGTTTTAACGTAAGAGGCATTACATTTTTAACTTCCATTGTCAGCCTCTTTCAGTTATTTTTGCTGTACAAAAACAGCCAGCTATGCTGCTTGATTTTGCACACTGGTATTTATCACCATATTATTTTTTATGTATTATTGTAATCATAAACACACAGCTTTGTTGCATAAATAGTTTACTGTTTACTGCAATTTGTCATTATTTTACAGTGTACAAGTCTCACACATTTACATGAAATAGGCTAACTTTCTTCTGCATTGAAAAATCAGGTGACTATTATAGCAGAAAAGTTTATTTTTTATAATGTTGATAAACCAGGTATCTTTATAAATAATTACAAAGTAACCAAGTATTTCCACCTTAAAAATATTGATATGGAAAACGTAAATAATAAAGAGTTGGGCTGAATTATTCATGTAAGTGCTCTAACAAAATATGAGCTTCACATTTCTTGTAAGATTCACATGTCCAGAACACTGGCATAGTGTAATAAAATACTGTGAAAACATAATGAGGTGAACATAATCATAACTGAAGAACCTTCAGTTCAGTCTCCACACAAAATAAAGAGCACTTCCAAGTGATGATGACTATAATTCCCAATTCAGAGGTTTCTAACAGACCTCATTGGCATCAGATTTGAAAGCACTGCTGAAAAACTCATTCAAGCGACAAATTTGAAGTTACAAAACATTAAAACAGCAGTTCTTCCTCAATGAGAAGAGAGCAGAGTCTTGTTGTGCAGAGCAGGCCATCCTGTATACTGTATTTTGGGGGAGCTGGCCAGGGTGCTGAAGTTGAAGCCTTTGTGAACGTGGGAACTGTCCATGGTAGCATCGACTGTCAGAAATGCAACACAACTTGTGTCTCTTTACATGATACATTTATGTAATATGGTTGTTTTCATAGAGGTAGAAGTTGCCGCACAAACTCAAGACAGTTTCAAACATCATTCACAGTTAAATTAAAACAAGAAATGCATGTACATCTCATTCCATCAGCTTCAATGCTAGATTTCCCACGGGACTTCATAGTCTTACAGTCTGTTTATGCAAATTGCATGAACTTTTATGCTCCCCCAAGTCATCCAACTTAAGGCAGTAAACATTAACAGATGACATTTGCATCAGGAAAATGTGAAGAGGCTGCCCGTTTGGTATTTATTTGCTTGTTTCTCTATTTTTCCCCTTTCTTTGTGTGCATGTGTGTGTATGTGAGCGATAGAGATGCACATTAATGAAACCGTCATGGCCTGAAGAAAACATTTCATGGGGAATGCAGTGGCTAATACCAGATGCATGTGCTTCAGAATAATGGCAAGACATTTTCTCAGTTGAAGACACACTCCTTCCTCATATAACCTGTGGGAGTTGTCATCAGTATGTACTGTCCTTGAACTCTAAAGGCCTGTTCACACAAACGACGATAGCTATAAAGATAACCGTAACGGTAACTATATTAGCGTCCACACCAGCGGACAATATCGTTCTGTTTATTTTAAGCATGTACTTGTCTGTCACTTTAAATGCTTGAGCTCATTATAGCAGGATTAATTCTGATTGGCTGTCAATGTTTTTATCTTTCATCAGCTGGATAAAATCGTTCTGAAAATGATTCCAACGATATTGTTTCTCTGTGCCGTTATCGTTATATCTGTGGCGTGGACTCAGCTATTCTTTGATATTGAGAACGATTTTTAGAACTATATCTTTGTTATATTTATAGTTATCATGGAGTGAATGGGCCTTAAGACTCTGATTATTTGCAACATGGATAGGATAACGTGGGGCTTGTGCTCCAGGGCCTATACTTTACTTTACTTTTCCTTTTATTAAATTTTTTTTTTAGGACAGGATTAACAACTAGGCATGTGGAACACTTTTTGTTGTTTGGTTTTAAGACCTGGATCCTAGATAAACCTTTTATGGGACATTTTCTGTTGGGATAAGATGCTTAAATTACAACAGTCACTCACCTCAGATACCCTGCATCTGAAAACATCAGAGGAGGACAAACGCTTGCATTAGTTTTTGAAACAATCACTTCAGTAGACCTCTTGAACATCTTTAATTTAATTCGACCTCATCTTTTACGTCAGGTTTACAGTGAAGGTTTATATATCTTGAAATATAAATCATGCATTATAAAGCGGTGACTAATAATGTGAAGAAATATAAATCATGCATTATAAAGCGGTGACTAATAATGTGAATCAATTTCTTCACTTGCTTTTGGCACTTGATGAATGTTGGATTTTGGACCATTTGCTTATGTGGTTGTGTTTATTTTAACATAGTTCCACAGTATCGTAATCGCAGGAAAATGTTTCACATCGAGGGGGTCATGTGGCATCATGGGTGGGTTGGGTGACATTTGTGCTCCAGGGGCCGATTATCCTTTGATCCAGCCCTGGTTGCCATGATTGACAAAAAATGTGAAGAGTGATGATCTTACAGTGATCTATGGGGACACCTGACTGGCAGTGAGTGGCACCACCTGACTAGGACTGATGTTACACCTGTAGTCTGTCAGGAAGAGACTGTCATCCTGACATCTTGTGCTCTTGCAGATCTGTTTAACAACATGGATTGTAGTGTCTATTTCACAAGCCTAGACTTGAATAACTGAATCAGTCTGGTTTACTAGATCATCAGTGTCTCCATTGCCTTGTAAAACCTAATGGAGCACCACAATGCACATATTACTCATAGTTGTGAATCAGTTGGCCGTGCTTTGCATTTAAAGGAATATGTGGGGTCAATACAAGTTAAGCTTAATCCACAGTTTTTTTTTTTTGTAAGCAAAAATTGAAGTAAATGGCGACAACTCATTTTTAAAGGATTTAAAATCAGAAACGTTAAGCTTATAATGTTATAAAATTACTATAAAAGCATTGATTATTCTGTTAAATATTGTGTATTTAAGCTCTAAAGTTGTTGTTTTTAATGGTCGTTTTAGGTTTTATAATGTTTAATGGTCTGTTGTGATGGCAATAAAGTTGTACGTTTGTATATACACCACCATTCAAGAGTTTAGGCTCACCAAGGATGCATGTATTTGATCAAAAGTACTGTAAGAACAGTAACACATCTTTCTAATAAATTGATTTGCTGCTCAAAAAAATATTTCTTACAATTATACATGTTAAAAATGGTTGTTCTGCTTGATATATTTGTGGACTTTTTTTTCAGGATTCTTTGATGAATATAGAAAGTTTAAATTTATTTAAAATTAAAGTTTTTGCAACATTATAAATGTCTAAATTTCACTTTTAATCAACTTTGCATCCAAAAGAACAGGGTTTATAAAAAAATAAATAAATTTTTTAACAATGTAAAAACCTTTACTGAGACACTTGATCAATATAATGTGTTATACAATAAAATAATTAGTTTCTTTGGGGGGTAAAAATTAAAATACAAATACTGACCCCACACTTTTGAACAGCAGTGTTTTTGCACTCAAACCATGTTGCCATGCCCATTGTTTATATCTTTCTTGTGGCTATACTATTTAGAGTATTTTAACATCTAACATAGAGGTTCTATTCCCTTCCATTGTACGTGCCTCGGTGTAACCTAGATTTTTGCTTCTTTGAATAGAAAAAACAAGGACAAGTGAACTTAATGTTGGTCGTAATCAAACATTATCCCACAAACACTGCTGATTACGCTTAACTTTTACTGATGTGTCCTGATGAGCTGAAGCCATCAGAAGCAAAAACACTTCCAAACTGCCCACCTCTCCCCATCCTGGGGCCCAGCAGCCCTGCATCCTCAAAGCACTGCCTGAACACCAGCTAAAAGGAGCATTGCAACACAGCGGCGAGGAGTGGTTAAAGAAATGCTCTCTCTCTCTCTCTCTCATTGCATCCTCTTTGCTTGGTTCTCTCTCTTCTCCATGTCTCTTCTTTCTCGCTTTCTCTGAAAGAGAGCTCTTTCTCTGTCGCTCTTTTTCTCTCTCTCAAGCCCACGCCTGGTGCAGACTCGGTTGAATCATGGGATTGAGTGGGTGGGAATGTGCTTCTTTTCTCCCAAAGCCACGCAGACATACATACACACTTGCGCACACAAACTCACACTCTGACGTATCCCAGGCGGACTGGAGGATGCAGCCTGCGGCTCAGCTTTCTGACATTTCTCCTCCCTTATCTCTTCTTTTCCCCTGCATTTCCTCGTTTTCATGTGCTGATGCATAATGGATTTCTGCATACTGCCTGATGTGTGACATAATGAGCCAGTGCTTGCTAACCTTTTGATTCCATTAAAATTGTTACAGATGCTTTTCCTCCCCCTACGATTTATGTATAAACAACATTACTCAACATACTGTATGGTTTCATAAGTCCAGCCACTATATGTAGTTATGAAGAATCTTGATTCTGATTAGTCAATCGTGGTATTGTGTTCAGATATTTGTGTATAATGTCACTAAACTGTAGATTTTCCCGTTGTCCCTGGCAACGGATTTCCTGTGCTGTACTAGTTTCACTCCACATTCTCTTTCTTCCAACATACTAAAATAATTGTCATGCCCATTTATTAATATACGTTGCAGATCTCAATATTAATATATTCAGATCTCTGTGTGGATCATACCGGTTGTTGTCTTGTCAGGCTCCTTGTGCATATAAAAATCTCATTGAATTATTACAATTGATGGCAAAAGGAATGTTTGAAATGTAAACTGATACTTACACACAACTAGTGAAAATACTAATGTGCCTAAGAATTTTGCACAGTACTGTATTAATTATGAAATGTGAAAAATACTCACAAGCAAAATACTTAAGCAAAAATATTGCAACATTTAAAAGGTGCAGTATAGGGTGCAAACATCTGAGAACACTAGTGAAATTGCTTCTATTTAGCATTTTTATAGCATCATTTATTCTAACTATAATTTATGTTAACATAACAATTTGAGTGAAACCTTTAATAGAAAAATTTGCATTCATTTCAGAATGTAGTCTTTGTATTTGGTACGTTACCTAAAATATTTTATAATATTTTGTTATATTAAAAAAACAATTTCCGACTTTGATTAAAAGACTTTAAGTTCCAGATGTTCAGTGTGCTCTCAAATCTTTGTACCCTGTAGTACATTTTAGATAAACTACAATTTGTAATATTTCTATGTCAACAATACGCTATTGAGATCTGTTTGCATTTAGTGATGGAAGAACTTATTATGAACTTTCTTTTTCTTGAAATCTGTGATTTCTGTTTGTGAGCATCTTTGAACACCTGTGTTTCTGTTGACGCGTCTTTTTTCACTCGATAAAACTCAAACTCAAGTTTTCAGTTGATTGACTGCTAAAATTGATTGGCTAGAGGGAGGGGTCTTTGTGCTCTGTAGTTCCCAGGCTGTAATCATGGCTTGATTGAAAGCAAAAATGGAGTAGTGTCGCGTATGCTGGGCCTAAAGAGAATGCTTAAGCCCTGTGGGACTAGCAGCTAATCAGTGGAGGATATGTGTTGACAGATAACATCTGCACCAACTTTAAACAACTCCCATGTGGACCTCACTTCAAATTTGTCAGATAAAACAGCTTATAGTTAATACAATCAAACACAACCAGGCATTTCCTTTTGCTAAGGTTATATCTTAATGCTTATTTTATTGATATACACTTTTGATTTGCCTTGTAATATGTGTATGTGTATGTGTGTGTGTGTGTGTGTGTGTGTGTGTGTGTGTGTGTGTGTGTGTGCGTGTGCGTGTGCGTGTGCGTGTGCGTGTGCGTGTGCGTGTGCGTGTGCGTGTGCGTGTGCGTGTGCGTGTGCGTGTGCGTGTGCGTGTGCGTGTGAGAGAGATTATGGAAAAAGTGCTCCTGTATGGGTTTTTGTCTTATCATATGATATAGTTTAGCAATATCACACGAGCAAGAGCTCTTTTTTTCCCCAGTATCTGCACGATCGAAAATGTGGTTTTGATTTTATACTACAGTTCAATAAACAAGAAATGAATAATGTTACATTTTACACACAATATTGTCAATATTTTCTGTTTTTGCTCAATTTCACCAAAATGTTCCAATTAGTTGATACCAATTAGTTCCAAGTTTCATTATCAGATTAATCAGATTTTGATTCCATTTATCCAGTAAGCCATTGATTCAGCTACCCATTCATAAAAATCATTTGTTCCTGAATGATTCAGCCATTTGAATGAATTGACTGAATGACTCACTCATTAAGACCGTTTTAGTTTCATATTTAGAGTATAATTTTATTTTCATCCTGCAAAGCTACAGTACTTTTCATTGCAATTAATGGCAAAAGGAATATTTGGAAATGTAAACTGATATTTCCTACTGACGCACTACAGAAAAATATATAAATAACTGGCTTAAAATGTTTGTTTTTTCTGTGTGTGAAAATACTACAATGTCTAAGACTTTTGCCCAGTACTATATGATAGTTTTCGCATTTTTTGCACTGTTAGTGTGACCTGAGCTAGTGTTTCATTGAAATATTCATGAGCTGTCGTCCTTTTCTAGATGGTTGGGTATACTATTTACTTGCTCAGCACTATTGGTGCAGTGAAGGATGAGGGGAAAGTGTTTCAGTGAGAAATGGAAAGAAGAGATGAAATGACAAGCATGGACGCATGAAAACGCTCAGCTTGACTTCCAGTGTTAAACCTCTGTGATGATAAAAGTGAAAACATTTGAATTTAGTTACCAGTTCTTTCAAAAATCTTGAAAAAGAATTCAAGGCTATAAAAATATACTCAATATTGGGGGGACCAAATATATGGATGGAAGTGTGTTCTTGCACCATTCCCCAATAAATTGTGTCTATATTATGCATCTCTACAAATGCTTCTTTTAACCATTTTAAAATGGCACTATGTTAAGATTGTGGTTGTCATGTTATGCTTGGAAAGCACAGTACTTGTACGTGTAGTTTTATAAACTTAACTCGAATACGATTTATCAATTAAGTAAATTAAACGTTCCAATGAACAATTTTTACTAGAAAAGTATCTGCCAAGTGATGCAAGTTTAAACCTGTGGTTTTAGATTTTGTTAAAGTAAGATGGAGCCAAGCAAGGAACCATTTCAAGAGGCTTTAAATCATAGCTGTCCATTCCAATCCTGCTCATGGAGGGCCACTGTCCTGCAGAGTTTAACGCCAACCCCAAATAAATGCACTTGAATCAGCTAATCAGGGTCTTTTAGGCATACTAGAAACTTCCACGCAGGTGAGCTAAACCATGCAGGACAGCGGCCCTCCAGGACCGAGTTTGGACAACCCTGATTTAAACTGTCACAGATCTGTTTTCAGTAGCTCAGTGGGAGCATTGATAGCATTGATAAGTCAACATATAGATCCTTTGTGTTATCTTAATAGAATCATGCTCCATTCATTTAGTGCAGTTACAGACTGTACAGTATGTGACCATCAGAGTAGATTAATTTACAATGATTATCCTGGGTGGCTTCACAATTCAAGTGCTTAGAAAATGCTACAGTAAAAGACAGATCCCACCTGAGGAATACCACACCATTGGGGTTTTTGTTCTTATTCAGCTGCATAATCTCCCTTATCACTCCACATAGTTGCTTAGAAATCCAATCCAATAGCATTTTAATTATCCTTATTTAAATGCTTGCTCTATCATTAAAAGGTCATTTAGCAGTTTGAAAATCCAGTGGTACCTTTCCTTTAGTAAATTCACACTGCTTAGGAGTGAACATATGAACAAATGAACATATGACTGTAATTTAGAGAACGTAAACATGTTGCAGAAGAGTCTGTCCCTGACACTGCTCTGTTATTATTATGTTATATCTCATATTACAAATGTATGTGTTTCTTTAAGTTATATCCTCGTAAATTTGGTCAGTGTACAAAGTGTCACGGCTGTGGCTGTAGTGAAGCACACAACAGAGTAAGGAACAAGACAGTATTTATTAAATCCACAACAGAAAAACACAGGAGATTGTAGGAGTAATATAAACAAACCATATAAACACTGACAATAACAGACAAAGAGCTAAGGAACACTCAGGGCTTAAGTATACACGGTGAGTAATTGGCGTGAAACAGAACAGGTGTGATAGAACTAAATAACTGCCAAGGAGACTAACTTGGGAACTACGAAAAAAAACATTAACACAGAAAAAGGAGTGAAACTGTAACTAAGGTTCTGTTTAAACCTGATATTAAAGGGGACTTATTGTGCAAAATTCGCTTTTACATGGTGTTTGAACATAAAAGTGTGTCGGCAGCATGTGTACGCAACCACCCTATAATGATAAAAATAAAAATACACCCACTTCTCTTTTTTTTTATCCCCATAAATCATAAGCAGTAGGGTTGGGAATCTTAAGGCACCCCACGATCCGATTCTGATATTGGAAAGTCACGATCCGATTCCAAAACGGAATCTTTTTTTTTTTTCATCTTTTTTTTTATTTATTATTAATTCATTTGTTTCTTAAAACATTTTTTATTTAAATTTAATTACATATGTAATTATACGTACTTATCAATAATTCTAAGTTAAAAATTTAATTCTATGTTAAGATTTTTAAATAAACTAATATAGCTTCAAAACATAAAAGCAAGTAGCCTATTAAATAAAAAAGAGGAACAATGAAATGCAATTAACAGAGTGCTTTCAGTATAGAGCATCACAGTCCCGCCCACACCCGGTGCCAGAAGTAAGAATTCAATACAATTTCTCCATTGACAAGTTGGGGTATAAGCCATAAAAACGTAACCATACATGGTAGACTTAAAAACAGCTACGGCTGTACTAAGCGATTGTATATGCTCATATAAACGCCAAAAGTTCATGGGGCACTAACCTTGTTTTGAGATAAATGCCCTTTATTCGCAATGTCTTGGATAAGTACTTCATTACCCACAATCCTGAACAATCCCACAATCCCACAGTGATGCATCTGATTGGTGGAAGTCGTGTAACTGTCTGGTTAAACCCTGCGAAGGTTCGTGAAGACTGAAGATCATTAATAAAAAATAATAAAAAACCTGTGTTGCGTTTTTGTGCGGTACACTTAGCAGTGCAATCATGATTTCCTTGGCTGCCATGATGCCTTTTTTCAAGGATGAGAACAAAACTGTTCAAAGGGGTGACAACCACTTCAAATGGGGTCATGTAGTTGAGTGTAGCGTGTCCAAGGGTCAGCTTGTGGGTTTTGTAAGGGCCAGCATGAGGGACAAGACCTACAAAGTTGTGGTGAGTTTTGCAGGGAGGTTAGTTAGCATTATCATTCACTTTAGCTAGGCTACTGTAGCCTTCATATGATATCAAGCATTTTATGATGCCACTGTCAAAACAATATATAGCCTAGGCATACCTCTTCATGCATTTACTGAACATTTGTGTAATAATCCATGGCAAGTTAATAAACTGAATATGATGGTGGTCCAAGAGCAGACCATGCACCGGTCCATGCATCAGACTGGTGGCGTGGTGCACTTTCTGGTTTGCTGACCATCACTTTTAATTTTCACTTGTGGATATTAAAAAAATACATTAAATGTTATTAAAATTAAGGATGATGAACTATAACTTCATGAATAAAAATGAGCATGGACCACAACCTGTCCTGTCAGCAGAGTGCCCTGTGTCATAAAGGGCTTTGAAATAAACAACACACAAACTACACAATGAACACACATGCTAAACCATCACAGATTAATGTCTTTTCACAAAATAATTGTAATTTTCTTTCTTTCTTTTTTTAATTTTGTTTGAAGTCACTGGATGAATTTTACTAATAGTCTTTGTCAGGGTAAAACCAATTACTCTCATTGTCAGTGCTTGTTTTGAGATTGGCAGTGGTACTGATGGCTACAGCAGATGGCATGAAATTATACATTATATTATACATCGTTAACCACTTTCACACACGCACGCACACAGTATAAAATACACGATGATAAATATAAAATTCAATACTTATATAAAACACTATTTACACGATTACTACTGAAAGAACTGCTTTTTACTGCACATTCACTATATAAAATTCACTGGAGGAAAAAGTCTGCGTGGCCGTCGTCAGATTTGGAAGTCGCTCAAAAGGCTTTCGCGGTTGTGGCTTCACTCGACTTCAGTGAGGCGCGGTGGTTTGTGGGATGAGTAGTTCCTTCGCTCGGAAATGAAAATATGTACACAGTCTTGTACCTTTTGACTTTTTTTGGATTTTACTCGAAATGATATGTTGTATGCTTATGAGTTTAGCCGTAGCTGGTTATCCTCAGACGTGCTCTAAAACATTTTTATATACGGATTTTTCCAAGACGTCAATGGGAGAAATGAATGGGAAATTTACTTCCGGCACCAAAGCTCTCTCGGGCTGTGGGCGGGACTGATATGCTCTATATAAGAGTATCTGAATGTTTTTTTTCTTTTCAAGAAAAACTGAGTGATTTTTCTCTTTACTGTTGTAACCAATGCATACCATTTACACCAATGCACAGATCTCTTTTGAAATGTAAGCTGTGATTTGTCCTGTCCGTTTAATCCTTAAGACATAACTGACCGTGATTACATTAATTTTGTGTCATAGAAGCATTTTGAAATGCACATTTAACCACATACACGGTCGCACACACCATTGCATGTGTGAGCACTCTCCACAAAGTGCGCATGAGTATTTGAAATTGAAAGCAACCTGCTGTTAGTGAGTTTCATATTTTTAATATATAAGCCCACTACACTCCAAACGATATAAATGATGCCTTCGTAGAGCATTTGTAAGAAAAATACCGGCTGGCGAGACCAACTCACTGCAAGCGGAACATCAAGCAAAGCACTCGTTTCCTGTGCAATGAAGCCTGTGAATGTCCTTGTAATTCGTTTAAACTTTTCCGAACTTTACGAATGATAGTTTTATGGAAGGTTCAAGTGGTGTGTGTGTGTGGGGATATGAAAGCAAGCAGAATACGGAAGTTTCTAAAACACACGCAGCATCATTGCGCATCTGCGGTTAAAAATTAAGCTCAGAATCGATTCTGAAATTCTCAGAACAAGCCGTTGGCAGATTCTAGCAGTGACGTCACACATGCTTCCGCATGTGCTTCACACATCCGCCCACACCTGCTAATGGACTCTGCCTTATTAGCATAGCCCTTCCCTGAGAGAGCTGTACACAGTCCGCCATGGTTATCTCCTCGCCAGAGCATTTAACAGCAGCATTCAAGTAAGAAATGTATTCTTATTAAAGCTACTAAAGTTATTCAATCAAGAGCAGTGAGTGAAAAAAAAGACATCCAGAATGCTGGATGTCAGACGGCGCATCCCGTGTATATTAAGCTAAGTTTTCTTTCACGTCTAATTGTGCTAACAGTTATGTCTTGTGAACGTAAACAGCAAGTAACCAAATTGCATGTGTATATTAGATCTGTGTATTAAAATGAAAGCAGCGTAATATTCAGTACCTACTGCTATAGATGCTGTTAATATGAATCAAACAACAAAGGAAAAACTGAAAATCACTGCTCTTGATTGAACAACTTTAGTAGCTTTAATAAGAATAACATTTTTACTTGAATGCTGCTGTTAAATGCTCTGGTGAGGAGATAACCATGGCAGACTGTACAGCTCACCCAGAGCGGGGTCTATGCTAATAGGACAGAGTCCGTCAGCAGTCGTGAGCGGGATCTATGCGTGTGTGACGTCACATGGCATAGAAACTGCAAACGGCTCATTCTGAGACACTGCTTATGATTTATGGGGATTAAAAAAAGGAGTGGGATTTTTACCATTTATAGGGTGGTTGTGTACACACTGCCAACGCACATCTATGTTCAAATTTTGCATAATATGTCCCCTTTAAATATGGTAAAACAGTGCTGAGATTGAGAACCCTATATAGCTGAAGGATCATTCTATGAGACATGTGCCTTTTCTACATTTATAACTTTAAATCATATAAGTAATGTGTTTGTGTTGAAAAATTGCATTGTGCCGTCTAAAGTGAGATTTTATGTTGGCATATAGTTATCACTTCAGAAAAGTGACAGCTTTACAAGTAATGTATTCAGGGGTGACTACAAGGGTCTTGATAGAAATTTTAATAGTGATATTTATACATATGTAAATGAGGGACACTAATTGCATCCAAAGTCTTTATCTGTTGGCTGCTGCTCTATAAATATATGTACTGTACATTTGTACTTTACATTGGAGCTTTAATCACCCACCACGTCATTTTTCTTTTTCTTCATTGCAATTATTCTTCTTTATTTTGTTGTGCGTATCAGTTGTCTGCTATAGCTCAGAGTACATTGTTGATAATAAATAGTTAACAATAGAGTGGATAAATTGTTCTCAAAGAAATTAGGTATTAAATAAATGACAAATATAGTGCTATATGTAAAACTTAAACATGGCCTAAAATAACTTGTAAAAGAAATATATTTTATGTATTAACCTTTAAAAGGGGTCATGAAATGAGAAACCAAATTTGCCTTGATCTTTTGGTATATAAGAGATCTACGTACTATTAAAACTTCCTGCAAGTTTCACAGCTTAAGACATCCTCGCCATTATAAACGAAGCATTTATTTAATCAAGCTCTAAATACAGCTCGTTCTGGATCCATGGTTAGAAGTGACGTCACGTTGCGAAGTGACGTACCAGTCGTTTGCATATGACCGCCTCCAGCGCAGGACAAATACGCCTCATTTCACATCATCGCATGCGTTGTGTCGTGCAGCGAGTGGGTCTGTTTACAAGATACAACATGTTTGAATACGCTGCCGAACGATCCAGACGTCAGGGAAAGCAGTTGGATGCAGTTTATTTGCAGCATATGCAGCCCGCCAAAGCTTTATTTGAACGGTGAGTGATCAGATGAGTGTGACAGGGCATGTTACTGAAAGAACGAGCAGAGAGAGAGAGAGAGAGTCCCAGCCGCGTGCGCGCCTTCAAACTGTCTTGCTCGCTCTCTCTCTCTCTCTCTCTCGCTCTCGCTCTCGCTCTCGCTCTCGCTCTCGCTCTCGCTCTCGCTCTCTCTCTCTCTCTCTCTCTCTCTCTCTCTCTCTCTCTCTCTCTCTCTCTCTCTCTCTCTCTCTCTCTCTCTCTCTCTCTCTCTCTCTCTCTCTCTCTCTCTCTCTCTCTCTCTCTCTCTCTCTCTCTCTCTCTCTCTCTCTCTCTCTCTCTCTCTCTCTCTCTCTCTCTCTCTCTCCCGCGCATATGAATCAAAATCAATTGAGAATTGACACGATGGTAAAAGATTGGAAGACCGAAGTTTCACGTGGTGGAGCATTGTGTAGTCTACATGTGACACAAAATGATTAACGTTAATAATTTATGCATAAGCAGCACTGACGTTAGCCAATCATAACAGTAGCCTATAGGCGTTAACACTGAAGTCTTAAAGTGGAAACACCCCAAAACAGACTGTTTGAATCAGAGGTGAGAAACAGGGTGGGAAAATGTCATAAATCACTACATTTTAAAAGTTTTTTTGTACAAAAAACTATAGTAATACTATAATTGCACCTAAGGGAACATAATAAAACAAAACAAAAAACCATGTCATGACTCCTTTAATGCATTCTAGATGTAAGTGTTTTGCTGTGCCATTGTGTAGTAAATGCCATACAGAATACTAAATTAAAAATGTTTTAAAAAGATTTCTGTCTGTCCGTCCGTTGCTCCTAGATAGTTTAGAAAAGAGATTTTGTTTTTACTTATGTAAGTCCTTTATTATACTCATCTGGCTAATTCTAACCCTCTCAAAATAATGAAGACATACACTATAAAAATAAAGATGAAATCTGAAGCCATCAAACCTAACCCACAGTTTCTTTCCACATACCCTCTAAACACAACCCCTTGTTTCCCACAGCTGGCACTGTCCTTGTGATTGCAATTTTCCAGATAACTTGTTTTAATCAGCTAATGCCAGTGTTTTGCAGACATGACATTGAAACCATTCAGCTATAAAATGGAAAGAACTCTTATTTATAACTCCAACATTTTTACATAATTACCTCTGTATTATTTTCTACTGCATTTTCATTCAGTGCATGAAAAGATCATCAAATAATTTTGACGTACACAGTCATTTGCATCTAATATTTTTATAATACTCATTTTGTAATATATTATAATATTAATTTTGTTGTGTGTGTGAGAGAGACTATTTCTACTACAGCTGTCTCAGATTTAACAGTACTTTAGAGGTCAATTAATTCAATTCAATTTGCTTTTAATATTAAATGTTGTTTTGGTAGAATGTTCATTGGTGTTTTCCCAGATGCCAGTGCCTTATGGAGTCTTGCCCAGGCTGTTTTTAAAAGGAGCAGAAATGTTTTGTAGAAGGACTGCAGCAATTTATATTAAAACCATCTGTTACCATGGTGACATTCACCCCTCATCTTTTGAGATATTTCTGGAACGTATTTGTGCACATACACACCGAATCCAGTACTAAACGTAACCACACATTATATTACCTAACAACTGTATGAAATCTACTGATCTTTTTTTATCATGCCTATATCAGTTTATAAGTCTAAATTGCGAACACAAAAGGTTAAAGCCCTGCACTGTCACATATCAGGGCTTATATGAGGTCACATAGTGCAAAATTACCCAATATGTCAATATGAAAGGCTTAAAAGAGTTTTACCAAGGCCTACATGACGTAGTAAAACCCAGCCTGCCTAGCTAGATCTAATCTGAAATGTACAGTATACTGTTATAATGATTTGAAAGGCAACCAACCTTAAAATGTGCTTTAAATTGTGACATCTAAATTTGGGTTTTAAAATGGGTTTTATTTAAGTAAATTAAAATTTTAGTCAGGGTTTGAGCTTGCAAAAAAGTACCATAGAGTATCAAAAGTCAACAATATTACTTTTATATTGCAAACTCTTTAAGGCATATAATAGCTAAATTAAGAGAGAGTTAAAGAGTTAAAAGGATATATCACCCATTTTCTCACCCTTGTGTTGTTCTAAAGCTGTATGACTTTCTTTCCTTTGTAGAACATAACATTTATTTTGAGAAATTAATTCTTCATATAGAGGAAGTCAATGGTCATCAAAACGGTTTGGCTATACCAGCATTCTTCAAATTGTCTTTTGTGTGTAAATGTGTATTTTTATTTATTTTTTGGTGAATTATTCCTAAAAGTAATTTTTTCACTGATAATCTCTTCTGAGTAAAATTATCAGACCGTTTAGTGAACAGATTCATTAAAACAAATTGTCTCAAAGGAATTAGTTCACAATTGGACTAGTGTGCCTTTTCTTGTGAATTCAAAGTGATACGTTTTTGGTGAGTTCCTCACATAAAACTATTGCATGGCTTCAGAAGACTTGGACTATAATGCTAATAAGATTGAAGCTTCAGTCCTCATTTGCTTTCATTACAAGATTGGCCAGAATATTCTTGAGTATATTACAGTTTCGAATAACCGTCAATGGAGAAGGATTGGTGTAGTTACAGCATGTGCCATCTTGCGGACTGTAGGGTTTGAATATAGCTAGGTAGGCGAATGCTCATCCACTACGGGGCTCCGGTAAGATGCGTGACAGGAGACAGAGAACTTTTAAACTCTTTATAGATTTGAATGTTCACACGCATTGGCATCTTCCAGCTGTACTGAATTTTCTATATGTACAAGGTATTGAATGTGGTTTTTCTAGAATAAACAGAATAAACAGATACATCAGTGTATGTCTAATAACTTAAAGTTACACAAACATAAACAGCAACTCACTAGTGACACGTTATTTAAATATAAACCAACGTCACAAGATTACAGCTGCAACCATATACATGTGAATCACTGTAGGCCTATATAACTCTCATATTATGATGTTGTGCACAATGTAAAGTTCGGTTACACTAGCTAAATATTTGAATACAACAATGTAACAAACATACATCAACTTATAACTGTGAATAAATGAATAACTTACATTCAATCACGCACATTAACACCTGAGGAAATGTCGGAGAAAACGGCTGGTGAAAGTGAAAGTAAACACAATAGCGGACTAGCGGAAACTAACGTTACCTAGCAGCGCAGTGTATACAGTAAACGTTCATAATAAAAGTCCTTCTCGTACTCTTATATAGGGAATTTAGAACAGCCGCCCCCAGATTAGCATAGCTAATATGTGTAAAGATAAACTCCCTAGTCCTTGGAGTCTGTGTCACTTCCACCCGGAAGTGCTGGAAGTCTGACAAGTTTGGCCACAGGTCGTAGGTATAAGCGGTCGTTGACTTGGATTTGAGCTGACCGAATGTGTCCATCATCACTGGTAATCAACTTGACAACCCTACCAGTTGGCCATTGAGCTCTGGGAAGCTGCGGATCCATAATCATTACCACCATGTCCTCAGTTAAATCCTGGGTTTCTCGCTGCCACTTCTGACGAGTCTGGAGGCTTGGAAGGTAATGTCGAATGTAGTATGACCAGAAGTGATCCACAATGGTCTGAGAATGTCGCCAGCGGCGCTTGGAGAGTGGTTCGGGAGTGTAGATCACCTGGGGAAGTGAGGCATCTCGCCGCCCCATAAGCAGCATGTTTGGAGTAACCGGGTCTATGTCTGCAACATCGGATGAGACGTATCCCAATGGCTTGCTGTTGAGAATGCCCTCTACTTCAATCAGTACTGTACGTAGTACTTCCTCTGGAACCGACTGGCTCCCGATAACTACCCGCAGAGCAGACTTTACCGATCTAATCTCCCTTTCCCATGCGCCTCCGAAGTGTGGTGCGGCAGGAGGATTCATTTTAAAGTTGATCTGATGACTAGCTAATAACTCTTGCAGTTTAGGTTCCATTACTTTGAAGGCTTCCCTTAGCTCGGTCTCAGCTCCTCGGAAATTGGTCCCCTGATCCGATAGGATTTCGGATGGGGTGCCTCTGCGGGCTATAAAGCGTCTAAGTGCCAACAAAAATGCATCCGTATCCATGCTGTTGAGGAGGTCGAGGTGAATGCATCTGGTCGTCAAGCACTTGAAGATGACTCCCCATCGCTTTTCAGTGCGACGACCAATCTTCACAATGAAGGGCCCAAAGCAGTCAACTCCAGTTGAGAAAAAAGGCGGTTGGTACACTCGCAGGCGAGCTAAAGGTAAGTCAGCCATGATAGGCACGGTCGGCTTGGCTCTCCACTTCTGGCACTCCACACACTCTCTCTGATGTTGCCTTACTGCTTGTCTGCCTCTCAGGATCCAGTAGTGGCGACGGAGTTCAGCGAAAACCCTGTCAGGTCCTGGGTGAAGAAGGCGTTCATCAAAGTGCTTTATGAGAAGTTTAGTCACCTTATGGTGCGGGTGTAAAACCACGGGGTGGATCTCCGTTTGACTTAAGTCATCCAGCTTCCGCAGTCTTCCTCCCACACGGATCAGACCTAGTGTGCAATCCAACTCTGGTGCAAGAGTGTTCAGACGGCTGGATGTAGGCACAGGTTTAGCTGCCTTCAAGGCCTTAAGTTCCTCTGCAAAGGTCTCCTCCTGACATCGACTCAATATGAGTGTTTCCGCACTCCGGTAATCAGGGTGTTGCGTGCTCATATCTTGGGTTGCCGCCCCGTGAAGAAACTGGTAAGCAGCATCAACCAAGTCCTTCCAGGAAGTGTGCTGGGATGCATCAGGAATGCCAGAACCTTGACCATTCACAACTAGACCACAAAAGACAACTTTCTTCGTCTCTGATATGTCATCTTGGGCCTCTATCGAGGGTGTGACTGGCCAGTGGTCTGATGGTTCACAAAGGAATTTTGGACCCTGACTCCACCTGCTTGGGTTCGCCAGCTCTGTAAGTGTCTTCCCTCTAGTAATATCATCCGCCGGGTTATTAGGGGAATCCACATACCTCCATGAGTGAAGCTCTGTCAACTCTTGAATTTCTGCCACTCTTGTCCCAACGAAAACTTTATACCTACAAGACTCGGATTGTATCCAAGTCAGGACAGTCGTAGAGTCAGTCCATAATGTCACTTTCTCTATGGGGATGGTCAGTTCCTGGCTGAGGAAATTGGCTAGCTGAGCACTGGTCAGAGCTGCGCAGAGTTCAAGACGTGGGATTGACAGCTGTCGTTTGGGGGCTACCCTAGAACGGGCCATGACAAAGGAGGTATGAATCTCTCCATGCTGCTCAACAAGGAGGTAAGCAACTGATCCATAGCCCACCTCTGATGCATCACCAAACACATGCAAGTTAAATTTTGATGTCTCCACATCAAAGTTGGAAGGGATGTAGCATCTGTTAAGCTTGATCTTGCCGAGGTCAGGCAACTCCTTCTCCCATATTTTCCACTTCTCTAGCAAGTCTGAGGGAAGGTTCGGATCATCCCAATTCCTTGGTTTGGCCCAAAGCTTCTGGACAAGAATCTTGGCCCGTGTGGTAAAGGGAATGATAAATCCTAGGGGGTCATATTGTGACGCCAAGACCTTGTAAATGTGTCTCATCGTTGGAGGGTGCTCTACCATGATACGATGCCGGTAGCCCAGTTGATCCTCTAGACAGCGCCACATCAAACCCAGAGCTGGTTCCAAAGGATCCAAATTATACTGTTGCAACCACAGTTCAATGCTCTCTGAACGAGCCGTTGATGGTAAATGCTGAACAACTGAAGGTACATTAGAAGCCCACTGTCTTATTTCGAAACCCCCTAAGGCTAGAAGAGGTCTCATCTTGTCGATCAGTTGCTTAGCTTCCGTAGCAGTGGGAAGACTTTGTAGACAATTGTCTACGTAAAAGCTTTGCTCTATAGACTGCAGTACTTCTTCATTTCCGGGCTGCTGGCCGCGAACATGTGTCTGTAGAGCAAAGGTTGCGCAGCAGGGACTGCAGGTCGTCCCAAAAGGCAAGACTTGCCACTCGTAGACGTCAGGCGGATCCTCCCTACGCATGTTCCTCCAAATAAACCTCAGCAGGGGTTTGTCTTTGGGTAGGAGTCTCACCTGGTGAAACATACCACGTATATCACCACTAATCGCAACCGGATACTGCCGAAACCGAAGGAGAACTCCCATCAATGAGGCACCAAGGCTGGGACCAGGAAACAGCTGCTGATTAAGGGAGATACCCTGATGCACGAAGGAGCAGTTAAAAACCAGCCGGTCTTTACCATTGTGGTGCACAAGGTGGTGTGGTATGAACCATGACTCCTCATTGGGCTGCAGATTCTCTGGTGGTACCTTAACAACATAACCTGAATCGAGGAGTTTCTGTATTTCAGCTTCATACACCTGAGCTTTGGCTGTGTCTTTGCTGAGATGCTTCTCAGTGTTCCGGAGGCGAGACAAGACAGACTCCTTGGTTCCTCTCAAAGGTGAGCCATCTTGTGCACGAAGGAGTGGAGTAGCGTAACGCCAGATGCCATTAACTTCTACACGTTGTGTTCTGCTCTCCAGCATATTCACAGCCGCTTGATCCTGTTTTGATCGTGTGACCAGCTTTTCACTGCGGTATGGGAGGACGTCCAGTTGCCACAGCCGCTCAACTTGTTGGTAAACAGGATCTCGAATTGGAGTAAGGGAAGTGAATAAGCATTGTGATGACGGTACCTGATGTGGGAGAAGTCCATCTGGTCCCTGGAGAACCCAACCGAGCTGTGTACGTACAGCTGCCGGTCCACCAGCTGGTCCTAGTCTGATGGGCTCCTTAGCTGTGATCAGGTTTGGGTAGTCAGACCCAATTAGGAGAAGGGGCTGCACCTTATCAAAGGACGGAAGATGAATCCCTCTGAGGTGGTAATAGCACCGCTGAAGCCTCTTAATGGGATAAGTTTGCTCAGTTAACGTAAGGAGAGGAGCAGTAAACACATTTGTGAGGCTGTATTTCTCATTTGGACTTGACGGTGTGGAAAGCAGCAGGTCAATTGACTGTCCCTTCAAATCTGTAACATCATGTCTGATGGTGCGAAGGGCCATAATCTCTTCCCTACCCGCAAGTCCTAGCTGCTGAACTGCTGCTGGAAGAACAATACTCCGTTGGGCCCCATCATCCAGGATAGCATATGTTGGTACAGACCTCTTGCCTTTCCACAGCAGTACTGGGACAACTTTCAAGTAAACACGTCCTGTGGAGCTAGGGGAAGTTAGATATGCTCGATCAGCAGACATCGTAAGCAAAACAAGGTTGGAACCCTCCTTGGCGATGGAATGCAGGACACAGAGGTGCATATTGCCACATTCTCTACAAGGCTTCCTTAGCGTGCATTCCTCACATTTATGACTTGTACGACCGCATTTCCAACATCTCTTGCCATCCTTTATCCATTTGAGAATCTGTTCAGGTGAGCGCTCAGTGATTTCACTGCACTGTGACAAGTAATGCTCTTGACTTTTGCAGAACAGACACAGACGTTTCAGTTTCTTGACTAATTGCTGACCATGAGCGGGCTCTGGATGGACATAATGTACTGTACTGACCTCTTTGGGTTGGTCGCTGCCATGATAAACTGCAGTGAATCGAGTTTGGGGCTTCGGCATGGGCTGACGTTCCCTCCGTGGGACTTGAACTCTCTCCGTCTGGTAACGCTGTACCATTTTAGATGACAGGCGCTGAGCCTCTGCCTTCACCTTCAACCACTCAGCGAGGTCATGAAGGTTATACGGGTTGAGGCTGTTAGTGCTCAGTCGGCCTCGTAACTGGAGGTGCTCAATGAAACTATCTCTGTAATGCTTGGGTAGCTTACTGAGTAATCTGTCAACATGGCCCGTGCAAGTGAGTTCTCGTCCTTGTGGCCCCTCAAGTGACATCAACATGCCTACTAACAAGTCAACATTGAGTGCAAAACTCTGAAAAGCCTTTGCATCCCCTGCTCTAATATCAGGCGAATTCAACAGGGATGCAATTTCACTTTGTGCCAACTGATGAGGTTGGCCATACTGCCGTTGCAACGCTGTCATAGCTGCTGCATAGGGCGCTGGATGATGTCGGCATGCTTGGGCTATTAGCCTAGCTTCCTCCAGAACTAACTGTTCCATCAACACCCTGTATTTATAATGTTCAGTAAGCTCAGTGTGAGGATTGAGGAGATTGTCCAACGCCATCTTCAGATCCGTAAACTCTCTCTCACTATCATTCACAAGCTTCGGTAATTTTGGGATTGGAACCGGCTGGAGTGGAAGTGTTGGCTGATGAACAGGGGTTGGAGGTGGTGGCGAGCACATCACTGGAGAGTCATACCAGGTCTGTCCTGGAATATGTGTGGAAGGCTGAGTGACATAATACCCTGGGAACGATGATGGAGGTCGATTAGGGTCTGCCATGGTGAATGACTGCCATTGTGATTGGCATGGCACAGCAGTCTGTAACTGATAGACAGGTGGAACACAAATTGTGTAAGCTGTGGTAACTAGAGGCAGCTTCACCGATGTAACAGTACGTGGCAATGATGAGGTAAGCTGATATGAAGGACGAAAATCTGGTGTGCTGGATAAGGTTTGCTGATGCAGCGTTACATGTGATGCAGGTAAATACGGAACACCAAAGTATGGCGGAGTCGTACCATATGTGGTATTAGCCTTAGTATGTGTCATGTGCCATGGGGCTGACTGTGGAGAAATGTCTCTGGTGGCCACAGCAGCTTGGAATGACTGGCTTGCATACTGGATTGGTATAGATGGCGCTGCAGTAGCTTTCAGTCTGACCACAGGCGGTGGAATAGCTCTAGCCTGTTCTTCATCTCGAAGTGAAGGTGAAACAGAACCACTGCTGAGTGACTCACATGCGGATTGACTGTGATATTCTCTTTGAGCTACCGGTGAACTAGAATGACCAAAGGATCTCTCAGCATCTTGCTGTCTAGCAAAAACACCAGATCCATTATCAACGCTGCCTGTTTGACATGTAGCTTGACCTGCTCCATACTGCACCAGAGATAACTCACTCATGGGAAGCTGATCCACAGTCGAGACTGGCTCGGCCTGTCCACTGAGGTTTAGCTGTGCTGTTGGGTGATACATCCTTGGCTGGTGGTATGAACTGTCGTACAGCGCATGGTCTGGTATGAGAGATTTAGGTAATGTAATGTCATAAGCTTGCAGACGTGATGAGAGCTGACGTGCTCTGGCCTGTAGTCGAACAGGATGTGTGGTATCAGGAGAGTAATGTTGACTCTGTTGCTCCATGTCACCGTAATGAGTGTAGCGATCCGGCTCGAAGGACCAAATCTTGCGGACTGTAGGGTTTGAATATAGCTAGGTAGGCGAATGCTCATCCACTACGGGGCTCCGGTAAGATGCGTGACAGGAGACAGAGAACTTTTAAACTCTTTATAGATTTGAATGTTCACACGCATTGGCATCTTCCAGCTGTACTGAATTTTCTATATGTACAAGGTATTGAATGTGGTTTTTCTAGAATAAACAGAATAAACAGATACATCAGTGTATGTCTAATAACTTAAAGTTACACAAACATAAACAGCAACTCACTAGTGACACGTTATTTAAATATAAACCAACGTCACAAGATTACAGCTGCAACCATATACATGTGAATCACTGTAGGCCTATATAACTCTCATATTATGATGTTGTGCACAATGTAAAGTTCGGTTACACTAGCTAAATATTTGAATACAACAATGTAACAAACATACATCAACTTATAACTGTGAATAAATGAATAACTTACATTCAATCACGCACATTAACACCTGAGGAAATGTCGGAGAAAACGGCTGGTGAAAGTGAAAGTAAACACAATAGCGGACTAGCGGAAACTAACGTTACCTAGCAGCGCAGTGTATACAGTAAACGTTCATAATAAAAGTCCTTCTCGTACTCTTATATAGGGAATTTAGAACATGCCAGTTGGTGCTAACAATATAAAACATTGACCCCTCAAATGCACCTGAACTCTTTGAGGATCCATTAAACATGGTTCACAAAATAGCTTATACAATATAAAAGACCCACAAGTGAATCCATAGTCTACAGAGTCATATCTAGCTATGACACATGACCTTTCCCGTCTTAAGAAATGCAAAAAAGAAATCTCTCTCTCTCTCTGTGTAAATCAAATCCTTCTGACAGCTAATGAGCATTACACCACTCACTCTCTCTCTCTCTCTCTCTCTCTCTCTCTCTCTCTCTCTCTCTCTCTCTCTCTCTCTCTCTCTCTCTCTCTCTCTCTCTCTCTTCTCTCTCTCCTTCTCTGATTCCTGCGTGGGAAGGGAGGAAATCTATTCAAGTTGAGTTTATTTTTGGCTCGCAGGAAGTCTGCAAACAGAGGCTCTTGAGTCACCAAAATGCACAATAGGCCTTTGCATCGATTCAGTAGCTCTGCCATCCTCACTACAGCTAAAGCTGTGCCAACTGATTACACAAGTCTTGATACAACTAAAACCCTCTTCTCTTGGCACAATAACAAAACAAAAAAACTAAAGGATAACCAGTACAACATGATTTGTCATAAGGTTAGCTCCCGTTTCATTGATTATTATTAAGGTTTTTTTTTTTTTTTTTTTTTTTTTGCTAATGCGTTTTCTTTAAACAATGTATAAATGTCAGATGGATATTATGTTATGAACAAATCAAATTTTAATCTATTATTCTGGTCCTTGGTATGCTATCAATCATGCTGCCTCCAAGGGTATACCACCAGACCGGGATCAATATTGCACTTTATCGGCTCATCATTCTCTGCATGGTCACGTGTGTGTCACTATAGTGAGTGTGTATGAGCATGTATGTCCATGTTGATCATTGCTATATTGGTATGTGCGCCTCCATCCTTCTGTAACTGATAAATGATCAATTGAGGACAGTCAAGGCTCTCTTTTCCTGCTGACAGCACTGTGGGGTTGTGGTTTTTGAAGGCCATAGGCATTCAAGACTGAACGGAGAAGGATAGACAGGGATAGACGGATAGAGAGGTGGGTGGATGGAGATGAAAGTGGCTGGTAAGGGGCAGACAGGGGTCATGGATCTGTCTGGGGTTTGATTCAGGAATTCAGGAGAGAAGTGGTGATGGACGACATCTCCTGAAGCGGAACAGAGAGACACATTATCACTGTGCTTTCATTCGACCTATTGTACATCTATGTAGTACTTCATAGTTCTTTTGTATTTCTCCTAGCAAGTGTTTTTTTTTGTGTTTTTTTTGTCAAGAACACTTCATCTTATGAGTGTTGGTCTGAATGTTTTATACAAAGTTGTAATTATTTCCTCACTGGTAAGTGGCTCGGAAAGTGTGGGAAAAAGTGTTGGCTCTCCATACGTTTTTGGATGCCCACAACCAAGGCATTAAATCAGGGCGAAAATACACCGATTCATCATCATAGGACTCCCATTCTATCACAGTCGCTGTCTGTACGTGAGCTCAGAGTCAGCTGTGATTTCAAGCATCACCAAGATACTTGAAACTGTTTGGAGTAACTGTAGTGTAAGTGCTAACTGTGCCTCTTTTTTTAACCATAAAAAATTTTGTCCGTAGTGACACTATTTTATTAAACATAATGTATGTATGTGTATATGTGTGTGTGTGTGTATATATATATATATATATATATATATATATATATATGAGGAGTTCCTGATGCAAAAGCCTCTAAGTGCCATCTAAAAATTTATTCTAGTAATTTCACTTAAATGACAATTTATAGGTAATTTGACGTTGTCATTTAATTGAAATTACTGAACTTAAATATTCGAGCTTGCTCATTCTAGAAGAAATTTTCAGATGGCACTTGGAGGCTTATATATATATTTATATATATACTGTATATATACAGTGAAGAAAATAAGTATTTGAACACCCTGCTATTTTGCAAGTTCTCCCACTTAGAAATCATGGAGGGGTCTGAAATTGTCATCATAGGGGCATGTCCACTGTGAGAGACATAATCTAAAAAAAAAAATCCACTGTTCAGCCACTGTGAGGCTACCCTTTTCCCTCAGAGACTAATTACTCATGCTGTGTAACCTCTCTCATTAATACTCACAAAAACGCCAGATGGACATTTTGCCATGCAAGACTGCAGTAATCAAATATAGTTTTTGTCACCCATAAAAATATGGCCCAACACACTTTCCGGCACGAGTTCCTCTCATAATGCTATAGAACACAATGGAATCAGTTTTCCATAATACAGTATTATTGTGAATCACTGAGTTGCGAAACAAAGTGCCATGGCATTCTTTTTTGTGTTGAAATACACTTACTTGTAAGTATGTCTTATTATTTTTAGTTGCGTTTTCTATTAACAGTTCCAATTATAAGTTCTATGTTGTTGCTACGATGTAAACAAAGGGCAAAGCTTAGCCTCCACTAGCCTGCTAGCAAACATTGTTGATGTAAGTCTGTTCCCCTTTGGAAAATTATCCACGGTTTTGTGATTGATTAATGTTTGTATTACCATAGTTTTCCAACAAAAATCATGACTAAATGGTGTATAACATTGTATTTAATATGTCTAAGTAACAAAATAATAATAATAAATAAAAACACCACTCTGAAACATCCTGTGAATCCATGCTTGCAAAGTCCATGGTTGAAATCCCTTCTGGACAATCCTCTTGTTTGTTAACATTCTTAAGTCTGAATCAGGCTTGAATTGGTTTGAACTTGATGCCATCCTTAAGATTTACACCAGAGCAGAACTCACTTTTATGGTAAGGGGCGTGACAAATAAAAAATGAAATTTCACAGGAAAGCAACCTTTGAGTGTCATTTTGGTGATCAATGATGAGTTTTAAGGGATAAAATTATTGACTACAGGGAGACTTTAAAACGAAATTTATTCCTGTGATGGAAAACAGTCTTCAGTGTCACATGATTCTTCAGAAATCATTCTAATATGCTGATTTTCTGCTCAAGAAAGGTTTCTCATTATTATCAATGTTGAATAAAGTTGTGCTGCTTCATTTTTATTTATTTTTTAAACCGTGACACTTTTTCAGGTTTTTTTATATATACGAAGAGTTCAGATGCAAAAGCCTCTAAGTACCATTTGAAATTTTCTTCTAGAATGATCATTTTTATCAAGATTGTATATTTAAGTTCAGTAATTTCACTTAAATGGCAATGAAGATTACCTATTAATTGTCATTTAAGTGAAATTACTGAACATAAATATACAAGCTTGATCAAAATGATCATTCTAGAAGAAAATTTCAAATGGCACTTAGAGGCTTTTGCATCTGAACTCTTCATACATAAATAGAAAATAGAAATCTTTTTTAAAATAGAAATCGTTTGTGTCCTTGCTGAATAACAGTATTCATTTCTTTAAAAAAAAAAAGCTCTGCTGACCTCAAACTGTGTGTGTGTGGTATATACACTATGTTGCACTGGGAAAAACAACACTGAGGGAAAAAACTGGTGACATGACATTACAGTCTTATGAATGGTATTGTAGGATTTATGAGGGGAAGGTGGGTGGCAGGTGTTAGTCTCCATTAGAAAGCTTTTACAGGGAATCACATCATGGCCAATCCACACTCCACCTGTCACAATGACCTATTTCCCTTGCAAACGGAATACAATTCCAGAACGTGAGCTACAGGAGCTGTTAAGTTTTTCTCATTTGGTGTCTTTCCAGAGATGACTGAGGGGAATGGCTTTATTAAGATGCGTGTAGCATTAATATTTCATTTTTATATGTACAGTAGAATGAGAGCACGCATTGTGGAATGGTCCACAAAGTGCTTTCCTATTATCTGTGAATGTTTGCGGCAAATATAATACATTAGTTCAATATTTTCAAAGTTGATTTGAAATTGTGGTGATTAATAACTGCCAATAGGAGAGCTGTTTCTCATCAAGCATAACACATGTACACACTCGCACTACTCTAGTATCACACTAAATAAAAGTGTTTTACTGAGCACCACGCACGCATGCATTAGTTTCATTATCGATATCATGCTCAAAGTCAGAACTAAGTGCTGAATTCAGAGTTTCTGAGATAAAAGCAGATGCTCTTTAAGGTGGCCTTTTTGAAAGCTCAAAGATTTATGGGGTAAGAAGAACACTGAAGAACACTTTTTTGGCAATCTCCTTCATTTTTTCCATTGATAATAATAATGTTTCTTGAGCACCAAATCTCGAGTTTCTTGAGTTTTCTGAAGGTACATTAACACTGAAGACTGTAGAGTAATGGCTGTTGAAAATAAAAATAAATACTTTTTAAGATATATTAAAATAGAATAAATGTATAAATATAAATATTTAAAATTGTAAAAATATATCACAATATTGCTGCTTTGTTTTGGTCATAGACTATATATATATATATATATATATATTATATAAAGTTATTTTTATATAATTTTTCTTGTATCTAGAAAGAGCTGTGGGTGATGTGTATCTGGTTGATAGTGTGAATTGGATGGATGACGCTGGAGTAAAGGACATTCACACTGCTAGTGTGAACCTGTTTGAATAAGTGGCTTGCAATTGTCTGTCTAAAGATTTAGTGTAAATGAGCTCCTCTCTTCCTGTGTGTGTGTGTGATATGAGTGTGTGGCATGTAGTTGTTTGAGATCTGTGAAATTTGCACTCCTAGCTGCAACAGCCCCCTCCCATTAGACTGTCACAAGGCCCAATAATAACCTCTCTAATAACAGTCTTGGTTCTCTCTCTCTTTCTACTGCTCTTCTCGTCTCACTCACTCTCTCTCTCTCTCTCTCTCTCTCTCTCTCTCTCTCTCTCTCTCTCTCAGAACAAATGTTCTTCTTCATATACAACGTCATGCAATTAGTGTGGCTGAATGAGGATATGCTCACCATCTGCAGTTAGCCACATTTAGCTGGATGCCTTACAAAATGCCCAGAGTTTTTACCAAAATTGGAATGACGAAGTTGTTCACATCAGTGATTCAGCTACATCGCATAGCTGACAAAGAGGTTTATCCCCACTCATTTTTGTTTACAATAGATAGATAGAAAATAAAACAATCAGTTTTGATTTTTGTGAACTTATAGCAAGCAATTGCAGGGTGTGAACTTTCCAAGAAGAGCCTTGGTGAAAGCCAGAGCTCTTACATCTGAAAAGACATCGATGTAAAAAAGGAAAACGCGATTTTCTCAAATCAGTGGTTCTAAGAGTAATGATCAGGCTTCACGTAACATTGAATTAGTCCTCCAGTAGTCATAGTGCTACCTGGTGTCCCATCAGACTGATCTTATTGAATCTGACAGAGAACGGCTGAAAGTAGTTGTGAGTGGGGATAAAAAAAAAAAAAATGCTAGAGGTTATACAGACTACTCAAGTCGTTTGGTTTGGCGATTAGTCAACACATTGGGTTGACTGTATACGCGCTTGAGCTGTTCTGTCTGGTTTTATCAATAACATCATCCTCAAAACAAAAATAAAATGTTTGTGTATTATTTTTAATATATAGGAAATAAGATGAATATTTTAATGTTTTAACGGTGCAATCATGGTCAATCATTGTTTGAAAGTTAAAAAAAAAAAAGTTTTTAAAATAAGTTAACTCTGAGAGCTCCAAAGGATCTATGCAGTTCCTCTTGAATATGCTGAAAGGCAACTTCATTGTGATTCTCAGTACAACTTTCCTTTTTACATTGTCTGTCTATCATCTAAATTTGAGCTTTTTTCCCCTCCCTCTGAGAAGGACAGAAAAGTATGTCAAGACTTCTCAGCCTTGAATAATCCTTTCAAGTACTGTCAGACAAAAAAGCATTTTGAAAGGCTGACTGTTGCTGGGTAATGTCAGACACAGATGTTCATTGAACTAACAGGGTATTTGATCAGATCAGCTCTGCTTGGTAAGGTTAGGGTACATATTGTTTTATGTAAAGTGATTGTGGTTCCACTTTGGGACAAGGCCATTTATTGAATTTTTTTTTTTTTTTTTGCTGATAGCTTGGTTTAATAACTAATAAGATAATCAAAGATAAAGAAAAGGAAAAATCTTTAAAAAAACTTTAGAACATGTTTAGAATATTGGTTTTATATGTTTTTAAAAACGTAACACCATTTTCTAACACCTGAAATGCATGCGAGTATGGCATCTTAAAGATTATTTTTCATTTTCAATCTTTTTTTAAGTTAATAAAAGTATTTTTGCACCTCATTTTAGAATTTGAATCATCTAACATTATCTAACATTTTAAAGATTGATCATTGACCGTGACACATTCATCAGGGTTTGCAGGGGTCATCTCTATATAATTTCCTGCTTTGTTTTCCTGCGTGGTTCTGCAATTTGGTCTCACCACACATGTATTTGATTTGACAAACAAATGGTTTTCATATCTAAAATATATATATATATATATATATATATATATATATATATATATATATATATATATATATATTATAAAATATATAATTCTTTTTCTAAATAATTTCTGAATAAATTCATAGACCTTGACAAACAAAAATGAGCATCCTGTCCTTGACCCACAGAACAAAACACATGAAAAGATTCCCCCAGTGTACTCATGGTCGTTTATGTCTTTCTATGTATTCCCTGCAGACCATCAGGTCACTTTGGAGCCGTACTGCGTGTGGATGCCTTCGACCCTCACTGGATGATTCCATCTCTGTGATGAAAGGCTTATCCAGCAGCCGCAGCCACCACCACGTGGTGACCTGTGACACCTCTTTTGACTCCATGGGTCACCACTTGGACCACAAGCCCTACCTCATCAGCCAGATCGACAGCCCCAACCCAGCCGACCATTCTTACTACTCCCAGAGAAGCCCCTACCAGCCTGACTGCGTGGTGCCTTACGGGACCTTCCCCCGCCGACACTACAGCTCTCAGCATGAGCTCAAGGATGAGACTGCTGTGGTTCCTTACACCGGCGGAGGGGTTCCAGCCAACAAGGGCCAACAGCGTCTCCCCATTGCACTGTTGGATCAGTTTGACCGGCAACTCCCAGTGCCTCGGGACGGCTATCACACACTACAGTACAAGCGTGCCGCCGCAGCCTTGGAGCAACGGAGTGACAGCCCTGGCCGAATCCGGCACCTGGTGCACTCCGTTCAGAAGCTCTTCACCAAGTCCCACTCGCTAGAGGGCCCACACCACGGTCATGGCCATGGCAAGGGCAGCATCAACGGAGGCAAGGCCAGCCCCGATGGAGAACCCCCTGCTATCCGGCACCGCAAGCGCAGCAAGAGCCGGGAGCGCTGCAAGTCGGCAGAGCCCAAGAACCGGACGCCACCTTCTGGCTACTGGAGCTCGGATGACTTGGAACGCGAGGCCTGCCTGTTTCACCATGGACCACCAGGCGTCATGACCATGGGCCGTCACCCGGATAAATCGCAGTCACAGTACTTTCTGGAGGCCTACAACACCATCAATGACCAGGCGCTTAAAAACTCCCGCAGCAACAACGATTTGGGCAAGTGCTCGACGTGCACAAGCATCCCGCTGAGCGTGGACGCCTCACAGCTCGTGAAGAAGAGCTCGTGGTCGTCCTCTCTCACGGTGAGCAGAGCACGTCAAGTCTACCAGAAGGCCTCAGTAAATGTAGATAAGGCTCTAGTGAAAGCAGAGGCTTGTCAGCAGGAGCGCTCATGCCAATTCTTGCAGGTATGCAAAAAGCCTTTCGATTCTCCCCTACACCCACATGCTCGCCTAACCCACCTCCACCTTTCCACCACCCCTCCTCTTCTTCCTCCTCCACCACTGGAGAGAGCCTCCAGTTTTGATTTGAGTTCTGCCGAGAAGTAAGTGCAACCCACTAGCTGCCTTACTTTCTGTTTAGCTGACAAGCATCTGTTTGGATCCATTCAATCTCTTACTGGTATTATTTCCCTTTCTAAACCTGAAAATCACATTTTTTACTAATGTTTTCCAGAAAGTTCTTATTTTATTGGGCTATTTGTGTGTTTGTGTGTATGTGTCTATGTAGGTGGTGGGATAGGATGGATCTGACTGGATGAGCAGTGTTCTTGTGGATCCGGATGAGGACAATAGTCTTTAAACATCAATTAGATGTGGCTGGTTGCATAAACAGCTTAGACTAGTCTTACAAGCTATTTTTTTTTCTTTTAAGACTGGTAATAATTTTATGTCAGTTACACAAAATAATAGATTGGTCTAATTTGAATTCTAAAATTAAGACGGATTACCCCTTGACTAACTGCTGGCTGGTCAGACTAGTCCTTAACACACAGTCTTAACATAGTGGCTATGTTTATGCTACTGGCCACTGGTGAACAATTAGGTCCTAGCGTAGCATGCTGCTAGCAGATTAGCCTTCTAACTTTGTTTATAACCTGTGCGGCAGAGTTTCAGAATTTAAGAATCTGCACACTTTCCATTCATGAGTGTGAATTTAAATTGACCACATACCATAGGAAGTTGAATTAGAATTTGAATTGGAATGACAAGAAGAATTTACTGAACTGCAGTTCAAAGAAATTCATAAACATAATACATTCTGGGAAAGGAAGTGTCTGTCCATCCTGGTCCAAATAAATAAATGTATTAAATATTTAACCTGGAATACCAAAAGCTACATTTAATTCAATTAAAAGTATAGGTATTATGGTTTTGTTTGATCAGGCATTACAAACGGCTACACCCTTGGTGTCCTCAACAGGCAAGTGAATTTTTCATGACAATGGTTGATTGGACAAGAATACCACAGAATCTCTGTTGTGCTAATACTCTGTATAACAGCACTCTTATGATATTGCTTAAATATACTCTAGTTTGTTTGAGAGGAAGCACTTTCAAATTTTGTTTCTGTGTACATCATCAGTACTTCTGTCTTTACTGGGCATTTGTCTGTTTTTAGAATGATGATTAATATTAATCAGTCAGAAATAAAATAACACATTAGTTGGGGTGAGATGGAACTCAGTGTATCTGATATTATTTGAAGTTGTTTCTATTCCAGTTGTATGTAAGGCTGCATAGTCCTCAAAGTCTGATTGAACAGACAAATGAGGTAACCCGTTACGCTATACATGCATTAAATGAGCGAACTAGAAAAGATCTTAAGACCACCTGCAGCGGACTGTGAATCAGAGTTTGCACGTGGGTAGCCCATACTAATTCAGAGGCTAAATTGAGCTGGCAGGATGTCACACATGTTCTCTATCATGCTCTGTCAATACAAAGAATAATTGGCATCTTTCTTCAGGGCTAAATCTGGATGCCAGTTGCCATAGTAACCGTGAGTGACAGGGCATTGCACTGTGCAGTTCTTGTTCTGAAGGTTTGTGGAAAGATTTTCGTAGACATTCAGCGAGTTTGTCAAGTTAGAATTATGTTGATTTTGTGGACTTCATACAGAAATTGATGGTTTTATGGTTTTTGAATTTGAGGTTTTGTGTGTGTGTGTGTGTGTGTGTGTGTGTGTGTGTGTGTGTGTGTGTGTGTGTGTATGCATGCATGCGTGTGTGTGTGTACGCGCACACGTAGCTCCTGAGCTATTGCTATTTGCTTTGTATTGAAGTAAATTAATGCAGGTCTTTTACGGACATAGACATTTAGAGGGACTCGCCCCCAGTATTTACAATAGTGATCAGTGTAGGGTTTTCAATGAACAATTCTTTCAATTTTACATTTCTTTACATCATTAGATTCAAAGAGCAATAAGTCGTTTTTATAGAATGGCACCTGTTTCTGTGACATCTCTCCACGGTCAGATTCTTTGGCTTGACAGTCAGAACACTTTGAGGCCTTTTCAGCCTGTCAGTCATTTTGTGCATTCACAGGGAAAGCCTATATATGGTAAGCAGGAAGCTGACAGCATGGTACTGTTGGTAAAGCAGATCATTCGAGTTCAGTTGTTAGCTGTGCGTTAGTGCTATCAAAATAGCCCTTGGTTTTGATCATGTTTTTCAACATTTGAAATGATATGCTGCTGCTCTTCTCAATATAATGGTCTCATCAACGGTATTATTTAGGATGGTGGTTAGTAGGGCTGCACGCTTTGGTGAAGGAAAACAAATTGGGATTTTTCTGATAAAACAAAATTGTGATTGCGTGATTAAAATGCACTTTTTAAAGAGCTCAATGTTTGCTGTTAGTTTGTAATTTGGCCAAAAAATGTGTGATTTATATGAATGCTGTACAGTAACAAATGTCGCATGGGTTACAAAAAAGTCGGTCCGTGTGATAAACACATTACCACGTGTGCGATACAATTTTGCATGTATGTGAGACAGAGCCTCTTGTTTGTGTGAAGTGAGCGCTTGTGTGCTTGCTTGTTTGTGTGTGAGGGCTGCACGATTAACCAAAATTAAATCAAAATCGTGATTTGGCTTAGTGCGATTAGAGTGCCCCATCATGGATTTTTTAAAGTTTCCTAATGTTGTTTTGGAGTCTCCTACAACAGGTTTACATGCATCAAACATCAAAAAATTGTTTCATTTTCTCATAATATACATTTGCACATCACCAGATTTTCAATGATTCTCATACGACTCGCCAAATGAATCAATCTCTCTAAATCCCTCCTTTCCACGAGCTACTCTGCTTGTAGCTACTCGAGCTACTTGGTTTACCGCGTACAGCGCGCGTGTCGAAAACAAAAACACCCATTGCCTTAAAGGATTAGTTCACTTTTAAAATTCACATATTCACTTTGCAGGATGTTTTCATTCACTTAGAGCTCTATTACACACAACATGAAAGGTAATTTTCAAAAATCCATGATAGGGGCCCTTTAATGAAAGTTTGAATGAAATAAGTATATGCACAGCGTGTTTAATGGTGAAGCACAGCTGTGATCAGAGCGGATCGATCGGTTCCCAGTAAATGCTGGTCCATCTCCGTAAGCGCTGTTGAGTTTGAATCACTAATAAAACGTGCATTTGAAAAAGCAACACGTGCCAAACATCTTTCCAAACTTTTCACAGCTTTTAAAAACCTGTTGTCTTACAAAAATAAAACATTTAATTAAATGTTTTACTCCAACTCACTTCATAACGTCAGAGTCGAGTGTTTGGAATAACTTCCTTTTGTGATCTGATGTGGCTTCATATCATATAAAGAGACAGACATTATATTATTTTATAGTATTCTACAAAGTGATAAAGGCTGTCGATTATCATTGCATTATAAATGTACTTTATTCTTATGAAAATACCTGAGATGGCTAGAAGAACACAGATAAAACACATATTGTTCCAATCGTATGTTTATTGTCTTCAGTAAACATATGCGAACCCATACATTTTTCTCCAGTGTAGAGAAGTTTTTTTTTCCTCTCTCAGTGGATGCATAAGATTTCCTGACAAAAAAATTAGAAATAACTTATGTACTTAATATTTTATAATAAAACTTTAGACCTTTCTAATGATTTATAGGAAAATTAAGCTGTCTTTTCAAGTGCTCAACCGAAATGGATGTATGTTGCTTGGATTGTGATTAGTGATATTGGACTATGTAAACAAAATTGACTTAAAGCAACACTATGGAAGATTTTTTACCTTTTACCTTTTTTCCAAAATCTTATCAGTGCTTCATCAAGTCGTAACAGGGTGAAAGGCACTTCTGGATTCGCTTTGCGGTCCTATATCTGCTATGACCACACTATGCAAGTTTGCCAGATCGGGTCGCGTTTCTGTAGTATTTGACTTGCTTTACGTCAACCATTACAATAGTCATTATTTAGTTTTTCTTCATTTCTGATGTCACAATACATCATACTTTCATGGAATCATGTAACATACTCTACCTTGTCTGTGGACATCGTTCATTCTAAAGCCGGTGCTGGATAAACAGCGAGGTAATTTAGGTAGGCTAAATTATTTACGACAGCGGTAATGGACAATTTACACTCACCGGCCACTTTATTAGGTACCCCATGCTAGTAACGGGTTGGACCCCCTTTTGCCTTCAGAACTGCCTCAATTCTTTGTGGCATAGATTCAACAAGGTGCTGGAAGCATTCCTCAGGGAGTTTGGTCCATATTGACATGATGGCATCACACAGTTGCCGCAGATTTGTCGGCTGCACATCCATGATGCGAATCTCCCGTTCCACCACATCCCAAAGATGCTCTATTGGATTGAGATCTGGTGACTGTGGAGGCCATTTGAGTACAGCGAACTCATTGTCATGTTCAAGAAACCAGTCTGAGATGATTCCAGCTTTATGACATGGCGCATTATCCTGCTGAAAGTAGCCATCAGAAGTTGGGTACATTGTGGTCATAAAGGGATGGACATGGTCAGCAACAATACTCAGGTAGGCTGTGGCGTTGCAACGATGCTCAATTGGTACCAAGGGGCCCAAAGAGTGCCAAGAAAATATTCCCCACACCATGACACCACGACCACCAGCCTGAACCGTTGATACAAGGCAGGATGGATCCATGCTTTCATGTTGTAGACGCCAAATTCTGACCCTACCATCCGAATGTCGCAGCAGAAATCGAGACTCATCAGACCAGGCAACGTTTTTCCAATCTTCTATTGTCCAATTTCGATGAGCTTGTGCAAATTGTAGCCTCAGTTTCCTGTTCTTAGCTGAAAGGAGTGGCACCCGGTGTGGTCTTCTGCTGCTGTAGCCCATCTGCCTCAAAGTTCGACGTACTGTGCGTTCAGAGATGCTCTTCTGCCCACCTTGGTTGTAACGGGTGGTTATTTGAGTCACTGTTGCCCTTCTATCAGCTCGAACCAGTCTGGCCATTCTCCTCTGACCTCTGGCATCAACAAGGCATTTCCGCCCACAGAACTGCCGCTCACTGGATGTTTTTTCTTTTTCGGACCATTCTCTGTAAACCCTAGAGATGGTTGTGCGTGAAAATCCCAGTAGATTAGCAGTTTCTGAAATACTCAGACCAGCCCTTCTGGCACCAACAATCATGCCACGTTCAAAGTCACTCAAATCACCTTTCTTCCCCATACTGATGCTCGGTTTGAACTGCAGGAGATTGTCTTGACCATGTCTACATGCCTAAATGCACTGAGTTGCCGCCATGTGATTGGCTGCTTAGAAATTAAGTGTTAACGAGCAGTTGGACAGGTGTACCTAATAAAGTGGCCGGTGAGTGTAGTTTCCAACCAGTAGGGCAACCGAAGAGGAAAAGTTCCATGGTGTTGCTTTAATGTTAAGCAAGAGTTGCCATTTTTTGCCAAAAAAAGTTTGTCTGTTTCTTTTTTTGTTTTTGTTTTTTTGTTTTTTTTGTTTTTTTTTGTAAAATATTCTTGTGCCAAAATTTTAGATCAGATGGATCTCCACGTCATAATTATAAGATTCGATGCCGAATCCCTGCCAGAAGATATAAGTCTTTTTTTTACTGAGAAAGCCAGCGAAGAGCAGAAGCAGGAGAAGATGTGATGATGATAAAAAGAGCAGAGTTTATTGAATAATCTTAGTTGCGTATTTTTCAACAAATTTTTTTTATTACAATTACAGTACAATTCTGACAAGTGTAATTATACCCTTGGAAAAACAATGAAAAACATATGGTTGCTTAAATTAAAACACAGTTTGTAATTGAAAACTCTTAGATCCTTCAGTTGCGTTGCCTGTGCTACAAAACTTTCATCCTCTGTTGCATCATGTGCAAACAAAGTTAACATACAGCCCTATATAAATTAGTATGACCTATACTAATAATATTGATTATTATTATTACTAAATAAAAATATTAAACAAATATTGTTGTATATTGTAATATTTCACTGTAAAATAATATATAGTATTAACATATATAATAATGTTATTATATATATAGACAACAATCTCAATGCAAGTTTGGAAACGTGTTGTATGGAGTGGCCTTTACTGTGAACCAAGTGCTCAGAGACATTGAAAACAATGGATTATGAGCTGTACATGTGTAAAATAGCACACTGCAGCATTTCACTCTGAAGCATGCAGTGCATGAATTTAGGTAATTAAAAATGTGATTATCACACTAATTCATATCACGATTTCAGTGTTATTCTGATTAATAATGTGGCCCTTGTAGTTCCAGAACAGCTAACATTGCTTATTGCACTTTTAAAAATGTGCTACATCAGGCTAGAATAAGCAGCTAAAGATATAAACTGAAATTCTGTTAATAAAAAGAAATGGAGGCTCTCATGTGGGACAGTGTCTTTCATCCCTTGAAATGATCAAGCAAAACCCAATCTGCTGTGAGGACACTGAGCCCTGTACCCAGGTCTGCTCAACAGGATTTATCCTCATTTTCTGCTCATTAGATGCGACTTGACGAAAGGCTTGTGTGGGTGTTGGTGGTATCTTTGAAGGAAGTTTTTGTGTTTGTCGAGTCTGTGAGTTTGTGTGTGGGCAAAGAACCGGTGTTAGTGGAGTCATTCTTCCTCTGACTGCCTTTTATACACTTCCTGACGTCAAGGCCAGCCGTTTCCCTAGTAACACAAGCTCTGCGGTGATTCATATAATCACAGTGAAATTCTTTAAAGTGGGATTTTCTGTCGATGCCAGCCGAGTATCTCTTTCCATACCTTAAAACGAACCTCCATGCAGACTGATGCATGCAGCACACCAGCTCAAACACAGCAGTGTTCTCTGTTAGCATGAGTTTTGTATGGCCTTAGAATGAGCTTGCCGTTATTTACATGCTATTACTCTGACACTGATTTAGTAATAATAATAATATCAATAATGAAGGGCCCATTACCAAAGTGCTGAACAGTCGTGTTTCTAACATACTGGCTGGTATTTGTGTAACACTAAGTTCACAATGAGTTCACCCTTGCTTTGAGGACAAGTAATCAAATAAAGCAACTAAAATGAAACCAGATTAGATCCTGCTTCTGTTATACATCTGCTGACTTGGAGTTGAAGTCTTTTTACTTGATTTATTAAAGATCAATTTAGTTGTCATAATGAAAATTGAGTCTGAGAATAAAGTTGAGTAAATTGAGTAATGAAATAGTTTATTATGCACCAACTTTATACACTTTATACAGCATAAGAATGTCCTCTGCCTCTTGCTCTTTAGTTATATCATTTTTTTAAATTCTCTTTAAGTTGTGTATTTAAATTTATTGAATGTTAGTTGAAGTGTTGAAGTTTTAATTTTGTCTTTTACTTAATGTATTGACTTGCTTGCTTTTTAAAAATATTTTAATTATTTACTGTACTTATTAACATCTAATGCATTGCATATTCAACCCCTGGCCCACTTCAGCTCTGACACAATTTGTACACTTCCTGGTTTAATACAATGCTTGTTTTATATGTTTTTTTTATCACATAGGACATGCTTTCATATAGTAGATTCTTTTATTACCATTAGATAGTTCGCATTTGATTACCCTAGAAAAAAACCAAGTGGTTGAAAATGAATGCCCTTTGTTTTTTTTTGTGTGTTTTTTTGTGTTTTTTTTTTCAGTCTGAGTTGTTCTGCTCTCTTAAAACTGCAGTCCAACGTCTCGTACTTTCAGAGAGTCCTATTGATGAGAGTTTGCCCTGGGAGAGCTGCACTGAGACAGATGCTTAACTACCCAGGGAGGCGTCGTTAGTGTAATCATGCAAGCTCACACCGGCAGCCTCATTAATTATCTCTGCCGGCTCAAAGAGAGGAAGAGGCTATCAGAGTGTGTGTGTGTGCGCATATATATGGGTGGTTTGTGGAGTTGAGCGCACAGGAGGAAGTTTGGATGGTGACATGCAACTTTCGGCAGAGGTGAATGACACAGTGTCACCTCTGACCCCGCAGGTCCCTCAAGACGAGTGGGCGGGCTTTCCATTGGGGAAGGATGAGGATATCCCGTGCAGACGCATGCGCAGCGGCAGCTACGTGAAAGCCATGGCGGATGATGACAGCGGAGACTCGGACGGCAGCCCTAAACCTTCGCCCAAGATGCAGGCGCGACGGGCCAGCTACCTCAAAGCCACCCAGCCATCACTGACAGAGATGACCACTCTAAAGTACGTTCTAAGATTTACATCCATAGGTAATTATTTATAGGCATTATAGGTAGTTATTATGTATTATTATTTGTAGTGTAAAAGTTCTGGATTATTATCGCTGAGTAAAATGAAAACCATAAAAAATGTGTTATAATAAATGTCTTATTATAACACTTAAACGTGTCTTAAACTTGTCTTAAACTTAAAAAAGTCTTAAACTTATATAGTTTCAGCTAGTTGTCAAGGCATCATTTCTCATTTTATTTTAGTTTAAATTGAAGTAGTAAAAAAACTAGAAATAAAACTTGAAAAGTACTATGTTAGACCCATTTAAAAAATGTATTCAAGATTTAAAAATAAAAACAGAAAATATAAAAATAAAAGCTAATTCAAAACATTAATAAAAACAATCATAGTATATCAATTAAACTAAAATAACACTAGTCATGTAATCATGTAGGGTACAACGGGGCTAAAGGCACATCCTAAGAAAAATGTGCTGTTCACTACTCCCATATAGTGTATGATTGCAGAAAAAAAATAGCTTTTTATTGAAGATTGATGGACCAACAGATTTTGTGTGAATAGAAATAATAAAAGGGGTCTGTTTGTTTGTTCAAAAATCGTACAAATGGCAAGGTGGGCCTTTTACCCCACACACGACGTAAAAGGTTTACCAGCATGGGGCAAAAGACACAAAGTATTGATACAAATACTTTAGCTAAAATCATATGTTTTAAAGGAGAACTCCGGTCAATTTTAAAAAAAATTTGTACATTTGGAGTGTTGTCAGTACAGACAAAAACGACAAAAATCGGTGTTTCCTACACCGTGTTATCCTCTTTTTAAAATTCGCACCCTGTTGACTTCAATGAGGCAAGTTCTAAACCTGCGTTTAGCCTGCTTTAACATCCTTGATTTGTCATTACAAGTGCACAGCCATGTGAGTGGTGTTATTAAGAGTGACCACGGTCAATCTGACTGCAGTTGATGTGAAAGATATAAATAAAAATGATGTTAATTGAATTCAGACAGCTCACATACCTGTGTTTACGTTCTGTTTTCGTTCGAAGACCACAGTTGTCGATTGTCGAGTTTGCACGCGCGATCATTGGTATTAATCATTGGTATCAATATTAAATAATGTCTTGTTTAATAATGTCGTAAAGTCATGTCGTAAAGTCAAAACAATCACTGTGGCAAAGTTTGCACTATTTTCGATTTATTTTAATAAATAAAACAATACATTTTTGTTCAATAACTATACTGTCATTAAAATCTTCATTTAAAAAATACAGAAATAAAATTATTTTAAAAAGTCAAGATTCTGAAAGCATTGAATGAGATCCCATGATAATTTAATAAAGCTTTACAATATTAACAAATAAATGTGATATTTTATTATGAAATGATTAATATCATATTTTCTTTTAAATATGATCTTTCATTATAAATATATTATTCATAATAAATACATGATATTTACCATCTGAATCTAACCATGTCATGTCAACAAATGGTAAAGTCAGCCAGCTATTTATTATCCTGTTAAGGCGAGCCACGGCAGGCAAAAACATCTTTCTTTTTTTTTTTCACTGGTCAATTTTGAGATTTTGGGATATTTGTTGTATATTTGTCGTCTTTCAGACTTGTGTTGAAAAAAAGTCAGAAATACACATTTAGGTCTTTATTTTACTACACTTTGTCTGTTTGCTTCTGTAGATTTCTCATAAATTCATACAAATTGTAAATCCTCGCTCTGCTCCGCGATCGCTGTCTGCTCCCTTTCATCACACACACCGTTAGAAAGAATCCGTGTATCATTCGTTCAGTCGTTTTTTTATTTAATATTTAAAGTTGAAAAATTATTTTTCGTTTTTCATTTTTCCCAAAAAATGAAAAACAAGAATTCAGCTTGATTTTTTTTCATTTTTCATTCTGAGGTTGAAAATGAATAAACAGCTTAAATATTTGATTTCTACACATGGACGGGAATGAAACGCCCCTTTCCTCTGATTTGTCAGCCGAAGATCAAACTGTTGCGTCATCAGCCTAATTTGCACATTTAAACATTAAATTACGAAAACTTGTAATACATTTTTTTTTTCTCATCTTAATCTCGGTAATCAACTGGGAAAGTTTCATGTTGATGTCTGCTAGTTAAAAATTTTACCCTATTCACCTGTAGTGTCTCCCTTTAAAGGGATAGTTCACTTTGAAATTAATTTTTGGTATGTTTTAGCTCACCTCAAGGGCATCCAAGATGTAGGTGGCTTTGTTTCCGCAGTAGTTTCAATTTTGATATTTTTAGGTCAAACCGTTCTTGTCTGTCAGTCATATAATGCATGTCTATGGTCACCACCTCAAAGAGCATGCACAGAGAAGTCCAAATTAAACATGATTTAATGACACATTGATGGTCTAAGACACGAAACAAGCGGTTTGTGTGAGAAAACGAACAGTATTTATATTTCCTAAATAATCTATCTAAACATGTACAAAAAAACTGGGCTTGATTTGGTTGTTCTAAAGGTGTGTTTTTTTTACCGTTTAAGGTGTTTGGGATCAAAATGACCCCACATTGAAAATGTGTTAAAACTTTGAAAAAGTTACTTTTTTTTATTTTGTTTGTCAAAATCCATTATAAATCTGAACATTTCTACTTATAAACCAAGGACTGGTCCTAGACCATAAATAAAAAGTGGAACGAACTTTCCATCTCATACACAAACACACACACACACAAACATACAAATGTATGTGACTGCAACAGAGAGCATTTTTATAGAAATTGGCAAATAAAATCAACTAAACTGGCATAAATCTGAAAAAGTTCACAAATGCAACATGGAAGAAGCATGTTTCCTCACTCTCACACATACACACACACACAGAGAGAGAGAAAGAGAGGGAAAAGGGCAGATAAAAGAAATATGAAAGGCAGCTAAACTTTTGCACTACTGTCAGATGAAAGAGCTGCAGCAGTATATTATCAGTGTTTTGCACTCAGCTTGTTATTTCACTTGTTTATTAGCCATGTGATTTATATAAAAAAGTTGTATTGTTCTGTGTACCCTTCACTCCTGTTCATTACAGTTTATTGGTGCTGTTGTTTTGTTTTGTATTATATTGGTTTATTTAGTTTTTGTTCTTAAATCTCTTGTTATAAAAAAATTATTGTTGATTAATTTTCTGAAATAGTATGTGATTACAGTCATGTCATGGTGGTGACTTGTAATGTTTCTGCAAATGTTTGTATAAAAATTTGCAAAAGCAGATAATTCAAAATATATCAGACAACGACAACAAATTCTAACTTTGACAAAAATAGATTTTTTATGCATTTCAGAATGTTTAAATATATATTCACAAAATATATATCATAAAGTTGTGAGGAGAAATGCATCAAGAAAAATGAAGTGAAAAAGAAAAGAGTCTCTATGGACCTATGTGGTCATTGCACTTTCTTTCTTTGATTATAATTTCTAAAGTTTTTCCACAAACCTGCAGTATTCTATCCCTAACACATAGAGCAATGTCCAAAAACACTTTAGATTTAATTAAGATCATCATTTTAAGTGATTTTTTCTTAAAAAAAAAAAAAATTCATGAGCCAATTTATGGCCTAGTTAAGTAATTGTCCAGTAAATAGGTAAAAAAAACTAACAAAAGAGGAGCAATTTTTTAACTGAATTGAAAGATTTGCCATGTTTGTCTTCAGTTACAGGGGTAACTTACAAACTCAAAGAAAAGAAGAAACAATTACTTTAACTTTACAATGTTCGGAAACTGGTACGTTACACAAACAGCCACATAAGGTGTATTAACTCACCTTTGACGAAGTGATCACTGCACACACGGGCATTTTCCGATTCGGCTCCTCCCGACCGCAGACGTAGGTTTGCAAGCCATTTTTTCCGGCATTTTTCTGTCAATTTCTTGTATTTTTCACCCTATTATGAACAACAACTTTTGGTACACGATAAAAACTCCTCGTGTTTCTCGGTTTGATCGTTTTGAGCAACTATAAACGACGCAAAACATAGGCATTTTGAGTTTGTTATAGTGCTTCCTAAATGTAGCAAATCACTTCCTGCCCTCCATCTGCATTTCGCGCCATGGCAACGCAGTGATGTGACGTCATATGAAAACAAGCAATTAAGAGCCCTTATAACTGTGTGTTATTATTTGAACTGCAAGTGAAGTGAAATAAAAGTAAGCATCAAAGTGTTTAATGTTGGCAACAGCTTCAACCATGTTCTTCTGAGTGATCCAAAGCTTGGCATCTCTTGAAGAATGACTGCTTTAGCCACGCAATAGTCATCCAGATTGTTCAAATCCTCTGCCTGTCCAATGGCCGTTTCAAAGCATTCCAGAGCTGTAGTCAACACCGTAGCTTTAGAGAGTGATGAGTTTATTAACAATCTGTTTCATCTGCTGTGCTGCACTTATCTCCCTATGGAGAGGTGCATGGAAATTAGATCTGTTGTTTCGGTTTCTCATTTATATACGCGTTTTTAAAAATAAGACGTACATTTTTCCTTTAGGCTTTTGCCTTTTTCCTGTGCTGCTCATGAAAAATGTATAATATTTTTTCTTAACAGAGTAAATAAGTTCCAAAATAGATAGTGTTTTTTAACTTTTAACTCTTCCAGTGAGCAAAATGTGCTTTAATGCACATGGAATTTTGTGAATATTTTGGTATTTTTATTGTTCTTTTTTGCAGTAAATTGCTTTGTCAAGAAAGCTTTTGCTAAATGTATACAAAAGCTTTTGCCTTCTAGGTTGGAACATAATTCCCCTTTAAATTAATAACAACTCTGTGATTCAAACTGTAAATCCATTAGGGGCGTCAAAGACTCATTAAAAAATGTAATAATTACAAATGACTATCACATTGGATTTTATAGGCATTAAGTTTAATTTCAAATTTAAGCAAAACGCTATTGGTTAAATCCAGCTCTGAGATCAGATTGATTGGGTTGGACTGTTGTACCTACATGCCCTGCTTCCCCATAGGCACCTGACTCCTGTTAATGTAGGTCACCAGGCTTTTCTGTTACTGCTGAGTAATGAGTGGCTAATCAGGCCGGGTACAGTGCTGCGCTAATTACCAACCTGCCGTATGACTTGGGGCACCTAGCACAGCTTGACGGGCAGAACCGCAGCTGATATCCTCACAGACACATTGAAGAGTACGAGATTAGATGGTCAGTCAGACATGCTTCCCTCACCGGAGATATCAGTCAGCGTCTCCACGGTAACAAAACACCATTATTCCTGCCGGCCAGGGGCCGAGTACGGATTTAATTAAGGAAGCACAATATGCCACCCCACTGCAGTGGCAAAGGTACGAGTAATTACACTAATAAGCCCACAGACTTCCTTAAAAGCCCTTGCATTGTAAAACACCCTCCCATATCTGTCGACTGAGGTCTTGTAAGCAGCAGGACCTCAAACTCATCGCTTATTCTGAGCACTATCTGATCTTCAGCGATATATATTAAGCAGCACTAATATGCAATGAATGCCACATAGTGGTTTTAAAGAGTCCAGCACATTACGGCACATGTGAGTAAAGCGTGTGTGAGCGGGGGATAGTCTACGTTTAGGGAAGTCATTGTGGGGTTGCCATAGTAACAGATTTGTGCTGTAATACATTTTAAAAGGTTGGCTCAAATAGTCTGTAGGTGGGCTGAGTTCATTAAATCAATTGTTTGTTCTCATTGTTAGTCGCATCTCATTTCGAAGGCTGCATCCCCTGGAGGTCGCATTTGAAGGCTGCATACGTCATCTAGGCGTCATTTAAGAAAAGTAATTAGATTGCAAAGTAAGAAATACATTACAGTATTTTACACCTCATGGGTAATAAGTCAATTTTATTACAGTTACTTTTCTTAAATAAAACATCCTTGATGACGTATGCAGCGTTTAAATGCGACCTCCGGGGATGCAGCCTTCAAAATGCCTCATTAGTGACATAGTTTGTGTCTTTTGACAAATATCCAATTAATTTAATCAATATTTATTTTGTGATGAAATTTACATTTATTTTTTCATTTTTAACTTTCACTCTAATGGTATCAAATTTTAGGCAACAAAAAAAATAGCATTTTAGTTGAGAGTGGAAACTTGAAATAATCAAACACACAGTTGGGTTTTAATGTTTCATGTTTGGGGACATTCTATACATAATGATTTTTATATATTATTTCCCCTAAACCTACCCATCACAGAAAACAATAAAACATCACTTAGAATGATTTCTAAGCTGTTTTGATCATGGGAACCAAAAAATGTCCCCACAAGGACTTCAGATATTGCCGTCTATGTTGGGACATTTCTCCCGTAACATAGGGTTTACCAGGACCACACACACGCACACACACACACACACACACACACACATATATATAGAATTGTGGTCAAAAGTTTACATAAACCTTGCATAATGTTAATTTTAACAAAGTAAGCGAGATTTTTTTTTTTTTTAAACGATATTTAATTCTTTTTTTATGACATTTTGCTGATTTTATATGTAAACTATTGACAACAACTACATATATATATTTTAGGGGTGTAACGGTACATGTATTCGTCCCTAACCGTCACGGTACGGGCATTGCAGTTCGGTGCATTATAGTCAGACGATAAATGCAGTCAGTCACAGGCGATCCACACTCCAATCCAGAAGGGGGTGTGAATGGGAAATGCAACGCTGTTTGCTAACCTCCACAACAGGAATAAGAGCACAAGAAGAAGAGACGATCTTTGCACCAACTCAAAACAAGGGTGTTTCTCATTTCTTATTTGATCATCCTCGTTTCATCCTACGCTGAGTTTTGATTCATTTTTGGGATGTGCTCCACTAACTTCACAAAAAGGAAACTGGGATGGCAGAAAGCGCCATCCTGTTTGTTTTCTTTATTTTACAAAAGCACAATGTTTTGTTTTTATTGTGAGTTTACACAAATAAAAATAGACCTTTTATTATTTTTTTAATTATACTTATTGTCATGATGCCCATTGTTCATCTCAATTTCATCAATGATGTTTTCTTCAGTAATTTTATTCGTGAGATTACCACTGCCGTCTTGTCAATTCTAGACGTCAGACTGTGTAATTTATTTGCTTCAAATTCAGATTCATATCTGCTCAAGCTCTACAAAAGTACTCTGAGATTCCACCCTAAGCCCACTGGAAAGCCCAGACAAGGATTGGAGGATTTTGCAGATTTGTAATACTGTTCTGGCATTATGAGCGCTCATAAATATTTCATCTTGTGGAATTTCCTCAATCTCGCATTTTGATGGTTTTATCTGTTTATTGACGAAGAAAAGCTTCAAATGCCAATGTTACATCTGCATGTGCAAAGGAGGTTTGTTTGCTTTAGCGTACTGTTGCAATCCTTCGAACCAAATAAAGCCCTGATTATATGCCAGGGGACAGTGCTTTGACCTTTAACTTTGTTTATGATTAATAAAAATAAGCGAGTGCTTGATGTCTATATTTATAGAGCTTGTTCTTTACATTAAGTAGGCCATTGCTTATTTTATAGTTCAGAACACTGAATAACTTGCATGTACATTAGTCATCAGATACAATTCCGTATCTTTGTGAAGCATGAAAATAGACAGTCTTAGATGCCTCGGGGAGCTGCCACTGCAGCAGAAAGTACGTGAGGCACAGCGCTGCATTGTGAATGGCTGACGTAATTAACAACCGCACAGCGACCAATCCGTTGAGATGACTACAACAGTGAGGCGGAAACTTATCGGCTTATTCCGCAACGATGACATCATGCATAACCAGTTCCCCAAAGCCAGGTTCACCGTGAGAGATGCGGCCCCCTCTTAGCACTTCTTGTGAAGTTTAGACATTCTGTCCTCCAGTAGTGTAGGGAGATGCCCCGGGGCGTTTTGGAACGCACCACTTTGTGAGGAGTTGTTGTGTTCACTTATTATGTATGTGTGAAGCCATGCAGATGGAGGGTGGGAAAACTACGCCAATGTCGGAGCTTCCACTAATTCCCATCCTGCTGATGCAGATGCAAGGTGTCTGCCTGTCAGCAAAGTGTCAGCGTGAGTCTCTGGTATGTGTGTGCTGGTCTGCGTGGGTGGCCTTAAGTGAGTTTAGCTGTTTCTCTCCTTGCCCGTGTGCTGCACTCGCTCCACCTGCTTTATGCCTGAGTGATCTGAATGAAGCATCCCTTTATCTATTTAAAGAGCCACATCCATAATGTATGACCCTGTTCGCTGGACACATGCAGAAATCCTGCATGAGCGTTTGATTTTCTCCCGGCTTCCCCACGTCCCCCTGATGAACAGACTTTAATGCCGCTCGACTCAGAACTCGACTTGTGATGTTAAAGAACATGCTACACTTTTGATTGAATGAAATTTCTCAGTTTGCATCATGTCATCTAAAGAAGAATGACGACCTGAGCCACGTCTGTCTCGTGTTACTTTAAAGTCCATTTTTTGCCAAAAATGTCTTATCTTTATTGTCATTCAACCATGTCTTTACATGGAGAAACTAAATCATGTGCCGCCAACAGACCCACATGCTTTTTTGAGCTGTTTTCATAATACAGCACATTTATGTTGTTAGTTAGTTATCTAATTATGTATCTATTTATCTAATGTTTCTTTTGATATAACACGTATAACAAATTAGAAATAAATGCAATTCAGTTCTCGCAAAAAATGTTTTACACAGACATTTTACGCCATAGATGTAGTCCAATAATTGGTCCTAACTATAAATTAAATTAATATTTAAAAATCTTAATTGATTAATAGATGTTATTTAAATATTAAATAAAAATACTTGAACAAACAAATCTGTGGTGAAAATGTTATTTATTTGTATATAATATTTTATATAATAATGTATATATTATCATTATGGGTTTAACAATATATCGTGTCACAATATATGGCAATACAAAATCCAACAATATATATCGTGGATAGTGGCAATATGTATTGTGTATAGTTCATCCAAAATAACAATTCTGTGTGAGGAAAAAACTCTGATTTTGAGGGTCAGTACTACATTAAACTGCTATAATGTTCAATATAATGTATAATAATGCAATGGGGGACTATTTGTGGATCCTGATAATGCCAAATGTCTTCTGTTACCAGTAAAAAGGGGCCTACATTTTTTTAAATATATCTAGAGATTCCTTTATTTGTCATTTTTATGGTCTGCATAAAAACGAAATTGTGTTTCACATATCCACCACTCTTTCAGTGCAAAATAATTTATTATAAAACAAGCAGCTAATAAATAAAAATACTAATAAATATACTAAAGTACACAAAAATAGAATAAAATAAATAGTTATCATTTTTAAAAGATTTTTTTAAAGTACAATTCTCGTTCTCTGATTGAGCAGTCTGATAGGAAAAAAGAAAGAAGCATATTTGTCTCAAATAATTCAGTTTTTTAAGCTTCAGAATCATGTATATTTTTATTCTGGTGTCACCATTGTCTTGTGCATTGGGTTACCAGCAATAAGTCCAAGCCTATTCATTTACACCCACAATGTAATAGCAAATTTAGCATTTTAATCAACAGTACATTTTTTTGTTAACCTTTTACCATATGTCTTGGAGTATCGCAATAATATTGTATCTTGAGTTCAGTATCATGAGGGTATTTATTTACACCCCTAATTATTATGTAATGTATAATATTAAATAATGAACAAATCTAAATATAATATAAAAATTATGTATACTATTATTTATTTAAAATTATATACTTAATAGTGTGGATTCTTAAATACTTAAAGGTGGTTACTTAATACTTAAAACACTGTCAGTATAAAAAAAATAAACATCTCCTGTGTTTTCGTCCATTCACAGGATCTCTTCAGAGCACTCTCCAAAGCTGCAGATCCGGAGTCACAGCTACTTGCGGGCGGTGAGTGAAGTTTCCATCAATAGGAGCCTGGACACCCTGGACCCAAAAGCTCTGCTAGCCTCTCCCCAATACCGCTCACGCAACGAGAGCTACATGAGGGCTATGAGCACCATCAGCCAGGTTTGTGCTCACCCCCCAAACACACCGTCATAGCGGGGTGCAGGGGGAGGAAGAAAATCCACCCAGATTAATCCAACAAGTCCAGTTAAAAACCATGAAACCGACATCCGATTCATCCACCGATGAGATGAATTTGAGTCATCGCCATAACAGTGTTCAATCACAGATGTATGTGTCTAACCAACTAACATGCTCCATGTTTCATAGAAGTTGGATGGCATTCATCAGGCAGTTACTCATCCATCTTAGGCACACTTAGTCCCCAAGCACTGCTTTGTCATGCTAATTACAAAATGGCAAATATGACATCACTGCCATTTGGCGCCAGCATTGACTGCTCTCTGATAGAAGATGGAAAAGACTAAATTCACAAGGAATGTTTTGAAATATTACCATTTAAAACGCTTTAGGCCTTCCTGTAAAGACTTTGTGGATGGCACATTACTTTTAACTTGATAGTTAGTAAATAAGAATGTGGCCCATATAGCTCTCATGGGTGATTGGGACAGAGTTTTGAGCTTTCTACAATGTCCAAAACACCCACCGTTCCTACAATCCTCTTTCCACAATTGTACCTTATCACGTCTCCATTATCCCCCGCTCTCGTCCACCCTTGGTTTCTGTTAGGATCAACACTAATGAACATGTTGATCCTAGTACTGTCTCACCGTACTCCACCCTGTCTGTAAACCCCACTTGAGGATATCCTCCATGCTGATGTGGCGTACACCTTCATTTACCCTGTAGAGTTGTCTTTCTCGCCTCACTGTGTTTCTTTTTTTATTGACTCTTCCTCTTCTTGCCACTGCCTTGTGTGTTTCTCACCTGCTCCTAATGACTTCTCTGTAGTTTCTGGCTTAGTTTTCCCCTTTCTTTTGATTTTGCACCCCTATATTACACTGTGGTAAGTGGGACCTGGAGCTCATTTTACAGATTATACCCGCTCTTTTCTCTGAGCACTGCCTTCTCTGGTTCTCCTGACTGTTCTTTTCTAATTTTCATTTCTTGTCTTTTCTCTCTGTCTGTATGTCTCCTCTTTTCTCCTCTGCATGCCTGCAGGTGAGTGAGGTGGAAGTTAATGGGCAGATCGAGGCAGTGTGTGAGAGTGTGTTCAGTGAAATGGAGTCGCAGGCCATGGACGCCCTGGACCTGCCCATGCCCGGGTGCTTCCGCATGAGGAGTCACAGTTACGTGCGTGCCATCGACCAGGGCTGCTCGCAGGACGACGAGGGACCTTTGCTCCCGGCCTCCCCCCCGAGGACCACTACTACTGTCAGAACCATCCAGAGCAGCACAGGTCAGCGTGCAAGTGCATACTCAGTCTGTCTGTCCATCTATCAATCATACTTAATACATGTTAAATAACTCTTTTTATTATCAAACATGTTCCACAGTTTAGCAAAATTAGACTACATTTTATGACAATAACTGATTTAGCTGATTTGAACGATAACTTTGGGCTCTTAGGGAGGAACAAGTGTGTCAGTGAGAAAGGCAGCTTCACTAGACAGAATACAGCACAATTGTCATTTTACCTCGATTACCATGTTTCCATAATCGTTGGAAACCAAAATCGAAATGTAAATAAAATTGGATTAATCACACAGCCCTAGTATTTTGTACTCTCTTGTCGTTCCGTCTGTCTTTCATTCTATCCATCTATCTCTCTTTGTCTGTCTGCCAGTCGTTCTGTCTGTCTATTGTCCTGTCTGTCATTATGTCCATCCATTTTTCTGTCTGTTTATCCGTCTGTCATTTTTACGTCTATTGATATGTTTTTCAGTTGTTTTATCTGTCTATTTTTCTGTCTATCTGTCTGTTCTGCCATTTTATTGGTTTGTCTGTCGTTATATCTGCCGTTATCTGTCTGTTATTTTATTAAATTTATCCATCAATCTTTCTATTCATGTGTCTGTGTCTGTCTATCTGTCATTCTGTCTGTTGTTCTATCTTTGTATTTCTGTCTGTCGTGTCATTCTATCCATCCATCCGTCTATCGATCTATCTATCGATCCGTCTGTCCTATTTGTATCTTTAAATTAGCAGCTCGCTTTATCAGTAAATAAAACACTCTTTCATGTATCAAGGAGGCTGTCAGCGGAAGAATCAATATTCATTTGTTATTTTCTCTGTGGGTCACAACATGGTTATCCTCAGATGCCCTGACAGGATGTGTCTGATTTGCTTTTTATCACCACCGTGAGGCAATAATGGGGAAAAGAATGATTCATTGAATTTGAATGATTTAATCTGATGTAGAGAGTAAATCATTCCATGTGCTACGAAAGTAGGCTATCATGTTATTGTACAACATATAAAAATAGAAAATTGAGTATCTTTATTATACACAAATTTACAACTGCTCAGCATTCAAGCTGAGATTTGAAAATATTTTACAAATAAGAGTCTCACAAATGATTGTGAGATTTCAAGTGACCAACAGCAATCCAGATGTCAGGCTGGATGTGTGAACTCAGTGTGACCTGTGTCTGCTTCTGCTTTGGGGTTTTCTTTAATCTGAAACCCCAGTGATCACTAATCCACCTCCAGCATCCAAACCCAATTTGATTTCATCACAGTTGACATCTTCATAAAAAAAGTGCCTACAGTCTCTCAAAAATACAAAACCATATTTTCACATTCGGTCAATGCTGTTGGTCGCTAGAATGCATTTCTGCCGTTGGATGCCCTAACGTTATTGGTGTGCTGTGTAACGGCAAATGTATTGCCAGTAAAAATAAGATGCCAGTCTTTTTTGACAAGGAATACGTTTTATTTCTGCTGGGGGAACCATTTGGATATAGCTGAACTGTATAATACATCATATCATGAACAAGATGAATGATTATCAATGCATGAATCTAACTTAATCAGAATGCAGACAATTTCTGGCACTGTTTTCTACACTTTTTTATTATATCGATGAACATTATTTGGATAGAAATAATCATATGTGACATGCTTTTTCATTTGACAACCGAAGAAACTCGACTTCACTATCTCACAAAAAACTAAAGCTCCACTGAGAGTCAATGGACACTAGTTGCTGAAAATCACAAATTCTTGCTGAAAATTAATAACTTCCGGTTGCTATGTCAATGCAGGTTCCTGTCAGTATGAACTGGGTTTAAGTTTGACAGTGTCTCTGGGGGAATTTTCACTCTGGCAATTTGTTTGGAAAAGCCCAAGTATGTAATACTTGTCAGTAAAAACATTAAATGAGAGATTATCCACAATGCTGCAAACTTTGACATGTTGAATTTTAATAAATCAGGAAGTTCTGAGAACTGTTTGATGTCGTAATCCCTCGAAAAGTTGCATTCAATTTATTTGGTGTGGTTTCAACAGTGCTGCAATCTCTCTTAGCACTAGTAATGCAGATTTGAGTGCCGTGTTCTTGTGTTCTCCAAATGCCTGGGGCTAGTCAGAGAGACAACATATGGCCACCAGCCTCAGTGCATCTATGGAGAGAAGACAGCTGGCTGAGGAGGAGGAAAGTTAGGAAATGTGAAAAGTTTCTTGAAAGTTTATGGGATAACCTTTAGGGTGTCATGTTACTGCTCACATCACCTGTGGGCCGGTTTAATCGAGTGAAAATGTAGGGCTTTGAACAGCATCTTTGAGTCATAGATTCAGTTACTGCCATTGGATCAAAACACTGGGGAATTTAGACGCTGATAGTGTTGATGGGTCTGTTACTTTTGGCATCCCTAATTTAAAGCAAGGTAAGCAAACAATGACAAATGCCTGGTTTTATATATTGTGGTGGCGTGATATAACGATCCACTTGTGTCACTCTTAAGCCAGCTGCTGAAAGATGCGTGATGTCTAGCATTAGAGATAGTGTATTGCTCTACATGGGATGCACCTGCCAGCCAGAGGCAGATGTAGTTTGAGTTTGGCAGGGCTGTGCAATTGATAGCTGCCATTTGTTTAAACTTCGCATATTGACAAAGCTCAGCAGGGAGCAGAAGCCTGATGTGTCACCTTGGCTGGAGTGACTCTGGCAAGAGATGTGACAGACATGACCTGACCTTCTATCTGTGCCTGACATTGATTTAAGAGTGAGAATTGCTGTGCATTTGAGTGGTGTTTGTTAGGGTATGGACAAACCAAACCGCCAAAGAACTCGCACTGATGAATGCCGACTGTGTTGTCGCCTCGCGTCGCCGCAAAAAAGCTACACTTGAACACACCGAGAGAACTGCAGCCAACTGTCAACTAGCATGTGTGCGTTCTGCGTCTGTGTGTAAGTGAGACAGCTGTCTATTTATAACTGTGGGATCACATCATTAGTTAATGGGCTAGTTCTCCAAAACTAAATGCATGTCATCATTACGGTGAGCAAAATGTCATTCCAAAACATTTTTGGAAGGTATTTTGAAGAATGTTTTCGACAGTTTTTGTCCATGTAATGAAAGCCAATGGGATCCAAAACCACATGACTGACTTTCATTGTATGAACAATAGAAACACTGAGACATTTTAAAAAAAAATACATTCTTCTTTGTTCGACAATACAAATTCATGCAGGTTTGGAAAGACATTTAGTGAATGATCCTGTACCACTGGACAGTAGATACAGCACTGTGTCCAGTCATCCCTGTCCAGTGTGGGCCCTTCCAGATGTCCTCGCCACGGAGACCCAGCCAGACGAATTATGAGATGGCTAATTGAGGGAGCTGTCAGGGTTGACATTGAGAGGGCACCTACCTTCCCTTCATCCCCTTCAGAACACCACTGTGTGTTCAGACGAACAGAGCGGCACCATCTGCCTGGTACGCAGCAGGCCCTTATCACACTGCAACACTGCCTTTGGGGTAGTGTGCAAAGTCTTTGAAGTGGATTGTAGCGAAGTTTAGGGTTTTGTTTATGTTCAAAATGTTCCACTGAAGCTGTTATTCGTGTTTATTTTATCATAATGACATGCAACTTTTGATAAATTGTTAATGGCTTGGTTTTGCTCTGTGTTTTTTCTTAGTATAATTGACAAACCATTAGCGTGCAATACTTCATCCTCACCACAGGGAGCAGACAATGAGTCTGAAAACATAATTTGTCATGAATGAACATGATGGGCAATTTCTTCCATTAATGTTATCCATTTCCCAGCATTATTTTAATAAAAAGATATTACATTCTCGTGCATGAATGGGCAGCCTTTAATTCCTCTGTCGGGACACAGATTCAGTTAGATGATATAAACTCTTTGCTTTGTATCAGTAAGGTTAAAACAATAAACCTTGGAGCGTGTGAGTGTTTAGACAATAGTGTTAGCTTCTTTTCAGCATTCACAGATCTTAACGCAAGCCTGAGCTGTACACCACGAGCAGAGGATTCCGACCCTCAACAGGCTGAGATTGAGCGAGAGAGAGGTTGAAGCAAAAGGTAGGAAGTTTAGAGAAGCAGCCAGGGGTTAGATGCTGACAGGTGGGCTGTTGCAACTTCAAGCATTTGTTTGCACAACGTTGTGCCATTTTGCAAGGCTGACTGCACAGAGCACTCCAATGACGCTTTAGCTGTTACGTCCCTCAGGCTGCAACTGCAAAATCCTCCCACTGTCTCTAAACTGTGTTCCTGGCCCCGCATCAGCTATCATTTAGACTCAGAGTCAAAGGATGGAGGCTATTTTAGAGCTGTCCTTAGTCCGTGTACGCCAGGAAAATACCACAGCTGCCATCGCTGGGTCTGATGATCAATGTTCCCTTTAAGCTACACAAGTGTGCAGCCTCGCAGGTCAATTCAAAAATTTCTTAAAGGTGATAATCCCGTTTTTAATGTTTTTTTATGTCTGTTAGGTGTTTTTAATATTAAGACAAACCATGTGCAAATTCAAGTTGACCCTATTACCGAGTATTTTCTCTTAAAAACTGCAGTGATCTAAAGACAGTCTCAAAACGTATGTGTTTCTTACAAACTACTTTGCAGAAGGGAAGTCTCAAGAGGAGCCAGGTTGTCCCAGTATATTTTTCTGTTGATATGAAAAATCGGGTACATTTAACAATATAGTGGGTTATGCAAAAGCCCACCCCCACGTAGACGTGATTGGTACACAGTAGTAGTTTGTGACGTAAGAAACACTAGCGATTTCCAAACGCGTTTTTGAGACTGTTTTTAGATCACTGCAGTTTTTAAGAGAAAATACTCGGTATTTTCATGTACATATTAATTATGTACATGTTGTATATTACAATGTTAATGAAATAAATAAAGTATAAATGTTAAAAACTATAGGCCTCTCTCCACTGACTTTCTAATTTGTTCAAAGATTTTTAGAAGGCAGCTGTCTGACTCTTAGATGGTGAACGAGAACATGGTTTGTGTAGCATTAGCAACACATTTAGTTTGACAACGTAGTCAAGCAAAAGGCTAAACATAATTTTACCATTGTAAAGAGCGATACCATTGTGCAGCGTTTACTATAGTAAAGTTGACCGACCGAGTGGATCTCTGAGCTTGTGTGAGGGGAGGCGTGGCTAATTTGCATATTTATGGATCCACGTATACTAAATGAAGCAAGGGTGTAGTTACTTTTAAGCTATTTTTCACTGAATATTTCTAATATAAAAAAAAGTTTAAATTTGTCACGTTTTAAGGGATACAATTGACTAAAGGGGGACTTTAAATCAGAGCTGAATGTATCGGCAGTGTTTTCTGTAGAGTCCATCCGCATGCTCAATGATTTTTAGAATGGAACTGAAGCTGTGGGGAAAACTTTGCTGCGGAAATATGCAGCGTTGGCATTTCACAAGATAAGTTCTGAATACTGGAACAGTTCAGTTCATAGCAGCACCAAACAAGTTTTTGCAAAAGTTATTTATTAATATTTATTTATTAATTTAAGAATAAATTATTAATTTCTATTAAATTTGACTTTACATTTCACAATTACAACTTTAAATTTTTTCTCCTATTTGTGACTTTATATTTCAGTTCAATTTAATCTCAAAATGTGACTCTCTTACAATTGTGACTTTATTTCTTATTATTTTACCCATTTTTAAAAAATTGGATGTGAAAACACAGGCCATGTATTATTATTTTTTATTTTATTATTATTATTATTTAATAATTTAATATTTATTCCCTGCCAGTGTTTTCTTTAAAAGTTGCCATCCAACACCAGCATTTTTGATCATTTTCATGGCCCCCAGAATATTTAGCAGACCCTCTGCTTTTAAACTACAAAAACCTGTTTTATTCTAGATAAATGCACTTTTTTTGATCAACACTTGTTGATGTTGATGTATAAAATAAAAAAGCAACATTTTGAGCAAAAAGCTGAGGGGAAAAAAAAGCGTTTTGTCAAAGACTCCATCCAGATCGTATTCAGAACAATTACAACATAGATGGAGTAACTCGAAGTCCATCAATACCCTTAAAGCTTGCATAGTCCTATTACTCGTCCTGGGTCAACATTTCAATCTCGACAGAGCATGTTTAAAATGACCCGGTTTGGGGTGATACTATGTTTATAATTATTATTCTGATACCGTTAACCTGATTATATTATTTTAGCTTATACATTCATGTTTTTGCCAAAATGTGATAAATAGTTGATCTTTACCATATTACATAGCTAAGAAAATGAAGAAGTGAAGTTCTGAATTGGGCATTTTGTTTAATAGAATTTCTTTGTAAGACACAGTGGACACTGCAGTATTCAGGTAGATGGGCTGTTTCTGTTCAGGTGCCAAAGCGTTTCTTCCCAATTTTTCTCAGCAAGAACAAAAATCAGAGGAAGCATTGCTGATGATACAGTATGCCTGTTATTCTTAAACTTCCCTTTCTCTGTTAGTGTTGAGCATGGAATCCAGCAAAGTGTGAGTGGGGTTGTGTGTGTATGTGTGAGGGGTGAAGTGTGATTGTACATGACGTGCATGTAATACTGGTGCAGGCTGAGCTCGAGGCTGAGATATGGATGGGATAATACTGCTGCTGGAGAAGAAGGCCTGTCACAGTCACTCTTATTTGATGCCTGACTCATATATACACACACACACACACACACACACATACTTAAACACTTTCACAAGTGCAGCAGGGGGATGCAAGCATTTATCAGTGGAAGCTGTGATGACGCTCTGCCACATTATTCCACATTTTCAGACTGGAGAGTCGCTTCTTTGTCAGCTTCTTGTTATCTGCCTTGGTTGAGGAAATTATTCTCTGTTCTTTTCCTTCATTCTTTTGTCATTACTTAGAGATACTTTATTTTATTGCTGACAAAGTGATTGAGTGAGGATTTAGAATACAAATACCTTTGCATATTCATACACATTCACGGTGAAGGTCATTTTCAGAGCAGTGTGCAAGACACAGGAGTGGACAGTGTCTAATCAGGCTTCACCTGAGTTTATTTTAATTTGACATGCTCAGTCATGCGGTTTCTTGTTTAGCAGTAGCCTTGCTTACCAGATTATGTCTAGTAAGCAACACATATTTTGAGTAAAACTGCTTTTTAACTCTTTATTGTGAAGAGTGCTGTACAAATTTATGTGAACTGAATTGGGTGTTTATCTTCAGGTTTATACATTTATACAAGTTTATACAACATTAATAGTGTGTAAATGTTTATTTAAATATATTCCATATCCATTATGATTTAATTTTTAAGAATGGAATATATTAAATAATATATTAAATTAGTGGTTGAGTGTTTTTTCCCTTTTCTCTAGCTTGCTTCTTAAAGGGGTGGTAAAGTATGATTTCACTTTCCTAACTTTAGTTAGTGTGTAATGTTGCTGTTTGAGCATAAACAACATCTGCAAAGTTACAAAGATCAAAGTTCAAAGCAAAGGAAGATCTTTGCTTTTAAAGAAAAGGACTACAACAAATGGCTGGTAGGGACTACACAACATTCCTCCCGAATAAATGTACACAAACCCCGCCCCCGGGAACACGCAGTCCATGTTGAGAAGAGGAAAAGTTGTTGTATAAGAGTACATTTGTGAGTCAGCTCAAACTTTAGGATCCATCTTTTCCCATGCAATAGAAAGTCACTCTGTGCCCATCTCACAACAGTTCATATACGAGCGTTTTATAGATTAACATGACAGAATATCCTAATAGGCCTATGTCACGAAAAAATTTAAGACCGGAAGTACGTCTTTTAGTAGGGATACGGCTCTTCCGGTTAGCTTTTTACAATGGCGGAGTCCGATAGATACCGCTGGACCAAATCTCTCCGCAACCTGCCTGAAGTCACATATGACTGGTTTGGATGGTAAATGAAAACTCTCAAGTGGAAACGTCAAAACTGAGGAAAGGGTACACTACAAACGTTTCTATGGTAACAGCGAGTTGGACGAATCAGCAGACGTTGCTGCTACTCTTAGGATTGTGTGTAGTATAGGTTTTTTTTTTCAGAAGATCGCGGATAAAACATGTTTTTCTTAAAACAAGGTTGATTTCATACAAACTTATAGCTTCTACAGGAGAAAAAAACCTTCGTTTCACAACCGCATAGCTCGTGGTCAGTCTACCTCGGATGGTTTAGACATTATGGCTGATAATCTAAATCCTTATCGAGAAATACTGTTGACCGGAAGTTCTGAATCCCTACTCCGCGTTCCGGAAGCAGGAAGTGTGACAGGCCTATTGAAGATAGTTAACTCCACATCAGCAAAATTTGCATTTAAAGGGCCAGGCACAAAATGGTGAGTTTTTACAAACCCTCAAAAAGAGACAACTTTAAAGCCTGGAACACACCAAGCCGACGCCGACGAACTAGCGCTGATGAAAGCCGACTGTGTTGTCGCCTTGCGTCGCCTGCGTCGGGGTAAAAAGCTGCACTTGAACACACCGAGAGAACCACTGCCGACTGTTAGCTAGAATGCTCGTTCTGCGCCTGCGTGTAAATGAGACAACTGTCTATTTCTGCAGATATATTCGTCATTCCAAGGGAAACCGATGCTACAGGCTGCAGATACACATACCGTAAAGAAAGCAGTGCGTGCTTACCGTTTTGAATATTAATCCTGCTAAACACTTTTTATTCCAGTCCGCTCATGTGAATACTGAAATATTCGCCAAGGAACACTCAGGTTAGATGACGTAACATTAGAACAGTCTTAGTTCTATCTGTGCCGTTTGGACTTCTTTGCTCACTGTTTTGCTATTATTATCGTGCACTGACTCTTTCACTAAGCTGAACAGCCAATCAGAGTTCCCTCTTTCACCGACTCCCCGACGGCGATTCAACATGTCAAATCGGCCGAAAAAAAGCAGACGAGGACCGATTTCAGCTGACGGCTTGGTGTGTTCCAGGCTTAAGGCGAGACACGGCAGGCAAAAACATCGATTTTTCTTATGCAGTGGTCGGATTTGAGATTTTGGGCTAGTTTACTCCTTTAATGTGTCTTCTTTCAAGCTGCTAGAAAGAAAACGTTAAAAATTTACATTAAGATGTTTATTTTATTACATTTTGTTTACTTGCGGCAGTAAGTTTCTCCCGAATTTACCAAGAAGTACTAGCAAAAAAACAGCAATATACAAAGTGCATGCTCATAAATGCAGTTTTTTATGCTCTAGCTTCTATCAGCAGCTTCACTGATGCAATGACTTTATTATCAATAAGCGATTGGCTCTTTTATTTCGAAGGCATGACTTTTCCACCATATTGTGCTTTGCACTTTCTTCCATTCATTAGTAGTATAAGAGCGCCGTATTTGTATATCTAAAGTCTTTGCTCTTACTCACCCAAACAATGATACTTTATGCGATTTATGAGTGCATTAGCAGGTAGTTGCTGAATCGCAGGTGTTTTATATATGGACGAACATGGCTTTTCTTGACATTTTATTTATCTGTTATTTTGAAGAGACCCTTTTTGAAGGATATTGGTTTACTTATGCCCTTTTTGAGCACTTGAGCTTAGCTGAGACTTCATTGTGTCTGTTGTGTCAGCCTTGATTTGTTGTGGTAATATTGGGGTGTTGTATTTAGATTTTCTTTTTTAAATGAATGTGATTGCTCTCCTGATAAAACAGTTTCTTGTTTTTGTTTCACTGGCATGTCTTTTAGGTGTTGAGGACTAGTGCCTACATTTCAGGGCAAGGAAAATACTTAAGTCCTGTTACAATCAGATACTCTAAGATTTTTACTTTTATTAAGAGTCATTTTCTGCATATTTGTTTCTGTCATTGAATGTCATGCTACAATCAAAATCATACATCATATTGTGGAAGTATGAGTTCCTTTTCATGTGCACTGACTTATATACAAAAAAGCACACCAAATTCATAGTAAATTCAAATTCAAAGTATATATGCACTATATTTCAAGTCTTCTAAGGCCATGGAATATAGCTTTGACCAAAATTGTGTATGGTTTGACATCAGTGACCAACATGCCTAACAACATACATCTCCGTTATTCATTGTGCATATATTCTGCAGGTTTTGGTTTAGTCTGCACACAGTGTTTATCATAGGATTGCCATCAGTATATAATGGCTTTGTGCAATAGAAGTCAACTCACTTAAAAGATTTATGCATTGTGTTCAACCTTTTACCCCCAGACTGTGATAATCTGCAGATCATCGTCTTAACCCTAAAACTCTCTTGTGTCCAGCTGGAGATAGTTGCTGCAGTCATTACATAAAAACTGTTACTCTATGTATGTCATTTTACTATGCTATACACAAGGCAAAAAAAAAAATCATCCAGAATTGTGTGAGAGTGGTTATAGGACAAAGTTTCACCCTGGGACCCATAGTTTGGCTGGCACTTGACCTTTCTTCTCATATGCCTGCCTGTGTACTTTTTTAGCCAGACGGCTTGTGTTAATTGCCTCTCATGGGGCAAAATGACAGCAAGCGCTCTCTTTTCCCTCTTGAGCTATCTCTTTTTCCTCTCAGGTCTCATCTGGGAAGAATTAGACCGCATTAAACACTTTGGCAGCTTTAGATATCGGATGAAACCCAGAGATTCCTGTCCAGGCCGGATTGCTTCTTTTTGTGGTCTTAAATATCAGTCAGGATTATGCTGATTAGCCAAGCATATACGACTCTGTCCTTGAAAAAGATCCAACATTAGGGGATGTTAAGGGTACTCAATATGTATGCGGATACTTGCGATTATGGATGTAGAGTATAATTCATTATGATGTGTCTGTATGGCTGAAAGACCATTCGCCTGAGGAAATGGAGGTGGGTTAATTCTGTCAGTTTGTCATCTGAAACAACCCTGTCAGGGTGTTTAAGAACATGAACGTGCAGAGAGCGTCCTGTCATTGTAGGAGAGACGCGTCGGCGGGCTCGAATTGATTTTTCTGCTGCCGTATCGTTCACCTTGTCCTCTGAGCTCAGGGTCAGAGAGTGGCAGACACAATACAAATGCTGTCAGTGACAGGAGGTCAAGGTTTAAACACTTTAACATACATTTTAAGTGATGTGCACTAGTTTACACAACCAAATCTCCACATAAGAGAACTATGTGTGATATTTTAATGAGAGTAGCAATAACAGTAATCCTACTGAGGCTGAGATTTGCTACCATAATGTTAACATGATGTATCGCTTATATTTTGTAAGCAAATATGTCATAATATACTTATTCGGGAAGCTAAAAGCATTACACATTTTTCTGCAAGTGTAACTTACAGCAGTAATTAAGTAAAACTGTTAAAATATGTTAAAACATAATAAGCTGTTGGTATCATTAGGGTTTTATTACTGTTAATTATCAGTTATTTGTGTTCCAACACAACCACATAGTGTTTTATCAGAAGCATCTGTTCCTCTTCCTTTAGAACAGTTACAGTAAATCCAGAGTTGATTGGCTCTCACATTTTGAAGGTTTTCCTAACAGGCTCTATATGATTTCTGTAATACATAAGCTTGTAAGGAATGAAGTCTGTAAGCGCTCAGGCTGGCGGGCCAGAGGGGAGACAGTGACTTGAGCAGTGCCTGTATGTGTGGGTGTGTTTACACTGCGCATCAGCAGGAGTGCTAGCTCAGCCCATCTCTTCTCTTTACATTTACATTTTAGTCATTTAGCTGACACTTTCCATTAGTATAGATGAGGAATGGAGGAATCAGTACGGGAAATATAGGACATTGGAGCAGGTTTCCTGTGTCTTGATTAAGGGGGCACTTGATGGCTCAGGTTGGATTGGAATCTGACATATTCCCTGCAATCTCATAAATGTTATTTTATGTTATTTTTACTGATCATTTATTTAATTACAAATGCCTCTGGTTGGTTCATTGCTACCAGGGGAAAATGAAGAGGATGTTGCTGTCTATGTGATAGGCTACTGCACTGATATGGACAATAATTTTTATTTGAAAATGAATAAAAAAATGAAACTATTAAAGGGTTAAAGGTTTGGCTGACTTGCATTGGCCCATTAGCCCCTGCTGGAAAATTCCTAGACTACACCATTATGCTATCATTGTCTATTGATGACTATTCAAAAATGATTTTGCCAGCAACATATAAGTGCAAATATTTCATCAAATTAATATTACTACCATAAGTTTTCCTTTTTTATTCAGATGGGCTGGATGACATTGATCAAAAGTGACATTTAAAGGCATTTATAATGAAAGTTCCACAAATGATTTCTATTTCAAATAGTTGGTTTTAATATTCTATTCGTCAAAGAATCCTAAAAACAATTTATCTCTCTTTCCACAAAGATATTAAATATAAATGCATCCTTGGTGAGCGTAAGAGACTTCTCTCAAAAACATAAAAACAAATCTAACTGACCCCAAACATTTGAAACAGTGTGTTTCATAAGATCTGTTTATAGGTTGATGCGTGGCAAAAAAGAAAAAACTAGACATTCCTCCCTATCTTTTGCTTTTTACGTCACAGCTCAAGCACTAGCAGGATAGTCACTATAGCGAGGGGCTTTAGGCTGAGTTATGATGTCATGTTCTTGTGGCTTCAGAATCACATGTAATTTATTACTCAAGTGATTGGCTCAAAATAATGTGTGCTTATGAGCGAAGATTTTTATACTTCTGATGGCACTTTCCAAGTGGTACTCGCTGCAGTCAAATGATGTTCAGCTCCACCTCTCTAGACGTCTAATGGGGTAGAGGAATAGAGTTCTGGGTAGGGTTAGGATCTGGTTGGATATTTTAGCTCCACCCCTTAGGCCCAAATTACATTCGCTCCTCCTCGCTGGACATCTAGCGATGAGGAGCTAGACATAAGCTCCGCCCTTTTTCTGCTTTTGAGATGTTTTCTGCCTTCTCCAGGTATTATGGAGAAACCCTATAACCCTGTGAGGAACCCTATGACCGTTCTTACAGTGTATCAACAGTCTGTCTTTCCCAGTTATTGTAGTAATTTGGACGCTTTTGATATTAATTGTCAAACACTCCTGTGAACATCTGTTTTGGTATAACAACAAACGCCTAAGATAATGACACAATCAGCAGCAGTCTCGCTGGTAATTATACAAAAACAATCACGGTTTACAACAGTGCAGCTTTACTGATCCACTGTATCACTACAAACCCAGGTGGACCATGAAAAGAGAGTTGATTAGAGAGGGAGGGGGTGAAATTAGAGGAGAGGGTGACAGAAATCTCTAGAGCCTGAGCAGCATCTGATCTGCAGGCTGTTATCTCAGCAACACACACTGCAGCTCGAGAGCAGAAGTTTGTCCTGGTCTTACTAGCTTGACTTCTTGAGTTGAAATGAACCGTTTGGTGTGAACATCTGCGTGGATGGAGGGAGAGCGTATGTATGTGAACAAATGAAGACGCGTGAGACCGAGATTAAGTCGGTTGAATTAATTGTGTGTACATGCACTCTTTGATACTGTTTTTTGCGGAGGTGAATTCTGCTATGCAAACACATGCGAGTAACTGGTTGTTAAGGAAGCAAACAAGAATGGGCACCTTGGCAGAGAAAATGTGATAGATTGTTCCTGTGAACAACACCGTTTTATCTTTAGATTTAAAAGGTAATTCAAGAGGGGAACTCATGAAAGTCCATTTCTGCCACATAAAAAAAAAAAAAAAAAAAATCATTACTGTTGTGAATCTTTAGACAAAACAATGGCACTGACATATTTTGAAATTATGTAAGTGCAAGTTACTTTCAGTTAAAACAACTCAAACATGCATTTTTGTCTATGAAACCAGGGGGTTAAATATTGTTAAAATATGTTAAATATATTTTTCATATGCGGTGAAAATGAGTTTCATATGAACTTGTCTGAATGCCTGTAAATGAGTGTTAAGGGCTGGTTTCATAGCCCTTGTTATTTTGCATTACTGGTATCCTAAACATGAATAACGTACAAAATATAATGATGCTTTTATGTTACATCTTGAGTGTTTTTTTTTTTTTTTATCCCTTGTGTCTCACATCTCTAAGACCCCATTTCAGGTTATTTAATAGCTGGAAAAATATGATACTTCATTTCTTTCTCTCTTTAATGAGAATTCATTATAAACAATAACATGATAAAAAGGTCTATGAAAAATATGACGTATCTTTGGGGTAAGATACAAAACGAATAAATGCATGAACATGAATGAAGCTTTAGCTTTTAAGGAGTTGGCACGGGCAGTTGTAAAGCGCTGTTTATTATAAATAAATAATAATTTTACATGTTTGTTTTATATTTATGACAAAAACAGAAGAAGAAAGAAAAAAGGTCTCTCTCAAAACAAACTGATGGTTAATGCAATGGCAAAATATGACAAATCAACGCTATCCTTTTTGACAAAAAAAGAGAAGTCTCTGAATGTATGGGAAGAGAAAAACCAAAGAGTTGGAGAAAGAGGAAGTGAAATCAGACAGGACATTAACAGCTGGTCTCTGTCTCACTCTAGCCTGCCCCCTTGTGGTTATTTTAAAGAAAACAAAATAAGAAAAATATATGCCTTGCTCATAAAGACTCTCTCACTGTTTATCTCACAACACGTACCTCTATCTGCAGCTTCATGCAGCCATGGTTTAGGGATTTCATGTTTAGCCCGGGTTGTGTGGGGTGTTTCTCTCTTTGAAGTGAAGTGCTGGAGGAAATGAGTCAGTGCTCCACCAGCACTGTGTCAAGCAGTAGCACTTCAAGATAACACTTTCAGTGTCAACAGATGGCACACTGATATAATAGGATTCTTCCATAACTATGTTAATAAGTGAATATTTAATCATACTCTCTATCAGAAGCTTTTTAAGGATTATAAATCAAATTAAAATGAATGCAATGAGTATTTTACCATGATGGCCCCTGCTGGTCATAATATTGTGAAAAGATAATAAACGTGCATATTTTACACTAATATTAAATAAACCTATTATTTTTAATTGCATTTCATATGTTATATATTACTTGTTTTAAGGATATGATTATCTTATATTGATATGATCTATTTTGGAAAAGCCAACCTACTGATATTGTACTTAAACTTATTATTCTTCTTCCGCTTCTTCTTCTGCGCCAAATTTTAGACTGGATCTCCTCCTAGACCGTTAAAGCTACGACCACCAAACTCGGGTCAGACCTTCAGACTGTTCTGACTTGAGTTGCTATATCTTTTCAGACTGATTTGAGTTTTAGTTTTCTTAAAAATTAATATTAAAAATCGTAAAAAGCCCATTGACTTTCATTGCAACAGTTCAAATTGAGCCAAGACTACGGTGGCCCTGTAGTGCACAACAAATAAACTCAAATCTAAAATCCCTGAAGCCCTAGACTCAATTAAACTACCATTCTAAATGTACTAATAAACCTATCTATCTATCTATCTATCTATCTAATCTTTCTTTCTATCTTTCTAACTAATCTATCTTTCTAACTAATCTTTCTTTCTTTCTAACTAATCTTTCTATCTTTCTAACTAATCTTTCTTTCTAAATAATCTTTCTTTCTGTCTAATCTTTCTTTCTAACTAATCTATCTTTCTAACTAATCTTTCTTTCTTTCTAACTAATCTATCTTTCTTTCTAACTGATCTTTCTTTCTAACTAATCTATCTAACTAATCTTTCTTTCTTTCTAACTAATATATCTATCTTTCTAACTGATCTTTCTTTCTGACTAATCTTTCTTTCTTTCTAACTAATCTATCTTTCTAACTAATCTTTCTTTTTTTCTAACCAATCTTTCTTTCTAACTAATCTTTCTTTCTAACAATTTTCTTTTTTTCTAACTAATCTATCTCTTTCTTTCTTTCTTTCTTTCTTTCTAACTATTCTATCTTTCTTACTATTCTTTCTTTTAACCTAAGATTTCTTTCTTTCTTTCTTTCTTTCTTACTATTCTTTCTTTTTTACTTTTCTTCCTTTCTAACTATTCTTTCTTTTTTATTTATTTCTTTTCATTCTTTTTTAATTCTTTTCATTATTTTTTTCTAACTAATCTTTCTTTCTAACTATTCTATATTTCTTTCTTTCTAACTAATCCATCTTTCTTTCTTTCATTCTTTCTTTCTAACTATTCTTTATTTTTTCCTAACATTTCTAACCATTCTTTCTTTTTTACTTTTCTTTCTTTCTTTCTTTTTTAATTTTTACTTTCCTTTCTTTTTTTCAAACTAATTTGTATTTATTTCTAACTAATCTTTCTTTCTTTCAAACTGATATTTTTTTCTTTTTCAAACTGATCTTTCTTTCTAACTAATCCATCTTTCTTTCTAACTATTCTATCTTTCTTTCTAACTATTCTTTCTTTATTCCTAACGTTTCTTTCTTTCTTTCGTTCTAACTATACTATCTTTCTTTCTAACTATTCTTTCCTTCTTCCTAACATTTCTTTCTTTTTTCCTAACATTTATTTCTTTCTCTTTCTTTCTTTTGACTATTCTTTCTAACTATTCTTTCTTTTTTACTTTATTTTTTCTTTCGTTCTTTATTACTTTTCTTTCTTTCTTTTTTACTTTTCTTTTCTTTCTTTTTTCAAACTAATCTTTCTTTCTTTCTTTCAACTATTCTTTCTAACTATTCTTTCTTTTTTCTTTCGCTCTTTATTACTTTTCTTTCTTTTTTACTTTTTCTTTCTTTTTTCAAGCTGATCTTTCTTTCTTTCTAACTAATCTATCTATCTTTCTTCCTTTCTATCTAACTAATCCATCTTTCTTTCTTTCTTTCTTTATTTCTTTTTTACTTTTCCTCCTTTCTAACCATTCTTTCTTTTTTACCTTTCTTTCTTTTTTCAAACTAATCTTTCTTTCTTTGTTTCTTCGAACTAATCGTTCGTTCTTTTCTTTCTTTCTGTATTTCTATCTATCTCCAATCTTTCTTTCTAACTAATCTTGATGATCCATCCAACCATCCATGGTCATGTTAAAACATGCTAAATCATGTTAGCAATGTGGTAAACCATACTAGAAATGTGGTAAATCATGTTAAACCATGCTAGAACAGTTTAAAACTTTTTCAAACTTTCTGGCTATAGGCTTTTCCAAGCCAACTTAAAGTTTGTCTACGAACTTTACCATCTAGTTTAATCATTATAATTGTTTTATGCCTATATTGTCATAAGTCATTACTGTATTTGTATTTATTGTGAGACTATTGTCAGAATAAGTCAGAATATTGCATGTCTACCAGTAAAGTGCACATGGCAGAGATCTATCTCAGATTTCAGCGATGATCAATTAGCTCACACTGCTATACATTGAAAACATCCAGAATTTGAGTCTGATGCTGGATCGCAGACCCGTATCTATGTGGCAGCTGAGCTTGACCTGAAATGGTTTACGAGACAAATCTTATGCAAATCCATGGTTTGTGAAAGCACTTTTTTACTGCCAGATTCAAGGTTCTGGCAAAGGCAAAAGATTAGCTCACAGAGTCATGTTGGAAGCGTGGTCTGTTCTGAGTCTTATCTCTTATTCCCCATGACTCCAGCAAAACATTCCTGGCCTCTTTAATGTGCTTAGCTGTGTGTGTTGGCGAAAACTTAATAACCACCAGCATAACAGTGGGAAGAGTTTAACTTTTCATTCAAGTAACGGCAAGTTACTGCAAGATATGCATTCACAATATGTAAGGTATTTACACGGAGATCCACGACACTGGTTTTACATTCAGAAGATTTGCTTTCGTCACATTAGCAATCAGGAATCTCTGGTTTAGACATTAGATTATCTTGCTGTACCTACTTTGAATTACTCATGCACACACTTACAATACAGTTCAAATACAATACAGATTTTTGTTTTTTTAAAGAAATCCATTATTTTATTCATTCATCAGCAATGCATTAAATTGATCAAAAGCGACAGTAAAGAATTTACATTGTTAACATTATATTTAAAAAATGCAGTTTTTTTGTTGTTTTTTTACTTCCTATTCATCAAAGAATACTATAAAAGTATCACTGTTTCTACAGATATTTTAAACACCACAACTGTTTTCAACATTAATAATAATAAATGAGCATCAGCATTTTATAATGATTTCTCAAGGATCATGTGACACTGAAGACTGGAGGAATGATGCTGAAAATTCAGCTTTGCCATCACAGGATTACACTTTTAAATATATTCAAATATAAATACGTTATTTTTTTTAAATTGTAATAATATTTCACATTATAAATGTTTTGCTGAACTCATGATCAAATAAATGCAGCCTTGGTGAGCATACATTGACTTCTTATATTAAACATGAAAAAAAAAAACTTGCCTTCCCCAAACTTTTGAACATAAGTGAATTTTTTGAAGACAGCCATGGCGAATTGGTAGTATGTATCCTGACTCTTAATATAAAACCCTGTTTTTTCTTGCAAAGGGCTTCAAAATGCCTTAAAGCTGTTTTCATCCATAACTCAACCATTTACATCCTTTTTTTAAGTTTGTATTGCATCTGTTTTAAGTTATAAAGTTTTAAAGCATCTGCTAAATGAATGTGTGATTTTCTGTCTACAGTATCATCATGTATCACCACCTACAAGAAGACTCCTCCACCGGTACCCCCTCGCACCTCCACCAAGCCCTTCATCTCCATCACGGCCCAGAGCAGCACGGAGTCTGCGCAGGACGCTTACATGGACGGTCCCGGTACGCGGGGTGAGCCCGTCCTCCACTCCGGCCTGAGCAATTCCACCGAGAGCATTGACAGCATGAAAGCGCTGACGGCAGCCATCGAGGCGGCCAACGCTCAGATCCACGGCCCTGTCAGTCAGCACGTCAGCAACAGCACCATCACCATCAGCACCACCCCATCCTCTCCGCTGCCCATGCCTGTTCCTGTTCCCATACCCATACCCGTCCTGGAAGACATCCGCAGGGATGTGCTCAGGAAGAGCAGGTGCCTTTCCATTGGCATCCAGGTGAGGGAGAACATTTTCATCATTGTTTCCATAGTTTGATTAGTCATGTTGGCTATTAGAACATCGTTTTAGCAGATGATTCTTCAAATGAGTGTGGAGGTGACTGGTTTACTATGTAATGCATTTAAACAGGTGGATGGGCCTGAGGACCAGGAACTAGAGGACCAGTCCAAGTTCCAGTCAGTGGGGATTCAGGTTGAAGAAGAGCATGGGTAAGTCTATGGCCACATTTACACTGCAGGTCTAGATGCCCAAATCTTCTTTTAAAAGTGATCCATATCTGATATCTTCAGATATCTTCAGATCTACAATCCTTCATAAAACGCATTAAACTTTAGTTTACAAAGACGTGAAACTCACCGACTGGTCTGGGGTGTTCACTGATATGCTCACACAAAAATCGCTGCAAAAGATGCTTTCCAACAGCTTTTATCGTAGTTTTTGACCAACTCCATTGACTTGTATGGGATGTTCTGTGAGGTACGGTATTACTCCGCCGCCGGAAACGGAAATGGGGTTGTTTGTATTCTTTCTGTAGTGTTATGCAGTCGCGGTATCGTAGGCCACGCTAGCAATTGGCAAAGGTGCATTATCGCCACCAACTGGGCTGGAGTGTCTATTATTCAAGCTCTCAACGGCGTTTGGAAAAATAGGTCCACAGTTTTACAACGAATGGTAAAACACCTGTTGGAAAGCATCTTTTCCTGTTGGAAAGCATCTTTTGGGGGGGGGCGGGGGGTGCTACAACAAAAAACTAAAATTCTCGGGGCCAGCAGCATTTGTCCAAATTTGAATCTTAACCGTTCTATTTCATCAGAAACCATCTTAAAACAGGGCTTTAAGTGTAAAATTCCGAACTTGTCCTTAATGTTGGGCTGGATCATTATAGTTATGGGTAATAAAGCATCAAAATTATTCCACTCACCTTTGCATTATCACCTGGTCTTTGTGTCCTGTAGTGCTCTATTTCCTTTAAGATAATTTACTGGTTCTAAAATATGTATGTTATCAAATCGCTTCAATCTCAAGATTAGTGGAGTGGTGAATATTGTTGCATTCTGAAAAGTATTGTTTATCCCTTTCAGCTGTTATACCGCACACTGCATATGGTAAGAGAGTGCATTAAAATGAAGGATTAAGAAACTCTGTAGTAGGGAGACACTTTCACTTTATTAAACATATTGAGCAGGGACAGGATTATCCCAGAGCGCTAAAGCTGGCACACCGTGGCTCTTCTCAAAACTGCCTAGCTAGACTGTATTTTTTAGGCTCCATAGACGTGCTCCTGATGTCAGAAATTGTAAACAACCGATTATGCTGCATCCTAAAAGACCTAATTTTTGCCTAAATTTGAAGTGCCACTACACATTTCTTTTGATAAGGCAGTACCACAATTCATTGTGACAAGCTTGGCAAAACAATTTAATTAAATATGGTGGAACAAAGCTAAAGGAGAGTGTAAATGTTTATTATGTCATTACTGAAAAGTGTTGACGGGAAACCAGCTTTAAAAAGATCCATTTCATCCAATTTTCATGTTTGCTACATCATTTTATTAAATTATCACTAGCTGCGTGCTTTGTATCAGTCTCTTTTGTAAATCACTTGAGTGGTGTTATTTGTCTCCTAAATAAATAGCTGTTAATGATGTTTGTGCCTGCAAACAGCATCTCAAACCAGCTGCTACTGTGGTACAAATGGTATGTACGTAGACAGTAGCTCATGTGGCAATGAAATGTAAGGCCATGAAGAAGAACATTTAAATATATTTTTAAAGGAAAGGAAAATGCATGTCAAGTTTAAAGAAACATGTTCTTTGTATTCATGTTAGTTTCATATGGTTTAAAAAAACAAACATAATCCCATTAATCATTATTGTTTTGATCGTTTCATTATTATTTTTTTAAAGTAAGCTAAAAAGTATCTTTTTTTTTTTTTTACAGAAACAAATATCATGAATTATTATTTATTAAATATCATTAGGGTCACACCAAATGCAATTTTACATCTGAGAGACCTTGACATATAGTCACGAGGGTCTGCAGGGGTCATTTCACATTATTTATTGTTTTTTTCTGCATGTTGGTTGTACCACATGACTTCAAATCTTAATAAACAGTGGTTTTTCTTTAAATATTTTTTCTAAGAAAATGTTGTGCTTATTAATTCAGTATAATAAAAGATGATGCCACAAACTAACTACTTAGTTTTATTTTCAAGATTTTAATGAAGACTTTTATCTTCATTATGATACTGGGACAGTTGTATCACCCTGACATTTTTATGCCCCCCAAACAATTACCAAAACGAATATTATTACAGAAATGAAATCCATTTTCATCATACAAGTGTGTGTAGTAGTTGTATGAATTTCTTTCCTTCCTTCTTTCTTTCTTTGCTCTGTGCGTCAGTCACCGGCGGTTCACCCGCTCTAACAGTGTGACGGCAGCAGTGCAGGCTGATCTGGACACTCCGGACTACACCCCAGCTGACTCTCCTGTCATAGAGTACCCCTCTTCGGGCTGCTTGTCACGGCAGTACTCGCGTGATGCCGCCACCTCCACCGTCAGCATCCAGGGCTCAGGGAATCACTACCATGCCTGCACCTCAGACGACTATGATGACGTTGGGTTTGATCCCTCCATCCTGCCTCCACCTGACCCCTGGATTGATAGCGTAACAGAAGATTCCCTGGAAATCGTGGGCCGCTCGGTGTGCCAGCGTGACGGCCGCTGGTTCCTCAAGCTGCTGCTAGCGGAGACGGAGCGCATGGAGGGCTGGTGCAGGCAGATGGAGCACGATGAGAAGGAAAACAAGCTACCTGATGACAGTGAGTGACGGATTTTATCTATAATGGAGTCTCATATAAATCTCTTCTAGTAGGTCTCATCTTTAAAGAAAGTAAAATATCATTTTAAACATTATTCTGGTTAGTTTGTTGTGCTCTGTGCATTGCTTTGGTGTGCAGTGGGCATGTTTGCACTAATTATAATGCCAATGACTTTTCATTTTAATACAGCTATATTAAATATGGCTTGCAGGTGATTAAAGACGCAGATTTTTTGCGATCATATGCAGTGTGCGGTTTATTGAGATCACCCCTTCTGCATTGAAGTTGTCTGCCCCCTGCTGGACATTCTGGTCCTCACACTGTTTTAAGAAATGCTGACATCACCTGAAACTTGAGTCTCTCCTAATTATAATCATTATAGAGCTCTTTTCTTTCAAGCCTGTCAAGTTTCAGAATGTGCAGAATCCTTTGTTTCTAGTGTTATTATGTATGTATTTGATGCTCACCTGTTCGTGTGTGTGGTTCAGTTCTGGGGAAGATCCGCAGTGCAGTGGGAAGTGCACAGCTGCTTATGTCTCAGAAGTTTCAGCAGTTCAGGGAGCTGTGTGAGGAAAATCTGGTGAGTACTAATAGTAATGATAATAAACATTTATTTGACAAAGGCAACTTACAATACCTTTTAAAAGTTTGGGGTCAGGTTTTTTTTTTTTTCTGAGAAAAGACAATAAATTAATACTTTTATTCAGCAAGGACACATTAAATTGATTATAAGTGACTGTAAAGATATTTATAATGTTAATGTCACAATGGATTTCTATTTCAAATAAATGTTGTTCTTTTGACCTTTCTGTTCATCAAAGAATCCTGAAAAAAATGTATCATGGTTTCCACAAAAAAGATATTAAGCAGCACAAATGTTTCTTGAGCACCAAATCAGCATATTAGAATGATTTCTGGAGGATCATGTAACACTGATGGCTACTTAAAATTAATATTACATTTTAAAATATATTAAATAGAAAACAGTTGCTTTCATTTTTAATAATATTTCTCAATATTACAATTACTGCATTTTCTTATCAAATAAATGCATATTTGGTAAACCTTAGAGACTTCTTTCAAAACATATAAAAATCTTACCAACCCCAAACTTGTGAACAGTAGTTTTGCATCAGCTTTGGCTCTTTGGAAAGGAATGGAACTTTGGATACCTTTGCAACTTTTGCGATGAGCACACCAGCTCCAAAGAAAACTAATAGTCATATATCATTTTCCCTCTTCCACTTCTGTGACTCTTGGCTCAACAGAACCTAAATGCTCACCCGCGGCCAGTGGCTCAAGATCTAGCAGGGTTCTGGGACATGCTTCAACTTTCCATTGAGAATATCAGCCTAAAGTTCGATGAGCTTCACCAGCTCAAAGCCAACAACTGGAGACCCCTCGACCCCCCCGAGAGAAAGGTACAACAAACTTGCAGAATCAGTACAGAGTCATTGAATGCAGACGTGGCAGATGCCTGATCGAAGGGCAACATTGCATTTTTTTCATTCATGTGCATGATCTGTTGCTTCTGTAGTGTGATATTATGCATTCAGGGCTGGGCAGTGGCAATAACAAACCTCCAAAATCCACAATATTATTGTGAACGGTTATAAAGTGTTGCTCTTGCCTCCCTGTGCCTCATGTTGGTCTAATGTGACTGTGAATGTTTCTCTCACTCACTCTTAATTTCCTGACATCCTCTTCATGTTTGTTTTGTTTGTTTGTTTGTTTGTTTGTTTGTTTGTTTGACAGTGAGCTGTTTTCAGAAGTCATTCCATCTGGCACGCACCATGGGGGCAGCGGCCCCCAACCTCTCACCCCCGCCGGGCCGTTCTCTTACCGCACGCAGTCGGCCGCGGAGCCGCGGCTGGCCTTAGCACTGTCTGTGTGCAGGTGTGCCATATTGCTGTCTCCGCTCGTCTTTCTCCGCCCGCCGCGGCGGCTAACTGACTGTTTGTCATCCCTGTTCAGGAGAGACGGCTGCCTCCCCCAGTGCCAAAGAAACCCCCGAAAGGCCACCCTCCCCTGGCCAGAGACCGCTCGCTGGAGAGCACCGAGAAGCAGCGTCAGGAGGCGCGCAAGCGCTTGATGGCGGCCAAGCGAGCCGCTTCTGTGCGGCAAAACTCAGCCACAGAGAGCGCAGACAGCATCGAGATCTATATACCCGAGGCCCAGACCAGACTATGAAACTGCCAAACATGAAAACGCACTCACACATGAATTCTGCCATGAGCACAACACGTCACACAGATCTATATTTGCCTAATGCTAAGACCACTGTATATTAGGAGAGACATACACCAGCACCATGATAGCACAGTAGTTGTAATTTGACCTTTCATTATTTAAAAAATGGCATCCAACATAGAGGCATCATATTTCTGACACCCAAGACTTTAGTCAGGACTTATTAACGCCTTATTTAATGTTATGAAAATGAAAGCGAAGCTGTAGGTTGAATGGTTAATCTCATTTTCACATCCCATGGTTTCCTGTTGTTTTTGTCCGCTGGAAACTTTTTTTCTGAAAAACAGTACAACCAATGAAGCATCCTGAACATGCAGTGGTGGAAATGGTTGAGATTCACTGAAGTGACCTTGTTTCCAGTCAAAAGTTTCATTTTTTCTTTGACAAGCAACACTGCATAAATTTTTTATTAATACTTGTTTTCATAGATTGTATCTTGAATTTACACTACCATTCAAAAGTTTAGGGTCAGTAAGATTTTTTATGTTGTTAAAAGAAGTCTCTTATGCTCACCAAGGCTTAATTTATTTAATAAATATACAGTAAAACCCGTAATATTGTGAACTACTATTACAATTTAAAATAACTTTTCTATTTAATATAGTCTGAATTTCAGCATCATAATTCCAGTCTTCAGTGTCACATGATCCTCCAGAAATCAGTCTTAATGTGCTGATTTGGTGCTCAAGAAACTTTTCTTATTATTATCAGTGTTGAAAACAGTTGTGCTGCGTAATATTTTTGTGGGAACAGTAATACATTTTGTCCAGGATTCTAAAGTTTATATTTATCAACATTTATTTAAAATAGAAATCTTTTGCAACATTACACATTTATTTACTTTTGATTAATATAATGTATCCTTGCTGAATAAAAGTATTATTTTCATTCATAAAAAGAGCATCTTAGTGACCCCAAACTTGTTTGTCTAACAACACAGATTGTTTCCACTCATTTTAAACGTTTATATTTAAAAGAAATAAGAAAAAGTGAAAATAAAAATCTGCCATGCAGATGCATTCTCTGAAATTGTTATGTCTTATACAGTGTTGCTTCTCAAAATGTATCTTGTTTCAAGAATTTCTACATATTTTAACTGGAAAGTAGGGTACAAGTACTGTACGATTGATTTTGTTGTTGTTGCAGTGCTTAATTACATACTACTGAATATAACTATTGACCCTTTTTTTAGATTACAGCAGCATTTCTTTACAGCCTCGCTTTCATTCACGTCAAATTGAATATGTCTGCCCTGAATTAGATCCTTTGCACACACACCATTTGGAGCTCAGCCACTTTATTTATAATATTCTTCGTTTTTATGCATGTGTGGTTACATACAGTTTGTTTGTAATCACATATACACACAGACATGTTTCCACAGGCATAGCGACCTCTCTCAGAGCCATCGGCTGACATTCGCTCTCCATGTAGATAAACGTGTGCATATATGCACATATATACTTTATCATTTACGTAACAGTTCTACACAGATACAGATTTATGACGAATAATAAACACAAGCGTATTCACTCTAATTGGAATGGGCTGGGGGTTTGTAATGTAATCTGCCTGTACCTTTTCCCTTGAGGATTGAAGGAATTTTATAGCAGGTTTAATGTTTTACTTCTCCGCAGTCTTTCCCATTTGTCTCCCTCTTTCACACACTGTCTTAATCTGATGATCTGAAGAGATGTGATCATAGTGAATTATGTTCCTAGCCATGTGAAGTAGGTAACCCCCCCCCCCCTCTCTCTCTGTCTCTCTCTCTCTCTGCTCATCTTACCATCTAGAAATACTGTATCCTGTTGTCTTCTAGCATTTTTGTTTTTCTCAAAAGAGCAGAACGTTTTGCAATTTTTTCACTTCCACCCCTGCCCTTTCTCTTTCTTTTTTTCTTTCTTTTTTTTTGTAGTTCAATTGGGAAATTATTACCACATTACAGGGTATTTTAAGCTAAAAGCAATACTCATATAAAACTCTTAATTTTTCTACATTATTTTGATGTAGAGATTCTGTAAACTGATTCATTGCTAATGAACAATTGCCTTCACTATTCTATAGCCATTTCTCTTTCTTGTCATTCTGATGCTTGCTATTGTGAATGCTTGGCCACTCTTAAACAGTTCTTCTTATTTTAAAACCTCTTTAGTCATATGTGGGACATTTAGGCACATTATTATATTCTTTAGTGTATAAAATACTAATAAACCTACTAATCATTTTTCTAACATAGATTTGGGGCCTTCTGTGGATTTTTATGTAGACAAGTACAGGTACATCAATGAGACGACTGCAAAAAATGACACTAGAAAGGGAGTTCTAATAAAATGCAAGCTTTTCATCATCATTCACAAGATTATGTCTTTCCAGTAGCAATTACAGTGACTTAATTTAATGTGTGTTTTAATACTATGTTGGGGCACAGGGGGAAGTTTTTGTAAGCTTTGTGCTCAAAAGGGTTGTGACTCTGAGAGGACCGTGTGACTGCCTGATCGGCCATGTCGGGTGAGCTAAGCTAGCGTTAAACTCTCAGGAAAAGACAGAGATGAAGCGATTGCAGCAAATTCAGGGTCTCCAGTGGTGATGTTTTACGCGTGTGCGTGTTTGCGTGTTAAATGCACACAGGTGTGAGTCTGTTTTAAAGAATGTATGTATATGTATGGTAAATAGGTGTGTGTGCGAGCCTGTGTGTGTGTGTGCGAGTCTATAAAAGTGCTTCCTAATTTTATTGGTTAACACAATCTTTGAATTTTTCTGTTGGTTGAAGTCAAGTAGCCTCATGAACTCATGTACAATATCAAAGCCCCTTGTTCTTATTTTAGTCTATATGATGAGGATGTTCCTGTAAGCATGCAGACACAATTTGAGTCCTATAGATATATATCTGATTTATACTATTATTTATTTATTTATTTATGTACTTATTTATTTGTCTTATCTAATTAGGATTTATTTTATACGGTTTTGATTCTGTTTAGTGATCTGTCATGCCACCCTCATATTGTGAATATGTTGTACTGTATGTATAAACATTATATGTGCATACATACGATGAACAAAGAATAAATTCTTGAAACTTTGTCTTGACATATATTACAAAACGTAGACAAACATGCCTACTTACAAAAAAAAAATGTCTTTTTGTGCAATTTTATGATGGGAAGGTGAACTAAACTTTTAGATGAATTGGTTGGGCCTAGGTTTGCAATTAATTAATTTAAAATAGTTAATTTGGCTTTTGCAGTTACAAAAATAATAAAACTTCAGTATTTATGTTTATATTGTATTTCTTTGTATCGTGACTGACTGTAATGTCGTTTTTATGGCAATTACCTAGTTAGAACAAAAGGAGGAGACGTTGTAGAGAGAAATAACACTCGTTCGCTATCACCAAATAAATGTAGGAACTAGGCCAATGACAAGGATTTCAGTAGGCCTACATGAGCAATGGAATGCATGATGAGGTGGAGAATTTTAAGAGAACTGTTAGGATATCTTTACAGAGCCTAAGCAAGTTTAGGTAAGCAAGCAAACCTTGCTATAGATGAGCTTTTGAGGTGTTCGCAAGATGTTGATGGCTAGGAGGAAGGGGAGTGTGGGAATCCTGTTTGTAAACAACTTGCAAAGCTAATATTATTCCTCAAATCGTAGGCCTACCTGCAAAAAAACAAGAATGAATTAGCCTATGAATGGGATCAAGTGATCAGGAACGTTTCCCCATCCGCTTTGTAATGGGACCCTTTAGTTTTCCCTCATCGTAATGCAGGGCTCTCAAGTGTCACGCATTTCGGTCTTTTGTCACGCCCTCCCGCCATACATTGTTTTTCTCACGCGGAAAACAATGTTTTTCCGCAGCGCCCAAAATTTCTCTAGTCGCGCCGCTCTGGAATCAAGCGCGTGACGCCTTCAAGCGCCTGCCACTTACCAGTCAATAAAAAAAAAGAAAAGGCCTACACAATAGCCAATCAGAAAATAGCACTATTGTATCTGGGTAAGGTTTAATGCAACAACCAATGAAAAAAAAAAAGCATATCCTGGAATTGGTCACATGATTTTGCACAACATCTTCTGAAAGTTTCGTTCACCCATAGAGGAAACACTGGATCTCCGAGCATCACTTTGAGCACAGAGAGTAGGCGAAGTCATGATCTCCTGTTTTAATGTTACAACAAATTCACAACTTGTTTGACACAAACAATGACAACTTGACTGCTGTTAGAGAATGTTTCCCAGATAATTAGGATTAGTTTTTTATGAGTGTCTGTAACTTAGCCAACAGTTTAAATAGTTTGTTAGATGTCACTCTTGCCTGTCTTCAAAACTTGAGAGCCCTGGTAATGTCCCGTCCTGACATTTGTGTTTATTTAGATATTATTGAATGTAAAGTAATTTACGGAAACCGAGACAATGCTCTCTACCAACACTAGGCGTCACTGAGGATCCAGCAACAAAGCACTTGTTGCTCTCATGCACCTCAAGTACCATCCCGCACATAAAAACGCATTCTTCAATTAGGAAGGCCAATACCAAATGTGCTATGTTAATGAGAAGATATATGTGTTTTATTTATTAAAGTATAGGCCTAGTTAAACAGAACCGACCCCGTTAGTCTAAAGTAAAAAAGTACGAATCATCTTAGAATTGCTGACTGGTTCCCAAAAGCATAATTAGAATATCTTGATCCAATAGTGCCAGAGTCATGCAGTCACCTGCAAGAAAACTGCAAAAACAGTGTGATATCTGTGTGATATGTCTGACAGAACCATGAGGAATCATTATATGCTAGTCATTGTCATGACGCATGGATACGGCCTTAATGAATAACTGCATAGCCTAAATGTCTGTCCCTACCATTTTTTTTTAAAGTTGCCAATTCTTAACGTTAGACCAACAAAAAAAAGTTAAAATGAAATTCCATGATTCTAGAAGGCAACATTTGTTGAACTGACAGCGACTTGAATAATGTGTGTTCTTGCGCTGTTGGGAAACAAAGTAAAATTTTGTTTCCCTTAAGGTTCATAACCTTAAAGCTATGGCACATTCTATTGGCTATTAATGGCTTAAATCGTTATAACTAGGTCCTAATTAGCCTATCGTTTTTGTAAATAATAAATGTAGCTCTCTTAAATGCCGTAAATTGCTTATGCACACAGGCACGTCTCCGTGCATTATGTTCAGAATATAGTAGATCGTAAACGACATTTTTCTAATTGAAATAGTAAAAAACGTAGGCCTATACATTAATGTATTAATACCATAGGGATTTGAAGATTAATTTGATTTTGAAAATAATTTTGCTTAAATTCGCATTGGACAGGGAAATAAATAGGCTTAGGCTATCAATTTTGAAAATTGAGCTTGAATTGATAATGTCAAAGATCGTGCGTCCAATCAAATTTACTTATTTTGTGCGTAATTTAACTATAAAGGCGTTTTTCTTCACTTTTCTGCGATGAAACAGTTATGGTAGGCTATTGTGTTGGTTCTCGGTAGCCAATCTGGCGAAACTCGGCAATGTGATGTGATGTAGGCCAAAGTTGACAGGAAATAAATTTATTTTAATTATAGCTTATTAATAGGCTACGTATTTTTTTTTTATTTTTTTTTTTTTTTTTTAGTACATTTATATAGCGCTTTTCACAATACAGATTGTATCAAAGCAGCTTCACATTATCAATCAAAACAACATGACAATGTTTGTTTATTAGTGGAAAACAATAAAATAAAAAAGACATCCAAGTTTGGATTTTTCTTATATTAGTTCTAATGTTTCATTAAAAAAGTCATGCATTTCATATTTTGACAGTAATTTCTGTGTATGGTAGACGAACTAGGCTATTTATAGCGGTAGGCCTATTTGTAGCCTAGTTCAGCACCGTTGGACGTGACAGCTCCAGAAAAGATGCATTAATACGGTCTGCTTAATAATTAACTGTTTGCTTTCTGGTTTGTGAAACTGTTTTGGGAATTACTTTATTTCACCATAGTATATTTTTTTAAAATAGATAATCCGAACAGAAACTTTTTTTATTTTACTGTTAATCAAGTTTGTCGTAGTCGTAATGTAAGATTATTTGTTGTTCTCTATTTTGCAGATGAATGAAGAAGAGAAATATGACTAATGCACTGGGCCATAGCCTCAAGAGGACCACCCTGCACCCCCGCGCTCCCCTTTTCCTATAAGGTTTATTTGCTGGACGCTACTCAAACACCTCACTAATCTGAAACAGCCTAAGGGCTGCCATATTTTCAGATTAACGCAGGAAAAATCAATTAGTCTAGGATGTAGTGAATCGATAATCTTTTTAATCTCCGCGAGTATAAACGTAAATAACAAGTCTATAGTAGCCTATAACACTTGTATAGGTACTGTTTACGCTTTTGAGAGGATTATGATTAGCCTACGCTTTTAACTACATTCCCCAGTTCCAGATCCATGAAATTGATGCTGTTAATCTAGGATAAAATATGAGTCGTCATTAAATATGTTTAATAGAAGTGAATTAAGCTACCTATATTCGATGAAGTAGCCTATATATTTCATTCAGATGATACATTGAGATGCCGAGTTTTTGCTGATATTTGAATGAAATCGTTGCCTGTCTTATATGAGGAGTAAATATGAGGAGACAATGTGTCCCCGTGTGATGTGACACTTAAGAAAGAGCGCTTTATTTGTTCATCGCTGTGAATGCAGGAATCTCTCCACACCCCACGACTACCGTTCTAATTTGTCTGGCAAGCTGGAGGACGAGCGCTCAGTGCGCTGTTGCTGCTCCTGTTGCTCTGGCGCATGTGGCTGGATTCCCAGGGATCCCCAGTGTTCTGCAGCTTGCGTTCCTAACATCTATGACCCTTCAAAGAGGCCGTGAAAACGCAAGGCTCCTGTAGTCAATAGTTGTCTACCAGTCAACCTTTTTGAATACCAGGTCAATAAATGTAAAGTGTAGAAACAATAAAAGCCACTTGACAGGCGCGTCGACAAAGTGTGGTGCCTTTTATCGTTTTACATTACCCAACACGCGAGGACCAGTGCCAATCACATTGTGTGGCTTTTGTTTCAACAATTGTTGGCATTTGTTGCTGAAAATAGATTTTTTTTTCTCTCAATGGCCCAATAAGTGTCTTCCAGGGAAGCCAAGTAAAAAAATCATGTCCTCTAAAATATCGTCGGTATCAAAGGTTCAAGCAGGCTACCTTAGTCCAATTATTGTCATTGATTGATTCATTTAATCTGTCTTTATATTTAATCCTTTCTCTAATCCTGTTTGACACAAAGATTAAACGGATTAGTAGCGATTTCCACTGAAATAAAATTATTTGGATTAACTCTCGCTAATCCAAAATGTTTCAACTGTGCACTGTAAATAAAAAGTTTTAGGAAAACGTGGATGTTTAAGTCATTAAAACTTAAATTACATTAAACTGGCTTAAAAATGAGTTGAATCATAACTTATAAAAATAAATTATGTCGATTAGTTAAAACAATGTAAAACATATGTTGTCATATAGGCCTATGTGTTTTACAGTGTATCATTAATAATAATAATAATAATAATAATAATACATATTATCCATAGTTTTTAAGATTTGTTTTAAGATTTGTTTCGCGTCGGTTCTTGCTGCTTGCAGTCTTTACTTGCCTCATGAATTGTAATGCACCATGACATGAAATAAGACGCCTGATTTATTACGCTCATCCTTGTAATATCTGTTCAAAAATCCATGTGTTGCTATTCCCAGGCCAGCCCAAGGTCTGCAGCCGCGGTCGCTGAGATATGTGACATTGCTTAATTGATAGCGCAAAGGTGACGGTCACGGTCCTGTCTGTGCTCAAAGGCTGAATGACTCGCTTTGCCGAACAACCGGTGCGCGTTCAGGTGCCACTTGTGCCGCTCCACAGGTGCACCATTCCAAATCATGGAGAGTTTATATGCACTTGAACGTGAACTTTGTGCTCTTGAATAAATAGTCGTTCAGTGACTTTTCTTATGTTACATAACCTGATGAAAAGCAAAATCATTACTCATATAGGCCTATTGAAATTCAACTGAATATAGAATTTTTTTGGGAGAAATACGTTCTGATAACTTTCAAGCAAGAAATGAAAAACGATCCTCTTCCAAAAAAAGTCATTTATCAATACCTTTTTTAATATTCTAAATGCGCGTTTTAGCATACAAGCTGTACGGCTGCTCTGTTCATTGACTGCCGGCAGTGGGTCTCTTTGAGTGCAGAGCGCGCAAGTGGTGTGATTCCCACGGATTGTCCCTCGCGTTGCAGCTTGCAGCGGGGTGCAACAACCATACACTCACCAGACCCCTTTTTCCCTTTAACTAACAAAGTGACCCCCTCCATCTTTATTTGAACAGCCGAGAATAAGGGTTGTTTATGGGCTCCAACCAGTTAGCATCTCAGGTACCAGCATAATTTGTTGTGAGGTGTCTTACAAACCTCCTCATTGGCGACCACTGAGAGGCACACTGCTCTTAACGCCAGTACCAGCCCTCTACATAATAAAACCATACCCGCTGCTTGTCGTTTATCCGCTGGTATATTTACTCTTGTTTATTCAAGGACTTAATGATGTCTCGTGGTAAAAGAAAACATAAAACCACCCACTTTATTTATGACTATTCTTTTTTTCCTAAAAATCTATGGGAATTTGGCGTTCTAAAGTGTGGTGGTCCCAAAATTGAACTGCAGTATTTATTTAAATGTAGGCTACTTTAATTAAATAATTATAATAATAATTGCTGCTATTTTTACATACATTTAATAATTTCATTATTATAACATTATTTTAAAGCAGGGTTTACAGAATACATTAGAATGTGTTTTTTACAGTGATGTTTTTAAATTAAACCAATTTAATAAATCATAATTTTTCAAGGCGTGTGTGTGTGAGTGATTTATTTATATTGTTTATGGACACAAAACAATATTTAAAGTCACTTCACTGAAAACTGCTTTTTGGTTTGTGGAACTGTATAAATAACACCAACATCTTTCAATTAATTTTCGCATTGAACATCTGTGTTAAATGGTAACTAACTTTTTAGAAAATTGAGATACAATTGTTTAATTTCTGATTCTGCATAAATTCTCATCTTGCAAACGGCGCTCCAGTTAATGTACAATCTTCATTCAGTCAGTGAGACTCGTTTTTAAGTTTGTTTTGCCTTTCAATATTTGTCCGTCTGTTGATGAACACGTATTGTGAAATATGCGCTCAGAGGGACTCGATTGTTCGTATTGAAAGCTGAAAAAGCCTTCACTTTACGACAGGGGCTCTCGCCTTATTCTTGTGATTGTTTCTAGAACATGCGAGTGTCCACTGCTTTGACACAAACGTGCGGCCAGACATCCTACAACCCGTGATTGATGAGAGACCTATTCTTTACCCTTTCTGCCTCTTAAATGACAGCTCCTTTCACTGACATCACTCATACTCAAATGTTTGTGCTGTATTGTATGGACCTCGTGGACAACCAATGGGGGCTTTAACATAGCTGCATGTCTTGATAATTAAGAGGCCGATGGAAGGGGCTTCGCGCACGCGAATGGTGAGCGCTTGAATTGTTACCTGCTTTAAGAGGAGCCTCAAGGTGACAGGGTCAACAGTAGGCTTACCTACCTCCCTGACCCCTTAATTACATGTGATAACTGGGTGCACTTTATGCACTCACTGTTAATAGAAGAGAAACAAATGGGCAGACAAAACTAACATTTAAGTGTCAATAATAAAGACGACACACCATGTCCCTTAATTGCTGTAGCTATGTCTGTTTGTATACCACACAATAGCCTAACTGTAAAATTGGTTGGAAATTAATGATCTATGCCACTTAGGCTAATTTTAAACATTCGTGCGCAGTTATATAAATATAGCCTACATGTAAAAACTACATTTATTATTTTGTATCATAAAATGTGCTGAAAAATCACACATTTCTGTAATGTAGGTGGATTGAAGTCTATGTAAACGATATAAAATTATTAAAAAACAAAAATACAAGGAAAATGTTTTACCTCATTCTGGTCATTTATTAAGGTTTGACTGGGACACTGACGGAGAGATTATTTCTGATACAGTTGTCAATATAGGCAGGCGCTTTGTTGACAATTTAGGAGCATGTCCTGTCTCGGTGTTTTTTTTTTTTTTGGGGGGGGCGTGTACTGAGGGGGGTGGCCTGTTAACATGCCTTATCCTAAGGTGAGCTGCATCGGCTGGGGATGCTTTGCGCTGATTGGCTGGCGTTTACGGTCAATGGCACGCGACTATGGATGTAGTTATAAGAGTCCTCGCGTGCCGCCTTTCAAACCGAACCAACTCTTGAGCATCAAGAGGAAATCTCGAAAAGTCGCCGATTGTTGTTACTGGGCAACACCAACACAGCACAAAAAAATGGACACTGTGTTGGATCCATTCACAGGCTTAGACTCCTTCTCCTCCCCTTATTTCGACGACGATGACTTCTTCACGGACCACTCGTCGAGAGACCACTTGGACACAGACGACTTTTTGGACGAGGACGTCGATTTCCTCACCAGTCAAATCCAAGAATATTATAAGGACAGTCGGATAGCGCAGGACGGAGACTACTGTGACGTTGGCAACTTCTCCTTTTCCTCGTCGTCTTCGACTTTTTCGTACGGGTGCGCTGACAGCACCTCGGAGCTGTCCCCTCACAGAGACGGGCTGTTACTGAAGAGGCGGAGGCGCATGAGATCCGAAGCGGAGATGCAACAGTTGCGTCAAGCTGCTAACGTCCGGGAGCGACGGAGGATGCAGTCCATTAACGATGCGTTCGAGGGACTGCGATCTCACATCCCTACCCTACCATACGAGAAGAGACTTTCAAAAGTTGACACTTTACGTTTGGCAATCGGCTACATAAACTTTCTTGCAGAACTTGTGCAGTCCGACATGCCAATCCGGAACCCACACAGTGATACTTTAAACCAACCTAAAAAAGTCATAATTTGCCACAGAGGAACAAGTATGTGTATTGTTGTTGTTGTTGTTATTATGATTATTATTATTAATTATTATGACTGTATTATTACTATTAATGATGATGATGATGTTGTTGTTGCTGTCATCATTATTTAAACAAATCTTACTTTCTTTTCTAGGATCCCCATCTCCAAATGACCCAGACTACGGGTTACCTCCTCTCGCCGGACACTCTCTTTCATGGACTGATGAGAAGCAGTTAAAAGATCAGAACATCATTAGAACAGCGAAAGTCTGGACACCAGAGGACCCACGAAAGTTGCACTTGAAATCATCCATAAACAACATTGAGAATGAACCCCCCTTTAACTGTATTTCCTAAGGCAGTGCCGTTATTATCCTGTATACACATTGTGTAACTGAATTTTATGGATATATCCATTTATTTTGTTTGTAATATATTATTGTGACTATCCGTTTTTCAGCTTTTTAGTCTGAATTGAACATAAGGCCACTGGCAATCATTTTGTGTTGTATTTAATTGCTTTAATTCTGCTGTAATATATTTTTCTAACTTAATACTGATTTTATGTCAAACAAAAAATATTTTTATACAAACGAAACACGAAAAATATTTGTCTATATTTATACTGATATGACTCAATAAATTTGTCTGATGTCCCACGCTCATGTGTTTGAATCATTCAATGTCCCAATATCCCTATTTAAACTATTTTTACCATTAAATTGACCCCCCAAATATATATTGTTTGTTTGCTCAAGGCTCAACATCAGTTTAAAATATCAAAATGATTCAAAATGAAATCCTTTTGACAAAAATGCATCCTTTGGTGAATTATCTAATTCTATTTTTTTACAATATGATAATGTCAACAGAGTAGGCATGATGATATATCTTGTAGACAGGTCATCTTTTATTCTGCAACAATGAATAGGCCAGAGTAAAATCGTGCGATTAACTGTAACTAAAACGTGGTTTCTGAATAGATACTTTAACGTGAGGTGTGAAGCCTTGGATATGGTGTGCAACAACAGCTGAAAGATGTCACTATTTATCATTATGGAAATCTGACGGACCCTCGCTGTGACGCTGACAGTTTGGGTGAAAAATAAATAAATTACTAAACAGGAGAGGAACGAGTATGTTTTAAAGTGTGGGTCCAAATTGCTAAAAGAGGCATGACGTTTCCTTTGCCTTGGGCAGTTGGCCTGGGTACACTGCAGGTGCTCAGAGGCTAAATTTTCCCGTGGTATCCACTCGTGTTATATGTACCCAGTTGTCTCTACGTCAGCTCTCGCAGTTATTAAGAGGTAGCCCAAACACATGTCCAATGTAAACTCATGAAGAGCTTTGGGAGGCTAATATCTTGGATGGATTGACTGGAATCACAGGTATTTATTTAATACATTTAAATTTTCATTTGTTTACATTATAATATCTGTTCTTGTTTGTTCTATATGTCATATAATTAATAGACGGCGTGCGCAGAGTATGCTATCATACAATAAGTGGAAGCATAATACATTTTTGCTGTTGTTAACTAATGCTTTGCGGTTACTAATGCATTTACTTCCCTATTTAGTTATGTAAGTTTATTGAAGATGGAGATGACAATTTAATTAGTGTCAACAATAATCCTCAAATTCTATTGGGAACTTTCCTAATAAATTAAATGAAATCTAAACTGATGGACATAATCCAACCTTTCCATGTATTAGCGCCTCATTAAACGCGTTGATTTCTGCTATCCAGGGAGCAGGACTAAAACCATGTAATCCCATTATGCTCATTAGAAAGTCAAATGTTAGCAAGTCAGACTTAACATAAAGGACCCCAAACGTCTTATGGCGATTTTATGGCGAACTATTTGCCCGTGTTAATATTTAAATTTGATTAAGGGAAGTCAGAGACCAAAAAATGCGGCTATCGTTGTATTTTGTCATCATGAAAGGAGTTTATCTAAACAGGCACAGTACAAAACCCTTAAAGCATCTTTTGGAAGAGCGGCGATGGAGCGTAAGATAAAGGCTGATGCACTGGATCTTTTCAGGTTTCTATTTTATCACTGGGGTTTTGGCTTGGCAAAGCTTAAAAGGCGACCGTTTATTGCTCGTAAGGTTTATACCCATTATTATATGTTCCAACGTCCCATGCTCTATTGCAAAGCCTACGATTGTGGATGCTGGTGGGTAGCAGGGCGATTTGATGTAGGCTTTGCGCAGTTTGGTCAGCCGTGTAGACTTGATGAATTATATACAGACAAAAATCACTAACTGACTAAAAATATGAACAAAAAACACTCTTTTGCACTCTTTTTTCCTTTCTTTTCCTGTGTGCGTTAAAGCAGACAGATTTTGCGCAGTGAATTTTTTTAAAAATAGGCTAAATGTACAGTCACCGTCATCAATTATGAGCCCCATATAGTCCACACCTATAATTATTAAAGAAAGTGAAACGATTACGCACGGTTTATAACTATCAGTGTCAACAATCTTACGATGCGCACTAAGCTGGGAACAGCGCCTATCAAGATTCTCATAAGCTTTAAATCTGATCATATTCGGATTATCGCCTGGAAAAATATGGAGGATAAGACTGAAAATCTTTGAGTCCAGCGCATTTTCATTAGTGCATGGCAACAGTGGCATCGGGGTGCCAGCTGCCAGCTTGAACAAACACCAGTTGATTCCCCGACACCCAAACTCTTTAAAGCCTACTAAATCCCCCATGTCCAAGTCGCATCTGGGACGTACAGCGTAATCCTCAATACAACAAATATATCACTAATTATTTGTCCAGAAATATTACCTCGGGAGGCCACAGGCTAACAGGTGCTTGAGAAAGCCAGGCTCATCATGCACCCGGGGAAAGGGGGACTTTTTTTTTTTTTTTTCTTTTTTTTTTTTAAGTACAGGCTGTCCAGGCGCCCCTGGTTTTACACGGTGCTGAGTCTGCAGATAATTGCCATGATATCTTTATTGCTAGGACTGTATTCTGAGCTTTAATATATCCGTCCCTGTCGAGTTTCCCTTCGATGCACCTGGTATTTCAAACTTGTTCTTTTTGTGCGCTTGGGTCCTGGACAGCAGCTGCTTAAAACAAGCAAAGAGGGAGGCCCGTCTCCGTCTACAACGTCTCCAAGACGTGTTGGCATGGTTTTCTTGTCTTTAATGTACCATTAGCCTTTGTCTTGACACAATATGGGAACAGTAAAGCATGACGTGCGTTATAATAAAACACATTTTCAATGATCCACCCGGATTTAGGGCGCCAACACGAGCCAGCCAACAGTGTTGTTTTGTCCTCCAAGTCCACAGGCAATAGACGCATTGCGCTGAATTGATCAAGCCATTAAATTTATGTCCACCAATTTTTCACGTGCAGAAAAAAGGACCGGAGCGCAGCCTCCCAAGGACATTGATTGCCTCGCCATCACCTGGCGCTCCGTTTAGAGGGAAGGGTAATACGAGGTGCTTCGTAAAGTGACTCTGTTAACATAAGGCCCTCACCATCCTGCTCCATTGTTTTGTCTTGTTAATAACTCATTACCCGGATTTAACAAATCCTCCATTGCATATGTTTGGTGTCTCCATATTTTGATCCGTACGATATAAGCAGATGTTACGATTGAAAACTGAAAAGTCCAAGGCTACTCATGTCTGAAAGGAGAAGAGCGGTCTCCGCGCGGGACTAACAAAGAGCCTTGGAGATCTTCAGAGAGACATTTACGACCAATAAACAGACTTCAACCTGCTCTATTTCAGCCATTGTGTCGTTTTTGAATAATTAAGGTTAATAAGAATAGGTTTGTATACTTTGAATGCCAGGACCACAGGTGCGGGGTGACGTGATGAATGATGTGCCTGATTTTTGCCAAGCTTGAGAGCCCTTCTCTTGGACCTTCAAGCTGATAGAAAATATTGTCATTTCTTTAATTCACAGCATTACTTTCATTCAGAACAAAGCCGGGTGATGAAAAGCTTATGTTGTAATGAAACACTACGTGGTGGCTGCAGTGCCTCAGAAAAGAAAGAGCGAGTCAATGCCCGGGCGCGCTTTGGTTTGTGCGCACGTAGTCTGCTCCATCTAAATCAAATAAAGGGAACCTTTCCAACTTTTAAAAGACCACGTTTTACCTTTATTATGGCCTTTACGGCTGTGTCCATTAAGCATATGGTGCGAAAGCAGCAGCCTTTGTACTGACGAAACCCTCGACACAGCAACCGGTGTCTATTGCGAATCATTTAACTTCTTAGCAGCCAAACAGGATCCAGGGAAACAAGTGCACAAAAGCGCGCACGCGTGCAAGATTTTTAAGAAAAAGAAAATATTGGTCAATTGAGCATAAAAGGAGAGAATGACCCGCTTAGGCAGCTCTTCGTTCCCTTTTGTAACAAAATACGCCAGTTACCTCCAGAAAAAAATACTGTTATGCCATGATATTGGTCCATGGAAAATAAAACATCACCAAGGCAAGCTGGGGTTTTGCGCACGGGATGCCCGCCTAACAAAAGCAAAATGGGAAGCTGGCAGAGTTTTGCTCGTCTGAAGGTGGCCTCCCTCTCTTCACCCCAAAGCTTGAATTCAGGAAAAAGACTTTCAGCACAAGACTTTCCTCCATATTTTAAGTTACTTTTATCTATGAGGCGTTGTGTATGCATTTAATGTGCATATTTAGAATTTTGTTTTTGGATATGTTGTTATGAAAGTGCATTGCTTTTTCCTCAATAAATAATAATAGGTCACTAAAATATGTGAAATCCTATTTTATTCGTGCAATTATTATGCAGGCTAAATTATGTTTTTATATATCTTGTGATAAGTGTTATAAAGAACATCTGTTCAAAGTTAACATTTCAACCCATAGCCTACCTATAGGCTACTTGAAAGTTAAACACACATTATATAACCTCAGGCAAGACATGTCTTAAAATGAATTATTATAAGATTATAATCTTATAATTTGTAACATTTGTAATTATTAGTTTTGTAAATGATGACATAATGGTTAATCGACTGATAGCAATTAATCGAATTTTATTGCATTTTCCAAGTCACGGTCAAAGCAAACTTCAAGACAATCTGGATTTTTAAATTTTTTTTTATGTTAAATCGTTAATTTAGAAGCCATAGCTGTCCGTACAAAGCTTGCATTGGGCGTAAAATATAAAGATAGTCGTGGTAAACTATAGGCAAAGAAGAACAAACAAATCTTTGAACTTTAAACTCATAACACAGGGTTCACGATTAGCCACAATAGTATCTCTGGTGCTTTAGAATAACAATTCAGATTGGTCGCCCTACACCAGGGACAGCTGGCTTTGCTTGGCCGTGGAACCCCATACCACCCTTGGTGGACCATACACAACGACACTGACCTTACCGCGGGGGAAGCCAAAATGTGCCTTTGACTGAATTAGCCTCAAAGACGTCTTGCTATGATCTTTGTTCGCCACAGAATGGACTGAATATTGTTCTTAATATGAGAGGCATTGTGTCCAGCTTTTGCGTGCCCCATATGAAATATTACTGCTCCTTTATTCAAACTCTCGTATTTCAAGGCAGGCATGTAGTTACCGTATGCGGTTTTGTGTCAGTGCTAAGATATCCAGACCCTGTCTGTCAATTCATACAAATGCCTGGATCACATACTTTTATAAATGAATTTTGCTTTGTTTGAACCCATCGCAAGGGAATGCATATTCTGAAAGTTCTTCAAGGAATGAGGGCTTAGAAAACATGCATATGTTAACTGCTTTCCCCAGGGCACGCAACATGGCTTTCAAGAGGGCTTTAATAGAGTTTTAGTTTATGAATTCCCATAAATAATTTTAGGCCGACGTGCAAATTATGTAATTTCTTTTTGTTAGTCATTTTCGTCAGTGTGCTAAAAAGACGCTCATAAACAGTCCCGTTATCATACCATAGCAACAGCACGCTGATCACCATATTGCCAGTTTATTGTAGATTTACATTTCACAAATATAATAATAAATAAAAAAACTTTGCTTAAAAGGTATTTAAGACTCCCCAACTTTCTGACTTCCTTTTAAGGGGTTCAATATAGCCCTATTAATAGCACTCTGGCTGGCATATATTTTTTTTCCATGACGTGACAAAAATGAAAGAGAAAAAAAGAGAGACGATGTTTAAAACAGCCTTTTTTATATTTTTTTCTTTCCTAATTTCCAAAGCGCAGCCTTCTGCATATGAGAAGGGAACAGTTTCGCGTTGATAATTGATCCACTTTTTTATTCAGACTTCTACCTTCCGCAAAGAGACAGAAAGGTCGGCTAAAATGTGATAAATTACAAATATGCAAATTTCATTCACTGGCGTTTGTAAGTGTGTCTATCTGAAAGTGAATAAGGCCTTGCAGTCAGTCTGCGCGCACTCGGGGAGCTCGGGACCCCAGGGCGCGGATCAAAGCGCCCCATTCTTTTTCATCCCTGGTATTCTCCCACAAACGATTTCGATACAATATGTTTCCATGATGCACGTCATGTGCCTGGGACGCAGAACTCGCTGCATCTTAGCTCAATGCGTCGACCGCCCTTTGTTCGACAGGATGGACTTGAGAGGGTTTTTCCCCTAGTTGCCAGGTTTCTAAAGTGTAAAAGCATGCATCATTTTTCACCAGGTCTCGTTGTAATATTCTCAAAAGGGAATCTATGAAAACAGACCTTTCAGTTGTTCACTGGCATGAACCTCACTGCTGTCCAACTGATTTCTCCTATTATAAGCATTTCTCAGCGGGGAGGTATTTGCAACACAAATGCAGAGTAACACACACACACCCACACACATACACAAAATAGTATATTTAGAGTGAAGATGTCCAGCTTTATGACATTAAGGCTTTCTCTGCAACTAAAAAAAAACCCAAAACATACGAGAATAAATTAAGTAGGGACTATACTATTATTATAAAAGTGTTTTATTTGTATTTTTTGTTAATTTTAATTGACCAAATAATTTAACATTTTTATTTTTTGGTTAAGTTAGGAGTACCCTTAGGCAACCCCATTACCTTAAAAAAAAAAGCTTCGATTATCTGTTCTTCAATTATCTTCCAGCTTTGAATGAACTTATAGCTGTGGCAGAGAAGCAAAATAAAACAGCAGCTCAGTGAGACTTGACCATAAGTTTAGAGTGATTGGCTGAAATGGCCTTGGGCCAGAGCTGGGAAAGCTTCCAGGCCAGACTCCCATTAACCCTCTATGGTGAAACTCTGCTGGAATCCAACACACCAGCCATCGCCATTTATCTACCAACTAATGAAACTAATTAATTTCTGGAGTTCAGCTAAAATTCCACTTTGTTGTTTTACAACCCAAGCCTGAAACCCTGTGAAAGTAGCAAACAACTTTAGTGCGATACCCCCTCCTGGGATTGTTTTAGCTAATGATATATATCTGACATCTTATAGTAGTTTCTATGGTAACTAGGCCGCAAGCAGTTTGGACCATGCTGGTCTGTTCAGTAGCACAGCAGTATGGAAAAGTTGTTTTGTGACTCTGGCAATGGACCAGTTAGTGGAAGATTACAAGGAATTAGGCCATAATCACATAATCCCTGAGAAAAGGGTCACGGCACAGTGATCAGGCTGATCAAGTCATAACCCAATAACCATCCGTTGTACATGACAGATAGTTAAAGGAGACATTGGTAATTGATTCTAAGCTTGTCCCTGAGGGTCAGTGAGGTCTGGTGAGACCAGAGTTTGGAGAACAGCTCTGCAGGGGTTTGCCACAGAAGGGACACTGTTTATACAGAACATTACAGCTACCAGCCAAACCACTCTGTTCTAGAGATTTAGAAGGTCAATGGTACTACATTACGTGATAGTAAAATTAACTCTGTTGAAATGTTGGATGTTTTTAAACATGCGCAACACAATTAAATGTAGAAGTTGTGGCCATTTCTAGGATCATTTATTCTGTACAGTGTGCAGAAGTGAAATAAAGACTGAGCGAAAGCGATGGGGGCAGAGCAAAACTAAAGACTGAAATGGGTTCGAGAGCCAAGATCTTATTGTTCAGCTTCACAGCCATTGAGATCGCCTCCAAAGCTGTGCATTCCGCTGGTTTTGTGCTGTATGCGGCATGCGGAAAGCGAAAGCCCATTCTTGGAGCACTCTTTACTGTGGCAGAAGAATGCATACAGTTACTCATGTCTGCACCTCTCCAACAGCATTCAGGCTTAAGAGCTGCAGTAGACTGAGTCCATTCACAGCACAGTCAATTACAGTCAGTTAAAGTCATGATAGCTTTTGTTTTCTCTTAATGGGAGCTCTGTGTGGCTTCACTATGGGGGAAATCGAATGAATTTACTTAAAGAGATTTGAAGTTTTCTCTTTGCTTTGCTTGAAAACATGCCAAAAAAGTTCAAACGCACTGTGGAGTGCCGTGATATCTTCAGTGACCAAATTAATCGACTTTTGTTCAAATGTATTGAGTAGGAATTATTGTGCAAATGCTTTATTAGATCAGCTGATAGAGATCAATATCCTCAAAAATAATTATAGACTAAATTCTATTTTCACTCTAACTAGGTCTTTCCTTCGTCAAATCAAAAACAATTAAAATGAATAGAATTTTATCTGATTCATAAAGAAAAAAGTAGTTCTACAATGTGACTATCATAGTCAAGATTTGAAATGACACAAACATGCAGAGCACAGACTAAAGGCCTGTTCACACCAAGGAAGATAACAATAAAGATAGTTCTAAAAATCTTTCTAAATATAAAAGAATAGCACCACAACTATTACGATAATGACACAGAGAAACGATTTCATTGAAATCACTTTCAGAACGATTTATTCCAGCAATCAGAATCCATCCTTCTTTTAAGAGCTCAAGTATTTAAAACACTAGTCGACATAACTGCAGCGATATCGTCCGCTGGTGTGCACACATTTAGTTATCGTTATAGTTATCGTTCTTGGTGCCATTTCTTTTTCAAATGTAGTGTGCTTTAATCTATAGTGTGGTTGCCTGTTTAGAAGAAAGAACGAACTCCAGTTTATACTTCATCTTCCTCGTCTGCAAGGGTCACCTGGGAATCTGCAATTAAAGAAAACACTTAATTTAGAAAAAAACTCAACGGAAATCGTATGCATTAAATCAACAGTGCCCATTAAAATCTAAAATACACCAAACAAGTTTGGCTTTCATAAAATAATCCAAAATTATTCATTTTATTTTAAATTACAAGGTGCATAGTATTACCAGCCATATACCTGAATATCACAAGTAAATTATAGATTTTATTGATATTAGAGCACCTATAAATTGTGATGCAGGAACTGTGGTTTTTACCATCCCAAGTCATTTTTTGTACCAATCAAGTGAATGCGAGTTCTGCCCATGGGAGGGGCAACATGACATTTCCCTGGCCGATTCAAAACAGGTCACGGACCCTCCATAGACACCAAGGCGGTGGGAGGGAGAACTTAACCACACCGTGTAACCGAATCAAACCAGTGGTTACCCCTTTTCAGCCCACTGGAATAGCCATAACAATACCATTCACATTGCAGCAGAGAAGACATGCTCCTTTGAGACTGACTGAGAGGCTTTTTATCAACTGCAGGGCTTTGTAGCCTTTTAGAGGAGAAAAAAAAAGAAAAACAAAAAGCTCATTTTGGAAGTTGTTTGTTTTACCTAAGACATTTTATTTTTTATTTTTTTGAGAGGGTGTGGGTCTAAATATGAGGTAAAAAGAGTCTTAATAATTGCTGATGACAGAATACATAGTTTTAAGTGCAGAAAAAAAAAGTCAAGCTCAGGACTGCCCTAGTGCTGACCTATGCCTTTCAGGTTGCTTGAACACATCAGAATTGCCATTGTTGAGGTTGATTAATTGAGTCTGATAAGTTACCATGAATGAAGATTGTTATAGAGTTTAATGTGGTGGGCCTGGGTTTGTAAATGCTTCTTTCAAATAGTTCTGCAGAAAAGCATATGGGCCAGACGTATTCATGAACAAAAAAGGAAGAAAAATTTATTATGGTTGTGTCCAAGCAGACTTGTCCCCCTTCTTTTGATCATTTGCCGAATGGCTTTGAATCCATGCATCCTTGCCATGTTAAAAAGAGAACATTTAAATATTTTAGAAAAAAAATGAGATTTTAACATAAATTGTACTCTCTTTGACAGTGTTCACAATGTTGTTAAAAAGTTTAATACTTACTATATTATTTTTTATTATTATTATTGTGACATTTTCCTTAATCAAACATATTGCCATTTAAATCAGAATAATTTTAGAAGACAATATTCATTATTAAAAAACTAGGCTCAGCTAACAAGAACACTCAGACAGACAGACAGACAGACAGCCTTGGCTTGGCTTGGATGTCCAAATACAAGCTTGTAAAAGTGCAGGCTTGAAATTATTCACACCACCTTAGATTGGTGACACACTGAATAAACAATCTGCTGTGTGACAACAATGTTTGCCAACTCTTTCCAAGTGTCAAGACCCTCAGTAGCCGGTGCCTTATCTCCAGTGTCTCAATTATTGGGTGTCAGTGGTGATGTATGGACCAGATTCCCATTATTTAGACATGGGCCGGCTAGCAGTTGACTTGTAGAGGTCACTGGCCAGGCCCTCTGGACAGAGGACCAGTGACCCCCTTCATTCTGACGCACTATAAACTACTGCAGTGGCCTCTAAACATCTCTATCCAGAGCCCAGGCTGCAAGTACAAGACACTTTTCACAAGTACTTAAGCAAATATACAGAGGGTTAGACATGAAGCGAACGCTTATATCCTTCTTTTATATTTACTGCGCATATATATATATATTAGGGCTGTTAAACGATTAATCGCATCCAAAATAAAAGTTTGTGTTTACATAATAAATGTGTGTGTACTGTGTATACTTATTTTATATATATAAATACATACACATGCTTGTATATATTTAAGAAATATTTGCATGTATATACTATATATAGATTTATATATAATTTATATTATATATAAATATACATATTTTATATATAAATAACACATTTTTCTTAAATATATAAATGCACGTGTGTGTATTTATATATACAAAATAATTTTACACAGTACAAACACATGTATTATGTAAACACACTTTTATTTTGGATGCGATTAATCGTGATTAATCATTTAACAGCCCTAATATATATATATATATATATATTTGTTTGTTTTTATTATTATTTTATTTATATACCCTCTTATGCTCACCAAGGATGCATTTATTTGATCAAAAATACATTTAAAAATAGTAATATTATGAAAGCTTAATTTTCAGAAACATTACTCTTTCAGTGTCATGATCCTTCAGAAATTATTCTAATATGCTGATTTGGTGCTCAGGGCACATTTCTTATTATTCAATGCAGAAAACAGTTGTGCTGTTTAATATATTTGTGGAAACGGTGATACTTGTTTAGGATTCTTTGATGAATAGAAAGTTAAAAAGAACTGCATGCTTTTGAAAAAAAAAAAGTCTATATTATGAATGTCTTTACAGTCTCTTTTTATTTTTGTTTAATGCAACCTTGCTACATAAAAGTAGAAATTACTTCCAAAAAAAACCGTACCGGCCCTAAACTTTTGACTGGTAGAGTGTACATGTAATTGAAATAACTATATCGATCCATTAAGTCAACAATCATTTGCAATAAGAAGAACCAATGCCACATTTATTGTCTATGACTACTGGCCTGTTGAAATCCACCGACAGCACAGCGCTGTAATTTGGGCAGATTGATTAGTTAGCTTCTGTGCATCAGATATTTGTGTAGAGCTTCCATATTGACAGAAGGAATTAAGTCTTTTAGGTTATCTAGCCAAGTCATGCCTGCTAAGCTCATTAACCTAGATCCCAATCATCAGAAAGTCAATAATAGGCAAGAGAGAGATTAAAAAGTAGCTGAAGCAAGACAACTCTCTCCATCATTTCTCATTCCTTCTCATGTGTCAGTGCTAATATGACAATAGTGCACAAGGCAGCTTTTCAAAGTGCTGTGACATATTTGGTCAAATCAATATCTATGAACATTCTGTAAACATCAGGACAGGTGTTAATGCTATACGACAACTGTAATCAAGTTAAATTAGATCTTTTAGTTACTTGTCTGTGTTGTTATCTCTTTCAGGTTGACATGCACTAACCTAATCCAGGAAGAGCATCTGCACCTCTCTCACTCTGTAGACTGATGTCCACGAGCCTGTCCCTTTTCTGCTGGCCTCCAGCATCTACACGTGGCTTAGAGCAGAGGAACATTTAAGCTGCAAAGTCCATCACAACAAAACCAGAAGAGTTTCAGTTGGAAGGTTCCTTACCAAAGGAGCCACTTTGCTGTATAGGTACAACCTTTTAACAGTATCATCTGCTGGACTCTTCTGCTGTGGTGAGCAAGGAGCATCCATCTACAAGAAAAAAGACATTTGAAATATCTCACATTTTCTCATGTGTTGGTTTCACTTTATTAATGCGGACAGCTCATAGAGGCAGTTGTTTTTATACAAGGGTCATGATATTTGCTAAACTCCAAACTATTTGCTAAAAATTTAAACATATCAACCTTTCAATTAATGAGGACTACAAGATGAAAACATCATGAAAGCCTTTCAAGCAATGAGGTCAGTTTTCAACAAATTACCCATATTACTTAGGACATTTTTAAAAGATTTGATCTTCACAAGTATAGACCTTATTCACAGTAGCGCCATCTTTGATTTTTAACTGGAATGAAAGCGAGGCTGTGAGGGATAGACCTCCATCTCTTCAGTGGGTTGTACTGCTATTAAATGTGTTTGTGGATTGTTCTGCTGACGAAACCATGCAAAAATATGTTTCTGAGAAATTCCAGTAGACCAAATAATCCAGACAATATGATCTGTTCAAAATTATAAGTGATCTAGGAGCTTTATACAGCTTTTTACAGCGGATCCCATTGAAAACACAGTAAGTCTATCCCTCACAGCCTCACTTTCATACCTGTCATGGCGCTGGTCTGAATAAGGTCTATAACCTAACCTGTACACAAACACAATTACTCTAAATGAGGAAATATTTAGAAATATTTTTTTTTAATGTAGTTAATCATAAATACAATTTAACAGAAATTAAAACAGAAAACATTTTTTTTTATTTTCTTTATTTATATTATCAATTTATGTCCCCAGATGTCCCTGGATAGAGGATTTGTCTGATTTAGCTCACTTCTGGGGACAAATTTTAAGTAGTAGTAGCACACACGTGTAAACTTTTGAAGTTTAGGGTCAGTAGTAAAATGATTAATCATAATTAATTGCACATTTATTGTGAAATTAAACATATACCATTTATGTTTAACACATTGATTTCGTCATAATTTGCTTTATCCAGCATAGGCTAAACCATAAATTGAATATGTAGGTCTTTTTTTTCCAAGGTGAATTTAGTCTTTCCAAAAAAAGGACACTTGGAGACTCCAAAAGGATACCAAATAATATAAGGACTCAATATAATTCAATACGTGAGTCTTTATTCTCTCTGCTATCTCTGATGGAAGGGCTGTTTAAATTATACTGTTTTCAACTAAAAGCGGAAAACTTTTAATGAGTTTTTGCCGTTCATTTTTTACAACAACAGCGACCTGAAAACGCGAGCTTTTGAAATCTGGTTTCAAAGTGCACGTTTTTGTAAATGATACCATTATCGTATCTATCTAAACAACAAAAATGAGAATTTGTGAAAACAGTGACGTCACGCGCATGCGTGTTACGTGTTTAGTCTATAGGCGCATGTTTCTCTACAAAGTGACATTGCCAACTACTGGCCTGGCATGAATAACACAGCCTTTTTAGTCGTGTTAGCGGATCTTTGTGAACGGGATCGTTTTGACTAGTCGTCTGTACGCGGAAAAATCGAAGTAAATTTTTTTTAAACCGTTTTTAGTATATATTGTTGTCGTGTAAACAACATACCCTCAAAATTATCTGATCACAAATAGAGAAGCTATATATATATATATAAATGTTTAAGTATTTTATAAAAGTTCTTTTGAACATTTTACTGATCAAATAATCCTGAAAAAAAGGTATCACAGTTTTCACAAATAAAGCAGCACAACTGTTTTCAACAAGGATAATGAAATGTTACTTGAGCACTGAATCAGCATGATGTGACTTTAAGACTGGAGTACTGGCTGCTGAAAATACAGTGTTACCATCACAAGACTAAATTACCTTTTTAAAACAAATTATTAAATTGTAATCATATTTTACAATATTAATGTTTTTACTGTAATTTTGATCAAATAAATGGAGCCTTTGAGAGCATAAGAGACTTCTTTCAAAAACATTAAAAAGTCTTACTAACCCTAACATTTTGAACGGTAATTTTGTATATACAACAAAAATAACGGCAAACATAAAGTACATGTCTCTATTAAGGCATTATCGGCTGTTTTCATGTGCATTTTTTGTTTAATAAATGACATCTGACACAGGCAGGCCACAACGAGGTGAGTCGAGTTACATTTGTTCGCCTGCTAAATGGGGTGTGGGGTGCAGAGCAAAACAAAAACAAAACGTATGCATATTCATCAGCCTTCACCAATTGAGGCCAGAGATGAGGGGCTTAATGGGCATGCACCTGTTAAAGTCTGTTCTGGGTTAACCTCTACTGTATATGTGCTGTGTGTGTGTGTGTGTGTGGGACAGGCCACAGGTGCAGATTTCATTAAGTGTTACATGATTAAAGCTCCTTCCCTCTTTCAGAGTGGTAGGATCAGCTTTGATGAAGCAAAAGACGTGTTCGTGTAAATATCATGGGAGAGCATATTGATTCAAAGTGGACAAAACTGTATCGCTCTCAGAGAAGCTACTGACCGCAAAACTGACTGAGGCATTGTGCAGAATGGCCTCCTGCCGCTGCAAAGTCTGCCGTAAAAACATCTCATCCTTGATGGCATGGAAACTTAAGAGAGAAATAATCAATGTAGCGGAGCTCATGGAGTCTAATGAAACAAAAATTTGGAGTTACAAAACTTTAGGGTGTACCTCTGTCTTAAAATCTCAAACTTTTTTTCCCACACTTGATTGGACATGCACAACTGCTTATTGAGCCTAATAACATTAAAAACAATAAGAACAACAGAGGGCAGTGGAAAGAACAAGTACTTGATCTCTTTCAAAATTGTATTATGCCTTTCAATCTCCTTTTTCAGCACTGCTTCAGTCTTTCTATGTTCTTTCATTTTTTTAACCAGCTCTGTATCCCCAAGAAGCTGAAAAGAAAAAGAATGCTCAGATTCAGAGACGCTTATGGATGCATGTATGCTACTTCAACAAAGATAAGATAAGGGTACCTCCATGGTTGTAAGTTCTGCTGGCTTATGCTTCTCAATTTCAGTGGCAGCTTTCTAAAAACGGGAGAATCACAAACATATACTAAAATTACAATGATGCATTTCAATAAAGGAGTACAAATAAAATGTTAACTTTGTGTCTTTGCATTACATCTTAAAGGGGTTGTTCACCAAAAAAATTACAATTCTGTCATAATTTACTCACCCTTAACAGTATGTCGTTCCAAACCTGTATTCAGTTCAATTCAGTTCAGGTCATTTGTTTAGCGCTTTTTACAATACATATTGTTTCACAGCTTCACAAAAATGCATGTTCCAATATTCTGTTCTTTACTTTTTTCTTCTATGAGCGTGTTTTGCTCATACAATGAACGTCAGTGGGGTTCAATGTTATTTGGACTCCAACGTTCTTAAAAACATCTCCTTTTGTGTTTGTCATGAGAAATAAAGTTTATAGCAGGCTTAGAGCAACATAATGGTGAGTGAATAATGATAGAATTTAAAATTTTGGGTGAACTGTCCACTGAATCTAGCAACATGTTTCATGTGCCTATCCACCTCAGCTCAGAAGAAAGGAAATGGCTTTGAAGTTGTATCTGTTTTCTGATAGAGATTTAAATGGAGGACCATATTCGGTGTGTCATTATATCAGTCCATCGCTCACAAAGGGTCATTTTAACACCAAATGTCCACTTTGTGTGGCATGTCCAATCAAGGCTTGACACAGCTTTGTGGAATGTCATGTTGGCTGATTGAGTGCATACGTTCAGAGCAGTGTGAAGGTCAGGTCACCTGAGGTCAGCTCGGACATCCACTTTTTCCACCCGTGTTCCCCCAAAAAGGCCTAACAGAACGTGGGAGTCTCTTTTTAAGTTTCTCTTAGTAAGAGTGGGTGCAGAGTGTGTTGTTAGTCTAACCCAACACAGAAAGGATGTCAGTCCACCCTTTTTCTTTCATCCTAACCAAGGAAAAAAGAGAATGGGAAAAAGAAAGTTTCCTTGCCAGATTGTTCAAAGACCCATTGTGTGCAAAAAAGGAGTAGGTGTTGATTTGTGACAATACAACAGAGAGTTGTGTAAGGCCTCATGAAGTACTCTATATTGAGAATGAACACTAATGAAGGCCTGTTACACTTCAGTCTGTTTCCTTACAAGTTTGATGAATGCAGCTGCACATATATAGTTTAGACATAAAATAATGAATAATTGACCATTCAACTGAAGAATAACCTTCTGAACATTTCCGATACATTCCATGTACACTGCATTCAAAAGTTTGGGGTCAGCAAGATTTTTAAAACATTTTTTATGCTCCCCAAGGCTGCATTTATTTTAACAAAAATACAGTTAAAAAAGTTGTAATGACAAAAAAAAGAAAAAGAATATATATATATATATAATTAAATGTTTTTTTTTATTTTAATATTTTAAGATTTAATGTATTCCTGTGAAGACAAAGTGCTAAAAACACTTTTAGCATGATTACTCTTCAGTGTCACATGATCCTTCAAAAATCATTCCAATATTCTGATTTGGTGCTCAAGAAACATTTTTTATAATTATCAAGGCTGAAGACAGTTGTGTTGCTTAAATTTTTGTGGAAACAGTCACACTTTTTTTTCAGTATTCTGATTCAGAGTTCAAAAGAACAGCATTTATTTTAAACAGAAATCTTTGGTGACATTATAAATATCTTTAATATAATTAAATGCATCATTGTTAGCAAAAAAACAAAACAAAACAAAAAAGTATTAAAGTATTCATTAATTAGAAAACAAAAACATACTGACCCTAAACATTTGTTTGTAGTGTGTATTTTGGTGAGGGAAAAAAACCCATTATAGATTAAAATGGGCGGCAGTGGCTCAGTGGTTCATGTAGATTGTCTACAAACTGGAAGGTTGGTGGTTCAATCCCCGGTTCCACCTGACCAAGTGTCGAGGTGTCCATGAGCAAGACACCTAACCCCAACTGCTCCCGACGAGCTGGATGGCGCCTTGCATGGCTGACACCGCCGTCGGTGTATGAATGTGTGAGTGAATGGGTGAATGAGAGGCAAATTGTAAAGCGCTTTGGTGGCCATTCGGTCTATGAAAGCGCTATATAAATGCAGTCCATTTACCATTTACCATTTAAAATGACATGATTTTGAAAAATAGTGCTTCTAATTATTCAAGCACAGACCACATGTTTATAGAACTGTTGTTTTCCAAGGTAAATAAATCAAACTGTTTGAGCATTGTATCTACGTTTGAGTCACTGTCTATACAGGGCCAGGCACGTGCCAGTTAAAATTGAAGTTTGGGCATTATAAAAAAAGATGAGTTCCACACATTTCCATAATAACTAGCCACAGTGGCCAATCTCATTGTAAGGGTGCCCTTTATGAAGTGGACTTTAAACTGGGCTTATTGTCCACTTTGATTCAGCTGTACCCCATCACCCACTCCAGCCTGTCACCGTGTTGTGTCAGCTGCATGCCACATTCCACCCTCTCCTAGGCACCAAGGCCAGGGATTCACTCTGGCCACCTCCTCGGCTGCCTCTATGGGGTCAGCATGTTGACAGAGTCATCGTCCTGATCCCCCTCCCCCCCTTAACAAGCCATGAACAAGCAAATAAAAAATACAAAACAGAAGGATGTGCAAGAAGCAGTGAGGCTATGGCCATTTTTATAAAGGATCAGCTACAATAATAGTTTATAGTGTGTTTATTTAAAGGTAAGTATGATGAAAATAGCATTATATAAAAATATCAATAAAAAAATTTAAACAAATATAATAATTATATTATAGTATAGTAATAATTAATTAATATTCATAAAATATAAAATATGTTTAATATATAATATAACATAATATAATATAATATAATATAATATAATATAATATAATATAATAGTCAGCAATGAGTGTCTATGACAATTTATACACTGGGGTCAGTAAGATGTTTTAATACTTTTGAAAGAAGGTTCTTATGCTATTAAGCTCACCATGGCTGCATGATTTTATAAAATACAGTAAAACAGTATTTTTTTACAGCTTTATAACTATATATACACAGTATATATTTATTTATTTTTTTACTATAACTGTTTTCTATTTAAATATATTTTAAAATGTAGTTTATTCTTGTGATGGCAGAGCTGAACTTTCAGCATCATTATTACTCCAGTCCTCAGTGCCACATGATACTTCAGAAATCATTCTAATATGATGATTTGGTGCTCAAGAAACATTTCTTATTATCAGCATTGACAGTTGTGCTGCTAAAAGTTTTTTTTTTTTTTTCAGGATTCCTTGATGAATAGAAAGTTCAAAAGAACAGCATTTATTTGAAATAAAATTATTTTGTAACATTATAAATGTCTATACTGTCACTTGTGATCAATTTAATGTGTCCTTTCTGAATTAAAGTATTAAAAGAAATGTAAAAATCTTAATGACCTCAAACCTTTGAACGATGGTAGGTGAGCATTAATAGCTTGAATTAAGAATTTACTTAACTTAGCAAGATAGAAAAGACATTTTAGATGTGTATTTCGATGAAAAAAGAAAAAGATCTACACTTGACAGAGGGAGAGAGAGCTGTCATCCATCACTCAGGGCTGTTAATGAATGCGTTTCACTGTTGGTACGGGTTGAATTTTAACCATAGAATCATGGCTAAAATCGATATTACTTAGACACTGCGTGTGCACCTTATCCTCCGTCTTTACTTTAGGACACTGATGTCTGGGGTAATGGAGGGACTGTCCTTTGGTCAAGAGTTCAAGACCTCCAAACATCCTGAGACTGATAGGACTTGAGTCAAGTCCGTGCCTGAGCATGTGTCTCATACTCACCTCCTTCAAGCGTGAGGCTTCAATGCATGCAATTTCTTTCTTCATCTCCTCTTTTAACTGTTTTATCTGCAAAAGAAAATTAAAATAATATCTCACAAACAAGAGCAGACAGTGAGAGACTTCATGTTGGTTGCTTATCCGCAACCATCCCAAGGTTCTGGGATTTTAGGAGTATTTAAACCCAAGTTAAAACTTCAGAAGTGGTCAGCCAATGGTACTGATGACAAGGGCAGTTGTGTGGTTGATGGGCCATTCATTTGGGTGTCTTTTCAAAGAGGCGAAGCTTACACCCAGCTGAGCTTCACACTCCACTCTGGCCTGGGCTTCAGCCTCTCATTATAGGTCTTTTCTGCAACCCTTTGGCCATGGAAACAAATTTTCTGCTCCATTGATCAAAGTCACCACAATAAAATAGGGCTGGGCAAAAAAATAGATTTTTCGATGAATCGTTTTTTAAAATGTGGTAGATTCAAAATCGATTCTCAAAGGCCACAAATCGATTTTTTTCCATATTTATTTATCTCTCACCCAAAAGCCAGTATTAGTTTTTCTACACTGTTCATATTGCAGGCTCCATGTTACAGCTAATGCTGTGAGATTTTATATTTGTTTTATCTTAAACATAAAATAACCTGATCCTAAGTGTTTGATCAAGGCATGTGACTGTTCTGACTTGACCAATTTTCAGCTTCAATTTTTCATCTTGCATCAAAATCCTGTCTATTCATTGTATGCATTTGAAATATAGAGTTTGGGTTCTGTTTTATTGTACCCAAGTGTACCTAAAATAAAAAGAGTTTAATATACAGGTTTGTGGCTCTTAATTTCTTTTTATTAATTCACCACTTGTAAACTTATGTTCACTGGTCTTTTTTTATAAATATAGGATATGTATGAAATCTATATTCATTGAGTTGAATCAGGAATCGAAATCGAATTTAGAATCGTAATCGAAAATCGAATCGAGAATCGAAATTGAATCGAATTGAGAGCTTGCAAATTGAAATCGAATTGGAACATCTGAATCGATGCCCAGCCCTACAATAAAATGGTGAAAAAAACTTTTTTTTTCAAAATGTCTTTTTTTAAAAACATTTTTATGCATAGCCACCACGCTAGACCTTAACATTGAGTTTGTCAGTCAAAGCACAAAGGGGCGGCTCAACAAAGGATGCAAGACTGAAAAGAGGCCAAACTGAACAGCTACACTAAATATGGATAATCATTTTCTCCTGGTGACTCAAACAACATTAAGGAAGGTCTTCATTAGTGGTTTTAACCAGCTGGGTTTTTACATAGAGTGTGTTTCTCCATTAGCCTCTTTCCTGGTCCTGCAGGTTTTGTGTCCTCACTATTATGTGAAGAGCCGGAAGAACATTATTGATCTGAAACTAATATGCCTCTCTATTATAAAGTACTTTAAACCCGATTTTTTTTTTCATTTTCATTTTTTTATGAACGCAACATAAATAAATAATTACAAAAACTGTATCATACAGTACCTGTATATTAAATTATACAAATGTGCATAATAATATTTTAAAAATATGAATGCCCTTTTATGAAGTCTTGATTTAGTTTTTGGGGTGTTTTTTAATATGGTTTAATGCTCGATTGTTCAAAAACGCATTATTTTTCACACATTTTACATTATAGCTCCCATTTTCCCAGTCTGTACGGAACGCGTTGTTTTCGATAAAGCCCCTCCTTCCGAAATACGAAACGATTGGTTAGCTGACCCAGTGTGTTGTGATTGGCACTGCTTTAGCGCCTGTTCGGGAAATGTCCCGCCCCTTTATAACCGCGAGCTCAGCTCAGATGTAAACATTAAAGATGGCGTAAATTTCAAACCAATAGGCTTCATGCCCTGCTGCACTACTTCCTGAACTTCAGCCAGCTCCTTTGTTTCCTGTCTGCCATTATTGGACTGGTATTTGTTACTGGTCAGGCACACCTGGATTAATCAGTTTGTCCAATAATGGCAGACAGGAAACAAAGGAGCTGGCTGAAGTTCAGGAAGTAGTGCAGCTGTGCATAAAGCCTATTCGAACCCGATTCAGAGGCTGAATCAATGTTAACGAACAAGAGGATCGTGCAGAACGGATTACGGACTTTGGAAGCACGGATTTCACAGGACGTTTCAGAGTGGTATGTTTTTGTTTGTTTGCTTGTCTGTTTCTGATAGATTATAGATATGACGTTGTCCACCATTTAATCATATTTTGTCGGAAAACTATGGTAATACAAACAGTTATCGATCACAAAATCACTGATAATTTTCTTAAGGGGCAGTGAACAGTCTTACAAAACCAAGAGCTTACAGAAGCAACAGTAAACAGACACTACATCAATACTGTAATGTTAGTTATTGTATTGTAAAGTTACCTGCATGTAATTCTGTATGTCTGCTGTTCTCCGTAAATGTGCAGAGTAAAGAAACGTTGAGGTTACAATGTTCAGGAACAGTGTTTAAAATAAATTTTAACCACACTAAGTTTGTCTGCCTTTTCTGGGGTGTTCAGCAACAACACTCATCTTCTCTAAAGCAGCCCAACAAGGCCTTAGCCCCTTTGTAGCATGTTCCCGGGACCAGTGGTGGAAAGTAACTAATTACAAATACTTTCGTTACACTACTTGAGTAGATTTTTTTTTTTTCTACTTTCTTGAGTGTAATTAAATTGTGGTACTTTTACTCTTACTTGAGTAAAATAAAAATAAAGTATTCAACTTCTCTACATTTATTTTTCATAAAAAGTACAGAGTACTTTGACAAAGGTGCCGACGGAGCAACAGGGCAAGCTGACATTTGACACTTTTCATACTACTGCGGTGGAGCCCTGCGCTTCAGCCAATAACAGACATATCTGAAGCAGTTCAGCCAATAACAGACAGGTCTGACTCGGGTGCAAAACCAATCAAAACTTCCAGTTCGGCTGGGGGCGGGGCGTTCAAACCGCGCTTTGACATTCAATCACTGGCGCTCGTGTTTTGAATCAGTAGCGCTAACGTTTCAATATTTCAGTGAATGTAAGTGAGTATTCTCCTCATATTTAATTATGGCAACTACTGAAATGGGTCATACCATTGATAATACCAGAGCACTGAGCAGTTGAAGTAAATAAAAAAGCTCGGCTCATAACATGGACGCAGTTATTGCATGGACGGAGCAAGAACAATGTAAGTGTCTAAAATACATGCACACAGTTCAATTAATGGTAAAGCTCGCCCTCTTTAACAATACAGTTAAACTAAATATACGAAGCAAACTTTGTACAAAGCTGAAAAAACTGTGAAATAAGATCGCATGATTTATCTGTCAATCAGATGCATGTAAAAGTGTTTTTTTACATGCACATTTCCGGTACAACGAGAAAAAGAGAATTTAATTTACCATTTTAACCATACCCCACTTTTACTGGGAATATTTTATTCATACTGTTGTAAATCTCACCTTTTTTTATCGGACCTCTCGCTTAACCTTCTTAGCTTTAAATTATGAAATGATTCAAATCAAAACATTCAAATGATCTTATCTGGACTTACTTTTCAAAATTAGTAATAAAACAATTGCTCTTGACAACAGGGAAAGCTAGTAGTCTATATGTGGAACACTTTTATCATGGATGGATGCACTTTTTTGGGCTTCAAATTTTCTCCAGTCATTCACTGCCATTATAAAGCTTGGAAGAGCCAGGCCATTTGTTAATATAACTCTGATTGTATCCGACTGAAAGAAGAAATTCATATCTTCTAGGATGGCTTGAGGGAGAGTAAATCATGGGCTAATTTTCATTTCTGGGTGAACTATCCCTTTAAAGACATACATCATTCTTCTGAAAATACCTGATAGTTTGATGAACACAGATATATTATATATATAATGTGTTTGTCTTCATGTTTCATAAGTCAAAACATCACTATTTGCATGTTATTATATCCATTTAAGGCATTTCCTGAAATGTCAAGTTTAATACTTCTATGTATCTCGCTTGTGGACTTTCTGCACAAGGGATGATCAGTATGTACTGGGCTTCCAGTATGAATGAAACAGTATGTACTGGGCATCCAGTATGAATGAAACAGATGACATGAGAGTGTTTAACGCTCCATTTTGCTATCATCTCCCCATTTTGGGTAAAATAGAAAAATACTTAAGTACTTTGTAACGTAGTTACTTGAGTAGTTTTTAAGCAAACTACTTATTTACTCTTACTTGAGTCATATTATATTTCAGTACTTACTTGTACTCAAGTAAATTATTACTTAAGTAGCAATACTTTTACTTAAGAACAATTTGTCTGTACTCTTTCCACCACTGCCCGGGACAGGATTTATGTACATTTTAGGGTCTGTGATGTCACCAACCCGGGAAGAAGCTTGTGTAGTACCGACCAGCCATTTGTTGTACCGGTAGTCCTTAAAAAGCCATTTCTGTAAAAATGAAATATCTCCCTTTGCATTTACTTTGAGCGTCGTAACATTGCAGATGTTGTTTATGCTCAAACAGCAATATTATACACAAACTAAAGTTAAAAAAGTGCAATCATAATCAAGGACCCCTTTAAAATTAAAAATGTCTTATTTAAAAAAAAAATCTTCATTGCAGAACTTTAGTTTGTTTATTTATTAATGCATTTCAACAATTAATTTCATTTTCAGTGATGAGCTATGTAAGTACGGAGCCCCTAAAGGACATGGTGTTTGAAAAAAATATGACATGGGAGGAAAAATAGTCAAAGCTTTTGTGCTCTCTTGCAAATGTTTTGCGCTCCAAGAAACTTTGTGTTCGCTCGCAAAACCTTTTGAGCTCTTTGTGAGCGATCACAAAGTTTCTTGATGGAACGTACGTTTTTTGTGAGGGAACGCAAAAAAAGCAAAAGCATTGACAAATATTTTTTCCTCCATCTTATATATTTTTTCCTTCACCATGTCCCTTTAGGGGTTCCGTAATGTACTGTATGCAATATACTCATGTAATAATCTAAATAAATAAACTAACAAGTGACAAACATCTGTATGCATACTCTTCTTTACTCTGCTGAAGAGCTGTGCTAATATGAGCATTTGATTGCAGGGTAAATTATGCCAGCTTTGACAGGACCCTTGCTGCTTGTCTCCCAGCAACCCTGCAAGGCCAGAGGGAGACTTTTAACCTCCTAGATTCTGTGTGGCCGGATTCAATGGCTGAGTACCATAGAGTCTTTCACACTCTTTTTACGTTGTCCTCTGTGTTCATATTTTAATTCCAGCCATTGTGTGGCAAACGTGGTGCATATTGTTCCTCGCAATCAACTGAAAAATCAAATGCTGTGTAAAATGATACTTGCTAACCACATTTTTTCTGTAAAACGGTCTGTATTTTAAATAGGTAAATGAACAATTTAGCATTCTGAAATAATTTTAAATGAATTAATATTGTATTTAAAGTTTTTGTGGTAAAATAAAGCAATAGGCTGGCATTTGAGCAAAGGTCTTATGAATACAAGGCAGCAGTCCAACTTAGAGCGTATTCAAAATGCACAACAAAGCACTCGGACCACATGGTTTCTTACTGTAGGGCAATAATATAAACTCTGGCATGGCCCCAATCTTAACACCACGCAGTGCTACTTCACACACACTTCATCTTTACTGCACAAAAGATAAAACACTAAATAAACAATACTATATCAATTCATGTCAAAAACGCTGCCCCACGTCCATTCGCCAAATGTTTTACCAATATCAACATGCTAAAATGTCAGCTTGATGCTGGATATCCTCAGCTGTGCTTGATCACATATCATAAAATAATTTAGTTCTCCCTCATGCACCAGTTGCTGCATAGTATTTAATTCATGGCAATTTGCTCCGCTGGCATGCTTCTTTCTGCTCATAGAGCTAACACATGAGTAAAACATGCTAAATTATGAGGGACAACATTGTCTGGGCTGCAAACCTGACATATGCTGCCCTATTTATCTTAGATGTCACAAAGTAATCATTTCTGGTAAGAATTATTTTCTGTGAGGAACAGGAAAAACAATATGCACGTAATGGAAGTGAAGGGGGTCAATTATTTGAAGATTTAAAAGCAGAAATGTGAAGCTTACAATTTATAAAGCACTTACATCAATTCTTCTGCTAAAACGTATTTAAAAAAGTTGCATATAACTTTACACACAAAAGTTTGTTTACACTAAAATCACGTTTAACATGGGAACTTCCATTGTATTATTATATTAGTGTAGTGTCTCACTATATCATAACATATGCCACAAATGCTGCCTTGAGCTTTAACTATTGAATCCAGAATTGTCCTTTAACAAATGAAAAAAACCTCACCTTTTCTCTGCCACTTTCTTTCTCAAAGTTTAACTGCATTTTCAGCTGTCCGTGTTCACCTGTCAACTGAAATAAATGGAAAATTAAAGTGTTATAAATAAAACAAATGCAATAAATATATTTTACACTTAAAAGTGTGTTTTTTACTTTTTTGTGTACTACATAATACCATTTGAAGGGCCTTTTTGCTCTCGTCCGCCTCTGATTTCAACTGTGCTAAATTCAAAGCTATGGACAGAAGTAAGAGAGAACATTTGTTTTTAAAAAAGGACAATATCTAGAAGAGAAACAAAGGCTGATGTCAGGAGCACAACGACACTTGTCTTTGTTCATCTTTTGCATCTTGGGTCAGTGGACTGAAGCCCAGTCCTGGCATGCATGACCTGTTCTGGCTCAGGGTCCTGACAAGCTTCTGACCTGGTGCAATGCTGTTGACATGTCCACTCACATGCACTGACCAAACACAAACCACTAAGTTCAAGGGCCAAGTGTGTGTTAATGCCAAAGTGCTTTTATTTCCTTAGAGACTTAAGACCTGGACAGCTTTTACCTTTAGTCACAGTCAATGCAAAACATTTTAGCAGATGGTTCTTTACATTCTGAATGGAGATACATAAAAGGAGTTTGTGTTCCAATAAAATGGATATGTTTTTTTTTTTGTAGCATTTCAAAAATAGGTGTTCATGCGTAGTCAAAAAAAAAACAGTGGCATAAAATATTCAGACGGTTACCAAAGTTACATAAGCAATGAATGAATATCAAACACTATGAGAGATAAAGGCCTGACCCTTGAGAATACACCTGTCTTGTGTTTGCTTTCTCCTCACAGACTCCCACAGAGTGTGAGATGATAGCTATGGTCTGACAAGTGTCCTCAAACATTGCGTTTTGAATGCTAACTACATCACACACTAGGACAGATAAGGGAAAGAGTCTATATTTCCCAAACAATTTTGTGACAAATGTTTGTTTTTGTCCCAAAACACACTTGAAAAAAAAGAAAAAATTAAACATACTTTTTTTGTGTGTGTGGTTCAGCAAAAACTGAGCTAAAACATGACATTACCCAGACTCTGCTCTTTGGATTCCAGGACTCTGTGAATTTCTTCCAGCTCGACGTGCAACAAGTCAATGTTATCTTTTAGCTTTTCATTCTCTGACTTCAGTCTGCTTTTTTCTAGGTCCTCCGCTCCCTCGGTGCCGATCTGAAAAATGACACAAGTCCTTTTTAACTTTCCCTTTACAGCGCCAAACAAAAGCCACGCCGCTCAAGCTGCGTGGCAAATATGAGTGCCATTCAGTCACAAAGCAATCGTACAACTTTCTGCCTCCTACCATTTCCCCCTGAATAATAAAAACCGAGAAACAAAAAAGCAAACACACTTAGAAGAGGGCAATCTCTTTTTTTTTCTCCTTTTCTCTCTTTCTGCCTTTTCTTCTTGCCCGGAAGAAAGACGGCAGTACATTACATACAAAGCCCATAATTCATGGGGACATTTTTATTGACAGGAATAATACATATCATACTGTTTGTGTGCCCCTGTCATTCAGGTCAATTTATTCTGGAAGTCAAGGAAGGCAGCTGGGGCCTATCCACCCACAGTCTGGGCTCTGCTTTCTAACAAGCTCGGCAGAGCCAGGGTTTGAGGAGGGGGGGGAGGGGGGATTGGAGGATGGCTGAGCAGCCCCAGGGGGTTCGCAGAGAGCACAGTTTCCCGGGGGGGCTTGTTGCCTTTGTGCTGTCCCTCAGTAGCAGCGCTGCCTGTGTCACCAGGATCACATCACATGTCAGCGCTCTGAAGTTTGCAGACTGGGAGCCGCATGGAACCCATCAGGTTCCTGTGATATCCACGCAGTTGGCCCTCTACTTTGTACCGCAGCAACCATTCATGCCCCGAACATTAACAGGGCTTTTGCATGCCTGTCACACTTAAGATTGTGCAGGCGTTCAAAGGCTTTCAAAGGATTTTCTTCTTTCACTTTTCTTCACTCTGTCTCTCTCACTCTCATTCATAAGGAATTGCGATCATAAAGAGTTTTTGATTCCAATAAGTTAATTTTTACATTTGATGATTTTCCTTTTTTGTCACGTTTGGGATCATCATCACAAGTCATGGTGCCATTTCAGTCACACAGAATTAACAAAACGTTCCGATTTATGAAATCTTGCATATGGTTTCTTTAAACAGATTTAATCCCAGAATAAAGAGCCATGTGTTATGAATGTGACTTCCCAAGTGTGACGGTCAGATGATGATGTACATGTCATGGACCAGAGGATTACTCTATCACTAATAGGAATGGACATTGATGCATCCAGCATGACAGAAATATTACTCCATGCAGGGTGGTCACTTCATCTTTCCCTCCCCGTTTAATTGTCATCATCTACTGTTGACTGTGAGGAAGTGGCGGAGATAGTAAACTTATGGATTCATTCATACTTACTGAACTTAATTTTTCATCATCAAAGAGGAAAAAAAATGTACTCCAAGGAACATCTTTCTGCCCTTTCTGAACAGCCCAACCTTTAACTCTGGCTCCACCATCTGCTGCAGTAACAGAACTACAGGTGATTAGCCATGCGTCTCTCCTGTGGGCGTGAGAGTTCTCATTAGCACAATGAACAAAGCTCAACTCTGCCGGGCTGCACTCATTTGTTACATTTTGAGTGGCAGGTTTTGTATGGATGTTCTCCCAGCCATCTGCCTACACAAGCAGCCGTTTTGGTTGGACAGAACTCAAACACTAAGGGTGAGAGATAACTCTCTCAGGCGGAGTAAGAGGGGCATCCTATTAAAAAGGCTAATAATAGACACCTCACTTATTGGCACCTGATAGCTCATTCATGTTGCATGTAAACCCCTTTAGAAAGGGCATAAAGGTAAGTAATTGATTTCACTTTGTGGAACGCAAGAACCTGCTTATTAGTGTATGGCCATGGGGCCAGGACACTCCCAAGTACACTTCAGGCCATTATAGAGCAGGCCACTAAACAATAATTACCGTCCTGCTGGTCAATATCAACACACGCTGGATGACATTTAAGCAATCAAGAATCATATTGACATCATTAATGATAATGATAAATGCACTACTGGCCAAGTAGCCTAATGCTTCAGTGCAAAAGCTACCCTCAGAATATTATATATATATATATATATCTTATTATCACTTTCAACATTGGCAATAATAGCAAATGTTTCTTGTGCGCCAAATCAGCATATTATAACGATTTCTGAAAGATCATGTGACCCTGAAAAATGGAGTATTGACTGCTTAAAATTCAGCTTTGCCATCACATGAATGAATTACATTTTAAAATGTATTTGAACAGAAAACAGCTATTTTTGATGGCAAATTGGCAATCATATTTCACAATATTAGTGTTTTTGCTGCAGTTCAGCCTTTGTCAGCATTAGAAACTTATTTAAAAAACATTTTTTTATTTAAATCTTACTGACCCAAAGTTTTGAACATTAGTGTATGCATTACATACATTCTGATCGTATCCATTCTGGTCCTTCTTTACTTCTTTGTGTTGATACAGTATTTACACACATACAGGCCTATAGTTCAACAAATGAAACACTATTGTATTTTTGTGATGAATGGCAGTGTCTGTACCTCATATTTCTTCAGCTGTTCACTTATACGCTCAATCTTCAGGTTCTTCTCCTGAAGCTCATTCAGAAGGTCCTTTACTCTTCCATCAGTAACATCACAAACCAGATCCGTGTCTTCCTTATTCTTTAAGAAATGCGATTGTGAGATTGTGAATTTTGTAACAATCAAATTAAAAACTAAATCTTTTTTGATGTTCCAAACTCATTAAATTGTCTGAGGAAAAACTGAGGAATTCACCTTAAAGCTGGCTTTGATCACCTGTATAGCATCAGAGAGCTGCTGCTGATAGCTTCTCCGGAGAACAGATAATTTCTTCAAATAAACCAGACACTGAATTGAAGTCAAGCTCAATGCAGTAGCAATGATCATTACAGAAGAAACACATTTATTGATGAAACTTGAATACAGACCTCTTTGTAGCAGTTTTCTTGATTTTGGATTTTCTCATTCATTCTTAAATAAAGGTCATCAGATTCTTCCTGCAGTTTGGTCTCATACTGAAAACCTATTCTTTTCAGTTTCTTTTCAGTGTCTTCTTTAAACAAGTGCATTTCCTGAGATCAAATAAAATATTTTAAAACAGATGATTTAAGACAGAATATCTTGCTTTAGGTGGGGAGGGGGGAGGTGGGGGGTGGAATCAAACTCTCAACTACAAATATTAATTTCTTATTGAGCTGCCATCACAATATTGTAGAGGATTTCTTTACCATAGTTCACTGTGAGTGATGGAACTAGAATGCATTTAGTAGAGCGTTTATTCGGCTGCAAGCCTGCTAATCAATATGTTTAACTCTGCAGGCTAGAGGATTCCTTGTGAAGGCACTGTTCGTCACCACAAAGCCACCATATGCCCTCTCAGCAGGTGACCTGGGCAGCCCACAGTGAGCCCACTCAGAGCTAAAGTTAGAAGAATATTGAACTAATAAGATGAAAAGCCATCAGCACTAAGTGTATCTAGCGGAATGCACTGACACAGTATCAGCTTTCTGAGGGGTTTTTTTAGGCAAAAAAAAAAAATAGGACTGCTTCCTATTAGCAGCTAAGTGTTATGAATGAACAGACCAAGCTTACGATAATAAGGGACTTACTTTTCATCTAAAGGTAGCAGATACACACCTTCATAAGATCTGCAGTGTCGGCAGCGAGAATCTTTATATTTGGCAGCTCTGATTCGTCAGTTTGGACACAGGCATCTTGTCCAAAAAAACCTGCCCTCAACTGATTGGACAGAGAATACCTGAAGAGGGAGAAAGATCGTGTGGTGAAGTTCAGATCCTACCCCAGTGAAAAGATCGGCATAAGTTAGTTCACCGGCAAAACTTAACGTTAGCTGAAGTTGATATTGGATGCCTTCAGCAACTTTAGAGCTTTTTTTGCGAGAGAGCAGAAAAAAACTTCTTACCGACGTATTTCGTCAAACTCTTTTGAAATCAGCGCCTCCTCGGCTTCATTCGCAATGCTGTTTATTCTCTTTTCTATAAGGTCCATGACTCCAAACTAACAGGGCATATAAGTATATAAGGCTATCGCACAGTATTTTTGCTACAGATTTCTGGTGCGCAAAACGGTTGCCGTAGCAACAGAAACCAACGACTCAGATCACATTGCAACATGAGCCGTCACTGAATAAAAATAAAAGGTAATTTCGACTTTTTATCTCACAATTCTGACTATGTTCTCGAAATCCTGACTTTTTCCCCACAGAATTGGACTTTATATCTCCCAATTGCTAGTTTATATTTCACAATTCCGAGAAAATAAGTCCACATTACGAGATAACTAGCAATTGTGAGGGGAAAAAAGTCAGAATTGTGAGATACAAATCTTTTAAATTGTTAGGCTATATTCTGTGGCGGAAACAATTGCTTCCATGGGATACAGTCGTTTCACATGATAAATATATTATCTTTTTACATAATACACGGGTTTCTTGTTTAACAATACCAGATGCGCGCGCATCCAGGGGGCAAAAAAACGGGTAAAGTTACTCGCTATCTGTTATGCCGAATTCTGTAAAAGAACATTGTAATAATTAGATTTCGCATTGTTTGTAATTTCTTGTTGACTCAATAATAAACTGCAATTTCAGAGTTGGATCTGTTTGTTTGTGTTTCATATTAATATAAAATTATGTAAAACGTCCAACTGTTTACGAATCAAAATCCGGACATACTGTGATGCATGTATGAATGATCATGTTAGACTAAGTTAGTAATGTAATAGCCTCTATAGAGCCCGAATTTGCTTGTATATAAGTTAACCTTGTTTACGTTACTTTACGACCTGGCTGCAACATATCATGACTGCACACATATAACGTTACTTTACTGTAAATCAAAGATTTGACGATGGATTATGTGGGAAGCCTTAGTAACGTTAAGTTACCTCCGACCGTGGCGATATATTAAAAAACTTACTCTCAGCAATGGTGAGATCTTGCCGGATCCCTACGCAATACCTGACGATCTTTGGATTGTGGATGACAAGAAGTGGCCAGCAATTGTATGGCCTGATATATATAATTATATAATTATTCAGACACCAAGTGTGTATACAAGAGAATTTATTAGAGCGTACAAATCCCTTGATGCATACAACTACGTGATGTGGTCATGTGCAGCTCGTCAAATACTTTGATTCTGCACCAGATTTTTGCGTGTTGAGGTCAGATGTGCTCCCTAGTCAAAGGCAAGGCATTAAAGCCCAGCCTTATGATGCCTGGGTGTATGTCCATAAGGGCCTTGGTTACATCCTTACGGCTAACTGCAAATGCATGGCAGGGTACGTCTATCAAAATGTATCTGCCATCACACAAAAATAATGTATGCTAATTCTGCTTTTACTCACATTAGCGACAACACCACCACTATGCTATAGCCTAAACCCTACTCCGGTACAAAGACCGCGGATCTTTTGCCCCCTGGTTGCGTGCGCAAGCAGTGATGACGTCGCCGAGAAATCCATGTATAGAACGACATAGAACATAAAATAGACGTTCGCTTTTATAGCCTAACGTTAGCTATTAGTTTTAAAATGTTGTAAATAATTTAGTTATTTAAACTAGCCTGTATGTTATGTATTAATTTGACTCTTTCCTTTTTTTTTTTACAGATGTTTTAATAGGGTAGTGTTGTGTTTTAGGCTTAACGGAAATATCCATAACATTACTGGATAATGTCCGGGTAATAAGTATGGTAATAAGCTACCATAGCCTACTTTTTCTGTTATTTTACAGATCTATTTTTATAGTGTGTATGACACTATACAATGACACTTAGGCTATATATTAAAAAAGGTTGAGAATCAAGTGTCATGTAAAATAATTAAGTTATTAGTTGCACAGTAAGTGTTTAGTTAAACAGTTCACAAAAAAAAAAAAAAAAAAAAAAAAAAACATTAAAAAAAATCGACCAAGGGTTTGAGCCAAAAGCATTACAGTGCTTTAATCCTGCAGGGACTAAATTTTATTTAAATGAACCAGCTCCACTTAGCAAAACAGATATTGACAAATGACATTTCAAGTGCAATTCTGAAGCCCTTGATTAGCTCTAAACAGCTATCCTAATTCACCATGACAGCAGACGACTCTGTTTATTAAGCATTTAGTCAATTCTCAGACTGAAGACAGACAATAGACTTTGCATGTACCTCCTTAATATATTTTAAGGGGGCTGTTGTGCACTTTCATGTCTCCAATCATAAAGCCCACTCTTCATTTTCAGACAAGGAAAAGTCCATTAAAATAGATTAGTCTGTCGTGGTCTGTCTAGATGGCATAATCTCTTTGAGTCTGCTTAAACAGCATAATCCCTGATACTGAAATATACTCCCCTGCATGGTGTAAACCCTACCCTCAGTGAAGCAGTCACAACAGCAGACTCTAGGTATGTCCCCTCCCCCTCAGAGACAGCGTTGCTTCTACTGTAAGAGTCTGCCCTGGGGCAAGCCAATATGGCCCTTTAATTAATCAGTGTAGTCCTCTCAGTGGCTAATAGTGTATATTTTTGGCTCTATTTTCACTGCATGGAGAGTTCTCATCTTCATTTAGTATGCAGTCCAAATCGGTTTATTTCATGCGGTTCTTGTAATGAAGATCAATAACGTACGCATCATTGAGTATCAGTCAGGCGTAAAGTGAGATCCACCAATATGCTTCTTTAACACACACCTAAATAAATGTTTTCAGTGTGTTCTTTAGTCTGATTGTCATTTTCAGCTCACACGACATGGGTATGATTTTTGTACTGAAATTCTTGTTTGTACACAACTTTAACCTATATTGATCATAATGTGACAATGAAATCTGCAAAGATAATACAATATCATATTTATTTGTTCAGAGGGTCTCAGTCAAGTGTGATAAAGTGTAAATTCGAATTTACTTAAGATTTATAAAAAAAAATGTATGTTGTTTCTCCATTTTGAGGGAAATGTATTAAAAACAAACAAATACTGTTTTATTTGTATTAAAGGGATAGTTCACCCAAAAATGAAAATTCTGTCATAATTTACTCACCCTCAAGTTGTTTCAAACCTGTATGAGTTTCTTTCTTCTGTTGAACACAAAAGAAGATATTTTGAAGAATGTTGGTGACCAGACAGTTGCTGGACCCCATTGACTTCCATAGTATCTTTTTTTCCTACTATGGAAGTCAATGGGGTCCAGCAACTGTCTGTTCACCAACATTCTTCAAAATATCTTCTTTTGTGTTCAACAGAAGAAAGAAACTCATACAGGTTTGAAACAACTTAAGGGTGAGTAAATTATGACAGAATTTTCATTTTTGGGTGAACTATCCCTTTAAGTAGCTAATATTAAATTTAGTTCTAACATGAAATGTACAATTTCACAACAAAATTCTTAATTTAAAGATTAAAATGTAACATATATTTAGTATTTATTTTACTTTAAGCCACTTAGACTAGGCCTATATCTGCTAGTGGCTATTAAGAAACTGCTTTGAGTAGTTCTGCGTCATAATGATGAGGCAGGCATAACTTTACAGAAAATGCAGGGTATTTTTTTAAAGCCAAGTCAAGCAACAAATTCCCTAAGACATGGCCCACCAGCTGACAATGAAAATCAGTCTTAATTCATTTATTCTGAACCAGCACTCTGCAGAAGCCTTGGGGCCCCAGTGCGAGCCTGAGGAGAGCTGAAAGGGGTGTTGTCACATGGACTCCATTCATGGGGACCATTCTGAGGAAGAATCAAATTAATAGAATGACTGGGGAAATGGGTGCTCTCGGAAGGGACAACAAGATCATTATATTGCCTATTGACACTAATTTATGCAAATTATGAAAATGCTTCACAGATGTATTTATATATTGCACATTTATAGATGTCAACATGACACTCTGCAACATAAATGGATAAATGTTCCAGGCTCTCGTTAGCGTGCACGCAGGGGTTCAGTTTCATGGGGCTTCTGGATTTGCCATGCCAACAAATTATATTAGTGTCATTGCAAACAGGTCATTTTAAGATGATTTCAGCTCATTATCAAGTCAGGAATCAGATTTGACATTACTATTCTGGTTGATTACTCTAAAAGCAGGCACAAGCACAAGGTCGCTTTTTGCTGCCCTCCACTGGTTAAAACGTCTGGACCTGCAATAGTAGTTATTCTTGCAAATAAAAGAAAGACAAAATAAACAATTAAACAGTCTTTTTAATTGACATGTATTTTTTACATGTATTCCAAAAAAAATTTACAACTTAAATGTTGGCTATTTCAGACACCTACAATTTTATAAAGAAAAAAAAAGTATAATTTTTTTTTTTTTACTTAATACATAATTCTGACTCTTCATTTACATACTTCCTAATTAAATTGTTATCAATATGGGCACAGAAGTTGTCACAGTAATCCCCATATTTACTAAACTGTAGAAAATAGGTCAGTAGGCAGTCAGTTTTTTTTTTCAGCAGTAGGGTAACAGGCAGGCTGCCAATTAATAATTTGTCATAGTAAGAAATTTTCTCTAATTATTGAATTTGGTCATTTATTATCATCTAATATAAACAATAAAATAAATATATTGTTCTTTCATTTTGTTTAAACAGCAAAAAGAACATGACGAAACTATAAAACAAATGCAATGGAAAGGAATAAATTAAGTGGAAAAAAATATTTTAAAAAGTGTTTTTCTATTATTGTTTAAAGATATTTTATTTTTATTTTATTTTTTTGAGGGTAATCTTATAAATTAGCACCTACTCTTTGATTAATGCAAAGCATGCAGACAGTGGAAAAGGAACACACTCAACACAGACTTCGAATGAACCCCATGGGATCTAATCAGGGCCAGATTGTTTAGGAAACCAAAACGAGACTAGGCAGTCCCTAGAGAACACACCACTGGGAGGGGGGAGACGTGATATTAACAAATGGCCTCTGGTGACATAAGCTAAAGCTTCCCTTCTGAATAAACAGAGAAAATAATTAGTTAGAGTTGGCAGCATATGACAGAGGTTCAAAAATGGCATATGGCATAAGTTTGATTATTTTTGATGATTTAGTCTTACCCTGGAGAAAGTGAGAACAACTAGGCTGACAGAAATTGACTGAAATAGCAAATATCCTGAACTTATTCGCTATTCATTTTGAATAAATGTATTGATTCGTTTTGACAGTAGCGATTCATTTTGAAAAAGTAGCTATTCTTTTTGAAAAAGTATTGAGTCATTTTGAAAAAGTATAGATTCATTTTGAAAAGTAGCGATTCATTTAGAAAAAGTAGCTATTCTTTTTGAAAAAGTATTGAGTCATTTTGAAAAAGTATAGATTCTTTTTGAAAAGTAGCGATTCATTTTGAAAAAGTAGCGATTCATTTTGAAAAAGTAGCTATTCTTTTTGAAAAAGTAGCTATTCTTTTTGAAAAAGTAGCAATTCTTTTTTTTTAAATGTAGCGATTCTTTTTGAAAAAGTGGCGATTCATTTTGAATAAAGTAGCGATTCATTTTTAAAAAGTAATGATTCTTTTTTGAAAAAGCAGCGATACTTTTTGAAAAAGTAGCGATTCTTTTTGAATAAAAGTAGCGATTCTTTTGGAAAAAGTAGCGATTCTTGTTTTTTTGTTTTTTTAAAAAGTAGCGTTTCAATTTGAAAAAAGTAGCAATTCTTTTAGCTATTCATTTAAAAAAAAGTAACGATTCTTTTTTTTTTAAGTAGCGATTCTTTTTTGAAAAAGCAGCGATTCTTTTTGAAAAAGTAGCGATTCTTTTTTAATAAAAGTAGCGAGTCTTTATAAATGAGCAATAATTTTTTTAAATGTGGTGATTGTATTGATTGATGTATTGTATGTATTGATGTATTTTGAATAAATATAAATAATGCATTATGAAAAAAAGTAGCGATTCTTTTTGAAAAAGTAGCGATTTAAAAAAAAGTAGCAATTCTTTTATAAAAATGTGGTTATTTTATTGATTGATGTATTGTATGTATTAATGTATTTTGAATAAATATAAAAAATGCATTATGAAAAGTAGCGATTCATTTTGAATAAAGTAGCTATTCATTTTGAAAAAAGTAACAATTCTTTTTTTTTTAAAGTAGCGATTCTTTTTTGAAAAAGCAGCAATTCTTGTAGCGATTCTTTTTTGAAAAAGCAGCAATTCTTTTTGAAAAAGCAGCTATTCTTTTTGAAAAAGTAGCGAGTCTTTATAAAATGAGCAATAATTTTTTTAAATGTGGTGATTGTATTGATTGATGTATTGTATGTATTGATGTATTTTGAATAAATATAAATAATGCATTATGAAAAAAAGTAGCGATTCTTTTTGAAAAAGTAGCGATTTAAAAAAAGTAGCCATTCTTTTATAAAAACGTGGTGATTTTATTGATTGATGTATTTTGTATGTATTGATGTATTTTGAATAAATATAAAAATGCATTATGAATAAATGTAGCGATTCTTTTCTGGAAAAAGTAGCGAGCTTTTTTGAAAAAAGTAGCGATTCATTTTGAAAAAGTAGCAATTCTTTTTGAAAAAGTAGCGATTCTTCTTTGAAAAAGTAGCGATTCTTTTTTGAAAAAGCAGCAATTCTTGTAGCGATTCTTTTTTGAAAAAGCAGCAATTCTTTTTGAAAAAGCAGCTATTCTTTTTGAAAAAGTAGCGAGTCTTTATAAAATGAGCAATAATTTTTTTAAATGTGGTGATTGTATTGATTGATGTATTGTATGTATTGATGTATTTTGAATAAATATAAATAATGCATTATGAAAAAAAGTAGCGATTCTTTTTGAAAAAGTAGCGATTTAAAAAAAAGTAGCAATTCTTTTATAAAAACGTGGTGATTTTATTGATTGATGTATTTTGTATGTATTGATGTATTTTGAATAAATATAAAAATGCATTATGAATAAATGTAGCGATTCTTTTTTGGAAAAAGTAGCGAGCTTTTTTGAAAAAAGTAGCGATTCATTTTGAAAAAGTAGCAATTCTTTTTGAAAAAGTAGCGATTCTTCTTTGAAAAAGTAGCGATTCTTTTTTGAAAAAGTAGCGATTCTTATTTAAAAAATTGAAATAGCAATTCATTTTGAAAAAGTAGCGATTCTTTTTGAAAAAGTAGCAATTATTTTTTGAAAATGTGGTGATTTTATTGATTGATGTATGTATTGATGTATTTTGAATAAATAATAAAAATGCATTATGAATAAATGTAGCGATTCTTTTTTGGAAAAAGTAGCGATTCTTTTTTGGAAAAAGTAGCGATTCATTTGGAAAAAGTAGCGAGTCTTTGAAAAAATTAAAAAGCTATTCATTTTGAAAAAGTAGCGAGCTTCTTTGGAAAAAATAGCGATTCTTTTTGAAAAATGTGGTGATTGTATTGATTTATGTATTGTATGTATTGATGCATTTTGAATAAATATAAAAATGCATTATGAATAAATGTAGCGATTCTTTTTTGGAAAAAGTAGCGATTCTTTTTGAAAAAAGTAGCGATTCCTTTTTGAAAAAAGTAGCGATTCTTTTTTTGAAAAATTAGCGATTCTTTTTTGAAAAATTTGGTGATTGTATTGATTGATGTATTGTATGTATTGATGTATTTTGAATACATATAAAAATGCATTATGAATGAAAGTAGCGATTCATTTTGAAAAAAGTAGCAAATCTTTTTGAAAAAGTAGCGATTTGTTTTGAAAAAGTGGTGATTGTATTGATTTATTGTATGTATTGATGCATTATGAATAAATGTAGCAATTCTTTTTGAAAAGTAGGCATTCATTTTAAGAAAATTTGCGTTTCTTTCCATGGAATAGTAGTGATTCTTTTTGAAAAAGTAGCGATTCATTTTAAGAAAATCAACTTTTCTTTTTAGAAAAAGTAGCAATTCTTTTCATGAAAAGTAGCAAATCTTTTCATGAAAAGTAGCAATTCTTTTTAAGAAAAGTAGCAATTCATTTTGAAAAATGTAGAGATTAATTTCAAATTAATGCGAGTGTATCCCCTTGCTCCACTGGGTACCCTCGTCCCTCCAGCTCCACACTGGTCAGTCATCACCCTGCATGTGCCACAGACTTGCGAGCCCTCTGCTGTGTCCTCGGTCCTCTTGCACTCTGGTTCTACCACGGAAGCTCGTCACCGCGGCTCCACCTTGGTCTCCTGTGCCAGCGGTGTCGCTCGGTTCCATCGGTTCCATCGGTTCCCCCGAATGTCGCCTGCCAAGCCACCATCACCATCTGCCAACTCAGAGGTTGCGCCTTCTCGGGGGGGGGGGGGGGGGGGGAACAACTTTCATTAGTTCCTGTTGTCCTTTGTTTAGTTTCCCGCCATTTATTAGTTACTATAGAGATTCATTAATCATCACAAGTGTTTGTCATTATTTTCCATAATTTGTTTGGAATTTAAGTTGCAGTTTTTTCAGTGTTCATTTTTCAGTTCACATTAATGCTTTGGTAGTGTGTTATCGCCTGTGTTATTTGGATTTGCTTTCTGGGTGTTATTAAAGACTTTTGACCTGATCTTCCACTTCATAGTCTGTTTGCTGCAACCCAGGGTGACATATGTCCATATTAGTATACAGACTGCATTTTTATCTGAAATAAAACAATAACATCACAATAACAAAAAGTAGCAATTCTTTTTGAAAAAGTAGCTATTCTTTTTGAAAAAATAGCGATTAGTTCCTGTTGTCCTTTGTTTAGTTTCCCGCCATTTATTAGTTACTATAGAGATTCTTTAATCATCACAAGTGTTTGTCATTATTTTCCATCATTTGTTTGGAATTTAAGTTGCAGTTTCTTCAGTGTTCATTTTTCAGTTCACATTAAACAATAAGTTTAAGTTATTAAAGACTTTTGACCTGATCTTCCACTTCATAGTCTGTTTGCTGCAACCCAGGGTGACATATGTCCATTTTAGTATACAGACTGCATTTTTATCTGAAATAAAACAATAACATGACCATACCACAAAACATCAGAGATTAATACTAATACCACCACAAATTATGTCACAGTCACAGGATCATGCCATCAATGAACTGGCTTTTGTTAAAAGGATATTTAAAGTGTAAATTGCAGGTTAACCACCACAATCAATTAATGTGTAAATAAAGTGCTCAATATGTATATACTTAAACATTTCTGTCTTAAAATGCATTAAAATATCATTTATTGGGGTTTCTTCAAAGGTAGCGTGTTTTTTACAGTAACTGTGATGACGTCATAACAGGGAGTCGCAACCTATACTCTGCTAGATTACCACTGTTTGTGGCTTGACTATGGAGAACGAGGAGGTGGAAAACCATCAAATTTTTTATGGACCACAGCCTTATAATTTTGAACTAGTCAGGCACGAGAGAGGGGAGGAATTTGCCAGAAATCATGGCCCTCAAAGAGTAATAAATGCTTGGTGTGAGGAAAATGAGTGGAGGGTTGGTCAGGTGTCCTGGTGAGTAGCTAGAGCTAGCCTGGAGCTAACTCGGATAACATTAGGGAACAAGCCAAAGTCTTTTCAAAATCTTGCCGTCATGTAGAATAGCAAGGAGGGACAACGACTGAAGACATTATTTACTTATATGGTGTTAGTAACGTTAGTCCTAATCAGAGCTGTAGAGATGCACAGACACAACGGCGCTTTTGCTGGCATCTGCTGACAGAACGCGATATATTGCCTGTGCTAAAACGCAACTAATTAGCGATGCTCATTGTCAGAAAGAAAAAGAGACAGGTGTTTGTGTGGGCTATGCCACCCAATGGAATCAGCAGTGGAGGTGTGCTGCCGTGAGGTGAACGCGTTTTGGAGTTTAGTGGAGCAGCTCGACCCGCGACCGGCAAATCTGACGTGCCTCACGCAGCATCCTGGTATTGACTCATGCATGCCCGTTTGTTTTGCGAATATCTTACTCTCAGGCAGGATCACGGTTCTCATGAAGCCAGCACACACGAGTATGTTTACAATTTAGTTATTTCATTCATCACTGCTGAATCTAAAAAGAAAGCTTGCCGTTAGACGGTAACCATAGGCTGCTTGCCGCTTGGAGTCCCTGTTATGACGTCACGCCCAGCTTAGCGGAAGGGAGGCGGAGTGCTAAAAACCACTGTAAAAAGTACCAACTTTTCATATTATAGTCAGCATTTTGGTATAAAAAAACATACAAAACAATGGTGGGGGGTTCTTTTCTTTAAGCACATTGCATTATCTCGAAAAAAAATTAACCTGCAATTTACACTTTAAGCGATCTGGAAACAAGGGGTCGGGCTAATTAGCATGGTCCAGTCAGCCCCTGCTGGTAAATGTCATAATTACACCATTCTGAGAGGCAATAGTGCCTGTGTATTATGATGGGAGTGGGGAGTTTAAACAAAATATAAATCAGAAAAAAATAATTCTAGATGTATGCCTCTTGCATACCAGTGACTGTTTTTAGAGGGCTCTTAAATTGTGCAACTGTCATTGAAATGAATGGGAATGCTAATGCTAATGGCTAGCTCTCATCAGGTATTATTGACCTTCTTGTTGAAGTTTGATGGAACAGGGCATATAATTAAATAACAGTTTGATCAGTTTTTATATTATTCTACTGTAGCTGTAATTTATGATGCAATATTGTAAACAGACCTGTACAATAGGCTGATCACAAATATTACAAGATCTGTCAAGTGCATTAAAATAAACAACTGTTTTTATTTTTCTGTGTCATATGGTGATATATGCAATATTCGTTTGCCCGACTGCGTGTTTTATGAGACGAGAAAGCTCCAGTTCTGATATTTCTCAGTAAATATCCACCATCCCTTTGAGATTTTTTTAATCCTGATAATGCTCTTAGATCAAACTGCCAAGAACCTGCTCAAAGAGCTGATATGCTAACAGGAATGGCTTTTATACAAAAGCTAATATTTATATTATTAGTATTATGGCTAATGTTTTACAAAACAAACATACTCGGTTACTGACGTAACCTCGGTTCTCTCTAGAGAGGGAACGAGTATTGCGTAAGTTTAGCTTACGCTACGGGAAAGATTCATCTTCTCGAGATATTGAAGCCAAAAAATTATCCTTAATTTTGTATTCATTGTCAACGCAGTGCAGCAGCTAGCAGACCTAGAGCAGGCAGTCTTGCGTGCTCATTGGCTGCCCTGCGGGCACCTGCTGCAGCCTATCAGTGAGCCCCGCGTGACGAACGTCCAATGAAGGGCGCCCGCGCCTTCATAGCGTCATAGCCCGCCAGTATGGGCGTGGCTTAGCGTATAAAAGAAGGGGCTTTAGGCTGCATTCCCTGGTTTCTGTCGACTAGAAGCGAAGTCGCTCGTGGCGCGAGCACGGCCGGTTACGCAATACTCGTTCCCTCTCTAGAGAGAACCGAGGTTACGTCAGTAACCGAGTACGTTCTCTTACGAGAGGTTCTCTCGTATTGCGTAAGTTTAGCTTACGCTACGGGAACTTTTTGTCAACGCCGTGCGCGCCAAGCAACCACCCATGAGTCGCCGAGGTTTCTCGGGGAACCCAATAAGTGGAAAAAATAAGGTGGCCAGCCACGCGGGCCATCACTTGTACCTAAGCACCCATAGGGAATACAGAGCAGCGCGCTGGTCTGCATAAGCATATAGCATATACCCTACTAGTGCAGCTCAACCAGGAGAGCTGAGTCACGTGAGAGTGGCCTGAGCATGATATATCTGGGCAGAACGCACAACTCTCTTAAACTGACAGAAGTTTAGCCTGCAGGGCGGGAACTTCTAGGTTATAGAACCTGACAAAGGTAGACGGGGAGCTCCAGCCCGCAGCTACACATATGTCGTGGATAGAAATCCCGCTGGACCACGCCCACGATGAGGCCATGCCTCTGGTGGAATGAGCCCTGATGCCCAGAGGGCATTGCAGACCTTTTGACGCATAAGCTGCCGCTATAGCGTCCACTATCCATCTGGACAGAGTCTGTTTCGAGGCAGCGAGACCTTTGGTGCGCCCACCGAACGAAACAAACAGCTGCTCCGTGCGCCTAAGAACGGCGGAGCGCGCAGTGTAAATTCTCAGCGCTCTGACTGGGCAGAGGAGATTCACATCTGTCTCACTGTCTGACGCTGGCAGAGCCGACAGTGAAATGACTTGCGCTCTGAAAGGAGTGCCCATCACTTTTGGAACATAGCCATGTCTAGGTTTGAGGATGACTTTAGAGTCATTCGGCCCGAACTCAAGACACGTCGCGCTGACTGACAGCGCGTGCAGGTCCCCCACACGTTTGACTGATGACAGCGCGGTCAGAAAAACGGTTTTTAGTGATAGACATTTTAGCTCCACGGAGTCTAATGGCTCGAATGGGAAGGCTTTCAGGGCCTCAAGGACCAAGGAAAGATCCCATATAGGAACCGACGGGGGGCGCGGCGGATTCATCCTTCTAGCTCCCCTTAGGAAGCGGATGACCAGCTCATGTCTTCCCAGTGACTGGGCGCGCGTCGACTCTGCGAACGTAAACACATTCATTATACACAACACATAAACTTTGAGCGTGGATGGGGACCTCCCTTTATCTATCAGCTCTTGTAGGAAAGTGAGCAAATGCGCAACCTCGCACGTCCGTGGGTCCAGATCTCTGTCGGTGCACCATTTGGAGAACACCGACCATTTAGACGCGTAAAGCCTTCTCGTGGAAGGAGCTCTAGACTGCGTGATCGTGTTCATCACTCTTTCTGGCAGGGTAGCGAATACCCGTTGATCAACCATGCGTGCAGAGACCAGCGCTCTGGATGGGGATGCCAGATCGAGCCGCGAGCTTGAGAGAGGAGATCTGCCCTCACCGGAATAGGCCACGGAGCTGCATGTGACAGTCGTGCTAATTCCGGGAACCAATTCTGATTCTCCCAGTGCGGAGCTATGAGGAGCACCGAGTGGACCGTTTCCCTGATTCTCTTGATCACTTGTGGTAACAGAGAGACCGGAGGGAAAGCATACAGCGGGAGGCTGGGCCAGACCTGGGCCAGCGCGTCCTCGTTCTTCGAAAAGAACATCGGGCAATGAGCGTTGTCTTTTGACGCAAATAGGTCGACTTCTGCTCTGCCGAATAGGCGCCACAGTTTCTGGACTGTTTGGGGGTGCAGGGACCATTCCCCTGGGGGAACGTTGTCCCTGGACAGTTTGTCTGGACCGTCGTTCAAATGGCCAGGCACATGCGCCGCCCTCAGCGAGCGCAGGTGCATCTGGGACCAAATGAGGAAGCGTTCCGTCAGATTGCAGAGGTTTCTGGATCTGACACCGCCCTGGCGGTTTATATAGGAAACCACAGACATGTTGTCCGAGCGGACGAGAACATGTTGGTCCTGTATGAACGGGAGGAAGCGATTCAGCGCATTCTTGACCGCTATCATCTCCAGACAGTTTATGTGGAAACACCTCTCCTGGTCTGACCACTGGCCAGAGGCCGGTCTGCCCTCGAACAGCGCACCCCAACCCGAGTTGGACGCGTCTGTCGAAATGAATTTCCGATAAGAGATGGTTCCCATCGTCACTCCCTGCTGGTACCAGTCGGCTACTAACCAGGGCTGCAGAGCCGTTATGCAGGTCTGAGTCACTCTGATTTTCTGGCCGCCAGAAACCCAGGCTCGGCGAGACACGCGAGCATTCAACCAGCGTTGGAGCGGGCGCATGCGCAGTAGGCCCAGCTGGAGCACCGCTGCAGCTGATGCCATACAACCCAGCATCCTTTGAAACATTTTCAAAGGGAGAAAGCTGCCCTTCTGGAAAGATGCGGCTAGGTGGCGAACACGGCGCGCGCGCTGTGTCGTCAAACAAGCCGTCATGGCCACAGAGTTCAGTTCTATTCCTAAAAAGGAAATTGACTGACTGGGCATTAATGAGCTCTTGGTCCAGTTGACCGTGAGACCCAAGTTTTCCAGGTGACTGAGAAGCACTGTTCTGTGAGATAACAGTTCCGTCTCTGACTGTGCCAATATCAGCCAATCGTCCAGATAGTTCATTATTCGCAGCCCTTGGGTTCTCAGGGGGGCGAGCGCCGCGTCCATGCACTTCGTAAACGTACGGGGTGCTAGAGACAGGCCGAACGGCAGGACGGTGTATTGATATGCCTGACCGTCGAAGGCGAATCTCAAAAATTGCCTGTGACGGGGTAATATCTGAATCTGAAAATAGGCATCCTTCAGATCTAGAGAAATGAACCAGTCCCTCGGGCGAACGTGCGCGAGGATTTTCCTGGTCGTAAGCATTTTGAACGGTCTTTTTGCAAGTGCCTTGTTCAAATGTCTCAGATCTAGGATGGGCCTGAAAGCTCCGTCCTTCTTGGGTACGAGAAAATATCGGCTGTAAAAGCCTGACTCGCTCAGAGAAGGCGGTACTTTTTCTATAGCCCCTTTGCACAGCAGTACTGCTATTTCCGCGTGAAGTAGGTGTGCTACTTCCGCATTCACTATCGTTATGTGCGCGGGCACGAGACTTACAAGTGTATTCACCGCCCCGATCATAAAAGATGGGGAGCGTTTTATTAAAGCCCTGTGTTTTGTGATAACATTCAAACGCGCGGGCAGCGCCCGGGGGGAGGTGTGTTTTAGTAAGCGTGAGCGCTCTCTGGCGGGCACGAGACTTACATTCGTTACCTGATGTACTGATCGTGTAGCAGAGCGGGCAGATAGTGGGCACAGACCTGTGGACACATTTCTTGCATTCAACACTCGAGCGGCTTTTATGCGCTTTATGAGAGTGCGCCCTGTGGGTGACACGATATGTGATGTGCTTGTGTGTAGGGGTGAACACTGAAGCGTGGGCACTTTTACTACACTTAAAACACCAGCGGCGTGAGCCGGACCAGACATTATGCTCTTTTTGAGATTTCTCTGGGTCGCCGTGAAAACGGCGTTTGTGTGCAGGCGAGAGGGTGAATGAACCGGCTCATTGGCTGCTAAATAAACCGCTGCAGTAGCCTGAATGAAGGGGACTGACAGGGAAATAACTTTTGACGGCGGTCCGGCCGCAGCGGGACGCGCGCGTCTTTTTCCTTTCTCGGTTAGGACGGCTTCGCGTGCTCAGACTTCAGCGTGATCTTTTGCCGAGGCCCTCTGGGGGGCGGCGGTCTGTGACGGCTGTCTGAGCGCGATCTAGGGCGGCCGCCCTGGCGTCGCTGCGAAGGCTGAGGCTGTGCTGGCCGTTGGGTGCTGGTTCGCGCCGGGGGCTGGCTCTGTCTCTCGCGAGAGCGGCTTGAGGCGGAGCTCGAGCGTCACGGCAGGAAGAGGTTCATGGCCTGCGTGGTCTTTTGTACCTCAGAGAAACGGTCAACGATCCCGTTCACCGCTGGGCCGAAGAGACCAGTAGGGGAGAGCGGCGCGTTCAGGAAGGTGGCGCGCTCCGACTCCCTCATATCCGCGAGCGTCAACCAGAGGTGCCTCTCTGTCACAGTCAACGCGGCCATGGCTCGTCCGATGGCTTGAGCTGCAGTCTTGGTGGCGCGGAGAGAGAGATCCGTCGCGCTTCTTAAATCTGTGACCGCAGCTGGGTCCTGGCCCCTCTCATCCCATTCACGGAGGAGGTCGGCTTGCAGGATCTGTAGAACAGCCATGGAGTGGAGAGCAGACGCGGCCTGGCCGGAGGCTGCATATGCGCGGCCGACCAAGGCGGACGTGGCTCTACATGCTTTGGACGGGAGGGCTGACCTTGACCGCCATCTCGCGGAGGGCGGACAAAGGTGCGCTGCGACCGCCTCTTCCACAGGAGGAATAGCCGTGTATCCTTTCTTGGCGGCGCCGTCCACTTGGGAGAGCGGCGCGGAGGCCTGAGACTGCAGTCTTGATGAGAAGGGTGCGTTCCACGACTTAGTCAACTCCGTGTGAAGCTCCGGTAGGAACGGAGCGGGCCTGCTTACTGGAGCTGAACGGCGGCGATGCAGGAAACATCCGTCGAGCCTGTTCAGCGCGGGTTCCTTCGGCAGTGACCACTCGAGCCCGAGTCGGTCGACCGCCTGCGTCAGCAGACGCATCAGCTCTGCATCAGCTCCAGCGCGGGTACGGCCGGATTCCTGGATCGACGAGGAGGCGGAGTTAAGCGACCAATCCTCGCTATCCGATGCCAGGATGGAGCAGCAGTCTTTTGTGGCGTGTCCTTCGGCCTCATCCTCAGACGCGACGGCAGTGAGGCTCGTGAGCGGCAGCTGCGCGTCGGTGAAGGGGGGCGGGGAAGGCGAGGGCGAGGGCGAGGCTCGAGGGAGATTCTCCGGCGAGCGCGTCGCTGTGGCCACAGGTTCCGGCTGCCTTTGGGAACGGCGCTTCTTCTTTCGCGGTCCCACAAAGGGCGGAGTCGCTGCTTCGGGGTTGAAAGCTTCGAGGCGAGCCCGCAGGGTCGACATCGGAAGCGCTTCACAGAACTCGCAGCCCCCGGAAGCGAGGGCGAGTTCCGCGTGTTCCTGGCCCAGGCAGAGAGCGCAGATCATGTGGCGGTCTCCGACGCTGAGCGGGGCTCTGCACGAGCCACAGGAAGTGCGAGGCATCTTAACAAAGACGCTCGCTGCTCTTTTAGGAGTATTATCACAGAAATACACAATAGCAAAAAAGGATATGTCGCCGGATAGCGTAGCTCGCACGGATGGCTGAAGGTAGCGAAGACGGCCGGCTTCCTCAGCGCTGTCCTAAGCTGGCTGTTCGCTGTTCGACGGCGGCGGTGGCTTCCCTCAGATCCAGCGATGCGAAGAGCTTCGCTGAAGAGACAGAAATCAGGGAATGCAGCCTAAAGCCCCTTCTTTTATACGCTAAGCCACGCCCATACTGGCGGGCTATGACGCTATGAAGGCGCGGGCGCCCTTCATTGGACGTTCGTCACGCGGGGCTCACTGATAGGCTGCAGCAGGTGCCCGCAGGTCAGCCAATGAGCACGCAAGACTGCCTGCTCTAGGTCTGCTAGCTGCTGCACTGCGTTGACAATGAATACAAAATTAAGGATAATTTTTTGGCTTCAATATCTCGAGAAGATGAATCTTTCCCGTAGCGTAAGCTAAACTTACGCAATACGAGAGAACCTCTCGTAAGAGAACAATGTATTTTCACTACAAGTTTTCACATTCACAATTGCAGATTCTGACTTGGGAAGTTTTGACTGGCACTTGCGGTTATGAGACTGACCATAACCACATTTTTAAAAATTGACACCTTGTGTCTGACAATAGTGCAAGTCATTGTTTTTCATTGTTGTCCGATGAACTTTGTGAGTCTGACACAAGCCTTTAATGATAGTTGTTTGTGACCTTTCAGTGACATAAGTAAACATACAACTCCATTCATTCGGACTGATTATTTCAGGCTGCAATGTCTCAACTCTGGACAGTTTGGTTCCTTTGGTTAACAGGGATGAGTCATTTTCGGTGTTTAAATTAAAATTGTTTTCAACATGATAGAAATAGATGTCTCTCCAACCCCCACAGTCTGCTCTCACCGTAGCTTGTCTGTAATCACAGGTCAGTGGGAGAGAACATCAGACGCATGGATATTAATGGAATCTGAGTTGGAGTAGACTTCAAAGGAAGAAATTAGAGTAGGGCAGAGTGACCTAGACTTGGTATTAGTGTCCAGTTAATTTAAAATGGACTTCTTTGGCTACCTTCAGCACACAAGGCTCAACTCACTGTTAGCCCGGACAAGTTGAATCTACTTTAAAAAAATGAGCAAACTGGTTTAATTAAACTAAAATAATTCAAGGGATACTTCAGGATTTAGCATTAAGCTTTGTATTAGTAGAAAACCTGTACTATTTTCAAATTACTGTGCTTTCCACCCTCACATCCCCTGAGACGAGAGATTTATGTATTTTTTTGTCTGAAAAAAATCCTCCGATAACGCAAAAATTATCATTTCGCGTCATCTGAGGATTTTTGGGCCAGAGGTTAAAGACTACAGCCGGGTGTTCTCAACCCGCCCATAGAGGGTGGGATCTCACTCACAGAATATACACCGTGTCAGCCATTTTTTTTTGTAAGCTAAGCTAGCAGGCTCTTGTTCTGTGGAGAAAACGTAGTAGTAGGAGAAAGTTGAGTAGTAGGGGTTACGATCCGTCGAGATCTTTCAAAATGTCCGGGATTCAGCTTTTGCTTTCTGCAGTCGCCATTCATTGTTTACATGCACACCTTTTGTTTCAATATAACTGAATTCATTCCGATTGGTGAATCTAAATAGCCTGGCTAACGTCAGACCCAGTCTCATTGAGACATGGGTCTGGGAACCACATGTAAATTTTCTCGTATTTGAGGCGTGATTTATGAATGCCCAGAGCCGTTTATTGGGTGCTACGAATGTCTATCAAATGCACCTTTACGTAGCTCATAGCCAATCGTTTCAATTATACCAGATGACGTATGTATAGCAACAGAAAAGTTGCTCTTTTTTCAAAATAAACTTGCGTTCTAAACTACTTAGAACAATATCTAAGGCTGCATCGAAAGGTAACTTGTTGGATCCACAGATATAAACAAACTGCTTCGGTGTGTCGCATCATCATCTTGCTGCTCCCTCCCCGTTCTGTGATTGGTTCCCTATCTGAGGTGCAAATCTGGTCCATGGAATCCAGGCTGCCTAGCAGCGGGAATAAAATTGCGCTGCGCGCAAGGCAGCATGGGGAGACCCAGGCTAGAATCTGAATGTAGTGTTTACATCAGGGGTGTCCAATCCTGCTCCTGCCGATCGACTGTCCTGCACAGTTCATCTCCAACCCTGATCAAACACAGCTGCCTTTAATTTTCAAGTGATCCTAAAGACCTTAATTGGTTGCCTCAGGTGTGTTTGATTACGGTTGGAGATGAACTGTGCAGGACAGTCGATCGGCAGGAGCAGGATTGAGCACCCCTGGTTTACATGAACGCTAAACAAGTGATCGGTTGATGTGCGTTTTAACATTGCTAAGAAAATTCCCGCTCCTCAGAGAGAGATTCGAGACCAGTGCGTCTCACAGGTGTCGCTCATCAGTAATCACGCCACCGGCCTTGCGGCGTTCTCCCGCGGCCCTTAGTCTCAGGCCCAAAAAAGGCCGAAACAAATGATCACATTCATCTAATCTTTCCTAACGATCCGCTAGCTGCCCGCCCTATAAGCAGCGACGCGGTTTTTGGACGGCATGCTTATGAGGCGGGCAGCTAGCGGATCGTTGGGAAAGATTAGATGAATGTGATCATTTATGTTTCGGCCTTTTTTGGGCCTGAAATCACTGATACAACCTTTAACTATCAGTGTGAGATCAGTTTAACGAACAGTGCAACGTTTCTCAGATCAGAAGGCAGAACTACATTCCTACATCAAAACAAAATAAAACTTGGTTTGAACTAACAAACTTTATAGTAGCATGTCATCTCTTGGACAAAATGCAACCTGGGGCTTTTTTCACAGTACAGTGAATATTAAAAAGTTTAAAAAAAAAGTAAAAAAAAAGTAGATGTATTGTGTAGAGGAAGCCCCGCTACACTGAAACTGCCAGCTGATTTTTTTAAAGATTGAATTTTAGGTGTCAGCTCACCCTTTCCCAAGTTAAGAAATACCTGCTAGATGAAGTTGAAAGTGTTTTCCATGTACTTCGGATAGTCCAAGTGCAGGGCATAAATGAGTCCAAAGAGAAGACAGAAGGCCTTAGGCAGGTTTTCCGGTTCCATCACTAAGCTCCCTTCCAAGATGATGTGCACTCTGAAAGGGTTTAGCTATGGACTTTCTGAATCCAGGCAGAGGATTCCCACTGGAATTAGGTGGTATGAATCCTTGACATCCTAACAAAGAAACAGATTGACAAGACATTATCATGCCAGTTAGATAATACTGTGTTGTCAACTAAAAATGAAAATCACCATACAATGTAAACTACACTAAAATGCATTTTAAAAAACTGGAAAGTGGATATTTTACACTTTCAGCCCCAGTTGTGCAAAAACTTTTTTGGTTAGCTGCCAAGCCACATTCACTGCAGTTTTGCAACCAATACTTGTAATGTATAAATCCATTTATGGTAGCATTGTCCTTTAAAATCCATTGGTAAAAAGGTCTTACTCTCAGTTGTACTTAAAGGTTTTGTTCACCCAAAAATGTAAATTCTGTCATTAATTACTCACCCTCATGTCATTCCATACCTGTAAAACTTTTGTTCATCTTCAGAACACAAATCAATATCTTTTTAATGAAATCGGGTAAACGTACCTATTAAGCTCACCAAAATCTACATTGAGACATTTTTAGTACACAAGATATTGGTTTTAGTGCAAGAAGTTATTTTAAAATAAAATGTTAATCTCTCACACTATAATATTTCATTTTATTTTAAACAACAAAAGTATTTCAATTAAGATGTACATCATTAAATATAAAAAGTCTGGCTGTGCTTAATGGGTACGTTTTGTACCCTTTAAGCACACCCCTGTTGCCAATAAGCTCACAACATGTTTTATTAAGAATTTGTGCTTATTTCAAACAACCTTTTTTAAAGAATAATTGAAAAATGTTTTATTTGAAGGTACAGAGTCAATCACACACAAAAAACAGAACTCTAAAATCAAGCACATATCCTAAAAGATCAGATCTGGTACTCCACTTGCGTCTAAAGTGCAACTTACGCAATTGGTGACGTCAGAAGTAGCAAAGTGTGTCATGCCGTAGCGTAAATATTAGCAGTGCGTCACAATACTCGCATAAGTTGCGCTTTAGACTTAAGTTGAATCCGTATGCTAGTTTGGCCGTAAGCTAGTTACTTTACTTCATAAAGTTTTAAATATGAATATTTTTGGCTTTGACTCATGGCTTTGCTTCAGAAGGCCTTTATTAACCCCCGGAGCCGTGTGGATCACTTTTATGATGGACAGATGCACTTTTATGATGGACGGATGCACTTTTATGATGGATGGATGCACTTTTATGATGGATGGATGCACTTTTATGATGGATGGATGCACTTTTTTTTAGCTTCAAACTGATGGTTGCAATTCACTGCCATTTATAAAGCTCGGAAGTGTCAGGGTGTTTATTAATATAAGTCTGATTGTATTCATCTGAAAGAAGAAAGTCATAAACACCTATGGCTTGAGGGCGAGTAAATCATGGGGAAATTTTCATTTTAAAGTGAACAACTCCTTTAAACGCCTCTGATTGGCCAATGCGTTCACACGCTCAATATATGTCTGTGATTGGCTACAATGATCAACGCTTCAAAAACATGTTGTCTTCACCGATCGCTTTTCTTATCGGTGTTTAAAAGCTATCAGAGGATCCCTAATATATCCACTGATAATACCGCTGCTTTCAAACGCTCCCGTGTGTAAGAGCTCCGATGTCGGTAATTCAGAATAAACTAGTTCTGTATAGATTTTGTCATCAAGGCTGTGAAAATAAGTAATTAATTATCTTATAAAGATTAACTTAAAGTGACAACCATCAGTTAATATTTAAAGTCTGTTTATGAGGTATTTACATAGACGTTAAATGTGAATGAGCTTAAAGGGAGCACACTGAGCTTAATTGGAGCAGCAACAATTTTTAATTAATAAATATTACGTCAAATTTAAAGGACAAGATTTTGCTAAATAAATGATCTAGGTCATGTATTACATTTATACATATTTTAATATGAACAACTATTATTTACAATATCAGTGAAATTATACTTTTTCTAATTGATGTCACACTGAAGCTCTGTGATTTTCATAGTAGTGCACCCTTTAAGCTCACCTTACAATAATATGAAGTCTTATTGAAATTAAAGCAGTGTAAAATCACAGACCATCAATAAACTGTAAATGTATAATATTTTGGATTTAAAAGTACAAGCCATTAATGCCTGTTAAGTAATATATTAGTGTAGCACACAATCTTATACAGCTAGTAAGGTAACTGTGTTCTGTAGCATCTGCGCTATGTTGCTAAAACTATCTTTTGGATCTATCTGTAATTATTTCCAACATCCATGTCACAGGTTATAATATGCAAATCTATAAACATTAATCTCTTAATTTTGCAGTAAATAGTTATACTAACCCAAAATAAAGGCTTAAACATTTTAAAAATGCAGATTTAAGGGGCTCCTCTTCTGGTCAAAGTTTTCAGACAGCTTTCAAAATGGCCACCAGACAGTGTGAACACATAGAGACCCATATCTCAGTGTGCAATGGTCTGATTTGCTTGAAATAACAGGAGGTATGTAGTAACAAACACATCAATTGGTTAAGACATCAAGTAGGATAAAACATAATTTTTTTCTTTTTATAATCTGAGCTAAAAGATGGTAGTGTGCTTAATGGGTACTTGAGCTTAATAGGTACGTTTACCCTCTGTGTTTTGCCCCTCCATTGACAGTCTGCAAAACTATCACTTTAAAGATCAATAAAGGTAGTAAAAACCTCATTTAAGTAATCCATAAGACTCCAGTGGTTTAACCTAAATTTTATGAAGCAATGTGAATGCTTGGTGTGCACTAAAAAAAAAATTTAATATGTATTTACAAAGTATACATCTCCAATACACATTCACAAGAACACCATGATGCATGGTTAAACCACTGGAGTCACATGGATTACTTTGTCTTTACAACTTTTCTAGGGCTTGGAAGGGGTAGTTGTGTAGACAGTCACTGAAGGGACAGACAGATACCCTCAGATTTCATTAAAAAGATCTTCATTTGTGTTTGAAAGATGAACAAAAGTCTTAAAGGTTTGGTAGGACATGAGGATGTGTTAATGACAGGATATTTATTTCTGGGTGAACTAATCCTTTAAACTGCATAAAAACATTTTATTTTGAGCCTATTTCACTTTTGAAGACAAATATTTTCAGTTTTTCATATCATTAATCAGTATTACAGATATTCAAAAATGTTAAAAATACTGAAAATAAAAGTCTGGGAGATACCGATTAAATTATTCAGAAAATTAGTAGCAGACAGGCCTCATTAATGGTTGCCAGAAACATTTAAAACCTATTAATAACTTACAGAGCAGGTCTTAAAGAATGCAGAAGAGTTATCCCTCAAAATGACCGGCAGTCCACAAAGGAAAAGGGACCTAACATCTGTTGTCTCTGTGATCTGGAAGATATTGGAGATATCGAATTTTTTTGGTCTGTTCCTAAGGAACATAAAATCTGTTCCTAAAAAAGATGAAACAAGAAAAGTATAGTGGAGAGGACAGGAAAGAGAAAAAATTGAGTAAGAGTTAAGAATGGAAAGAAAAAGAAAGAGAAGTCCCGAGGAGAGACAAGAAAATAAATAGAAGAGTTAAGTCAAGTCATCTTCATTTATATAGCACTTTTAACAATGTAGATTGTTCCAAAGCTGCTTTACAGTGATAATAGGAAATTAAAGTAGCAGAGATAGTTTTGGCTTTATATCAGCTCTAGAATAAAGTTATTTACCAGCTAAAGTTAGTTTTAATTGATTCACTTCCGTCGCAATGATCATTAGTTATTAAAGGGGTCATGACATGAGAAACCAAATTTGCCTTGATCTTTTGGTATTTAAGAGGTCTTTGTACCATTAAAACCTCCTGCAAGTTTCATAGCTTAAGACGTCCTCTCCATTATAAACGAACCATTTCGTGGTTCACTTCGAGAGAGAGAGAGAGAGAGAGAGAGAGAGAGAGAGAGAGAGAGAGAGAGAGAGAGAGAGAGAGAGAGAGAGAGAGAGAGAGAGAGAGAGAGAGAAACGGCCACGCCTTCAAACTGTCTTGCTCTCTCTCTCTCTCTCTCCCTCCCTCGCGCATATGAATCAAAATCAATTGAGAATTGACACAATGGTAAAAGATCGGAAGACCGAAGTTTCACATGGTGGAGCATTGTGTAGCTACATGGGATAAAAAAATGATTAACGTTAATAATTTATGCATTCACTGACGTTAGCCAATCATAACAGTGGGCGTTAACACTGAACTCTTAAAGGGGAAACACCTCCAAAACAGACTGTTTGAATAAGAGGTTGAGAAATAGGGTGGGAAAAGCTCATAAATCACTACATTTTTAAAGTTTTTTGTACAAAAAAACTATAGTAATACTATAATTGCACCTAAGGGAACATAATAAAAATACAAAAAAAACCATGTCATGACCCCTTTAACTTAGGATCCGCTAACACACACCATTTTAACAGAAAACTCTAGCGGCAGTTAGAATTATTTCTATTTTTCAACTCGGGCGGCAGACGCGAATTCGCGTCAAATGAGTGAATGCACAAATAGCACTAACTAAATCATTCGCGCGTAACGCGCCAGACGCTTTATTCGCGCGAACTTGACACGTTTCAATGTTGACGGTAGAGATCCACTTTTGCGACACGCGACGCCTCCACACATTTGGACGTTGATGGGCGTTCCCGCTATGGGCGTGGTTTTGACAGAGCGGGAAATGTTGCGTATTAGAACAGAGGACCTGCGAGAGACTTCCCCCCGTCTCCATATGCTCTACATCTATTGGATAGTCGCGTCGCGTTCAACGGAATTCATTTGCATAAAGATGGGCTTCGGCCAGCTTTTTGATGCACAGCATTTTTCCAAATGAAGCGCCGCCTTCCCGGGATGCATTGCGGGTGCGTTAAAGTCGCGTGACGTCACCCATAGGAATAAAGCGGAGCGCGGCGTGACAGAAGTGTTGCACGGACAAGTGGATCCGCACCGTCAGTCAATACAAAGACGCGTTAGGCGCGTAAAATATTCCTGCGGCGCGAATGAGGCGTAGAGCGCGGCAGACGCGAATACGCCTCATTCGTCTCAAGCGTCTGGCGTTAGGCGCGAATGATTTAGTTAGTGCTATTTGTGCATTCACGCGTTTGACGCGAATTCGCGTCTGCCGCCGAGTTGAAAAATCTGAACTTCTGCGTCAATTCGCGCCGCATTAACCAATTAGGAGCCTGCTTGCTGTCACGTGGTGAAGTATCTGGATGCTGGATGCCTCAATACATTATTTTGTAATGACAAAATGGAATAAAATTACTATTCTTTTCTATTCTGTTCTAATGCAGCAACAAAGCAAATATTTTATCACATAAAAACTTGATTTAAATATATGAGACATATTTAATTTGTATTGAATGCTTTTTATTCCATTTCTAGATTATATGAAACATTATTATTCTAATGTAAAGACAACCAACATACATAATTATTCTAGACCCGACGGTGCCCGGTCTGTTGTATATATATTTGACAGATTATGTTGGTGAGGGCGAGGGTGATCCTCGCTCCGATGCGGGACAACAGGTCATCAAACTGGGCGCGGGACAGGCGGAAGTACCGCTGGAAGCGGCCGTCATCCAGGCGCTGCTCCTGGAGCGAGGAAATGGTGAAACTCAAACTGAGTTCGCCACCGAATGATCTGGTGGACCCAAATACAGCGACGATGATCCCTACGCCGCTGTTCTGCTTTTCAGAGCAAATAGGTACAGAGCGGTGACTCTCTCGATAAATGCTCGATCAACATAAAAAAAGACGGCCGCCAACATATTTCGAATCTGACGCCACGCGTAGCCTACATTTCGCTTCAAACTTTTGTTTTTACGCGCGTCAGTTTCACTCTTGACACGCGAATTAACACAAAGTGGTCAAGCGTCAAACTAGACGCAGTAGACGCGAATTTGATGCGCTATTCGCGTCCGGTGTGAACGCACAGTTCAAGGGGAAACACCTCCAAAACAGACTGTTTGAATCAGAGGTTGAGAAATAGGGTGAGAAAAGGTCATAAATCACAACATTTAGAAAAAAATTTTTGTACAAAAAACTATAGTTATACTATAATTGCACCTAAGGGAACATAAAACAAAACAAAAAACATGTCATGACCCCTTTAAGTGTCCAATAGCGACACCATTTGACAGGTTCAAAAGAGCTTCGTGCAGTCCGTTTACCATTACTTAAGTTACATTAACCCATACAAATTGTATTGTGCATTTCCTGAACATTTACTTGCTAGCTAATCACACGCTTTATTTGAACAAACTTAAACACAAACGGTTTTCCGAACTTTTACTATCGTGTCGCGAGGGAGAGAGAGCAATATGCTAATTAATAACAGCGCTCGTGTTGTCTGAAGACTGTGTGAGTGAGCGCGCGCGCGGCCGGGCTCTTTGATAAAATTACTTTTAATAAATAAATAAATAATTAAATGGACACGTTAAACTTATTCCCTCCCTCATTTTGATTTAACGAATTACAACGTGGCCACATAAAATGAGGGAACAAAATAGTAAAACGTGCGGACCCAGCTAACACGGTACGGTGACAACGTTGTGAGGACGTCGTGGTAAATAGTGACACAGTGGCCACGAAACGATATTCACCTGAATATTCACCAATTCACAAAAATATAGGTCTTTAGCATTCACTATTTAATTAATAGTATCAAACTGTTTTTCTTACCTGTGAAGATAGGACTTCGGTGAAGGCTGACTTCTCGTACAGCTTTTTATTCATTTTCCAAAGATCTTAATCTACACGGAAGTCCCACAAGTGAATGACGAACACTGGACTGTATACTGATAAGCTGCTCTTTATTCAAAGGGCAAATCACAAAATAGGCTACTTCATTAGCTACTGCCATCTACTGTTAGCCTAGAGACAGACTCTCCAAGCTCCTCTCCCCAGTGTCAAAGCAATTTTTAATAAGTAGGAAAAATGTCCGACTTTAAAGGAGTCATAACCTGAAATTCTCTTTTTTCCACGAGAATCAATGTATGTTTTGATTTCCATAACTATTATACATTGGCCGGGAAGCCGATATTCAAAAGTGAAGCGTTTGTTTACCCCAGGGTTCGTAAACCAGGCCACGTGCACGCGCACTCAAATACGAGATTTTAATTTCTCCCCCGACATGACGTCAAGACGGGGCAGGATATACCATATATGGACACCGCAGAAATATGCTGCAGGAAGCCCGCCTGCTCCTCTCCCCCTCATATTCTGTCAAGAAAGATGCAGAAACGTAGTGCACACGTGAGTTGCTCTGTGGTTGACTGCCAGAATCAACATTCCAATGTGTTTATTCTACCTAAAATGGACCAAACTACCAGGGACCAGTGGATGAAATTCATTTTTAATGAGGCTGTTCCAAAAACCCTATCAACTGGCTCAACGTTAGGTGTCTGCGCTAAACATTTTACACCGGAATCCTTCACAAATTTGGGGCAATATCAGGCGAAGTTGGCCTCAAAGCTACGTTTGGAAAAAGGTGCCATTCCAACAATCAGGGACTTGCCTGAAATTGAAACGGTAAGACTGTGTTTGTTTTACTGTACTGTGTGTAACAAACAGCAGCTAAGTTAACTACTAATGCGGCTATTGTATGTAACGTTAGCTTCGAAGTAAACACGGGGAATGGACTCTACGAATACAAGCCACATCTTTCCACTTTGTTTTAAACTATAGTATTGACGGTAGTTGATCTCTATAACCACTGTAAGCTGATAATAAAAGTAGACTACATCTCCGTTAATGTAATCTACATTAAATAAAAGGTAAACTTATGTGGGAGAAAATAGCAACAAACGTTTTAGCTCGTTACTGATGTTAATGTATGTCTCAGTCAAAATGATTGTCTTTACCATTCAGAGACATCTTGATGTAGACGTCCTTCCATCGACTCTACATCTTCCCTTTCCAGCTCAGGTTCAGAGTCTGGCTCAAACATATATGGTTGAATACCGTAGGTCGCGGCCAGGTCGGGTTCATTCACAACTTGCGCCATGATCTCTTTTTGGAATGATATGCTGAAGTTACCTGCGGTGTCAAGCCCCCTCCTTCCTGCCACCAATCAACGCGCCCCTCATTTGCATTATTAAAATGACCGTCCACGACAGCCAAAATATCGCATCAGATCTCGCGAGACAATAACGCATTCAGAAATAAGGGTCAGAGGAGAATCCGTGTATCATTCGTTCAGTCGTTTTTTAATTTAATATTGAAAGTAGAAAAATGAGAAAACGGTTCCTTTTTCGTTTTTTCGTTTTTACCAAAAAAACGAAAAACAAGATTTCAGCTTGATTTTTCGTTTTTCGTTCTGGGGTAGAAAATGAATAAACAGCTGGAATATTCGATTTCCATACGTGGGCGGGAATAAAACGCCCCTTTCCTCTGATTTGTCCGCCGAAGATCACACTGTTCCGTCATCAGTTCTTCCTCAGGTCCGCACTGCACAATAAGAGTCCTGTGCGGATTCTTAACGCGTTTATTGCAACTACATTTCATAATTTTCTCATCAAACAACCAGAATGGCTTGACACAACCCGTAGCCTACAGCCCTTACAGAAAACCCCCATGAATTTCACATGTGCAAAAACACATGTTGTCACATGTGATCCCATGTGGAAAACATGGGGAAATCATGGGGTTTTTCTGTAAGGGAGGGGAATAGACTAGAAAGGGCTTTCTTCTGTGTAGACCATGAGTTCTCAAGTGCCAGGGGGTCCGTGAAATAATTGGTATTGTTCCTATTTTCCGGACTGTAAAGTCACGTATTTTGTTATCATGAAGCACGATGTGATTTATTCATAAGTGACTTAGGTCTATATAATGCATTTTACTTCAAACAATCTAAATATTGACTTTCAAAAGTTAGGCGCGCCAAGAGCTAAATATATTTTGGTTCATTTTTGGTGTGCGCCAGAAAGATGTTCAAGGAGACGGAGACGCGCTAAAGCAGCGCATCATATTGCGAATGACAGAGTATTAAACAACAGAGTATTAAGTTATTTCCCCTGCTGAGCAATAAATCCAAGTGATGGCGTCAGCGCATCGCTCGCTCACACAACATATTAAGTTCACTTCTGGCATTGCTAACTTGACATCGCAGCCTGTTCATTATTAAAATAAAACACAGTCAACCAAACATATACACATTTATTCTGCTTAATTGAATTGGTCTGTTGTACACAATAAAGGCAGTGCTGTCAGTCACCAGTTATAGCCTACTTGCTGTTATTCCAAACTCATTTCCCTTGCTGTGAAGATGCTGATTTAGCATACGTGTAGCCTATATTGGGACTCGATTGAAGTACGAAGCCTTCTTTACATTAATAGTTAGCAGCGTTGAAATGTTACATTGCAAATATGGGAACTTTGGACCGAATGAGAGATGCAATAAACCAACGTCAGTAGCCTATTTCAGTTTCGATTCAAATAAATTCATTTAGGCTTAGCGTTTAAAATAGGCTAAATTTTCTGAATACCATTCTTTTAAGGATTTGACATAAGGGGAAGTAACATACGCATAGCCTATATGTTATTAATAGTGCTTAAATGTTAATTTTGTATTTTATTTACCGGTCTTTTACACTATTTCTAAATAGGCTATAGCCTACTAATAAAATGCGTTTTTTTTACGACGATGCATGTGACGCGCGTGTTTCCCTCTCAACATAAACCGGTGCGCCGCGCACAAGCGCGCATCATTGAGATATAAATTATAATATATTTTAATAAAACACAAGGCCTACATCATAAAACTCAGAAGAGTTGTTGTTAGATAGTCAGTCTGAATGACAGTTAATATAGGCCTATTATATAGTCAATGTATTATTCTTTTCTTTTTGTAGTGTTAAAATATTTAATGTACAACTAATTATATTGATTTATATCTTAATTTATTATTATTTTTTAATTACTGGGCGAGGGTGACTATGCAGGCTAGCAGCCGTCATACCCTGCATACCCATGCTAATCAATGCAAAGCGTGAATTTAGATCTACACAGAAGAAAGCCCTTTCTAGTCTATTCCCCTGTACGGGTTGTGTCACGCCATTAGTCTGGTTGTTTGATGAGAAAAAGATGAAATGTAGTTGCAATAAACGCGTTAAGAATCCGCAGAGGACTCTTATTCTGCAGTGCGGACCTGAGGAAGAACTGAACAGTATTATGGCGTTATTTTTAAGTCAAAAGTTACGAGCGCGTAAGACATGCTCACGAGCACATTATGTTATTTCACAGGCGCGAAAATGAACCTTTAGCTGGCATGATAAAAGTAATCGCGCACAAATTCAACAACCGAGAGGTGCACCGGTAGCTGCGAGCGAGCGCCTGGCATACTCTCAGGTTAACTCTGCTTGTACAATGGAATCCTGCTCGCGCGCAGCGGGCTTCTGCTCGCGGACTGCTGTTTTGCTCGCGCAGTGGATTTCTGCTCGCTCAGCTGATTTCTGCTCCCTCGCGTCTACATGACTTTTGACAATTTGGGGGCGGGACCTTAGGGAGGGCACTGGCCCTCTTATGATTGGTCACTTTCATCGTAATCACAACCACAGCTGACCACAGAGACATCCTTCTACCTTGATTGACAGCTCTCATTACAGGAAGCACGGAGTTGGGCTAAGTTACCACCAAAGAAGAGTGGTAAGTGAATGAATTAGAATGAGGTTTTCTAATATACATAAAATGTCTCTGCACGTATAAAATGCATATAGTTAAATCAGTTACCATCGATGTATATATTTGCGAACGATGACGCCTACGTTTTGTTTAGTAACATTAAAGGAGCATAACGCAAGTCTCTGAGTTTTTGCAGAACTACGCCCCCTCTGGCGGCAAGCGCAACTGCAACCAGAGTCGTTGTTGGTGTTTGAAATGGACTACTAGCCGGTCTTTTTGAATCCATCTTTTACCTTAGACGCTCGAGTTTTCGAGTTTTCTTCGCTGATGCAGATAATCAATGGCGGGCAGCTTGTACACAAGCAAGCGAGAGGTTGCCAGGTGAGCGTGAACGCGCGTGACGTCATGCTCAGTCTCAGATTCGAGCCCGAATCCCTCTTATATATTTTACTGTACAGGGTTATAGAGGCGATCGCAGTGATCGGGGAAAGGCTCATTCAGCTCATCAAGCTGTTCTTTAAGCATGTATAGGATAGAAAACTGGTATTTTTAACATGAAAAGTTGCGCAATGCACCTTTAACGTTACATATGAGTAATAAGTAACGTAACTTTAGCTAGCATATTCGTTCTGTAGCTAATGCCTCAGCCAACACTTGTGATGCTGATTGCCCGACACACTCATTTTAAAACTTCTTAGACAACTAAGAATCATAACATAATTGTTTTCACATGTAACGTTAAAAGTGCTATTCTTATTGAGGCTGAGTTAATGCATTTGATTTTGCAGGCTAACATCCAATGCAGTAAAATACTGTTTTGAATGTTGATTAACTTAGCCACACTCGTTCACATTGTCCCTTGTTGTATTTTTGTGTGGATCCAGCTCATCTTGTCATTTATAAATAGATGTAAAAGAAAATGGCGGACGCAAAAGAGGAGGTGAACTATTTTCAAAAATGTTTATTACGTTAAAGTAGTTCATTTGTGGTGCTGTTTGTTTCAGTTACATTTCTTTATTTCTCCTCATTCCTCTAGGAAGATTTGCGCAATATGGCCCTCGATTTGGTGGCCAGGATAAGAGCTACATTGAGTAGGCTAATCCTAAACCAAACGGTATGTATCATGACTCAGTAATCTTTACTAGGTTGCGTTGCCATCTCTAGACAATATGTGTGGTTTGATTACATTATGTTGGTTTCCCTGTATACATATAACAATATATAAATACTCAACTTCATAAACAACTTCAACAACATTCGTCATGGAAGTGTTGCTGTCATCATCATGCAGCTCACCTATGGGCTATATGCACGCATAAGTTCCACATTTGACGCAAGGATGCTCTTCAGTAGGGCTGGGACGGTTACCGCATTACCGCAATACCGCGGTCACGTGACCCCTACCGCGGGTCTGAGCTCGTCACCGTCATCACCGCAAAAAAAAAAAAAGTGCCTGCACATGTGCACGTTTTGTCTAGACATCATTCAATTTCTGCTCTAAATGTTCCTGTTCTAAATGTGAAATAATAAATGTTAAATAAACATGTTCCTTAAGTTGAATTGCCTAAAGCCCTGTTTATACTCTACGCGTCGCGTCCACACGAGCGCGAAGGTAAAATGACGTCATTGCTGTGTGGGTGGTCGCGCGCGTTGGGTGCGCAAGACTCTTTGTAACATCGCGCACGGCCCCGCATCCGGAGATGAACAACTTCGAGCCGAATCTGGCTGAGCAAGCATATGTCTCACTGCACCGGCTTAAATTGGTTTCTTACATTTACAAAATGAGCCTATAGCAGACATAAGCCATTTTAACAAAAATAAAGTTCCATGTTTTATAAAATGTCCATGAAACTTAATTGTTTAGTGAAATAAGAAATATTTAAGAGATCGTTAATTGAGTTGTATGAAATACATAGGCCTACATGTTTTTATATCCACATATTTTCTTCTAATATCACTGAGGTAATAATCTCAGGGTTTACTGGATTTTACTCGATTCTTTTTGTGGTTATTGGTGGTGATGTACTAAAATAAACATTGTCACGTGTGGACCTTTCTTCTCATGTTGATGATGGTTAAGAGGACAATTACTTCTGTTGCCCGCTGTCGTTTCACAGAATAGCACAACGGCGAGCGCGTCAAGTATAAACGCCTCGTCCTTCTGGGGAGCTACGCGCGCAGTCAGAGGGGACTCGCGCTCATGCGGACGCGTCGAGTATAAACAAGGCTAGCCTTTTGTGTGTGCGCTTGTGTGCACGCGGGATGTATTGCGCGCGCGCGGGAGGGGGGCGCAGTTTTTCACGGGATGGTGCTAATTAGCGGTTTACCGCAATACCGCGGGAATTTCTTGCTTTTCAACCGCGGTAAGAAAAAATCCATACCGCCCCAGTCCTACTCTTCAGTTTCCGGTTGGGGAGATTAAAGCGGAGGAAAACCGAGGAAAACGGGATTATGGCAGAGTCTTCAAAATGTACTGTCCTCCCGTCTTTGAAACGAAACTTTCATACGTTTAGATGTCATTTTATATATAGTTATGTTTATTTAATATAATTTAAAAAGAAGCATAAACACAATGAGGGGTGTCTGTTTTTGTGACTAACATTTCTTTACTATAACCATGGAGTATAAAATTCAATATAAATTCTCGGTATTGCATTGGACTCTACGATCGGCGGAAGATATCGAGCATCCTTACACCTTCACCGGAAATACCGCCGTGCATAGAGCCCATTCATTTAGCTTATATAACAACAGAAGTTACATGTTGTCAGTGAATTAATTATGTTGAATGAACAGTGAAGTTCAGGGACAGTGCAATGCACAGTCAGGCTCAGCCAGGGTATCCAGGCAGGACAAATCCCAGGAACCACGAGAGCACAATGCGGTGCGTGGACCTGCACAGGCACCTTCAGGGACTGCAGTTCAAAAGGAACCTTCAAAAACTAAGCATGTTTATGCTTCTTTTTAAATTATATTAAATAAACATAACTATATATAAAATGACATCTAAACGTATGAAAGTTTCGTTTCAAAGACGGGAGGACAGTACATTTTGAAGACTCTGCCATAATCCCGTTTTCCTCGGTTTTCCTCCGCTTTAATCTCCCCAACCGGAAACTGAAGAGCATCCTTGCGTCAAATGTGGAACTTATGCGTGCATATAGCCCATAGGTGAGCTGTATGATGATGACAGCAACACTTCCATGACGAATGTTGTTGAAGTTGTTTATGAAGCTGAGTATTTATATATTGTTATATGTATACAGGGAAACCAACATAATGTAATCAAACCACACATATTGTCTAGAGATGGCAACGCAACCTAGTAAAGATAGTTACTGAGTCATGATACATACCGTTTGGTTTAGGATTACTCAATGTAGCTCTCATCCTGGCCACCAAATCGAGGGCCATATTGCGCAAATCTTCCTAGAGGAATGAGGAGAAATAAAGAAATGTAACTGAAACAAACAGCACCACAAATGAACTACTTTAACGTAATAAACATTTTTGAAAATAGTTCACCTCCTCTTTTGCGTCCGCCATTTTCTTTTACATCTATTTATAAATGACAAGATGAGCTGGATCCACACAAAAATACAACAAGGGACAATGTGAACATGTGTGGCTAAGTTAATCAACATTCAAAACAGTATTTTACTGCATTGGATGTTAGCCTGCAAAATCAAATGCATTAACTCAGCCTCAATAAGAATAGCACTTTTAACGTTACATGTGAAAACAATTATGTTATGATTCATAGTTGTCTAAGAAGTTTTAAAATGAGTGTGTCGGGCGATCAGCATCACAAGTGTTGGCTGAGGCATTAGCTACAGAACGAATATGCTAGCTAAAGTTACGTTACTTATTACTCATATGTAACGTTAATACTAAACAAAACGTTGGCGTCATCGTTCGCAAACATCGATGGTAACTGATTTAACTATATGCATTTTATACGTGCAGAGACATTTTATGTATATTAGAAAACCTCATTCTAATTCATTCACTTACCACTCTTCTTTGGTGGTAACTTAGCCCAACTCCGTGCTTCCTTTAATGAGAGCTGTCAATCAAGGTAGAAGGATGTCTCTGTGGTTGTGATTACGATGAAAGTGACCAATCATAAGAGGGCCAGTGCCCTCCCTAAGGTCCCGCCCCCAAATTGTCAAAAGTCATGTAGACGCGAGGGAGCAGAAATCAGCTGAGCGAGCAGAAATCCACTGCGCGAGCAAAACAGCAGTCCGCGAGCAGATGCCCGCTGCGCGCGAGCAGGATTCCATTGTACAAGCAGAGTTAACCTATGAGAGTATGCCAGGCGCTCGCTCGCAGCTACCGGTGCACCTCTCGGTTGTTGAATTTGTGCGCGATTACTTTTATCATGCCAGCTGAAGGTTCATTTTCGCGCCTGTGAAATAACATAATGTGCTCGTGAGCAAATTTTACGCGCTCGTAACTTTTGACTTAAAAATAACGCCATACGATCTTCGGCGGACAAATCAGAGGAAAGGGGCGTTTTATTCCCGCCCACGTGTGGAAATCGAATATTCCAGCTGTTTATTCATTTTTCTACCCCAGAACGAAAAACGAAAAATCAAGCTGAAATCTTGTTTTTCGTTTTTTTGGTAAAAACGAAAAAACGAAAAAGGAACCGTTTTCTCATTTTTCTACTTTCAATATTAAATAAAAAAACGACTGAACGAATGATACACGGATTGAGGAGCTCTGTGTTTATTTTTTTTCCACTTGACTGAAAGACTATAATAGAGCGTGGGTATACAAGGTAATACTAGGTTATGACTCCTTTAAAATACCTTAAATGCTTAGGGTGTTTGCGTTGTAAGAATGTACAGGGAGACTTTAAATTTAAAAACCGTGTCTCGTTAGGCAATGTTTTCTCAGTCAAATCATAAAATGTCCAAACAAACAAACAGACTAATTCGTCTGGAGATCGAGCACGCGAGTGAAAAGAGGGGCATATTTTTGTCCCAAACTGGTTAAAACAATCTTTTTACACTACTCACAAACATAATTTTGATGGAGTGAGAGAGAGAGAGAGAGACAAATAAATGAACAGACAAAATGTCTGCTAAATTCGCCTTTGTTTCAAGTTCAAGCGGGACCAGTGAAAAATAAGTCCAAATATCTTAAAACAACGTTTTCACTACTCACAAACAAAAATCGGTGACAAATGGAAACAATAAAACTGACAGTTCTACGAATTCGCATGCACTTCCAAACACGAGAGAAAATTTGCGTTGCTTGACTTGCAACAGCTAACTGTGTGTGTGTGCGGCGGGTGGTGGGGGGAAGGCGCGTGTTCAGTAGCCAATCTTTACAATTTTATTAAACTTAAAGTTTTCCACACATTCAAATGTCTACAAAAGTAATAGAATTTACTTACATTCAGTAATGCATTCAAAAGGGACCAGGGGGCAAAAAACCGCTATCTGTTATGCCGAGTTCTGTAAAAGAAGATTGTAATTAACGTAGATTTCGCATTGTTTGTAATTTCTTGTTGACTCAATAATAAACGGCAATTTCAGAGTTGGATCTGTTTGTTTGTATTTCATATTAATATAACATTATGTAAAACGTCCAACTGTTTACGAATCAAAATCCGGACATACTGTGATCATGTATGAATTATCATGTTAGACTAAGTTAGTAATGTAATACACTGTAAAAAATATTTTAGCAATTTAGTTATTTCAACTTATTTTTTGTGTAGGGATAACTAGACTGTCCAGACAACAAGAAATTTTAAGTTTTCTTGTCCTCAACTTTTCGAAATAAGTTAGTTAAACTAAAAAAAAAAAACATGCAAAAAGATAACACAAAATAATGAGTTAAGTTTTTTACAGTGTAGCCTCTAGAGCCCGAATTTGCTTTTATATAAGTTAACATTGTTTACGTTACTTTACGACCTGCAACATATCATGACTGCACACATATAACGTTACTTTACTGTAAATCAAAGATTTGACGATGGATTATGTGGGAAGCCTTATACCTCCGACCGTGGCGATTATGTTAAAAAACTTACTCTCAAGTAGTGGCCAGCAATTGTATGGCCTGATGTATGAATAGAAAGAATATGAATAGAAAGAATATAACATATACCTTCCTCCTTCTGTCCCACTCTTCCATTTGCCAAGATTTGGAATTACTTGCAACATGTATAATTTAAATGCAGATAAAACACAACAGATAGGCCTGCATGTAAATAAATTATGAATACAATGGTGTTGCATTTTCATAATACAAAAAAACATACAAACTGTAGTTAAATGTTCATTGAAACAGTTGTATTAAATACTGCCTTTCTATTGAAAATATACTTCTGTTCCTACACTCAGCAATTACATCCGATGCTCTTCAGGCTCTGAAAACAATATGCCCAGATGCTGCTTTGTTGACTAAAGAGCAGGCAAAGTGCACAACATGGAACAGACACAGAGTAGGACGTATAACTGGAAGTACTTTTAACAGGGTTGTTAGATGAAAGCAGACTTCAGTTGAAAGTGTGGTCAAACATGTAATGCAGTATGACACCAAAGAGCTCACAGTACCATTTTGACTAGCGACAACACCACCACTATGCTACTAGCCTAAACCCTTTACTCCGGTACGAAGACCGCGGGTCTTTTGCCCCCTGGTTGCGTGTGCAAGCAGTGATGACGTCGCAGAGAAATCCATGTATACAGTCACCACTAGCAGTATGAGATGATCTTGTAGATAAATCTTTTTTTTAATTTCCAGTGACATAGCCTACTGCTAAGGGATAATGCACATTAACCACATCACCAAATAATTAGACTAAATATGTGACCAAATATGAGCCTTCTGCTAAACAAAAAAAAATGACCATGACAATGTACAAAACAATCAGCCTGATATCAAGATGTGGCAACAGTATTACAGCCCTAATATTAATATTGAGTTATTTAAATTTGCGCATTCGGGAGTTCCCTGCAGCTTTTAGTCGTGTTCAATTCGCACAATTTGACCATCAGAAACCTGCTTTGTTTGAAAGTGACTTTTGTGCAAGCTCTGCATGATTTGAATATCGACCTGGTTCTGGTTTTAGAGTGTAAGGACCACCCATTGGCCCAACGACGGAATCCAACGGCATGGGTGAAGGTATAATGCGTGTATGTCTTTCCAGCGCTCCAGTGAAGTTCACTTAATTTATTGGAATTTAGTTTAAATATTACTTTAGCTCTACGCTTAATCTGACTCCAATTTCAAATAATCACCTAATTTAGATTCGGTTTCGCATTAGAAAATCATAAATGTTGATTATTAATTAATTCAGATCTTTTCTTATTCTGAGTTTCTTGCATTTTCATTCATTAATTCATTATGAACCCAATGCCGCACAGAGATCACGTTGGCCAGATCGTGTTTCTCACGGACACAAACCTTGTCAGTTCTGAATTTAGTCAGAGGGTGCAGGGTTAGCTAATACCTCTTAGGACGGTTGCCTATACTGCTCTCTCGTACAAAGAGTGTAGTTTACTTTAGCCATTTCCATACAACTTGCTAAGTCAGTGATAGACAGTAATCAAAAAGGTCTCCAGATGACGTGCCTACTGCTTCATTCATACATGCGCCTTTCAGTTTGACCTACCCTGCAAGATTTGCGGTAGCACCAGACTCCTATAATCTACTAAAATAATGATTTCAGAATACTTCAGAATAAATCAAGATTTAACATTTATTTGTCAGGTAAAAATGTATCACGTCAATTACACAAGTAAATGATTAAAAAAGCCAATTCAGAAATAATAAATGCATGACATCAATTACTCAAAGATGATTCTAAAAGTAAGCAATGCATTCCTGACAGAGACACACAGTAGTGTGTGAGAGCTTTCCAACGGGAAAGCACTGACACAGCACTGCATGGGGGGTTTTCCTGGTTACAGTTCCCAAAGACTGCTCTGTTACCTAGCCTTAAATACCCAGACCAGAACAAAAGGGTTGTACCAATATTTTTCCAGTGTGTTTTGGGTCAGTTCCTGTACCCCAGGGGGTAGCACCTGGTCTCGGGGGAGAGGGGAGATATCTTGAAGAAACATCACCCAAAGAGGAACACAGGATTCTCCTAAATCCTCAATCTTTCTCATAATACCAATGATTGCAATGAAATTAAGACCATTTTACCAATCGCACTGAGACATTTAAAATGATGTCAAACATGAAAAGGAAAACCAATAGATTCATAAGATACATCATATATGATATATAGGCATTCTTAGTGAACTTTTGGTGACTTGACTTAGGGGGAGAGGAGATGAGGGAGAGGGGGATGCAGAGATAAGGTAGGAGAAACGTTTGGACAAGACAATGTCCTGTGCTCTGTCTTTGCGATCTTCTGTCCAGGGTTTCTTGCTTTATGGTGAGTTTTATCTCAGCTGTTGTCTTAGCAGGAAAATCAGTTCTTACAAGAGTATGGATTCTCTCTCAGTATATGCTTGCTTGCTTGAACTGTTTTGGCGTTCTGATCATCAGCCTGATCAGGGTTTGCCCCTTTGTTTGATCTCTCAGTTCGTCTGACCTCAACTCTCATGATTGGATATTATATGCTGATGGACTGATCTGGATTTCGACCCCAGCCTGTTTGACTTTCCCTATGTCCATTGCCCAGAGTTGGGTTGGTGCCCAGCGGCTCACACTGCTTTTTTGTTGTAATAAAGTGAAGTTGAGCATTTTCTGTATTATTTCAGTCGTTCCTTTCAGAGAACGCAACATAAATAACGTTGATAACCTAAAACAAAGTAAACATAAAAAGAAAAGACTATTGCAAATTCTGTTTCATGCTACCTTCAATAGTGATTTACTTCTCAACAATCATAATGAGTACGTAATGCAGGTCATCCCCTATTAATTGTTTAGCTGACTCGCTGCGAGTTAAGATTGGATTAGGAGTGACGTTGTCCTTCGGTCCAAGATGCTTGGATAGGCTCCAGAATCCATGCTACCCTAGGAAAAGCTGTTTGGATAATAGATAGATTTCTGGATATAGATATAAGCACCTGGAATGGACCATTCCCAAAACTATCAACCCATCTTCCCCATTCCTAAAATTAGTGCTATGGCTGCAAAAGGCACTTTTGAGGATGTAGAAAAAAATTTACATTATTGTTATTCCATTTATTGGAAATGATGAAAAAGTGGCGGATATGCAACATTTGTCCAATAGCATCTGGTTTTAGTATTGTAATGTCATGTCTTATTATTCTTTGTCTCCTTAGTGGTATCACAATAAGCAGCTTGAGGAAGGAGTATATTCTAAGCAAATCCAGTGTGCACTCTTCCCCTCTTACTCAGGGAAGTCAGAGTGGCCTATTTTTGACCATGATGACACAGCTACAGCATTTCATCCTGAGAGGAGATAATGAGGGCTCTATTTTATCTTGTCTCTGGGTAAGAAGGTGACATTTATATTACTGTGGCGAATGGAGAAGAAACACAGGATAGACTAAAGTGACACCATCTTCTCCCTGGTGAACTATTGCACCCTTTCACAACATGACACTAGCTGGACTATTCTCAGGTAGCCTACCTGTCTCCGTGGCTGAGATTTGTATAAAAAAAATAAAAATAAAAAATAACCCATAAGTAGGTTTGTAGCCCATAGTTACTTACTTCCTTTCACCATCAATGTGCCTCCTCCCCCTCTGCACACACACATACACACACACACACACACCGTAAGTACAAAGATCAGGCAAGTGTGTATGTGTGTGTACGCTTTGGCTCATGAAGGAAAACTAAATTAAGAGGAGGAAAACTCATTTCCTGATAACTTACTTAGACAATCAGGGATGGAGAACTGCCCGTTCCCCTTAAACAGAGGAGAGGGAAAGAGATCGAAGTCATCATGGTACACTGGTTCAGATGTAAAGACAGGAAATAAAATGTTGTGTAATTATGCATTTTGCCTGAAATTAAAATTATGTTGAATATATGCATAGGGTGGTTAGAACTAGAAGTCTCTTACCCCCAAACTCACCCCAAAATGATTCAATAAATCTGTAAATCTGCCTCACTGAACTTCAAAATTGTGATGATGCCATTATGGCCAATTAGCCATTTTTTTTTGCCTTGACCCTTCTCCAGAGCTACCACACCATAGAGCCATTCTTACTCTACACCTGCGCATAATTATTTCTTAGAAGAACACGGGTGTGTCAAGTTTTAATGGTAATTTTTAATTTTGACGCTTGTATGGTGTGGGAGTGGCTTGTCACAATGACGAGCGAGAAAGGTTGCGTGGAGCAAACTCAATCTGAGAGCAAACAGAGAATGCAACAGTCACAGAGCTCATGATAAATTTAAATCACCATTGGCTATTCGGAGAAGGCGAAAACTGAGGGATTTGAAATTAATAATAATAATAATAAATTTTATTTCAGGGCGCCTTTCAAGACACCCAAGGACGCCTTACAGAGCAAAATTAAAACAGAACATTAATACTAGCCCAACAATCATATAATTTGTAAAATCAAATTAATAAGTACAATAAAAAAATGTAAGTAAAATTAAATCCCGATGAAAATCTATGTTGAATAAGCTAATCTAAACAGATGAGTTTTAAGTTGAGATTTGAATTGAAGAAGAGAGTCTAGGTGACGAATGTGAGATGGGAGAGAATTCCAAAGATGTGGTGCAGAGCGGCTGAAGGCTCTAGCCCCCATGGTGCTCAGTCTGAATGTTGGAACAGTTAAAATACCAGCGGTGGAGGAGCGAAGTGTTCGAGGAGGATTGTACGGAAGAAGCAGATCAGAGAGGTATGAGGGAGCAAGATCATGGAGAGCTTTGAAGGTAAGCAAGATAATTGTAGTTGATCCGGTAAGGAACAGGAAGCCAGTGGAGTTGAGTAAGGAGCGGTGTGATGTGGTCAGTTGATCTTGTGTTGGTGATAATACGAGCTGCAGAGTTCTGAATAGATTGCAGGCAATGGAGGAGTTTATTTGTGGTGCCAATGAGGAGAGCGTTGCAGTAGTCAATGCGGGATGTGATCAGAGCATGAACAAGGACCTGTGTATTGTGTAGGGAGAGGGAAGGTCGGAGTCTAGAGATGTTGCGAAGGTGAAAGTAAGCAGTCCGAGTAATATTACTGATGTGAGGACCAAAGGAAAGTGCACTGTCTAGGATGACGCCAAGACTTTTGACTTGGGAGCGGATGGGAATCGGAGGGGCTTCAACTGATATGGTGAGCAGGTGATTTTTGGAAAGTGTAGCCTTTGAACCAATGAGGAGAACCTCACTTTTATTTCCATTAAGTTTGAGAAGGTTTATTGACATCCAGCTGCTGATAGCTTTAAGACAGGAGGTGAGGGTGGAGGGGGGAAGAGAGGTGTTCGGTTTGGTGGAGAGGTAAAGTTGTGTATCATCAGCGTAGCAGTGAAACTTTATCCCAAAGTGACGGAGAATGTTGCCAAGAGGTAATATGTAAATGATAAAGAGCAGTGGTCCCAGCATTGAGCCCTGGGGGACACCATGGGTGACTGTAGATTTTTTTGATGTGACATTTTTCCCTGAATTAACTGTTTTCTATTATGTAAAAATGACCTGAACCAGACTAGTGCATTGTTAGCGATCCCGATGGCACCCAGACGTTCCAACATAATTTTGTGAGATATTGTATCAAATGCGGCAGTGAGGTCAAGCAGAATTAAGATAGATAAAAGGCCAGTGACTACGTTTACAAGCTGTCAATATTCGTGTTATGGTCGGGTTAAGGACACTATTCGGGTTTCTGAAACATTCGGAAGAACCCGTTTACATGCGTGAGCAGAGAGAGTTACTCCTGTATACATGGAATTTGTAATCAATTGGCAATATCCCGACGTAAACGGTGACGCACGGTTAGCGTCTGGACGTATGGACAACCTTAAGACGCAATATGCGTCAGTTCCGATTCTTCTTCCTGTATCCAAAGACAACAACAACAGCAGCAGCACGCGGATAATGGATAGTTCGGGGCAGATAGCGATCGCCTTTGAAATAGATCGAAATTAATTTCCTCCTCGCTCCAAAAGTATGGTGATGTGCTGCGTCTCGCCATGTTTACCTCTACTTCTTGTTTACTTCCGGTATACTGCACGCAGGTTTTTGTATGCGCCAGACGGAAGTTCCTCTACTCAAAAGACCAAGATTCCTTGCGAATAGAACATGCGCAGAACCCAAATCAATGTTCCTTTTGATGGGGATATGCCGATATGCGTTTACATGACCAAATATTCGGGTTAGAAAAGGGGTACCCCAGGTATAATATTCGGGTTTTTAAAAACCGATATATGAGCATATTCGGGTTTTTGGCGGTGTTTGCATGGCCGTGCGCGACCGGGTTATTGCTAATATTCCGGTTTTGAACGGGTTATTGGCTGCATGTAAACGTAGTCATTGTCAGCTGCAAGTAAGAGATCATTTGTGATTTTTACCAGAGCTGTTTCAGTGCTATGATTGTGACGAAAACCAGACTGAAAAGGTTCGTAGAGATTATTGTTGTGCAGGTGAGCTTGAAGTTGAGTTACTACTGTCCGTTCTAAAAGTTTGGTGATGAATGGAAGGTTGGAAATGGGACGATAGTTGTTTGGGTCATTAGCATCCAAACCTGGTTTCTTCAGAATAGGGGTGACAGAAGCAGTTTTGAGGGATGTGGGAACAGTGGAGGTAAGCAGGGAGGAGTTGATTAGGTTGATAGGTGAGATAGAGGGCAGGCAGGTTTTAACCAGGGTGGTAGGGATGGGATCAAGCGAACAGGAAGAATTCTTGGACTTAATGATGAGTCTAGTGATTTCTTCAACTGATGAAGGCTGGAAAGTTGATAGAATGGAGAAAGGTGGATCCAGTGTGGTAGTCCAGGATGGGCAGCTGTATGCAGAGGTAGCAGAGTTCAACTGGTGGTGAATATCGGTAATTTTAGTACAAAGAAAATCAGAGAATGAGTCACATTGAGCTATGGAGGTGAAGTGACTTGCAGTGTCAACAGGCTTATGTAGATTATTAATAGTGTAAAATAAAATCCGAGTGTTGCTTTCATTTGTATTGATAATTTCAGAATAAAAAGAGGATTTAGCAGCAGTCAAGGCACTTTTATATGAAACAAGATAATTAGTATACATTTGTACATGAACGGTTAGACCAGTTTTCTTTGATAATCTCTCCAATCGTCGACCCATGGTTTTCATATGTCGGAGTTCAGGAGTGTACCATGGAGAAGACCTGGTAAATGTGACTAAACGAGTTTTCAAGGGAGCTAAGGAATTTAGTGAATGGGATAAACAGTCATTGTAATGATCCACCAAGTTAGCAGTACAAAGTGAAGGAGATGTAGGACAAATAGAGGTATTAACTAATCTATTAAGGTCATCTGGATTAACGTTTTTAATATTACGGAATGATATGGAGCGTTTCAAGTTTAATTTAGGAAGTGACAAAATAATATCAAAGAAAATCATTTTATGGTCAGAGATGGGAAGCTCCATTGAATTTAAGTTGCATGGTGTCACTCCTAAGCAACAGACTAAATATAAAACATGGCATTTATTGTGAGTTGGGAAATTAATATACTGAGTAAGGCCAAAACTATCTAAAACTGAAAAACATTATTTAGTGCAAGTGTCAGTTTGTTTGTCACAATGGATATTGAAGTCACCCATTAAAATGATATTAGGACACAATGCACATAAATCAGATAAAATAGCAGTAAGTTCGCTAATAAAAACTGCAGAGGGTTTTGGAGGACGATAAATGGACACAATAAGAGTTGGGGTACGACCGTTCAGTTGAACAGTCAGGATTTCAAACGAAGACGGCTTTGTAACTGTGACTGGCGGGACTTTGAGTTTCTCGCGATAGATTAGAGCGAGACCGCCACCTCTTCCCGAGGGACGTGGTTTGCTAGTGTAAACAAACTCAGGAGGTAATGCATGGTTGAGGTGGAAGTAATCCTCAGGCTGTTCCCAAGTCTCAGTAAGACACAGAAAGTCGAGTTTTGCATCCACAATGATATCTGCGATTAAAAGTCCTTTATTGGAGAGAGATCGGACATTAAAAAGTGAACTCCGTGAACATTTTAATCCTTTAGATGGGGTCTAAAGCAAAGGTCAGCGGGGTCAGCAAAAAGAGGAGCTAGAACACTATGGTCAGCCTTTCTCTCAGTGCTGTGAGGTTTGCGGCGACCAGTAGACCAAAAGGAGCTGATGGAATTAGAGTTATTGTATGAGAAGTTCCTGCGGGATCCACGGTGGATGTATTTTGGTCGGCGGAGAATATCACGATGGCTGAGGAGGCAGGACGAGGCCGCTGAACGTAATCGAAGCCGGTGGAGTTCTGCTGCCGAGTAAGACAGCCGTAGAATGGCTGTTACAATGGTGACAAGCAGTATAATCCAAAATAGCATTTTAAGCATCCACATATTGCTGCCTCGGTGATGGTGCAGGATGGAAGGCTCAGACAGCAGGCAATAGACCAGTAGCATACAGTTGACGTGGAAGCAGTCAGCAGCAGGGTAAGTCGTAAATGTTGGCAGACATAAACTTAGGAAATAGTACTAATTCAAAGCAAACGTTCAACAATCAGCAGCAGGTTAAGTCGAATATTGCCAGATATAGACTTGGCATATAGTAAAATTCAAAACAAACGTTCGGTGAGCAGCGGCAGCAAGACACACCAGCGTTCACTCACCGGAGGAAGAAGGGAGCTTCCTGTTCCCCATCGCCGTCTTTTCCTGAGTCCGCGATGGTTTCTCAACCCGCCGCTGCAACTAGAAGCGCTGTTCCTGAGGTTGCAACTATAAGCGCCGTTCCTGAGTCTGCAGCCACGACCGCTGTTCCTGAGGTTGCAACAGTAAGCACTGTTCCAGAGTCTGCAGCTGCGACCGCTGTTCCTGAGGTTGCAACAGTGAGCGCTGTTCCTGAATCTGCAGCCACGACCGTTGTTCCCGAGGCCGCAACTATAAGCGCCATTCCTGAATCTGCAGCCACGACCGTTGTTCCCGAGGCCGCAACTATAAGCGCCGTTCCTGAGTCTGCAGCCACGACCGCTGTTCCTGAGGTTGCAACAGTAAGCGCTGTTCCAGAGTCTGCAGCCGCGACCGCTGTTCCTGAGGTTGCAACAGTAAGCGCTGTTCCAGAGTCTGCAGCCGCGACCGCTGTTCCTGAGGTTGCAACAGTGAGCGCTGTTCCTGAATCTGCAGCCACGACCGTTGTTCCCGAGGCCGCAACTATAAGCGCCGTTCCTGAGTCTGCAGCCACGACCGCTGTTCCTGAGGTTGCAACAGAAAGCACTGTTCCAGAGTCTGCAGCTGAGAGCGCTGTTCCGGAAGCTGCAACGCTAAGCGCTGATCCTGTGTCTGCAGCTGTGACCGCTGTTCCTGAGGCGGCAACTGTGAGCGGTGTCCTGTACCTGCTGCTGGAAGCATGATTCCTGAGCCTGCGGTTGAGAGGGCGAAGTCTGTTTCAGTGATGCCTGCCGTGAGAGCCGTGGCTGATCGGGTGGCTGATGCTGTTCTGCAGTCTGTTTCTGCACAACATGAAATGCCTATAGTTGTGGTCGCCAGAACATTGTCTGAGTACCTCCAGAATCTGATCCGGATCCTAGAGGTTCCCATCATACCTCCCATGTCCTGTCCGAAGCCCACCGTTTCTGTGAGCGCTGCACCTGATCCTGTCCACTTGAGCGCTGCACCTGATCCTGTCCCTGTGAGCGCTGCACCTGATCCTGTCCCTGTGAGCGCTGCACCTGATCCTGTCCCTGTGAGCGCTGCACCTGATCCTGTCCCTGTGAACGTTACACCCAAGCCTGTCCCTGTGAACGTTACACCCGATCCTGTCCCTGTGAGCGCTGCACCTGATCCTGTCCCTGTGAGCGCTGCACCTGATCCTGTCCCTGTGAACGTTACACCCAAGCCGGTCCCTGTGAACGTTACACCCGATCCTGTCCCTGTGAGCGCTGCACCCGATTCTGTCCCTGTGAATGTTATACCCAAGTCTGTCCCTGAGTGTGCTTCAGTCCCCACTGTCCCCGGACTTCCGTTTGTTTCCCATGCCGTGTCTCAACCCCGGACTGTTTTTCTGTCATCTCCTCATGTGTCTCCAGCCAAGTCCCCCCGGATTCCCCGTCCTCAGCCTTCGTCCCGAAGACCCAAGACCACCAGTCCTCCCATCCACCCTGGACTGTCTACTAAGGACTTTGTGTTTTCCCCACCACATCTGCCTTGTTTATTGTTTTTGCACCCCAACCCTGTAATTATTTATTCATGTTTGCCGTTGTTTTTTTGTCATGTTTTGTTGGTTCGTGTCTTTGTCACAGTTTGTTATGTCCCGTGTTTAGTTCCCCTTGGGAGCATCTGGTAGCCGCTCCTTAGGGGAGGGGTTCTGTCATGATTCTGCCATCTTGTTCCTGATATTCTCTCGTCTTGAGGCAGAATCATGACAGACCCATGTTTTCATGTGCAGCACATGGCCATTTGTTTGGGCCATGTGCTTGCGTTGTCTCGTTTCGTTACCCCGCCCCCTTGTTATCCTCGTCTTGTCATTATTGTCTAGTCAGCTTCACCTGTCCTTGTCATTAGTGTCTCCCTATATTATCCCCTTGTGTTTGCTGTCCTGTGTCGGTTCATTGTCAAACTTTGTCTTTCATTGCTAATCTTACCTGTGAGTACCTTGTGAAAAGTCTTGTCATTGTGAGCATTTATTTGAAGTATTGTTTATTTATTGTACAGTCATAGTCTAGTCTCGTCAGTCTAAGATTCCTTGTCCCGTCCGTGTTTCGCCCCCTCGTGGGTTTTGTTTTCCTGTTTTTTGTATCAATAAATCCTGTGTTCATTGCAGTCTGTCTGCATGTGGGTTCATCTCCTTGCATCTTCATAACAATGTCCTCAGCTAAGCTTGAGATCCTTTTCATCTAAACTGGTTATGTCGGTTAAGCATAGTAGTTAATGTTTATGAGCAGTAGGATAATTTCTCTCTTTAATTATGAGAAAGAACCATTCATCTGCAGTCATGCAGAACCGAAGCACAACCAAAACAATGTTCTTCTACAAAATGCATACAGTTTTGGTTTTTAACCAATAGAGGGCCAAAAGTTACATGTGTACCTTTAATATATAATATACAATTAATATATAATTATTACATTTAATATACTTATATAAAAATGTACAGTATAATACACTACACTCACCGGCCACTTTATTAGGTACCCCATGCTAGTAACGGGTTGGACCCCCTTTTGCCTTCAGAACTGCCTCAATTCTTCGTGGCATAGATTCAACAAGGTGCTGGAAGCATTCCTCAGGGAGTTTGGTCCATATTGACATGATGGCATCACACAGTTGCCGCAGATTTGTCGGCTGCACATCCATGATGCGAATCTCCCGTTCCACCACATCCCAAAGATGCTCTATTGGATTGAGATCTGGTGACTGTGGAGGCCATTTGAGTACAGCGAACTCATTGTCATGTTCAAGAAACCAGTCTGAGATGATTCCAGCTTTATGACATGGCGCATTATCCTGCTGAATGTAGCCATCAGAAGTTGGGTACATTGTGGTCATAAAGGGATGGACATGGTCAGCAACAATACTCAGGTAGGCTGTGGCGTTGCAACGATGCTCAATTGGTACCAAGGGGCCCAAAGAGTGCCAAGAAAATATTCCCCACACCATGACACCACCACCACCAGCCTGAACCGTTGATACAAGGCAGGATGGATCCATGCTTTCATGTTGTAGACGCCAAATTCTGACCCTACCATCCGAATGTCGCAGCAGAAATCGAGACTCATCAGACCAGGCAACGTTTTTCCAATCTTCTATTGTCCAATTTCGATGAGCTTGTGCAAATTGTAGCCTCAGTTTCCTGTTCTTAGCTGAAAGGAGTGGCACCCGGTGTGGTCTTCTGCTGCTGTAGCCCATCTGCCTCAAAGTTCGACGTACTGTGCGTTCAGAGATGCTCTTCTGCCCACCTTGGTTGTAACGGGTGGTTATTTGAGTCACTGTTGCCCTTCTATCAGCTCGAAACAGTCTGGCCATTCTCCTCTGACCTCTGGCATCAACAAGGCATTTCCGCCCACAGAACTGCCGCTCACTGGATGTTTTTTCTTTTTCGGACCATTCTCTGTAAACCCTAGAGATGGTTGTGCGTGAAAATCCCAGTAGATTAGCAGTTTCTGAAATACTCAGACCAGCCCTTCTGGCACCAACAATCATGCCACGTTCAAAGTCACTCAAATCACCTTTCTTCCCCATACTGATGCTCGGTTTGAACTGCAGGAGATTGTCTTGACCATGTCTACATGCCTAAATGCACTGAGTTGCCGCCATGTGATTGGCTGCTTAGAAATTAAGTGTTAACGAGCAGTTGGACAGGTGTACCTAATAAAGTGGCCGGTGAGTGTATATATAGTGTATTATACTGTACATTTTTTATATATAAGTATATTAGATGTAAAAGTGTTTTTTAATGAAAGCTTTTAATTTAAAAAGTTTATAAGATTAAAATTAAAGTTTAAAATTTTAAAATTATCCAAAATAATTTTGAGCAAGTACATAACTAGCCAGTGTTCAAAACTATCTGCTTGCCATAGCTCGATTCAAAACAGTAAGCTTGTAATACTGTTTTTAATTTCAGTGGTCACTAAGTTCAGTAGTCACTACATTTCTCTCCAAAACGGTAGGAAATTAAATTAGATTGAATGGAGGATTTTAACTGTGACAAGATGATTGACAGGGCAGTTTACAGTGACAGGATGCACGTGACAGATCTGTCCGTTAAAGATGACGAAGTAGTATGTCCCAAAGCTTGTCTACTCTTTTGCTACACCCTCAAAAGTATATACTTTTTCTTCACAAAAAGAGTACATAGCTACTAGCTAATAGTATGTAGGCGAATTGGGGCGCAGCCTCAGTTTGAGCCTGTGCAATATGCTAAGCCATCAGGAAGTGAGTGCTTCTAATTGGCTTCACTTTTCTCTGTTGAAATCTATGGGGTCGCTGTGTCCATTTCTTTTACTGTCTATGGTCTCGGCTAGTAGGATATGTTGCGTGTGAGGATGTTGGAGGTGGAGATTTTAATTTAATTTAATTTAATTTAATTTTCCTCTCAACACATACCCTAATTGAACTTTTCAATTTGATGGGAGATCCAGAAAGGTACAAACGACAATCACCAGTGCCAACTGGAGATTCACCCGTTGTAAAATGCAAAAGACTTCTGAGTGGCTACAGAAAAAAAGAGACTGCAACCGGCCCATGCGAAAACATTCTCCTCAAAACATTGGATTCATCTACGCTGTGCCGAGGCACAACCCACGTAAAGTTGATAATTCTGCGAATAACTGCAATTGCAGATTGCGAACAGAGATGGCGACAAAGAGGAAAAGCTACGGATTGCAGCTTTAAATTCTAAATGATTCCACATTTTAGAATATAGTGCTTTTTTATATTTTGTTTTATAACAAAGCAACAGCAGAATTAAATGCTCATCTCCGAGCAACTGCGTGTTGTAGTGTTTTTCAACAAAATGGTTGAGTGAATGATTCAACAACTCAGTCATAAAGACAGTCACTTGTTACTGGCGTTACAATGTAACCAAAAAAAACCTAAATAAAATAAAATAATTTAGCCAAAGAAGGGTTTACAGAGAGGTGTTACAGATAAAAAATTTAAAAGGGAAAATACAGTGTGGTCAATATCTCTGTGAACTCTTCCTAGCCCACATGGTAAATAATAAAATCAGTCAACAATTTTTCTCTCATGTGACAGCACTTGACAGAGGATTTGATATGTAATCTGTTCAGCCAGGATTGCTGAATGTATACTTTTGAATCAAATCAGCCCCAGACGCTGTTGACAGGCTGACGAGTCAAACTGTCATGAGATGAGGATACACATAAAAGTCTTGGATCCTGTGTTCCTACTTGTCTGTTAGCTTTCATTCTTTAGACCTCTTTAGGCCTACTCTCATGTGAACTGAGGGTGGGCTGAAAATAAACACCTATTAAAGCCATTTTATTCCTGTTCTTCAGAGAACCATGACAGCATGAACTCCCTGGACCATGTGCTTGTGAGATATTTTTGGCACAGATTAGAGCACGGTAACCCATGACAGACACAATAATATGCCAAAGGGGGCAGGGAGACATGGGCATCACCTAATTGTTGTGACGTCAAGATACTTCAGTGCATCTGTAAATTGAGTTTAGCACATTTGTAATGGCTATCACAGAGGGGATGTGGATTGTCTTCTTTTAATCTGAGAAACCACTGTGTGGCTGCAGGCCGTGTTTGATGTGAAATGTCTATGATATGCTTTAGTTGCATGTCCTATTACACACAAGAAATGTTTGCTTTTGACCAAAATGTTCTTTTACAAAAGGCAGATGAACTGCTGAACAACATCTTTAAATCCTTCTGCGGCTATTAGACTGAAAATCGTTGTGTTGCTGTTGGATTCTCAAAGTATATGTATCAATAGTTTTTTGAGCTAATACTAGTCACAAAAAAGTGTACAATTTTACCCTGAATCATTATTTTTTTACCCCGAAAGTCTAAAAAATTAAAATTAAAAGAGCGTTCCTGTAACTGGGTAAAAACTGACTTGCTATAAAAATTCACCAACTTATCTAAAAAGAAAAGTAGAAGGATGCTATGTTTGTAATTGTGCCTATATTTTGCATACAAACTGTAAAATGAAAATAAGAGCAATATTTGGAGAAAATAAATTGTATTATTTGATCATGAATTAAAATACTTGATATTTGTTGAAAATACAAATAATTGTTGTTGAAACAATTTTACACAGAAATTGACTAAGCAAATTTGACCATTAATTACTAAGTAACATTGAATTAAACATGAAGGTTTGAAAGACTGAAATAGAAACATTCACCAAGAATATTTATGTACAACTTATAAGAGTTTTTTTTTTTTGTGTGTTTTTTTTTTACAGTGTACCAATAATCTTCTTTAGGAATTTGTGTTTTCACATTTTAAGGGTTAAGGTGAATTTAGCTTGAAGCTATACTGTACTTACATGGAAATACTGTTAGCATGCTAAAAGAATATGGTACGGAAATGGCATTTTATGACAGGGTACAGTAGAATAATCTAATACTGGTGAATGTCTTACTATATGCTCAAAAGTACATTCTCTAAAAGACAAAGAATATATACTCTTATTGGTACTATGTATAGCAACACTGTGCTTAGAAGAACACACCATTCAATGCACCCAAAGTTCAAATGCACAGTATGTTGATGACTGTAAATATTTCACTGCATATGTAAAAGCATCCATGCATACAGAGCTGTTGAGCACTCATCCCAATTAAAAATACTGGCTCATGGCATGCTGAGATATTTTTGTTTTAAATAACTCTAAACATTCTTGATTATGAATTGGTTCTGCACTGTATTATTATACTCCCACGAAGAGCAGATAGTTCTTGTTAAAGATCCTCTCTTCCCTCACAGGCTTTGCAGCACAATCAGTCTCATCACTCTTCTCCATCCCTTATTCTGGTTTATTTTAGTGTCACTCCGGAGGGGAATGGGAGAGACTAGTAGGAGGACTCTCTTCTTGTTTCGAGTAATTGTTTTTTTCTTATAGCTTCAGTTTTTTTTTTTTTTTAAGTCTTTAATGATGAACTGTGCCATTATCGAATAGCGTGACAGTTACTCAGTTAACTTATATTAATGTTAATATAATAATGTTGCCCCTCAGCTCCAGGTCCATAGTAACATGATCCAGATGGGGGCAGACTTACGTCAAAATAACATGAGAAACTCATCTTGGATGTGTGGAAAGATGTTATGCAAGTTCAACATGAGGTGTAAAACAGAGTCCTACCTCCCAAAATTGCAAACCAGAAGCATTTTCACAAGTTTACTCAGACTTTTGAAAGCATGACAGATAGATAGATAGATAGATAGATAGATAGATAGATAATATCATTCAACATAGTTTACCTGTGTGCTAATCATTCCAGAGCAGTACAGCATACTAAATGAGGATAAGGTGGGGAGGAGCTCCTAGCCTATCACAACCATGCATATAGGAGTAAATCTCTCTCCTCTCTACCCCCCCCCCCCCCCCCCCCTCTCTCTCCTCTCTCTCTCTCTCCCTCTCTCTCCCTCTCTCTCTCTCTCTCTCTCTCTCTCTGCTCTATGCCCAAATGTGACTTAGCTGTGGCTCTGGTCTACATGCACAGCAGTAGGAAAGCAACTGACACACAGTGATCATCTCTGCTGGCTCCCTGGTTAAATCTGCGTGGCGACTTAACACAGAGATTACATCTGCATTAAGAGCACTGTGTTTCACCAGCAACTACACAAATTGATTAGAGCCTGATGCTGGATTAGTATTAGATATTAGGAGGATCATTTCTCCAAAGCGGGAGAAGTGATTAGACATCAGCATGCTGTGCGTTTCTACATAGCGAGAGATCAACCTCAGCTCTTCCAATGATCCAGTTTTTCAAGTATTCAGTTGTGTCTTCACTGTGCTGCCTCAAGCAGAGCATATGATGGTCTCCAAGGACTCCTCAACTACTTCAACTGGTTTGACTCTCCAGTATTCGTCAGAGAAATAATTAATTTGAACAGAGAACAGCAGCAAATGAATTAGTTGGATGTCAGGTTATCTGCAAAGTTTGGACAGGTGAAGGTGTGTGCAGTTTCAGAGGGAGGGGAGAATTTTGGAAAAAATCCCTAACGAGAGTGCTTAAGGAGAACCTGGAGAGATGTCCAAACCTTCACGTCTGGTCAAACCCTCCAAGCAATCCCGAAAGGAACCTCAAGGGAACCGTTCACACATGCTGGTCGTCGGGGAGAGGTTGATGAGGGCTGGCAGTGAGGGCAACCTGGTGAGATCCACACCAACCCAGAAGTCTTCTGCCACCAATCCAGTGGGATCCAATCCAGGTATAACTGCTTCATAAATCTAAATGTTGTTAGCACTAAAGCTTGTGATTATATTGATTAAATGTATCTGTGTATATGTCACACTACAAAATATTACACATATGACCATGTACACGCATAGATGATTACATTTCCGCCATTAGTTTAGATCACCCGTCTGAGGAGCTATTGTCCAGTATTCCTGACACCAGCACATGAGTGCGCTTGTATAGTTTGGCTGATACTCCCTCTATATGGGGAGATTAAGACAGGGGTTTAACCCTCACTGTTCACTCTGCTGATTAGTTACATTCCCCTCCTCATCATCAAATTCTCTCACATCACTTGATCTCATTGATGCTAATCAAACCAGCCACTCTCAGCTAGACTCACTGAGTTACTCATGTTTTTGAAAGTGATTGAAAATGTAGATGAACGCAGCTATATTTGCAAAGCTGGTTTAAGCATAACAATGAATAAAAATGGTTTATGAGCCATAATATTGTATCAATCTCTATGTAATTTCTGACTGATTTTAATGACAATTCATGTTTATTTTCTAATCTCAGCTATTTAATACATGAACAATGACATATGTGTACTTATGTGCACTGATCAACATTTATGCCCAAAAAAGTTTTGAGGAAACTATGTGATGTTCAGAGAGAACAGCAGTAATGAGAAGATCTCTGAGCTGATGTCAGAGCAGTTGACTTGCAAGTTCGGTTAGGCAAAAGTTTAGAAGAACTGTCACCGCTCTAATTAGGTCCATTTAGCAACCACATGGTAGCTAATGGGTACAAGGATTGAGCCTTTTAATTCAAGTATTATTCAAACACAAAAACGGTCTTGTGCTTTGTCCTTGCAAGTTAGAAACACTTCACTTCACAATAATACCACACATATCAAATATGCCCTTTATACCCTAATTTAGCTGAGTAATTCAGTCCAAACTCAGTCAGTTATGTTGTAAATAATAATTCAATAATATTCACATTCAGTATTCAGTTCATAGGGGGCATAATGCCCTACAGTAACAGCATTAAATAATATTTAAATCTATAACATATATTTAAACCTAAAAAAAAAAAAAACCTCAAAATTCTGACTTTTTTCTCACAATTGTGAGGGTTGAATATCGAGTTTATATCTTGCAATTCAGATTTGCAATAGAGTTCTACAACCATGACGTCCAAGAATAATTCGCCCCTGGTTCCCTTGAGATTTTCCTATGGGGTTTAATAACTGGGTTTTTCAGTTTATGAGTAAAATAAAGCGTGTGGTAAACATAACTTGACGATACTTGGACATTTTGTTCAACAACGGAAATGTATGTGTTTCTAATGAGTAACTATAAGACAGTTTGGGGTGTGAGCAGTTTACGCTGTAGAACAAAACGTCAAATTAACACATTATCAAGTTATGTTTACCAGACACTTTATTTTACTCATAATTAGAAAAACCACATTATAAAACGTCATAGGAAAATCTCGATGGAACAAGTGGCGAAAGTCTTCCAGGCTTTAATGTCATCCCTGTATCATTCTATTTGTGAGTAAAGTTGTGGTAAGCATAACTTGATACTTGGACATTTTGTTCTACAACGTAAACTGCACACACTTGCACCAAAATGTTCTTATATTGTAACTTATTAGAAAAATCTGTTTTCAAAAATAAAGACAGCTTCAAAATTTGCTGTTTCAACATGGGTGTTTAGTGTATGTAATTTATGTTGTAGATTAAAATGTCCAACACTCTTGAAAGTAATCTATAATAATAATCTTTTCAGAACTGTTCACTTAAAGGTTCATTGGGGAACCAAAATGCTTCTTATATGGCATCGCTATACGAACACCCACTCGTATAACGAGGTGAAGTATTGTCAAGTTATACTTATTTTACTCATAAATTGAAAAAAAAAAACATTATAAAAACCTATAGAATCCATTTGTCAACTAGTCTACTGGGTTTTGAAGTCCCGGCTGCAGCAGTCTATTACCCTTTTTGCTTTGCTCGCAAAACATGTCACCAAAATGTTTGCAGACATTTTTATTTCAATGGTAATTTATGTATAGCTATATATGTACTACCATTTAAAAGTTTGGGGTCAGTAAAAAACAACAACAATTTATTACAGCAAGCATTCGTTAAATTGATTCAAAGTGAATTTGAATTTAACAATACTATTACAACATTGTTTTCCTGTTATCTCTGTAAAGTTGCTTTGAAACAATTTGTATTGTAAAATATATAAATATATAAATAAAGGTGACTTGACTTGACTTGAAGACATGATTACAAAAAAATTCATTTCAAATAAATACTGTTATTCATCAGATCGGTTTTCAGCAAAATATTACGCAGCACTATATATATATATATATATATATATAGTTATTACATATCTATTACTACAGTACAGTTGCTGTTACAGTATTCATGATATATATTTATTCATGTATAGCGCCTATTTATGTTATCAGTTTCCAGTGACTTTCAAATGCCAAAATACCTTTCTTTCACTTCAATGATTTTCACTCACACTGCTTAGAGAGGTATGAGATTGAAGGCACAGCCTTAAAACCATTGTCCCCTGCTGTCACCCATTCCCTCCGACGGGTCTGTTAAAACAGAGATTTATTCCAGAGACAGCACCAATCCTGCCACGCTGCTGAAGATACAGTACATGACATTTCCACAGGCACAGAATCCAACACAGCGTGGACTCTCAAGAGTTCTTTCTACCCTCTGAGGCTCCAAATGTGCTGAAAGAGATTCCTCTGAAAAACCTGCAGCACCAATTTCCCTCATGAGCTGCCACCTAATTTTAAAGCCTCTTTTCTTGTGGCTATCTGTGCACTGAACTGCAGCCCATGTTTATAAAGAATGTATTTTTTCCTATTCAGCTGAACTCCAAATTGCATTTTTAGCAAAAGTTGCACCTGAGATTTGAGGGTTTGTTAACTAACTATTAGTAGGCTACGAACTCATGTGACAGTAGATGAGTTAGTTTCATATTAGTGTTGTTTTTTCCTGTAGGAGGAATGTTTCCAACAAGAGAATAATCAAACACACTGGCCTAAATGATCCTTTCTCTTTCTCTCCTAATGGGTTATGTGCAAAAAACTTTCATATTCTGTAAAACAGGTTGCATTGCATCCGGTTCAGATCACTTCATTAATATAGAGCTGTTTTACTCAAAATGCCTTCAAAGGAGCTACCAAAGATGAGCCATGTCCATGTCCAAACATGTCCATTGCATATGTCGATTGATATCTTATTTTCACTAACACTTGGATTTTAAAATTAAATAAAATGCCAACAATTAAAATAGGCCAGGTTAGCTGATTATTTAAAGTCCATATACATCACCTTCAGTTCATACTGCTGTTAACACTTTCTCTGACAAACAGATGCGATGAGACATGTTTTCCTTTTTGTTCATGTGGACATTCAACATAAAGCCTATTAGCATTGGAAAGTCAGATTTAAACTTGTGAATCTGTTTATTTATTTCTCCCACATGTAGCATTAGAAAATCAGGATCTTTCTATTAAGACAGTTCATTCAGACTGTTCATGTCAAGAACATAACTTATATTTTCAAACCATAGATTCACAAAATCTCACTATGAAATTTGAATAGCATTTGGAGGCTATTACATGGATAACCCCCCACCCCCAAATTACCAGCCCTGCGCTTAAGTAACTTCAAGCTAGCTACTTTTTATTTGTAAATATATATTATGATTGCCTTTTTAGTGCTAGCCTGGGGAAAAGAATAAGAAATTCATTTAAAAAAGCAAGTGATATAGGCTAGAAGAAATGGTGAAGAAATCCCAGGCTGGAGATCATTTGGGCCCCTATCTGCTAAATAGTGTGATTACATTTTTCTTCTCTGCAACTGTATGGCAAAAATTAAAAGTTCTCAGGAAAAAAAAGTTCCTCTAGAATTAATGCTCATCACAGCATAAACCCTATAAGAGAGAAACCGGATGTTTACACTACCATTAGAAAACATCACTTTAGCGACTCTAAAATGTGTTTGCCTTATCATTAAAAGCTTAAAATTTCACTAAATAAGCTTACTAAACGGCTTATTGTACACAGAAAAATTAAGATGTCTTCATCTTGCTACAGTGAACTGAACTTTGAAGCTCTGTAGTTATATAACCTCCCCGCATCTGCCTCTGATGCACTAATGTAATACAGGAATTAGCCAGATCGTCATGTGCCGTTACGTCAGCTTAATCAGCAGGAAGCGATATGGTTTGACATCAGTGTGATCTCACACAGGATGTGTGCATGTCTTATCCCGTTCCTCTCTGCTGCCCTGTCCAACCTCATTTTTGTCCCTGCCACCAGCTTAGCTCTGTAGCATTCGTGTTTTCACAGCTTTGGAGCAAAACAGTACAGAAAACACAAGAGTATGCAGAGCACAACAACCTCTTCTAAAAATAAAAATAAATAAAATAAAACAGATTTTTAAAATTATGAAGCTTATTTTTTCCCAAAGATTCAATCCTGTGTCCACATTAACATTCCTGTCATTTAGTGGCACGTTCTGCATGGAAGAACTGCAGAATGCTGGTTAATATACTGGCCACTTCTGTGCAATTTTCTGATAATGATTTAGAGTTTAAAGCTGCTGTGAGCATGCGTTCAGTCTAATCTCCAATCGAGTTCAGTTTGTCTGTTTAGTTGCTGAGCCCAGGAATATCAGTCCTCACAGTTGAACCAAAGATACTTCAAAACTTGAGTGGGCCAAGATCCACACAGCAGAATGCTTAGCTTGGCCTCTTCACACTGAGTTATTAAAGATACACCATATGTTGTTTTTCACTCTTCACACACACTCAAACAAGGAGTGAGATGCATTTCCAACAGTATGATTTGGTGGTTTTGTGGCTTTAGCACCATATAGCTGGTTTTGCTATTTTCAGCACAATTTTGTGTCACGGTCATGCCAGTTAAAGTCTGGCAGATTGAGTGGACTTAGGCAAAATTTTGAATGTTTACAACTCTCATGCCACTCCCCACTATCAACGAATACCCTCCCACAGAGTTCGTGCTCGTCAGTGCGTGTGCACCAGATTTTCTGTGAACGCGCCCGTCTCATCAGCATCCATCAACATTCTTCCAAAAAGCCGAACTTTATCCCTTCATCTGGACATGTTTATACACCTAACGTTCCGTTCACACGGATTTCTGTGCAAACAAAGCTAACGAACCTGCCCAACAAGTGCTAACGTTAGCTATCCATACCAACACATTTGGGCAAACATACTTAGATTACTAACATAAACACTAAGAAATAAAGTAACTGGTTGATAAAGCACAATTACCTGTCGAGAAGAAATGTTGCAAGCTCTGCATCCAGCTTGAACCCAATTAAATCACGTAAATCTCTCCACCTTTCAAAATGCCGATCCGATTGTAACTTGCGCGAGGGGTGGCGTGTGCACGACCTGTGATTGACAGTCAGATCTCATACCCCCTGCGCTGATTGGACGATTTTTGCAAAACAAATAACATGCTCCAGGTGGAGTTAGAAGCTCAGGTTTTTTCTAAAACCACTTTATTTATGTTGTTCTGTCGGATTAGTGTCGATTTCACTGAATATGATCAAAAAAAATTTGACGTCAGCTTTAAGTAAAAGTTACAGTGCAAATTTACAAAATAGGTGACAAGGGACCCAGTATTAGAAATTTTCAATAAGGAGAGAGACCTGACATTAAAAAGCAAACTAAATGCAAAATTAACATTTGAAGCTCAAAAAGAACTTGCTGTATGTAAGAAATCTATTTCAATTAATCATAAAATGGCCCTGATATGTCACTAGACATTAAGAAATCATGTTCATTGTGAGCTGTATGTAAGAAATCTATTTCAATTAATCATAAAATGGCCCTGATATGTCACTAGACATTAAGAAATCATGTTCATTTCAAATACTTGTATCACTGACAACAGTAGTCCGGCCAGGATATTGTCATTTAAAAAGTGAAGTTGCAGCCCTCAACTCATGTTGATGTTGTCATGTTGTGTTTTGGTCTGATGCTCCACCCTCCACCGATCTACCAATCACGAAGTCAGTAGTGTTGCGGCATCCAGGTTGCCAGCTCTGCTCTAGTTACTACAGCTGCAGCTCGTTGTAGCATAGGTTCCTGCTGGATCCTGCAGCCTATCTGGCAACCTTGAGTCAGGGGGGGAGGGGGAGGGGATACACCGCTCTACAGTCATTTGAAAGTGATTGCAGTACCAGTTTTGGCCACAATCTTACATACGGCTCCTTTAAATCTTATGAAAATATTTCAGATAAATGAAAATAAACAAATAAATAAAATTGTTATTATTTTTCCTCGACTTAAAAACTTTAACAAAGCCAAATATAAGATATTTATGATTTATTTACTTTGATTTTCATTTGAGTTGCCGGTAAATTTAGCTAGAACAACCACTAAAAAAACATTTACTCTCAATGCAGTGTCAGGCAAACCATGCTGGGAACTACAGACCTACTACCCAGTTAGTTATGTCAAGAAAAAATGATTCATGTTGTCCCAACAAAAAAATACTACGTTAGTTCGGTTAAGTCAGCTCACTGTAACAAAGAAACTTGAACAAGCAGCAACGATCTTTTTTTTTTTTTGAGTTGGCATCTTTTAAACATAAAAACATCCTGACCTAAATCATTATCAGAACCATGCAAAATAATTGGCAAGCCACAGATCCATGAATGAATAAATTAATTGTAGATAAGTAACAAAACATCTCCTATATGACTTGTTTGTTTGTTGTTCTCTAGAAAGCGCTATGAAATTCCTACAGCGAAAAAGTATATAAAATGATTTATACATTTATATCTACTCCCACTGGTATTTTAACCAAAGGATATGATGCAAGCAATGTTTGTTTTTTTACTACAATGGTACACTTATATCACAGATTTTATTTTATTTTTTTACAGGTGTGGAAAAAATCAACTAGATAAAATAATAAAACCAACATTTGCTGTATTTCATAATGTGACGCGTTTTGGTAGTGATAAACTGCTTCAAAGTGTATAATGAGCCAAGAACAAACTAGTGTACATAACTTGAGCTCTTTATTACTGCCCATGCATCCTCATTTGAAACTTTAACTTTTTTTAATGGCTTTTATTGCACAGCAATGAAAACAGAATACGTCATCTTTATGCTTGGCTGCAACTGTCCTTTTAGATACAACAGATGCTGTCAAATCACAGAAGCATCTTGTAGCTGTCATACAAGGACAACACAAAATTTCCCAATGCTTCAACTGCTGCCAAACAAGCCAGATCTAATTGATCAAAAGCCACTGTTTTTAACATGTCACACTGTTCCTCTTTATAGCTATCCAGGTTCATGTCTAAGCCCTTGTCTCGACAAACAATAATGTTTTGAGTGCTTTTTCATTTTCTTATATATCTTTGTAACCACCTGAATCAGAGAAGTAAAGTCTAAAAATTCCTTCTGTTTTAATGCAAGTCTTGTACGATGTAGGTGATTTTAAAAGAATGCATTTTGTAGCTGGATGCATTGCATTGTAGTCAAAAGTGTTTATTTATTTATTTGTATAATGGGCATTTTCAGCCATTGATAAATTACAGATTTAGATTACATTTGTCACTGGTTAGTCTGTCCAGAAAGGCTGGTAATTTGGTACTGTACACTGCCTAGTCCCCAGGATGGTTTTATGTCTTTAGGCACAGCATTAAAAAAAAAGAGATTAGAGTCCCTCATTCCTGCTCTTTCAACCACCTCACCATTGCTCTCTGTCAGAAGCTCAACACAGGAGCAAACAGCAGAGGAACGATACTTCTCAGGACCATAATGAATTTCTCCTCCGCTCATCTGTGCTGTTTGTGATGTGTGCTGTACACGCTCACTGAGAGTGTAGTGAACCATTGCAACATGGCAGTCCAGAGGACCCTGCTCCAGGGCACAAGTGAACTAGATCAATCAGCTTGGCTTTGTCAACCTAGGAAAGCCCTCCACCACCACCATTACATCTGTGTCCCTCCCTGCACTGTGCTGCTTTAAGGTGTCACATCCTTTTGGCAGCCTTTTTCTTTTAAATCAAAACACTGACTGAGACAGTTCTTCAAATACATCCTTTATGTCTCCTATTAATCAGTTCATGAGTGACTCAGGGGCATTTCCTCCGAGGAAAGATCTCCTAAAAAAAAATGGATAAGAAAATAATCTATATTACAAAAATAAAACAACACAAATATCACAATCTGTGACATAAAAAAAAGTGTAAAAGTCACTCGTTTTTATAAAGTAACAATGTCCAACAGCCCATTTAGTTTAAACCCTCAAAAGGTGTAATTTTTTCCCCAAACCATTTTACCAGAAATCCTGCCCTGCAGCAATTTCATTGGTTAAGGTTAAGGCAATACCTCCATAGCGCTGTGATTGGATATGATCGGTTATGATTGGATATGATTGGCCACTGGTGTTTGCTAATAACAAGGGTTTCTGAATTCTACATAAAGGCCCTTTATTTTAAAGTATTTTAGCTAAATGTTAAAAGTGATGGCTTCCAATTATTTATGTAATGTTGAATGGCTTTAGTTATTCATTTTATCACCTGAAATTGATGAAAAGAAAAATCCATTTTACATCATTATCAGTATCAGTGATGGCCTTCATTCATAGTATTTAATAAAACAATACTTAAAATATACCATCTTTATGTTGTTTCTACACTGATATTGGCATTCAGTTTGAAAACATGCTTTAACAAATATTGGCAACAGTTGGCAACACTAATACATTGTTTTAGACTGTCTAAGACATGTACATGCACACTGAACAAAGCTGAGTGGCGCTGATTTGCAGTCAATTCTCCTTTACTTAAACCTGAAGTCTCAAAGAGTTTTGTGAGTGTGTCTTGTATCCTAGAGACCTGGTGTATTTATACCCTCCTTATGGGTTAGCTTGGAAACAGAATACCATTAGTGAAGAGCTTAGAGGTGTAAACTTGGCTGTGGCAGCTCTTAAGTCTCTCATTGGTTGAATAAAGCTGACCTGCTCAGGGACTTTTATCTGTGTTGTTGGTGTCTATCTAATGGTGCTGAAAGAGGAATGACTAAAAATATGATGTCCTCTGGGCAGCCCTTCATATAAATGTCAGTTTTGTCCATTGGACTGTATAGTTGGACTTTGTTCTTAGTCTTTCTTTTAAATGTTAAAAGTGGTTGGAGAGAAAGTTACATGATATAAAAATTGCAGTTTTGAACATTAAAGCTGCTGGTAATTTTGAGACTCTTAAAACCTAGAATGATTTCTGAAGGATCATGTGAAATTGGAATAATGCCTGCTGAAAGTTCAGCTTTGCCATCACAGAAATAAAGTACAGATTAATATATATTAATTTTAAATTGTAATAATATTACAGTTTTTTTCTCTATCAATATTAAGAGAATTCTTTAAAAACACTTTAAAACATCTTACCCAACACCAAAATGTTGAGTGTTAGTGTATAATACAATATAAATGTATGTTGTTGAGATACTCATTGTGTAGGCATTGTTGCTTTGGCTCAAAGCCTCGTTGATTCTTTCTTTCTCGCTCTATCTGGGGATGGACAGGAAGAGAGGGTGGAGGAAACAGCAACAGAAGTTGGTGATTAACTACAACAAGCAAAACCCTTTCCAATTCCTGCAAACAATGGGCAGGTGTTGGAAATATTATATGAAAAACAATGAGGAATGGAATTTTTAGCATCTTCTGAGAAACATCTTGCTATCCCACTTTATTAAGGTGGGGGTGCAGAGATCAAAATCAGCTCTACTGCTTTAAACTTTGTTAAAAATGTTGTTGAAACCTCTGTTGTTGTCTGTTCAGGGTCACAGGTAGGGTTTGTTGCTGAAAAACGAACCCCTTGCTGACAGAATGAGAGCTGTGCTTTGAAACGTGAAGGAATGCTCTCATTGGCTTTATTGTGTTCTTTGTCTTAAACCTCTGATGCCGTAACCTGTGTCCAAACCCTCTGGAACCACAAACATAAACACTTCTTATAACTAATTGTCTATACCTTTTAGTCAGTGATCTCTCTGTCACCTCTGTCCTGTGTTTGCTGATAGTTTACAAAGGTTAGTCTCACAAGACCCTCCTTTTTGCTGCATCTCTGATTCACACACTCTCTAACTTACATAAATTTCAGCTCTGAAGGGCAGAGAGTAGAGCAGTGCTTTAAAAAGTGAGCGAGACACTCATATATTTAATAGAGGGAGGCAGTGTGAGCCTCACACCGAGCAGGATACACATGCAAACATACTCAGAGGACATTTACAGCCGGTGAGTTTTTGTAGGACTGAATTACCCCTATAAATGTCAATTCATGTATAGGCACACATTTCATTAACTGTAGTTTGGGATGCTTCGGTATTATGTTTGTATTGTTGCTTAAGAACTCCTTTGCAGATATTGAACTTTGCCATTGAGATTTATTTTGCACGTTTTAACAACCAGAATCAGCCTGTAATAAAAGTGCTACAATGATTTAGACTTCAGCATTTTTGCAAAGCTTTTTGTAATTGAATCAGTATAAAGAGTGAGACATTTCAGATTTTGAAAAATCATTTTTACATGACAAGCATTCAATATATGTTTATGGCACTAAGAGCATGTCATACTTAATCTACCTCACTCTGTTGTACTGTTGTATTTAAGGTAAATCCTTATTTATGCACCACCATAAAAAGTGATAAAGTGATAAAGTATGTATGGTCATGTCATAATTCATATTCAGGTTATTAATTTTCAGGAATTGGGAGCTTGTATCATTTCAGCTGATTAATTTAATAGAATGATCGTTGAATTTAATAGATTGGCAGTTGCTAAAAAGGTATCAGAATGGAGCCAAAAGTTTTCACTTTTCTTGTTCCTCTACTCAGAAAATGTTTGAGTAGTGCTTTATTTTGGCGAACCACATATGTGCTATGATGTAGCAACAGGAACATTGTTTTGGCTCTGTCTCGCTTTCAAGATTGACATTGGCTGGCATAATAAGAGTGTGAAATGTGCAAAGTGGAGTGTTGCTCAACTCATTTGCAGTAAAGATGTTATTTGTGTTATATATTTTCACACATGCTGGCCAATTGATCGTTTCTTGCATTAGAGAGAGCAATAAAGCAGTCATCTCTGTTTAATCTAAAGTGTTGTCTTCTAGTAGGAAATAAGATGTCTGATAGCTTTACGGTCTGTTAAAAACAGATGCAGCAAAGCCCTTACAATTAGAAAACTCTTGGTGATAATATTATAACAATGAGTTTTCTTAATTATTGTTAAGAAAAGTTGTTAAGAAAAGTTAATTTGTTGTTTTGTTTTTGTTTTTTGTATTAAACCAGTTCAGCACAAACTATGGTCTGTTACAGTCTGTTAAAAACACTGCAGCTATGCAACAAATCAAGCTGGGAATGGTTCATAGCAAAGTATCCTTCCTCCAGTATTCCTACAATACTTAACTTTTGCACCTCTAGCGGTCGAAGTATAAAACTGCAAATTATTTGCGGATGAACTTTATTTAGCTAATTTTGTGGGTTGGGCTTAGCCTGGGAAAACCCAGACAAACTTCTGTCAAATTTAGATATGCTCTGCAAGTTAGTCTGGCGAAGAGACCATTCAAGCTCATTTCCAATCTTTCCAAATTGAGGCACCAATCACAGACGTTGAGGCGGGCTTTACACGATGACGACAGCGCAGCGACGGTGAATCAGATTTTGTACATTACAAAGATGGCTGCCGCCGTGGAACATCACTTGTTCGTATCAGCTATCGTGTCTGTTTTAAGCGATTTGAACGTTTCCTTTTTGTTAAAACCTGAGCAAAGAACAACACTCAGAGATGTTTCTCCGTCGCTCTGCATACGTCATCTCCTTCATCGCTCTGATTGGTTTTAGGTCTATCCAATTGCGCCCAGAGGCATTTGAGCGACGTTCGTTGGTGACGCCCCTTTGGAAATGAGTTGTCAATGAACCTTCCCCAGACCCCAACTCAGTTACGACTGAGAAGGGTCTGGTTTTACCCAGGCTAGGTTGGGCTTAGTAGCTTCAACAACTTTACAGCCTCATTAAAGTTGCTATGTAATGGAAGTACCGACAGATCTTTTCTTATTGTGACGAACATCTAAGTTTATTGGATTATCGAAAAAGAGAAAAAGTATGTTGGTGACTTTGTTCTGCTGTGAATGGATTTTGACATGGGTGTTGCTCTCAAAAATGAATGAAAGCTTGAAGCTGATTGGGGGCGGGATTTAAGGAGACAAAATTATTGGAGAAATCCAGCATACACACCAGAGAGAAGTTTGTCGTTTCACATGATCTACATTTTGATTAAACATTAGTATGGAAGTAAAATAATACCAAATGTTTTTGAAACAAAAAGCCTTGAGTAACTGTATATAAATAGGGAAAACGTGGAGGTGTTTGGTCGCTTCTCTGCTTGGATCCTATTGAATGAACTGGGCTAAGCTAAGTGCTAACAAAGTTTCGCCACGTGCCAGAGCATTTTAGTGCACGCACTGAGACGAGAGAGGTATGTATCAACTCGTCTTAGTTAAAGGAATGACATAGTTTAATATGAAAAAACGGTGGAGTATCCCTTTAAGCGCTAGATCTCTTATTTAATAGCAAACTAAATGAATGCTCTGTTAGTTTACTGCAGATGTTTTATTTATTAGTATTAGGTACATCCGTTCTATGACATTAGTATATTTTTTACTAACTGCATATTTACTTATTTTGCGTTATTGTACCCAGCACTTATGAAAATGCACTTCCGAATGCGTCTCTGTCTCCAGCACATTTCAAACCAAACTGACGCCCATGAGTGAGCCAACCTTTCAAACGAAAACCCACAAAAAAGAAACCAAGAGAAAATACAAACTTTCTGTCACTATTGCTCACACACGCAAACAAACGAATGCATAAACAGCAGGGCAGATTGTTCAGAGCTCCAAAAATAACATGACGTGGTCAACTTCTGAACAGAGCGCCCTCCACAGGTCAAGTAAATATAGCAGTCCTTCAGTTACTGATTGGATCAGTCAAGAGTAAATGGAGTAAAAAAAATAGGCAGAGTAAAACTAAAATATTTTTTTTAAATAATAATAATGATATATTATTATTGCATATATTTAATTAAATATACAATTAATACATTTCATTTGTACAGAAATATTTTCATAGGCACCACCACAAAAATATTATTTTAATGTGTGTAAACTGTGTAATGTGTGTAAAAAGTAAAATTGGGAAAATAATAGACCAGAAATATAATGACAAAAATGTTTATATATATATACTAATGTATATGTGACACAAAAATGCTGTTTATTATTTTGGCCGGTAAAAAATATGCTTGGCTGGTGGATGTTTACATCTACCAGTCCCCTTCGGACCCTGTTCAAAACATTTCAGACACATTTTCATTATTAAAAATTAAATAATCCATATTCACCTTTCATATTTCACTTCCAAAATATTACAACTTTTTAAAAATACAACCTATAATATTCAACAGGCAATTTTCGGTCCATTTAATTTCGCTATACAAATTCGCTTCCACAAAAATTCGACAGTAAATTCATCATTGACATCCAGGAACTGGAGGAAAAGCAGTAGATTACCGAGCATAATCTCCATCTGCTGTTAGTCCGCCTCACCAGCAGGGGGTGCAAGTGTACATTGCTACAGGCAAGCAGATGGACTCAGAATATGAATTTAATGAGCAAAGCTTCATGCAGTTTCCCTGTAATATACTCAGTGGCATAGTGGGTGGGACAGGTGTGTGTGTGTGTGTGTCTGTGTGTATGTGTGTGTGTGTGCGTATGTGTGTGTGTGTGCGTGTGCGTGTGTTGCTAATACAATGTTAAATCATAAATCAGACGTAGGCTAATGTACAATAACATTACGATGTCCAGCCATCGATTTAAATAGTAGCCTACATTGGGTTTCATCTGTCGTGTTTAATGAGATCTAATATGTTGTTAGTGCCGAGAATTTTCATGTGAACAAATACATAGATCCGACTGATTTACGAATGTACTTTAATGGTCGAGTGGCTTTTTAACTTTTGCCAAGCGTGTCAGAGGTTCTGGGTTCTAATCCGCACTCGTATAGTTTTTTCTTCCACACCAAAACCGATTATATTTATCAGTGGTTGTATATCAAGCAGGGACACATTTGTGTGCAGTTTGTTTTGTGATTTCACTGGAACGAATAGAGAAAAGAGTCTCCGCAACCGATTGAAGTGCGCGTCCGAGTTAAGACGAGGCCGCCGCGAGCCACAAGAGATACTGTATCCACGCCACTGATCGCAGTGGCAACGAGCACTTGATTTCAGAAACAACACATATCAGCGTTAGATCGCCTCTTATTTCAAGGTGCTGTAAGTGATGTCAGGCCAAAATATTTTTTGTCACATACAGCAAACATCTCCTCACTATCCGCTAGCTGCCTGTCCCCTGAACACACTGTAAAAAAAACGTGGTCTCTGTAGACACCACAGGCTCCACAAACGGCAACAAAAACAAACTGCTGCAACCCGCTCCACGAAACATAACAAACAGTGTTCCAGCCAATCACTGGCAAGAAGTATTTGAGGGTGGGTCTGGGGGGTTAGTGCGCGTGCACATGAGGGGGGTGTGTGAAGGAGAGAGAAGCATCAAGAGGGAAGTTTGAATAATGGCCGACACACGACCAAAGAGACGACGTTCCGATGATCAACTTACAAAGAAGAGGGAAAAGGATAAAGAACGCGCAAAGTACCGAATTTACATCGGTAAAGCATTCGAAAGATGGCGAGAACTCCGCCGGCAGAAGGGCTTCCAGTCCGACATTGGAGGAGGAGACGAGATGCGGAGGAGGGAGGGTCTAGCTAGCCTCCGTTTTGTTTGACAATAGTTCGAACGTCAACAAGAAGTGACGTCACCCAACATCGCTTAGAGCACCTTTAACAAACGAACGAAATGAATGCTCTGCTAGTTAACTGGAGATGTTTTATTAGGCTATTTTTATATACATCCGTGCTGCGAGAAATGGTTTCAAAAGTGGTGGGGTCTCTAAAGTTACATACGACATTACACACGTTTGTAACTTCAATAGCAAACTTCAATTTATTTGAATACATATCAAAAATATAAAAGGTGTGTAATCTGTGCATTATGCCTGACACCTACCACTTTTCTGTAAGTCATTCTCATTCATGCTATTGAAGTTAGAAACGTGTGTACCAATGTATGTCAAGCCAACTTTATGCCAGTATATCAATGGGAAACGCTTAGTGTGAAACTTTGCGCGTTAAGTTCATATTCTGAGTCCATCTGCTTGCCTATGCATAGTTCCCACAGGCCAATTAATGTCACGTGACCTCCCTGAAGACGCCATCTTTGAGGGCATAAGCTGCTGTGTTTACAAAGTTTTACAAGCAAATTTTGAATATTTCTTTCTGTTTATAATGTTACGAAAATCATGAAGAGACAAAGTGACAGAGATTATAAAGAGACTCTATTAACACAAGACAGAGAGAGGCACAATGCAAAAATTTCAGTCATAAATGGTGTGGATCCGTACTGAACACTGATTATGCAGCTTTGCCTCAGATACAGTATTATCATGTATTCGTATTGAACCGAAACGGTACGGGCGTCACGGTTCGGTGCATGAATATATACACGGTATAAAAATAAATAAAACTCGCATGCAAATTAATTAATGTAATGCGGAACTACTTTATACACGGGTTCTTTAGGGACATAATCTGAGATTGCAATGCTGGAATGTGTGTGTGTGTGTCTGTCTGTGTGTGAGTGAGAGAGAGAGAGAGAGAGAGGCGCGGGCATGATCGAACAGTCGAAACAATGTTGTTTTTGTATGTTTTTAATACCTCGTCATACAGGACATCATTCAAACTGCAAAGTGTTAACTTATATTTGTTATACAAGTCGTTTTTGTCGTTGTTCTGACAAAAACTTAGTCTTCTCACATTCATAAAGTCTAATGACGGGTATACTGTAAAATCCAAATTTAACTGAACCTCCGGCACGATTTGAACATCCATTGACCCAGCAGGAGATGACCGTTTTCACTTTTTATCACGAAATTAACTCGTTTCAGCTTCTTCTTCTAATGTTCTGCCCACAGCATGCCCACAGAAATGGCGCCGGGTCGGCAAATGCCCGTATGTTGTGACGTCATGTAAGAACTATGTATAGCCATATAGTAGCCTACAGCCTTCTCAATAAGGTGTGAGTTTGGTCTTTTATATCACTGTAGAAGTTAAGCTACGTTACGCGTTTTAGATGTAGTGAAGTATAAGTATATGAAGTATTGAGGGAAACCCTAGTGCTGCAGCACATCGCTGCGATATAAAGTTAAGGCAACTAAACAACCAAGAGAAATATGTAGGCCTAACATTTGATCTGTACATCAGCATCGGGGGAATAACATTATAATATCATTCACGGTAGAGAAAGATGCATGTAAGCTACACAGGGACAATGAAGACACTGAATTAAACATAAAAACAGCCCTCATAAGTAATCACAAATAGCCTACACTTACATTTCTATAAATGAGTTTTTATGAATGAATGGCTTTCTCTAACTGTTGCTCGGTCTTTGTCAACAACACGCGCTTGCACCCCCTGCTGGTGAGAACGACTAACAGCAGATGGAGATTATGCTCGGTAATCTACTGCTTTTCCTGCAGATGGAGATTATGCTCGGTAATCTACTGCTTTTCCTGCAGTTCCTGGATGTCAATGTTGAATTTACTGTCGAATTTGAACCACTGAATTTGTGGAAGCGAATTTGTTAAGCGAAATAAAATGGACCGAAAATTGCCTGTTGAATATTATAGGTTGTATTTTTAAAAAGTTTGAATATTTTGGAAGTGAAATATGAAAGGTGAATATAGATTATTGAATTTTTAATAATGAAAATGTGTTTGAAATGTTTTGAATTGAAATATTCACAGCTTAAATATTCAACCATGTCGAATTTTAGCCAATAAAAAATGCAAGTACCTAAAAATAACAAACAAACAACTACCTAAAAAAGCAGTGCAATTCAACAGACTTTTTATTTCAAAAACATTTGGCATTATTTTACTTCCATACATTAGGAGGTTAAAAAAATTAAATAAAGCACACATGGATGAATTGTTCACAATGAGATCTTTAACATGCAATGAAATTAGATGAAAATTTCTATACTCCATGGTATCAGAAATGAGTTGGCTATGCACAGATGGTGTCACAGTATTGAAATCAGGGTTCAACTTCAGATATTTGTGATAGATTAAAAGAGATTTGAGTCCTAATGGGGTAGAATGCAGGGCTCTACTGTGAGCCAGCTAAATGGCCTATGAAATAGCACTGGTTGATGAGGCTTAATTGTTGTTGAGGTCTGCTGAAATGCTGATGGCCATGCATCAGCCCAAATCTTTTGAGCCGAGGCATTTGTGTGAGTGGGTGCTGGATGGGTTGCATTCCGATGCTTTGCTGACTTAGGGAGGATTTGTATTTGACGCGAATGTGCCACCAGTACTGAGTTAGAGAGCAGGAAAGGCTCATTCAATACGTCCAACAACAGCATCAAATGTTTGTTTAATACATTTGATGTCGTTTGAAGTAGCAGATATTCATGCAAAAGGCACATACAGGAAGTATACATTTATTGGTACATTGTATTATTTTTCTACATTTTATTAAAGTACCCCTATTATGCTATTTCAAAGGTTCCTAATTTGTTTTGGAGGTTTCCTACAACAGGTTTACATGCATCAAAGGTAAAAAAAAAACTTTAATTTTCTCATAATATTAGTGCATAATATATCTAAATCCCTCATTTCCCAGAGCCTACTCTGCTCTGATTGGCCAGACAGCCCAGTCTGTTACGATTGGTCTACCATTTACAGCGAGTGTCGGAAACTAAACGTCCATTACCATAACTGAACTTCAGATCATGAGGCTTCCTCAGCGATTGTACACACTGTAAAGACAGTGACGATGACGTCGATTTTATCATATCAATCCAATCCGATGATGAAACATCGGAAGAACTAGTTATTCCACCCGAACCTCTATCGCAAGGATGACTTGAGCAGGACGTTTTTTAGTGATACACTTCTCATTTGGAGGTACAGTATGAGATGTTGCAACTGTAATTCCTCACCATCACCATTAACAAGTGTATGTCCATCAACAAACTGAGTTGTATATTTCTAATTTATTGCGCTGCACATGCGGGAATTGTATTAACCGTGTCAGTAACGGCGCATTTGTTGCGTATGCGTAGCTGAGCACTAATGTGAATGACTGATGTAACATTAAAACTTGCCAAACAAATCTTGCTTCCTTTATCTCAAAATAGTAAGAACAGAAGACAATCTGCATTAATCGACACAGTAGGTAATAGTGGGCCTACAGCAGATTAGCAGATTAACTACTTCAGTAAGACAATAATAATGTGAGTTTGCAAGAAACTTGCACAATATAAAACACAAAACTATACGTATTTTGAACACCCGGTAAAATATATACATATTCATACTTACAGGTTGTGATTCTGAGGAGCAAGCTGGTCCAAATAAACTGGATACTAATCCATTTTCCAAGAGAAAGGGTTTTGCGAATCCCGCGTTGAACTCTGAGATTTGAGAAACAGTCGTCAGTAAAATTACGTGTTTGAGAGCTGGTGAAGTTGTTTGTGGACAACATACAACATTCTTTTGGGAGACAATATTTATCGTGCACTTTCGACTTTACAACTTTGTAGAACGGTTACATTCACAAACAGCTATTACACACTGCATGAAAGGGAATATTCAAAAAAACATAATAGGGCACTTTAAAGTTAAATATAATTATGAGGAACTAGATTATTGGATCACAAGTCCGTGGCCCCCCTCGGTAGAGATCGTGTTCGGGTGGGAGTAGCATTTATCGACATGTTCGATGTGCCACTGTTGTAACTTCCAGAGCTGTGTTTGAGCCTTTAACTCAATGCTATGGATGCATTCTATGAACCCAGTTGTAAACCTACTGCTCAAAAAACAATGAAGCGATGATCACCAAAACCCAAAGCATTTCACCCAGTGCATCACATGCAGATTCTGCAATAGCCTGCTAATATTGCTTACAAAGTTTCTGTATGTGATGTACTTTAATGAGCTCTCTCTGTGCACATGGTTATGAACCCTGGTTAAGCTCATCTTAAGTTTATATAATATTTACACTCCTTTGACAATCTAATGCAAGTTCGCCTCATGAATCATGCTTGTCAGAGAAGACTGCAATTTGTTCTGAGCTTGGAGTAAACAAGATTCTTTTTTTTTTTAAATCAACTTCACCGTCTCCTCAGCACAGCAGAATTACTGGTTAAACGATGAGCTTGCTGGAACAGTCTGAAGTCATCCATGTCGAGTTTCTGTGTAATATCAGCTGAGGAGCATTTTTCCCTACTTGTCACTTATACTGCTACACAAACTGGTGTGGAAAAAGGTTTACAGTAGCCTATATCTTAACAGTTCAAAGGGGGTGCTAAGAATAAACAATTCATTGCATCAATGACTTCAATACCCTGCATTTGTTGCATTTTACTTATTTAATTTTATCTTAAGGTCACATTGTAAAGTCTACACAGAACTAAGCACATTATTAATTTAGCTTACAACCTTTATTATTACCTTCAGCTCTTTGAATCAATAACGGTGTAATGAAACTTGTCTACTTGAAGTCCCACAGACCTAGCCACGTATTTATTATTTCCATGTAGGCCTACATTACAACATATTGAGGGCTTTACAACTGCAGTAAGATAAATTAAGAAACGCGCTTGTGCTCTTAAAACGCAAACAAAATGGAAATGAGCACGAGTGAGACGTGTTTTCAAAAGTTGACAAGGCGTTTTAAAACATATGGCGCGATAAACTGACAAAGCAGAAGAGATGCAATAACGGTCAAAGTCGCCTGTTCAACGCATTGATATGTTTAGATCTAAAACAACCTTTTCTCTTTATTTTTTTCATCACCAGGCTAGTTAGGGCGAACAAAGTGCAATCATTTTTAAATCTACGTTATTTGACGTGTAGGCTGAGTGAATATTTAAAGAGTAACTTAGCTACTTACCAATTGCAGATTACAAGAAGAATGTTTGATATCTTCTGAACTATTCCGAGATGTCTAATGTGTTTAAATTACACATTATTTAAATTAAAGAGACACTGAGAGTAAAAAAAAGGGAAAATTATTAGGAATAGGAAATCCTTGGGGGGCTGCGCATAGGGGCTCTGGTGCTATGTAAGCAAATTTTTGGAAGCAAGCCCCGGTCTAGCGCCGCCACTGGCCATTAATTAACTACGCTAATTTAATATAAGTCATGATGGAAAGCCACACAACTCAGCCATTCCTGGGTATGCGTAAAATAGTTTAAGCTAAATAAATTGTTAACAGCTTACAATGAATATAAAGACACTGGAGCAGCCTATAATGATTCTGCCATCATCTAAATATTCAAAAGGAAATATAAATAATTTAAGTTCAATTACAATTTAAATCAGGCTATAAGTGGGTGGGCTGAAGCTATAACTTCAGCCCAGGAAAGTTGTCACGATCACCAGTGAGAATGCCTGTCATTACCACCAGAGGGCACTATTGTCATTCCCTCATGGAACTACATTTCCCATAATCCTTTGCCCAGACCATCATCCATTATCACATTCACCTGCATCTCATTATCTTGTTTACTCACCCTATAAGCCTGGTTCTTTCTGTCATTCCCTGCAAAGTCTTGTATAACACTGCATGTCTGAGCGTTTCTGGTTTCCCATGTTCCTGGTTTTTGATATTTGCCATTGTTTGGCTCTCAAGTGTCACGCATTTCGGCCTTTTGTCAGCACTCCCGCCACATATTGTATTTCTCATCCGGAAAAACTATTTATAATATATTTAATTTCTCTGGCTGCACCGCTCTCACTTTGCGAGCCTGCCACTTATCAGCCAATAAAAAAAAGAAAGGGGCAACACAATATCCAATCAGAAAATAGCACTAATGTATCTGGGTAAGATTTAACCTGGAATTGTTCATGTGATTCTGCTACAACATCTTCCGAAAGTTCACCCACAGAGTAGGCTAAGTCATGATCTCCTGTTTTAATATTACAACAATTCACAACTTGTTTTACTCCCTCTCTTTCTTTCTTTCTCTCTCTCACACACACACACATATGCGGAAATTGAATAAATACTTTGTATTTGGTTGAATTGTCATATCTTTTCTTCAGCAAGTCTGAGCAATTATTAATAACAACAACAAAAACAATAATATTATTATTAATGAAACACCCTCATTCCCTTGACCCCCTAATGTCACTCTTGCCTGTCTTCAAGACTTAAGAACCCTGGTCCTGGTTTTCCTGTTCTTGTCTCACCCTCTGGATTTGTTTGTTTGATTGGACTGATTTACTGTGCTCTGACCTTTTGCCTGTCTTTTACGATTGTGGATTACCCTTTCATTAAAACACTGCATTTGGATCCTCGACCTTCATGTCTCGAGCAGTTTGTTACAAAAGTGTTGCTGCCTTTACCGTGTTTTAGTTTTAGGTGAGGAGGAGAGTTGGGTATGGCTTACTGTTATGTGTGAATTACATGGGGGCAGGAAAAACAGCCAAGGTCGAATGAATGGAAAAGCCTGTGCAAGGGGGATCTGGGTGCTATTTCCTGACTATGTTGATGCTGGTGTCCTGATCTAAGGGCATTGCCAGGTTAATGGAAGATTCCTACGCTCTTCACTTCACTACAGTTAGTTCTCTAACAATATGCTCCTTGATGGAAAGCAGAGTTGAATAGCCTGAAGTTGAGTTTTATCAGTTTTTCTTTTCTGTTTTCTTTTTTGGCTCGCTAAAATTTTTGGTTTTGTTGCTAGTTACACTGAGAGATTGATACTCTTGGCTAATAAAGCACTTTACAGGTTTCTATGTACACGGTCTACTTTAGACTGCGAGGGGCTATCAAAATAATTGGAAGGTCATGAAGTAAGTTTTTCAGGGGAGGCATTCCTCTCAGTGTGTGAAGCTCAAAGACAGCCAAGAAAAACACTCACATTACAGACTCCTATCATTTTATTGGACACTGTTTTTTTTTTAGAAAGCTGTGCTGGGTCGATATGATCAAATATTTGTGAAGTTAATATTCAAATTTAAATTGGTCTTTCTTTTAACACAAAAAAATTATTTTAATTTGAAAGTATTTCCATATTTTAGTTCCAGGTTTAACCATTCAAATTGTCATATTGAGAATTGTTTGGAAATTTGGAAATCCCTATTTTGCTATCCAGGATCAGCTAATCCATATTTCTTTTGTGCTGTTTCAAAGCAAAATTGGATCACCCTGATCCTGATACACACTTTTTCAGATTATAAGAAGACATTATTATCTTTATAAGATGTATAAAGACATTATTATAAGATTATTATCAGAATAATCATGAGATAATTTAACGCTGTCTCTCGTGATGCTTTTGTTTGCTCCCTACTGTACGCGTTCATGTGTTTTTGAAGGAGGCGTGGCTTTGGAGATGCTCTGAAGGGATCTTATGCTTGCAAAGCCAGCTCACTATTGCTAGTCTCTCCAAAAATTGCCAACCCTATACCTTTAATTTGCAAAAACTCAAAACATTTTAAAGTAAATGTAAGTTTCTTGGGAGAAACTTTTAGAACGTTCAAACATTACAATACATTTTTCCTCCCACCACATATATTTTTCCTCCCATCACCATGTCCATAGCCCCTCAAGTGTCCCAAAACAAAAACAAACAAACATACATGCAATAAGGTATCCAACTGTTAGAAACTGTCAACTGGTAGGATTTTGTGATCTAATCCGATTTCAGAATCCCTTTTTTCTTTTGAACAACCCATTTTGAAGATTTGATCCAATCCGATAGCTGAAATCCGACCAGATTACATTTGAACAACTGGGCCCTGATTTCAGGGACTGTATTATTTTGAATGCTTTGAAATTTGAACTTTGTATAGGCCTAACTGAAGATGTGTTCAAACAGGTCAAGGAATCATTAAGTCAGTTGACAAGAATGGTGGATAAGTTGGTTTTATTTTATTCACACAGTGTCCCTGGAGTTACGTAACACTTAAGACTCAGAGCATTTATTGCTGGACTATAAACAAGTGCCAAACACAGTTTAGGATTTGGAAGATAAAGCAATTCTCCCATAACAGGACAGGGAGGTAAGTATGCAAAGCTGCTTATCATGGTTAGCACAGGCGCCAACACCTATAATGCAAGTGCTGTAGTGAAAACCGATTGAAAGCAAGTCATTAAAAAGTCCCACATTCTATGGGAGTTTTAGCCTATAATACTTTCTCAACTTAAGACACTACACTGAATACTAATCACAATACACAGCAGCCTGAACATACACAAAACACTCTTAACCATGCCAGTTATGTCAAATGCCATAGGATGTTCACAATGCCAGTTAGAAGTTGGTTTGCAGTGAGGGAAAGTCATTTTCCTTTTCACATAAAAAAAACCCTTTACCCTCAGAATGGGAAGACACATAATGACCTAGCCTGAGAAATCATTGTCTCACTGTGGATCTAACTGTATTATCTTTAATCAATATTTATTTGCATTTGTTAATAAATAATAATAAATAAACAATTATATATATATATATTATTTCATATTTATATATTATTTATTAGGTCAAATGTTTGGAGTCTTATGCTCACCAAGGCTCCATTTATTTGACCAAAAATACAGTAAAAACAGCAATATTTTGCATACCGTTTATTTTGTCTGATTACATTAGATGCTTACATTTGGGATTTCCTCCTTTTTATCACATCGTAGCTGTGCATCTATGGCTGATTATTCTCTCAGGAAGAAGCACACAATGAATTTCTTATCTAGCCCTTTAATGACCCCATATAGTAGATTTTGTGTGTCTACATGGCATGTGACTGCTACCTATAATTCTCTCACGAAAGAGGCAGAGGAATTAACATTTACTTGCAGAGGAAAGCAAATACTTGTGAAGCCAGACCAGCAAATCCCTCAACCTCTTGAAATCATCCACACTTACAGCTTAGTGGAGTGATTAGACATTAGTCAAACACAGTTTGGAGTCCTGTGTGTGATGTGTTTAATGGGAAACTTCAGATGAAATGACAGAGCGAAAATGTTGAATGTGTTGACAAATGGCTAATGCTGTCTGGCTTTGCCTCAGCATGTCCACATTATAATGCTTAAGTTTAGTTTTGGAGTTACAGTTTTGTCATCCAGTCCCATGTGCATAAGCAACATCTGTGAGTGGAGAGAGGAAATCCTCCCAATAAAGTGACCTTACATGCGTGCAAAATGACAGACAATGCCTGGATTTTCTCCAGTGGTTGCCTGTTGAGGAGAGTTTTCCGAGGAAGTGAAAGGATAGGGGAAGTTTTTATTAATCCATAAACTTGGAACTGGATAACATTAAAAGACCATTAAGTGGCAAGTTTTACACTGGGAGAAATTGGATGTAAACATAGAAAGTTACCCAGAGGGGCTTTTCAAGGCCATTGGAGATAATGTTTGTTCATTCTTTCTTCATCTGAAGTAATTAAAAGACAATACAAAATAATGTAGATGATAAATGGATGAATGGAGAGATGTTTCAACAATGACAGATTTAATAAACAAAACAGCTCACTGCGACACAAACACAAAATATGCCATTTATTCATTATCATATCTTATAGCACTTTGAGCAACACATTTTTGGATAAAATAAAACTACTGTTCAGTAAGATTTTTTGATTATTTAAAAAAATATATTATAATTTTATTCATCAAGGATGCATTAAATTGATCAAAAGTGTATTTTAATGAAGACGTTCATTAAAATTTATTTTTACAAAAGATTCATACAAAGAATCCTGACAAAAAGTATCAGTTTCTACGAAAAATCTCAAGCAGCGCAACTGTTTTAAACATTGCTGATAGTAATAAGAAATGTTTCTTGAGCAAATCAACATAGATCATGTGATACTGAAGACTGAAGGAATGATGCTGAAAAATCAGCTTTGCCATCACAGGAATAAATTACACTTTAAAATATATTCAAATAGAAAACTGTTAATTTAAATAATATTCATTATACATCTTAATCATGTAACAAATTTACATTAAAGTAATACAAAATGTCAACCTTACACAAAACATCATCTGCAAATCATTTGTTAAGGATGTGCATGGCAACATGTCCTCCATGTTCCTCATAGATACTAATAATACTGCAGTTATTCTATGTATAGATGATAGCTTTTAGAGGAGTGCATGTTTTAGTCCAAACAACAATCAGGCATTCATACATAATCACCACAGGAACAGCTGGCTATCATCAGTTATCTATGACCACTCAGCAGCATTAACCATGGCCTTCCTCTCTGGGGCTGTCCAGATGCCTGATGTTGATCACACACCAAGCATGTTTTTTTTTTGTTTTTTTTAAATGGGTTGTGAAAATGGAGGGAACATCTCTCTTCTGGTCGGAGGCAGGAAGCACCCTTTAAAAATGTTTCATTTTTCCTCTACAGATGTAAGTTATCACTCCTCCTCAACATACCTCATTCACAATACAGTATGTGACACTTTCTGCACAAAAATGAGAAAAATGATTTATATTCTCTCGTGCAATATATTTTACGGGGAATAAGTGCATAGGCATGCAAACAGGATACATTTTCATCTTCATCTGTCTGACCCTCTCCAGTCTTGTTGACAGTGTGATTTTTCTTTTACAACGTCTCTGTGAAGAAACAAGTCATTTTAAAGTGTCTATTTTTTTCATATAAGAGAGCAATGGGCTGTGGATACCTACGGTCAGGAAAGTCATTGGACTCTAAAGAGATTTTCACTGAGATGACACCTTAGTTGGCATGTTAGAGTCTGACAAAGACTAGGCCTGTATAAAGACCAACAAAACCACAAATCTCACCATATATTGTCTGTTAGTGGATCATCTCAGGCCCTAAATTTAGTCTTGTACTACAAACATGTCACATTAAAGTACATCAAGTTTGTCTTCTTTTCTCCTCAGTGAAGCCTATCCAGAAAGGGAGGACACTGGCACAGTAAAAAATGAGTAATCTGCTGCATATTAGAGGCTGACATTTTTTCGGGAATCCCAAGGGTCACGGGATTCCCGTGGGATTCCTGCAGGATGGGAGTCATCTTTGCTATTAATCACGGGATTTGGACGGTACAGGATAAATGGTTAACGGGAGCAGACGGGAGCGGGAATCAACCAATCGCAAAGACGACAAAAAAAGAAAAAAGTAAATGCACCATTTTGTAGTTTCCTGTTAATACGCCTACAATGTAACGCAATTAAAAAATAACAACACGACCCAGCCGTCCCAGAAGCCATCATTGCTTTTTGTCACGGCTTAGCGCCGGAATTCAAAGAGCTGTGATGGAGGAGGGAGCTAACAGCCGCGGAGAAGTCGATGTGGCAAAAAATTATTTACAGCGCAAAGTCAGAAGTAATGACATGTCTGTTAAGTTCACAGAACTGGTCGGAAAGTCTGAAATATTAAGTAAGGAATAATTGACGACAGGCCGTTGAATTATTAGAAAAATAATGCACACCCGAGGTGGTAATGCGGTCACGACGCGAAGCGGAGTTACACCTCGGTGTGCATTATTTTTCTAATAATTCAACGGCCTGAAGTCAATTATTCCGCTTATACTACAGTTACCACACCTCGAAACATTGTTCAAATAATGTATTTCAAGACGTTTGTAAAGTTTTTGTCATTAAAACGCTCTTGTATGTGGGACTAATTTCCTGCGCATCTAATCCCATGCCTCCGTTGCTAATTCCAAAACGTCATTTTAGAGTAACGGAGGTTTGAGCCTCTGATAGCAGAGAAACAGACTAATGCTGGACACACTCAACGACTGGCTGAAACACTCTCTGACTGTTCCATCGACTACAGCAGATGTTAAACACAGACTGTGAACACAGACTGAACGCACTGAACACGCGTTTGGGCATCCATCATCAATCATAATACATTACATTCATAACTGGCCTTACAGTATAAGTGTGTCCCCGGCTTTATGCAGTTATTAATGCAGTTATTAGAGAGAGAGAGAGAGAGAAGCATATGTGTGTCAATATTATTATTTATTTATTTATTCAAATCATTTTAATTAGTTCGTTCATGTTTTTTTTTCCTTCTAATATTGACAGTAGACTAGCCTAATAAATGAAACACAACGTCCTTTTAACAACTATAGGCCTATCAATAATTATTTATTTGTTATAGCCTATTATCTGCAATAATTACGAAAACCCGTGCAGCAGGACTATCAATTTTTATATATAGGCCTATTCAGTTTAATTTTCTATTGATTATAGATAGGACTATACTTTATTTATTAAAATTAAACTGCATGTTTCCAATGATTGTGAAGTTAGACATCGAAAATGGCAGATCAAGCGCATGTGGATACATGTTTTTATTGTTATGAATTGTATCCTATTTTCCGTTATTACAGTTGACTACGCGAAGTGATATGGAACTGTAATGCGGTCAAGACCTGCTGGAACTACTTTAGCCATGCGTTTCCCTGAAAATAATTGCACACCTTAGAACGTTCTCAACCAATCAGAATCAAGCATTCAACAGCCCTGTAGTATAATTAAGTTTATGAGAGTAGAATGTGACTGTGATAGCACGATGTACGCTGCTTGTAAGACATGCTTAGTCTTAGTCTCACGTTATGTGCTGTTTGGGTTTATTAAACTATTGTAGACATAATGTGAACTATGTAGCCTACTGTTTTTCTTTTATTTGCTGTCTTCCATTTTCTGGAGAAAATCTAGAAACAGGGGCTCAGCAGCTGGTCTAAAACAAGATGGAGAGCAGACTAAATCAAATTCTATGTATTAACTAAACACTAATTGAAGAAAAATATATATGGGAGCGGTACAGGAGCGGGAGTCAGTTTAAACAGGAGCGGGATGGGAGTGGGAGTCAATTTACCAGGAGCGGGATGGGATGGGATTATTTTTTAAACTTTGGTCTGGGAGTGGGACGGGACAAGATTTCTTTCTATGGGAGTGGGACGGGACAGGAGTGAAAATCCACTCCCGTGTCATCCTCTACTGCATATCTCCTATCTTTTGATGAAAGTTTCTTAGATGTCCTCATTAAGCATTAAACTCTTTCCCTAACAAGAAGCTTGAGACGCAAAATGGCTACCATGAGAGAGGAAAGATGGGTTTACTGCCTGTCTCCCATTAGCTTCCCATGATGGAATGTGTCTGTCATAGCCAATAATTCTTTACAGTAAACCTGTTGGCACATCACCAGAACAAAAATGTAATATTGAAGATCCATGGAATAGTCTGTTTATTAAGAATGGTTGTTTATAGTCCAGCTGATGTTTTAGGGGAGTCAGCACACCTGTCTTGTTGCATTTCGAACTCTGTGCCATTTCTCACTCCCCTACAGTTTCCATGGACGATGGCAATTTAATTTGCAGACGAGTTTTGTGCATTGCTTGCAATATATTATCAAGTATCATGGTACATATCAAAAAAAAAATGTAAAGACATAAGCTGTTTTATTTTATAAGAAAATGAATAAATGGCTCCCCTACACATCCATAACATAAGAACATTTTTATTCAAATGTGTATATCCAAACTAACTGTGCCCATTTAGTGGGATTTTAGTAGTATACAATTATATTCTTAAATAATATTCAGAATTTTTTATGTTTCGGTTGAATTTTAGCAAATATTTGATGTGCTTTTATTACTTTTTTAAATATATATTTTTATTTAGCTTTTACTTATTTTTATTTCAGTTTCAGTTTTTGTGATTCAACTTATTTAATTTACTTTACTTGCAACATTTCTAATTTTCATTTAACTTTAAGTCATCCAATATTTATATTTTGTTTTATTAAATGTTTTTTAATAATTTAGTTTTTAGCATATGCCATTCATGTCATATGCAACTGTTGAATGGAATTGGCATTCTGACTCAGTGCTTTGTAGAAAGTCCCCACTGGAGGGCCTCAATGCCATGCAGTCAGCCCGGGCTAATAATGAGCCATCACACTGAGTGCTCAGAGACCTCTTTTGGCAAGGTGCAAGCTGTTTATGGGAAACAAATAGCCTGTTTGTAGCTTTGCTCAATAATTGCTCTCTTGGCCAGCAGCTGTCTGACTCAAAGTCGGTCATTGCCTTGACTGTGTTGCTTATCACACTAATTAATTGCAGGTCTCAAGCCAAGTACAGCCACCCACTGAGTGTGCCTATCTAATCTGTATTCCTATGTATGTTTTCTTATGCCTTTAATCAAAGAGCCAGCAAGAAGCAACCAGAGGCTGTGGTCCCATGAGAATGTGGACAGCCACAGCAGAAAACAAAGCACCGCAGATGAGAGCGAGCAGTCAGAGCCCTGGTCCCCCCGCACCGTGCCAAGGAGACACACAGTAGGAGGGCCTCGCACTGCCGGGGAAGTGATCATCATGCAGTCCTACAACATGGACCATAAGAAAGAGGCCTTTCTTGAGCATCTGAAACAGAAGTATCCCCATCACGCTTCTGTCATCATGGGGCACCAGGAAAGACTCAGAGACCAGGTAAGCTTAGCTCTGTCTGAAGTAATACAATTTTTACTGGTTGGCTTTCGAAAACTCAACTAAATGCTAAATTAGGTTTTCAACTGGGTCTTAATTACTAGAATATCAAAGTCAAATCAAATAAGAAACATCTAAAAGAGATGGAAACATATGATAAAATAATATGACAGCAGGGAAGCAGAAAAACAAAGGGTTGTCAATGATGTGAATTACTGTGGATAAATATTTTATTTAAATTTCCATTATGTTCCTGTTAATCATTAGGTACATTTAGTCATGTAGTAAATTCCATGACATTATATATTTCAATGAGCCACTGTTCCATGCCTTACAATAACCTTTACAGTTGGTCCCTCAACACACGCTGATATGATTCCGTATTTCATCTACATAGCACACTGACTATCCTTCCTATGATCTACACGTGTATCGCCTTACTCTTGACAGATTAAAGGCGCACTGACATATTTATTTCTGCTAGTTTCCGCTTGACATTTTCATTGTATCTTTTATGGTTGGATAAACTTGAGTGGTGTAGCCTACTCGGCCTAGCTTAAACGCAAGGGTTATTTATGCTTGAATAAACAATAATAATAAAAAAAACGTTTAAAACGGTAAAAAAAAAAAAACGTTTACACCTGCATTAAATGATCAATTATAGCATATTTACGGTGTGTGTGTGTGTCACGTGAACATAAGATTATATCAGATGCACAGAGGAAATGCAATAGCCTACCTTGCCATCATAGGCCTACTACATATCCAATTCTCTAGTATTTTTCAGCACAGAATTTCTAATATCAGTAGTTGCTTTCAAACGCCAAGTAGGCTACAACAAATACAGCAGAACATACAAAGAGAAATTCCCACGTGCAGTGTAGGCTTACGCATATTTTAAAATAAAGCGCGTTACAAACCTGTGAGCGATCCTGCAATGTCACTGATGTCCAAAACGTCACTTGCCATGGGTCAATTTCTGCCGTCTGGTAGGATTTGATTTAGAATTACATTTAATTAAATCAATATTGATGAATATTTATATTAATTGTATTAATATTATATTAATATTTATTACTTTAATTATTAGTAATATTATTTAATTATTTTATAGCCTAATACACAAATTAAATGTTGACTTTTGAAATATTATACTTTAGGCTGTGGTATTGTTAGTTTAGCCTAGACAATACAGAACACAACTTAAATGGGTTTCTCGAAAAACGTGTAGTGATGTTTGTCCCAATGTCCGCATATACCGCGATAGACCAATCAGAATAAAGTAGCCTATTCCAGAGAGGGTTGTGATACATTTTTATATAAAAAATACCCCCAATAGGCTATTTTCAGAACTAACCGTCGCTAGGACGTTCTCCTAGTTGTAGTAAACAAGAAGGCGCATTTCGCAACCTCTTCCATTGTAACCCAACAAGTCTTTCAGGTAGGCTAAGTTCATATGTGGGTGTGTCTCTGGGTAGACGCTGATGTCACGGCTTTCAAAGATCACCTCACACTGCAGACAAACTTCTGCAGCGATCTACAACTCTCAGGCAGGAAATCAGACTTATTGCTGTTGACATTTACTCTTTATTATCTGGAATATGTCCTGCTCCATTGTCTGAAGATTCAAGGTGGAAGTTTTGCATCAAGGTAGGCTATTGTGAATCAAGCTAAAATGACAATTGTTTTACAGTGTCAGCAAATCAGTCTGTGTAAACTGTTGGCTACTTGTCTCAACTTGTTCTGTTGTGATGGAAATGATTTTACGTATATTGTTGGCCTAAGTTATATGTTTTAAATAGGTAAATAACGCATTCATAGGGGCATTAAACGAAATTATGATCTTTTTACCTAATGAATGAACGCTTTGTCTTTCAAGGCATCGGAGTAACGTTAATGCATGTGAAAACTGAACATGTAATCAGAAAAGTCGACATACTTGTTCTCTTTTGGATCAAAATACTCAGAAAGAAGGACGTATGCAAACCAATTCGAATATCATGGCAGTTATATTATGAGATAATACCATGATAAAAAGAATGACTAGGCCTACCATCTGATACTATCACTTTACCATGTTATGTGCACAGTGCCTCCAGAGTACTTTTTGGAGGGGTTTCTTAGGATTTTTGCTGCTTCTTTTAACTTAAAAGTATCACTTACGCTCCCAATAACTGGTTTCTTTCAGTGCTCTCTCTCTCTCTCTCTCTCTCTCTCTCTCTATCTATCTATCTATCTATCTATCTATCTATCTATCTATCTATCTATCTATCTATCTATCTATCTATCTATCTATCTATCTATCTATCTATCTATCTATATATATAGGCTATGTTGCTTTTCAACATAGTTCTGGTAAGTTTTCTTTGTGGCTGGGCACAGGCACAGCCACAGCCATGAGTAATATCATATCACACCTCTGGCACTGAATAAAACTGAAGCCCATCCAGCACACTCCCGTGTGTCTTTCATCCCCCTTTCACTCTTTCGGTCTTTCTTTCTTCAATAATCTCCAGACCCAGAGAGAATGAGGTATGATTTATCTGACCCTGCCAGTGCTTTCAAAGACCTGGCATTAGACCAGCTCAGATGAAGCATGGTCTGTGGCCATTCATCTGCCTGTGATTAGAGGAGTGTGCAGTGAACCGTGCGACCTGCCCCCCTCAAGCCCACCCTTATGCTTTAAACTGCTGGTTTCAGGCCTCTTTCATTTTCCTGGCATTCTGCAGGTAACGCATTCTGACAATGCCGAGTGCCAGCGTATGTCGGTACGGCTTGCTTATGCATGTGGAATAGGTAAGCAATCGTAAGAATGCGCCCATATTTATTTTATTTAATCCACACAATAAAATGTTTAATGTACAGTTGCATTATGCATGTCTGAAATGATCTCAGCTGTCATGCACCATTAATCTGGGCACTGTTTTTTTCAAGTCGACATAGAAGCCTATTATTTGCTCCTGTCTCGTCTGTGCACACCGGAGCGATTGTTAGTCGACTCACAATGCAACACCTGTGCAAAGATAAGATCAAACTCATATTCATCACTTTCAAGTCTCAGCCTGGACCTTCAGAATGAAATTTTTTTTTTGGATATGCCTCCTAGTGATTTGCCAGAGCACTCTTTTCTGTCAGTCATCATAGTTTTTTACTTCGAATGTACTTCAATGTGGTGTCAGTGCAGCAGTTTCATGAAAAAAAGAAGAAGTGAAGATGACTTATTGGATTCTTGGGGCCGTTCCATTTTGCATTTCACTGTACTATTTTTTTTCTCCATTGTTTTTCTATGTAAACATGCTTGGCAGACATCTTTGACCCTCTTTTACAGCATCTGTATATATATATATAATGACACATATATATGTCATTATATATATATATATATATATATAATGACACACCATATATAATGACACGGTGTTCTGAAAATGCAGCACTTAAGTTAAAAGAAATTTAACTCTAGAAGTCCGTCTCTAGAACTTGAGTTTTTAAACATAAGACCTTTTTTAACCATTTTGAAACTTAAAGGGGATGTTCACACAATGTTTTTTTTATGTTCCACTGCACAACTTTTTTATTGTTTTATATAAATGTGCTAGACGTACGTGTTTGAGCAATTATAACCATTACTCTTAGTATCAACTTGCATAGTGTGTCATGGAGAGTACCTTCAGCAGAGATCCTCCCAAAAGTACAGCAGTATTTTTTTTTATTTAATTGCATGATACAAGACCTCTAAGTCTTTGCAGATTTGTTCAGTCAAAACATGTCTTTGTAAAATAAGCTAAGTTAAAGAACTAAAATTACTACAAGTGAAATAAAAATATATTAAAGCGAAATAGAAATAGGCCTATAAAAAGGCTAAAACTTAAACTACTGAAAATTAAAATAAATAAAAAAATATATAGAACCGAGTCTCAAACTAATCTGTGGGGATGTGCAAAACCTTAGTAAAATGTGCAAAATAACAGTCTTGAGTTCTGAAAAGGTGTTTACAGAAACGTTTCGAGACGCTTTTGGAAATGCCTGCGTCAAACGCAGAGTCTAAGGTGTAATTGTGTGCTTCTCCCCTGACCTCATAATTGCGTTGTCACCAAAACCACAGTCAAAAATGAAGCAGTGCAGTATATAAGGATTAAGTTCCTTCGGGTCATGCAGGGTGGTAATCTGACAGGCGTGCATGTCAGAGCAGGTCAGTGTGCGTGCTGACATTGTGATGAGACGCTCTCTGACTCAGTATATGTGGCCTTCTGCCTGTCGCTTCTTCCTATTGCAGAGAAGGAAGCAATGACTTCCAGCCTCAGGGTGAAAACCCATCCTCAGTGAATTCGGCGGCATATCCATCGTCCTACGTCTGCTGTTCGTGTGTCCAAAAGGTGTTATTGCGAGGACAACCACGTAGATGCACTTTGGTCTGTGAATATAAATAGACTACAAAGGATAATGCCTGTGCCAGAGCACACTAATTGGTCTTTGTGTGTTTACTGCTTTTGTGTCACTGGAGATAAATCAATTCATTTTTCTTTTAATGCGAGCTAAATTACATGACTGAGCCATAATTGACTTGTTGACGGTTGTATATCCACGTGCCATGCGAAAAAAGGAGTCAGGCTGCTAATGTGCTTTCTTTTTATTTGGTAGTCATCCTTGTCATTAGTAGTTAATTTTTTCATTTAATCTCTTTTAGGAACACAAATTAAAAGTGTGGTTGAATAATTCTAAATGAAGGATTGTAATGTTATATTTTGCCTTTTTGTTCTCTCAGATGTTATTATTTGACTGAATAGATCTATGTCTGTCCATTTAGCATTTCTCCACCATCCTCTCTGGCCTTTCATTGAGTATTAAAGTTTATGACTGTACCTCTGCTCACATCTTGACATTTAGAATACCCCACTATGTTAATAAACGTATAAACTGTTTCCAAATGTTTACCAGTGCAGAATAGATGCTATCCAACAGTGTTGTTCTTGTTAACTAAAACTAAAATCATCAATTGAAATAAAATGAAATTTCACATAAATTAGATTTTTAAAAAAATAAAAAAAACATGAACAGAAATTTTAAATAAAAATTAGAAATGTTGCCTTGGCAACTAACTGAAATAAAATAAGCTGAAGTTGAAGTACTAAAATTACTACAAGTGAAGTGAATTAAAAATATATTAAGCGATATAGAAAAAAAAATGACAAGCACATAAAAAAGGCTAAAACAAACTGCTGAAACTGAAAATATATAAAGAATATACAGAAACTTTCAAAAGTTTGGAAACACATTTTTTAATGTCTCTTATGCTCTTATTATCATCAATGTTGAAAACAGTTTTTGTTTCTTAACATTTTTGTTGAAACAATGATACATTTCAAACATTTGAGTTAAAGAGAGATACATTTATAATTGAAGTGAAGATGGAGATTAAAAATGATTTATATTTAATAAATGCTGTTCTTTTGAACTTTCTATAAATCAAAGAATCCTAAAATAAAGTATCACAGTTTCCACGAAAATATTAAGCAGCACAACTGTTTTCAACATTGATAATAATAAGAAATGTTTAGAACAGTTTCTGAAGGATCATGTGACACTAAAGACTGGAATAATGATGCTGAAAATTCAGCTTTGCCATCACAGTGATGCATTACATTTTAAAATATATTTAAAGAGAAAACAGTCCTTTTAATTTTTAATATTTTGCAATATTACTGGTTTTACTGTATTTTTGATTAAATAAATGCAGTCTTGGTGAGCATAAGATACTTCTTTCAAAAACATTTTTTAAAAAGTGTAATGTTTCCAAACTTTTGACAGCTACTGTAAAAGCTCATTCAAAATATGAATAAATACTATAATAGTATAGAAATAATGCTTAAATAACACCGGCCAAATTTTTAGGGTTGAATGATTCACACAAAAATGTTTGATGTTAGATCCAAATCTGTCTTGTAGATCAGGAGTTCTGGGCACAGTGTCACCCCTCAGTCTGCTGTAGGGCAGCCAGGGGAGCATCTCTCTTTGGCCTCCCTTGAGTCTTTGGAGGCCATGTCAGAGGCAGAAGCCCCATCCGCCTTCACCCGAGGAATCCGCTCCCGAGCGAGCCTCCCCGTGGTCAAGTCATCTAACCAGACCAAGGACAGGTCATTAGGTACAGTACTGACACTTGTGGGAGTGTCTTTGATTTCTTTCTTCATTGTTGTGAATAGATATTTTTGAAGTAATATTGATTAAGTTACATTTGTCAAGATTTAAGGTAGAGTTGATGTCAGTCAGTTATTAGTAGATTAACACTAGTTGTTGAACCTATGTTGCACAATATAGTGGATGATCAATAAGTTTGAGTGGCTGTTGTTATTTTAACACAATGTCAATAGCTAACCATTTCAATAGCATCATTATTAAAGATATAGTGTGTATTATAAATGCCAACACATTGTGACAAATTGCCTACCTTTGGGCATGTCAGACCAAATGTTGACATTTTTAAATTCTTTGCTATTTTGCCAGCTGGCCTTTTAGATACTATATTATATATACTATACTATATTATAGCCTACTATGTATGGTAGACTTATGTATATATTAATTGGTAGCCTTATTAGTCTATATTCTGTTCTGTATGCATTTAGGGCAACTTTTAGTGTTATACAGCTTTACTCATTCCATAAGATATCATGCTGGTATCAATCTCTTATTTTGTTTATTCGTAGGTGTCCTCTACCTGCAGTATGGAGAAGAGACAAAACAGATCCGAATGCCCAACGAGGTGACCAGTGCAGACACCCTCAGAGCTCTGTTTGTCAGTTCCTTCCCCCAGCATCTCACCATGAAGACACTTGAGTCCCCCAGCGTGGCTATATACATCAAAGATGACATGAGGAATATGTACTATGAGTTGACTGATGTCAGGTGTGTGTTTTGCACTGTGAGGTGTATACCAGGGTGCTTTTTTTGTTGCATGAATTATATCATGAATCTCAAAAGTGTCACATTACACCATTTTTGCAATATCGTATTCAACATAATCTAACGATCACAGACATTCCATTTTACAGTGTGGTTGGTTCTTAAGTGCAGAAAATTGCAGGCAGTTTTTGATTTTAAGTAAGTTCAAACTGTTGGGTGACTCCCTTTTCCACACCCTACTCTTCACTTCAGGAATAGAAAGTGTGTGTGCGTGCGTGCGTGCATGTGTGTTGGTTATTTGGCACAGGATGGGCTTGGTTTATAGTTATGAGGAGGTAGCTTGTGTTGACATGCTTCTTACCTTTCTGTCAATGTGATAATGCTCTGTTATTTGCACCAAAACACTTTTGACATTTTTTACCACCAAGAAAAAAATAATATATACACCACTATTCAAACGTTTGGGGTTAGTATGTTTTTTTTGTTTTTTTTTTGTGGAAGAAATTAATGTTTATTTAGCAAAGATTCATTGAATTGGTCAAAAGTGACAATAGATACTTTTGCTTTGCTACAAAAAAATCTATTTCAAATAAATTCTGTTCTTTTGAACTTACTATTCATCAGAAAATCATAAAAAAGTATCATGCTTTCCAGTTTAATACTGTTTTTAAAATTTTTAATAATAAGAAATGTTTCTTATCCATTAAATCAATAAATAATAATGATTTCTGAAGGATCATGTGACACTGAAGACTGAAATAATGTCTTCTGAAAATTCAGCTTTGCCATCACATTAATAAATTACTTTTTAAAATGTATTAAAATAGAAAACTAGTTCTTTTTAACTGTAAAAAAGAGTTCTTTGAAATTAACAATAATCACACTATTACCATTTTTATTTTAGACCACATAAATGCAGCCTAATAGATTTTTTGTACAATTTTACTGAACCCAACCTTTTAAGCAGTTGTATATTAAATACAACAATAATAATATTCTAAAATATTTTTTGTTTACAGGAACATCACATCACAGTCTTGCCTGAAAGTGTATCATAAAGACCCAGCCCAGGCCTTCAATCACAATGCAAGAGCCAATAATGGAGATATTAGGGTGAGTGACTAGAGTGTGACCCCAGTCCCACAGAACTGTCCCATTATTATTAGTCTTGTTCAACTCAAAAAATCATCATCAACTCAAAAAGCTCTTTCCCTTTTCAACACTGTTTGCATCTGGTGTTGACAGGTGGCAGGAGTGTGAAGGATACGTTTCTGATCTGTTCTTTGGAGCTCAGATTTTGAAGCAAATACTTGCCACACCCATTAATGTTGGCAGGGGGCCCACTGATTGGTCTCTCCACTGCTGCACAATTATAATGGGCAATTACCTTTAGCAAAACAGGTCGACTCTGCTGAGATCTTTACTGTATGAAGGCACAATAGTTTTGCCACGCTGCGTTAAAGTGATTTGTCTGACACCAGCAATGTAGTAGATAATGCAAAATTTTGCCAGAGACCAATGAAGCTAAACAGTGAACACATTTTAAAAAGCCAAAACATTTCTGTTCCTTATCTTATTATGCAACAAATGGAATTTGATTTGAGTAACAGATTTAATTGGAACCATGCCAATTTATATTTATTGACCTACACATGTACAGTAGGATGATTTTGTATCTTAATCATATTGAATATTGCTTTAGATCTGTTTTTAGAATGCATAAAAAGAGTATTAAATTGTGTAGTGTGATTATTTTGGGTCAGAACGTAGCGGCATGAATTAAACATTTTGGATGCTGTTGTGTCATTTGCTTTATCTAATTATAAGCACTTCTGGGAAAAGAGTGCAGTGTCTCGAGCTATCTCATCCATATCTTAAGTTCAGCAGGCCATGGAGAATTGGGAAGAGCATAATTCAAAGCCAAGGCTGAAATTCCTGGGCAGGGTGTAGGGATGAACTGAGGTCAAGCTCTCAGGAGAGCACAGCGGCGGATACGTCTGACCTAGCATTTCTCAGCTCTAATGAGAATGTCTGCATCACCACACCACCATAACGCAAGCAGTCTGCTGTTTACTGAGGCATATGCATCTTTTATAACCACATCTAGTGTGAAGAACGGTGGCTAGATGATACACAGCTATATCAATAGAACAGACCTGCTTCCAACCCAATGCAATTAACTGGATTTTGAACATTTCCTTGAGCATAGTATGTTGAGGTTGTTCAGAAAAATTATTCTAGACTAGGGCATTTGCAAAATCAACTGGACAGGAGGTTGTCAGAACAACTAGTCCACTAGTAAGCCCTCTATAATTTGGCTGGCTTAGAGTTATGTCCACCTGACTCCAGTCAAACGTAGGTCTTGAATATGGTGATAGATACCATGTTGTGATTTTATTATCTAGAAATTTAAAGAAATAAAATAATGTGTATTAGATGAAAAACCTACAACTAAAACTGTAATAAAAAAAAAATTGAAGCTAAATAGAATCATTTAGAAAAAGAAAAAACCCCGTAACAAAAATGACAAAACAAATTAAAATTAAAATTAAAACTGATAATGAAAAAAATTAAAGTTATTTAGTAATAAATAACTTTTAATAAATACTATAAACAGTAAAATAAATATCCATACATACAGGGTTACCAGTCATGGAAAACCTGGAAATATCAGGGCGTTTTAAATATAATTTAAGGGGTGGAATAATAGCTTCAATCTTTTAAAAGTCATTGAAGTTTCTATTAGCAAATATATTTTTTTTAGTGGAGTTTACTCTCTGTAAAATTATTTTAGAAATCCACTATTTGAGGGAAAAGTTATGGAATTGGTCCAAAGGAGTGGGAAGCCGGTAGTCTGTCTATCACCAGACCAAGCTCAATCTTTTAAGATTGAACATTGGTCTGGGGAGTCTGCTATGTATTTCCTACTGCACTCAAATGACTCTGTACGCAATTGGATAGTCCTTCAACCAATCAGACCAACAGGGTGATGTACTTTTCAGAGAAAACTTCAGGCAGGAAACGTGTCAACAAACGTTTTGGTTTGGAGCATTGGTCAACGGTTTGCAGAAGCAGCAATGACATCGAGCGATTTTTGCAGGTTGTGCAAAAAAAAAATTACAATTACAAAAATTTTGCTAACAGCAGGCGATTTGAAAATCGATATAAATGCATTACATTTTATTGAATTTTGGTGTTAGGAGTGATGCTTTGATGGATGGAACAGCAGTACTTTAATGGGAAAAAGTTTATAAACATAACATCTTTCAGAGGGTTTTAGCATTATGACAGTTTGCACACCAAGCGAAAACCCTCTGCAAAATGTTGTCTCTAAATTTAGTCCCTAATCAACGACTAGTTAGTTGACCAACTAGTCTTTCACAGAAGGAGGTGCCTATGCATTAGTGTTAATGTTCCACATTTCCTGTCCTTCACAGCTGGAATGGCCAACCATCTACTCCCATTTTATTTCTACGCAGTGTGCTTTACACATCTGTCAATTTGTGTTTATGGGACAGTAATCTGTCTTAGGTCTCCAACATGTGACCTCATAGTAGCTTCACTGCTACAGCTGTGCACTGCGCTCTGCCCACATGGTGTGCTATTGTGGAACCCTTTTCCCACCTAAACCAAATGTAAGATTAGTGGGACGATAGGAACTAGAAAAACAAATGGATGTGTCAAACAGGTCCTCTGAGAGTGTGAGAAAGCAAACATGCATGGACACGTCTGTTGATGTGATGCACTTATTTTGAAGGATTGTAAAAATGGACCCATTTTCTGTAATGCTTGAGCTTGATGATATATTGGCCTTTCATTTTAGCTGTTTATCAACGCTCTAAATCTCTGGAAAGTTGAAGCTTGTCCTTCATATACATTATTTATAGACCCATGTACACTAGTGCTCTCTGAATTTTCTTTCCAAGGTGCTTTCCATCACTTCTGGCATGTGACGAACTAAAGGTCCCAAAGACCTTTATGTTTAGACATGCATGTTTGTAGTAAATTTGGTTTCTGTGGTCACGTGAGAAATATTAAGCCAATTTTATCGAGGTCTTTATGTACTTATTGAAAGAAGACACCAATTTTGAGCTTAAACAATACAATAATGTAACGATGGCTACACCTGTTTAAACATGCCTGACTCAGTTTGGTTGTCCTTCGTGAGAACTTAGTTTATTTCTAACAGAAAGCCTCTTTAAAGAAGTCTTTAAGAAGCAATGACAGACAGACTTAACTGTGACGTATTTTATTTGAAGCAGCTTGTATTGTCTTGTCATTCATTTGATATAGTTTTCAGGACATAAGCATTTAGCCAAATCATCAACTAACTACATTTAGTGCAATTATATATTTTCCTAGTTCCTCTTATGAATGTGGTCTGAAACTAGACCTGAGGTTATAAGGACAGGTTTGGAGAATGTTGTTCATCTTTAGGCTAGTGCAGAGAGTGTTGTTGCTCTGAATGGTGGATAATACACCTGCACGCACACTCGGTCTGTGGGCTTTATTACTGCACGCTTAAGCATGACCACTGTACAAGGCAGGTCTGGGCAGGGCTATTGTCTGTCATTTTGCACTGGTTCAATCTTTTGTTCATATCTTTACACTTGTCTAAACATAAAGCATATCAACACAGTCACACAATACAGTTTTTGTTTTTAGTTTCCTGCTTTGAAAAGTTCTCTGTAAAGATTAATCTTTTTTTTTTTCGTGACAAATATGTAATAAAAAGTTCCTTTTCATTAAATTCAAAGATCCTGTTCATATCCATTGACTTTCTTTGGCATAGAGTTGTTTACAGCAGTTTTTTAACTAGTACATCCTGTTCTGAATCATAGTGTCACGGACAGCTGGAGAAAGAAAAATGCAAAATGCAACTAACCATATGATATAATCATATAGTTATTGTAAAATAAATAGCTTATCCCTTTTTAAAAGGGAGGGAAAAAGACAATTCCATACCTTTTTTTTTACTGACATCTAAGATTGTACTTGTTGTCAAACGTACTGCATTTTGACAAAAAAAAAATTGGTAGCCAATTTTACAAAGTAGCCAAATTAGACCAATATCAAAACATGCCAAAAACTATGAACAATAGCACAAATCTAAGATAAAATTAACCAAAATACATGAAATGCATTACTATATTACTTGCAAACAAAGATAAACATGAAACATGAAAAATTGTTTTGGCCTGAAACCAATGATCCAATGACACTTTTTGACCATATCAGAGTCTATTTTAGGCATGCTATGTTACAGATAAGCTAAAACATGTCAGCAGTCACAGTGTGGAAGCATTTCACCGTAACCAAAAAGAATGCTAGAGTAGCAATATGTAAAATTAGTTTGGCTTAAATATCGAGAGGTGGCTCATTGCTGAAGAACTTTACTATGACTGGTTTAATTTATCACCAGAGAACACAACACCCAGAACAGCATACCTAGTTCAATTACTCAATTAGCCAAATTTAATTGCCTAGAGTGCATCTCAATCAACTCCCTAGGTCGTGAATCAGTATATCGTGTACATGAATTCGGGCATTGGTAAGGACAGTAAGGACCCTGGATAACTACACATTGGGGCACTGATGGTGACATGACAAGCTTCTTGTTGTACTATCACTATTGGTATTTATGAACAACAGCAGAATTGAATTTTCTGACATTTATTTGTTTGTTTGTTTGTTTGTTATTAGTACATTATGATAAATACTTTGACTGCTACACCTGCAACATTTCGAGATGGTCCTCACTGCAGAACATGAAATCCACGGGGAGGAGTCGGATCCAGATCCAACTCCTCCCACCTTACATATACCTAAACCTACCCAGCTTCACCCCCTGATCCCTAAACTCCACCCCTTAACCTGGATCCAACTCCGCCCCCTGGATCTCGTGTACTGCAATGAGGTGCTACTGAACATTTCAGCCGAGTAATGTTCATGACCTGTCTAGCAATGTATGTTTATGCTGAAATATAATTAAATAACAGTTTGGTTTTTCATCGCGTGTCATGATATGTATTGAGTTGGCTCGTGCAATTTATGTATTGCACAGAATCTCTGCTAAGGGTACATAGTGAGGTGCATTGTGGGACTTTTTAAGGAGTGAACGTTTCAGTGCCCTGAAAGGATTCAGCAATTGAGACGACCCTTAAAATAGCTATTCTGTGTCCTAGCTATTGAACTAGGGAGATGATTGAGATACATCCCCAAAGTTTATTTTCGTTTTTTGGCTAAATTTTTTGTAAAAAAATTTATTACGGTGCATCACGATATGATGGTATATCAAATTTGATAATGTGTTGGGTTGCCACTTGATGTAGCAAAACCATGAGCAAAACCAGCTGATGACCACCGTTTTACACTTGTTGTTTCTGACAACAAAGTGTTACATACCCCCCGAAAACTTGCTTTGTGGGGCTTGTCTTACCCAAATTCCCTCTGATGTGCTTTTTTGGTCTCTAGATCACAAGAGAGAGACTCTACAGCAGCAGACAGCAGCCAGGAGGCCAAAGCCCAGTGCACACTTTGCCTCACAGTCCTATTCATTCAGTCCAGGGCTCCATGTCTCCTCCTACACCTCGCTCCATGCCCTCCTCCCCTTCCAGGATGCCTTTAGTTCACACTGTTGCCATGTCCGGTGGCACCACCTTACCCAGGGACCGTCTATCCAGCGTGCCCTCCAGTCGCTCCATCACACCTTGCTCCAGTGCTATCCTGGAGCGACGGGACGTAAAACCAGATGAGGATTTGAGCAGCAAGAGCGTTCCTATGTATTCAGAAGTGTACAGTTCGCCTGAGGCCAGACACAGTGTCGCCTCATCACAAGGCAGCCATACCGGAGACATCCCAGATGGGGCAGCTTACATCCAGCACCGCTCCTCCATCAAGTCTGTCGGCGCATACACTGATGGCCAGGATCTGCAGCACTCCCTCTACAGACAGAAATCTCGCAAGTACAGCGAGAGTCAGCTCGCCTCGATGGGCTCCAAAACTCCACCTGCTTCCCCTCATAGGGTCAATGAGGTCAGAATGATTGACATGCTCACAGGCCAGAACTCCCACATGCCCTCACAGGGTGTGGCAGCGGAAAGGGTGTCACCTGTTCGAAGATCTTTCCGCAAGGACAGTAATGGAGCCATGGAGGTGGCGACTAGGGTGAGAGGCAACGTGGTCTCCCCTGTTTTCGTCGACCTTCCGCCTGGTCATGGAGAGAGGACGTCTCAAGGTCATGTGGCAGCTGGAGATCCTCAGAGGTGAGAGTGAATTTGGCTTTTTAAATTTTCTGCAGCTCATTGTGCACATGGTCCAGAGACTTTGTGCTCATCTCAGGGATACAGGTTTCCTGCCCTCATGATATTTTTGTTTTACGTGCACAACCGTTCAAAAGTATTTCAAAGGTGAGTTAAATACATTTATTCAACAAGGATGCATTAAATGTATCAAAAGTGACCGAAAATACATTTATAATGTTACAAAAAATTTACTATTTCAAATAAAGGCTGTTCTTTTTAACTAGATCAAAGAATCCTGAATAAAATGTTATGCAGTTGTGCTGCTCAATATATTTTTGCACAAAAATATTAAGCAGCACAAGTGTTTTCAACGTTGATAATGGATCATGTAATCCTCATAAAAGGATCATGTGGCTGGAGAAATAGCTGCTGAAAATTCAGTATTGCCATCACAGGAATAAACATTTTAAATATTTTACATTTTAAAATATATCAATTGTAATAATACTACTGTTTTGCTGTATTTTTTAATCAAATAAATAGCATAAGAGACCTATTTCAAAAACATTAAAACCTCTTCCAACTTTTAAATGGTGAGTATATACTATGCTTTTCTTTTAAATAAAATTAAAAATTATTTTAAATCTTAATAAAACAAGGAAACAGTGATAATGCTTCCCTTCCCTCTAATGTTGTTATTTGTTCAAATAGTGCTTAAGTAATCAAGGGCTGATGGGGTAAAATATCAGATTAGTCATGTTGTGGTGAAGTGAAATTGAGAAGAGGACAAGAGTTCCTCGGAGCAAAGCCCAACATTCATATATATGCTGTTATTCATGCCTCCAAAATCAAAGTTTGGCAGAGTTTTGCCCTCAGAAACAGAGAAAGGCATTAAAGCACTATAATTCCCCTCCTGGTGCCCCTTTGAGCATTGTTAGCATTGTTTAATACTCCTTAGATCCACAGTTGAATGGCCTGCGATCAATTATGGAATTGTCTTTATTGACCATTAGACTCATGTCTAACAAGTCTAACAAACACATGTGACTTGTGTTTTGCAGTGAAAGAATAAAGGCTATGGAGCAGCAGATAGCCAGTCTTACTGGTCTTGTTCAACATGCTCTAATGAAAGGTCCAAGTACAAATGCCAAAGAGACTTCTGGGTAAATGTTCACAAACAGATTTAATCTGATTCATAAATTGCATTAATTTAATTTCTATTGATATAATATGAGGATAAAAACAATATAATTAAAACTCATGCAAAATTATTCTAAAACTCACCGTTTTGTCTTTCTCTATACTATAGTGACAAACCAGTAAAGGAGGGTTCTCTGGCACAGAATGATGGTGAGTAAACAATTGATAATGATGCGTTCTTTATTATTCCTTGTTCCTGTGAATCATGGATCTGAATTTAATCTTAACTCTATTCAGACAGAATATGCCATGTATGTGTTGTTACCAAAGCAGTAACATCAGAAATGTGTGTTTTTCTCTAGGCGTCTATATTGTAACATCATCTAAGGACCCAGCTGTGCAGATAGACAGTCCTTCAGCACAGTTTCAGCCTCCTGTCCGAGACCCTGCTTTATGCTCAATCCTCTCCAACTTCAGGAGAAACGTCACTGACCTCAGACTGCAGCTCCACCAACTCAAACAGATGCAGGTACATAGGGAATTCAAATTGAGGGCATCTGCTCTTTCTATAGATGAGTTGCTGATTTATTAAATGTTTGACCTGTGCTTTGTCAAATAAAAAAAAAAGTATTAGAATAGTTATGCTACAATTCAATAGTTAAGCAACTATATTCACATACGCATACTAGATTTTTGATAAAAAAAATACAGTATATATATGTGTATATATATATATATATATATATATATATATATATATATATACACACACAAAAATATGATTATAGTAATGTGATGTAGTATTATAATATATACATGGGTTATAATATACACATGGATTATAATATACATTGGGTCAGAAAACAATTGTGTTGATAGAGCTTTGCTTTGCATATACAGCTGCAAAACCAGGATGCCATGAGGCTGATGCTGCGACAGGCGGAGCAGGAGATCTCAGAGAAGGTTTCAGGCACTGTGCTGCACCTCGAGGACACTGTTCATAGACAAAGACTCCAGGTGGAAGAAGAAAGACACCGATATCTGGGCATGGAGGAGAGGGTTCTCGTGCAGCTCGGGTAAGACAACAGTGACTGGTGTGCTAATACTGATCCTGTTAAGACCTTGACATTAATTACCCATGAAGAATTCATCATGAATTGGTCATCTGTAGAACGTGAGAGACATCTGTGGATGAACCGAACAAATGCTGCGATCTAGAGGGGAAAATCAGAGCAAAGCTGCTGCCAATGAGCCAGATTTGATGCCGATTAACTGCTCACTTCTAATCTCCTCACTAATTAATTATAATTCCTTGTCTGCATTCAATGCTGAACCCATACTTTAATAAACAAAGATCAGTGTTGGTTTTTAATAGATGTGAGCAGAGGGGATTGTTTTTTACATCATTATCAAGTTCTATTATTCTAAAACCCATTTGGTGTTGTAAACCTTGATAAAGTAAAATTAATCATGCCTTCCTTGGGTGGAGGTGTGTGTGATTGCACGAAATGACGCATTGAATAATCCACTGTCCCAACCTGTCTCAGAAGAATAAGGCTTGTGAAACTTTCTCCTTGTTTCCTGTCACGACTAATGCATGTTGTTCTCAAGGGGAAATATAAGTCAGATTGCTTCAGAGGGTGTTTAGCCACATGTGTTTTTTTAACTAAAACTATTCAAAATAATTGATGTTAATTGAAATAAAGATTAAATAAAATATAAATTTTAGATCAGAAACTTAAACTTAAAAGCTTAAATGAAAATTTGAAACTGTGCCTTGGCAAGTGACTCAAATAAAATAAGTACTAAAATGACTAAAAAAGGAAATAAATATAAAGTAAATTAAAGCTAGATAGAAAATTTAAAGAGTATAAAAACTAACAATGACAATAGCACATAACAAATTGACTAAACCTTAAATCAAATGAAAATATAATAATAAAAGTGTGTGTAAAAGTGTAAAATATGAATAAATACTGTACTAAATAACACTGCATGAAACAAACAAAAAATGTATTCTAGTGACCAACATCTATTAGTTCATCATGCGCATAATAATACTGGCTTACATTAGATTGTGTTATAGTGAGAAAGATAACCAAAAGCAGAACTTGACATTGTGCATGGGAAAACCCTTAAGGCACCCCTCGGGTAAATTACAGAAAACACGTACCATTTCCCACAGAGACGGTGCTGATCTCAGAGCATGTGTACTGGCTTGCAGATTTGTGCATAGCTTAGCTGGTCATGCTAAAGGCTTCTAAATGCAGGTACAACTCATGATTTCCAGCTTAAAAAATTCACACTTCTTAACCATTTCACGAGGGAAGAAGTCAGAGAATCTGAGAAAGCTGTAGGTTGTGATGATCCACTGAAGGTATTTGTCTGAGGGCAGACTTTTGTTGCCATCTTAGCTTACACAGCTTCTCTGTATGTGAACTGTCAGTCAACAAACAAGCCTAAATCACGTTAAACAGGTTTCAGCCTTCAGCAGGACTCACAGTCAAGACTTGCTCATTACACAGTATTAAGTGCTGCTAAAAGCTGCAAATGCTCGATTAAATGCATTTGAAATAAAAATAAACTGTGGCGTCCAAATGTCGGAGACTACATTAGAAATATGGGATTTTTGTTCACTTAAACCATGAAATGAACAGAAACTTTTGAGCACAAGATGCTTTTCTCAAATCATGCTGGATATCTTGATCAATAGGTTTTACTCAAACTTGTGCAGCTCGAGCAAAAAAGCAAAGACAGATACTGAAATAAATGTAAATCATTCAGTTTAATTTTTACCCATATTTTTCAACAGATAATATATTTGTAATAAAATGTTAATAATAAAAAAGAACAGAATATACCCCCATTGTATATTCTGTAATTATATTGTACTGTACCTGTTACAATCTCTTATGACCAAGGGTCAGAAAAGGTAACATTGAGGTCGTGATCAAAGGTAGGTGTGACTAAGGTGGCAACACGTGAGTAAACGGAATAATACGAAAGAAAAATCATTTATTATACATAAGTGAAATAATTATACAAAAATATGAATAATAGTAATAATAATTATTGTGGTGAATAGAAACAAAGAAAAAATAAGCAAAATTTTACAGATCGAAAGATAAAATAAAATAAATAACCCAAGAGAAAAAAGGACGTAATTAGTGAAGCCAAATAAATCAAAAGAACAAAACAAAACTCAGTCTTAACTAATCAAACCTCTAATCTAACTAATAAACAAAAGAAAAGTAAAGACATATCTTCAGCGTCAAGCGCCCTCACTAAATTACTCTGACTAACAAACACAAAACATACAAAGGGTGGCATCCACTTGCTTACCTGGTGTATATACATCGAGTCTGTATGATATTGTAAGGTAGTCACTGATTTCTGTTGTGCTGATAAATGACACATCATCTGTTGTAACAATGTAACAGAGAGCTGGAGAACTACGTGGAGATGCTCAAGAAAGAATCCACGTCTGTCATGAACCATCGGCCAGTCACTCTGAAGGATGTGGAGAAAGGGGCAGTCAACTTACGGAAAGTAGGAGAAGCTTTGGCCACACTCAAAGGTGATTACATCTATATTTTTCCTGCCTGTGGACTTTCCTTTTCTAAAAGAAGGTGGTACACTACTGTTGGGGTCCGTAAGATTCATATATATTCATTATATTTTATAATCATTAGTCATTAATGTAGTTGTTATTCATTTATTCATAGTATTCTTCATATTTGATTTATATAATTTATAATTTAATCATTATTATTATTATTATTAATTTATGTCATTTATATTATATATTACTTATTTCTTTTCTATTGTTGTTTAATCTTATGATTATGATTGTGTGGTTTAAAGGGATATTTGCTTCATGAGTTGGAGATAAGAGAATGTTTCCGTTTCAAGGCTTTTAATGTCACATGACGATGTTGTGACGCAGTAGTGTAATTTTCATTGTTTTTCCCTGGGTAACACTTGTCGGAATTGTACTGGTCAGACCAAGTCAGGGCATTGAGTAATGTAACATCTAAGACAAAGTCTGATCATTGAAACATACGCAACTAAGATTATTCAATAACTCTCAACAACAACAACTCATTCAAAAAAGACTTATATCTTCTGGCAGGGATTCGGCATCCGGGGTCCGATCTACTATATTGATATCTCTGACGTGGAGATACATCCGATCTAACGTTGTGGCACGATTTAACAAGAGGAACGAGAGAGAGTAGGATCTAGATGCAGCAAACATTTATTCAAACAAACATAATACAAGTAAATTCAGGCAAAATGGATAAATCAAACACGAGAACCAGGGAACAGAATGAGCACTCCAAACACACTGTCAAGAAGGACAAGACTTGACAGGGAACACAAGAAATACTGGGGTTTAAATACATAAGGTGTAAATGGCTCACCTGGGAATAATCAACTTATCAACAAAAAAACCCTACAAAACATGACAAAGAACAGGAAATAACATACAAGTCCACACAAGACCAGGGGAACACAGGCTGAGATCATGACAGGTTTACACAAAAATATTATGCAGCATAAACGTTAATTTCTTAAGGATCATGTGACACAGACAGTATATAACAGCCATTACTCTAATCTTCAATGTAAAATTCAGCTGTGCCATCACAGGAATGAATTATATTTGAAAATATATTGAAATAGAAAACAGTCGTTTTAAATTGTAACAATATTTCACAATATTGAGTTTTTTTTTTACTGTATTTTTGGTCAAATAAAGGCAGCCCTGGTGAGCATAAGAGATTTCTTTGAAAAACATAAAAACACTCTTACAAACCCCAAACTTTTGAACACCAGTGTAGATCGTTCTCTTGTAAAATAATGAATTGCATCATTTCAGGAGAGTTCCCAGCCCTGCAGATGAAAATGCGTGGTGTGTTGCGGGTGGAGGTGGAGGCGGTGCGCTTCCTGAAGGAGGAGCCTCACAAAATGGACAGCATGCTGAAGAGAGTCAAAGCTCTGACTGACACTCTCAGTGGACTGAGAAGGTACAACTTGTGAACCACTTCAAATATTAAATCCCTTTAGAGCTTTGTAGTTGTTTGAAGGGTTTATTGTTAGGGTTTCTGTTTTCTGCAGATATGCCACCGAGAGCCACAACCACACTTCTGACCCAGTCCAAGTGAAGGCATTACCTAATGATTCAGTTTCCTTTGTGGAGGAGTACAGATCTCCTAAACCTGTTCATGAGTCCCCCACCCCTCAACCAAGATCACCTGCCAAAATCAGCTGCTCGGAAGCCGTGCCATCTTCTCCTGTTACTGTGCACCGCATTCAGACGACTCCCGTCAGTGCACACCACTCCAGCCCCCCCCTCACACCCACCCATGGCAGGGACTCCTCCACTGTGGCGAAGGTCAGTCCCAGGAGCAGAGAAAACAGCCCTGCCCTGCGAAAGAGAGCAGCTCCACAGGGCCAGGAAGCTGTGCTTGTAATCAGCACAACTGGATCCTCCTCATCTCCACTGCAAGCGGAGGAGATCGCTGTCAACACAAGCAGGCCCATGCCTGAAGAGGTGCGGCTCAACTGTGCCTTTCACTTTTGATTGATTAACATTGGTGGACTGGCACAAACACAAGAATTATTTCAGTTACTCTGTATTTATCTGCAGCAAACTTTCTCCAAATATATTTTCCCAATAACTGTTTGCAACTAACAACTACTTCTCTCGGGCTCTCCACAGGTTTCAAAACGGGAGGACACGGTTCACTCTGCTGGACCAGAAGCGGAAAGGGAAATGGAAAGGATCCTCCAGCAGACACAGGCCAGTCTTATGAAGGCCATACCTGACCTGGAGCTGAGCAGCCAGGTGGACGGCGCCCTCTCTCAAACACCCATCTTGCCAGATGAGGTGGACTCTCCACTTCCTGTGTCTCCCCTCCCTGGTATGTCTGTCCATTCATGTGTATCTGCATGTGCATATAAACCATTCATTAAGATTGTAGGACATAAATAACAAAACTGGGATCTGGGTAAATGAAATAAGAGTGTCCATGATAAAGTAACGGAGACATCTCATCGGATCTTTGCCACAGTTTTAACCCCTCATGAGTTTGTATCCCTCTAAAAGTAATTTAAAAAAATCACATTATTTTCAAAAAGATTTAAACGGGCTGAACAGGCCCCCTTTCTGACCAGGGCCCTTAGAATCATCCTAGTCTTATCTTAATTTATCCTAATTAAATATTAATTCATTAATATTTTTACGTTTTGTAGATTCATACCACATGACATTTTACAACCTGAACTAACCTTGCCTTGTCATTAAAAGGTCAAATTATATAATATTTCAAAACATTTATTCACCTTGACAAACAGTCTTGACAGTCTGCAGGGGTTCTCTCTATGATATAATTTTATGTTGTTGTTGTTGTTGTTGTTTTTTTTCTTAAATTACAACGCACCTCCCTGTTGTTTTAATGAGTTTTTAAATAATCTTTGTTTAGCTGATTCAGGTGTGTTTGATCCGAGCTTAATCTACACTGCAGGATAAATGAGGCGCTTTTTATCTTCAAACAGAAGCCGCACCACAGGATGGACCCAAAGCAGATAAACCAGTCCAGACCAGTTTGGAGAGGCCACAGAAGCCGACCATAGAAAAGCCCCACAGGGCCAGTGTTGACAAAGTGAAGCCCAACACTGAGACGACCAGCAAATCGCCTCCCCCTCCCCCTCCACGCAAATTCTACCCCTCTGGAACTGGACTCACCACTGGACGTTCAGGAGAGGTTATCTACACCAGCCGGAAAGAGTCCACTAGTGCTCAGGTGCGTGTGCTATTTCAGCTTCCTCTAATTAAGATCCATGTGACTCAGGCCTTGCTGAGCCACATTCCCAGTCAACATGACAATTTTCATTATTATTATTATTTGAAAACAACTCGCGTACCTACTACGTGTTGAAATCACACTGTGCTATATTATGCATGGGTGTGCCGTGCACTGCATATTGTGTCCTGTTTTTGTGAATAATAATGATGGAAAGTCACAGTAGAGATTCCAGCTGCTTTTGTTGTTTTGAGGGATATAATGGAGGGTGAGGGTCAGTCACACTTGACTGGTTGTTTTGGCTATAGGAGGGTGAAGAGGAGGCCCCGCAGCCCAAACCCTTGCGTGTGCGCCCAGAGGTCAAGCCCAAGCCCCGCACCCCTCCTGTCAACACCTCCACCTTACTAGATGAAGAGGATGAAGGAGATAAGATCATGGCTGAGCTACAGGTGAGCAAACCACAATCGTCCTCACAGGAGCCACTCACACAAAGACATAAACATACACTTGTTCTTTTACAAACTCGCTAATAGAAGAACCGTTTGGTTCTAACACAGGAAGTTGAGACATGTTAGAGGTGCTAAGAGATAAATATAGAGACCATACAAACATTAATGGTTGCCCCACCAATGTCAACATTTACTCAAAAGCTTCAAAATGAGGGCACTATGGTGTATTGACTCTCTCAGAAGTTTGAATTGTGCTGCCCTCTATTGGTGAGAATGGGTAAGATTTCCAATGAAACTCATGTCATCATGAATCCATGACTTTATTGTAATTAGCTATAAAAAGTAACACAGTGTAAAAACACTATGACATATCATAATTACACAAACGCAGGATGGACAAATCCACCAGACACAATCACCTAATACCCGTAACCCTTACCCCTCCTCAGGTGTTTCAGAAGTGCACTATTAAAGATTTACAGCCCAAATACATTGTCGATCTCACAACCCGTGAGCCCTCAGACAGTGACATGGAGCCAGGGCTTTCCCTTTCTTACCACACAAAGGTAACGGATGTGATGAGTGCTAACTCCCCGTGGCAGTCTCACGGCAGTACTCACATGTGCAATCGTGTCCCATAACCTCCCGCTCTGCTGACACTAATACACAAAACCCATTCTGATATACTGACATACTGACATACTGACGAACGTCAATGCCTGACCGTAGCCCCTCATCAAGAGAGGGTGTAATATGTTTGAATGTGTGTCTAACACTGGTCTGTCACTCACACTCTCCTGCTGAATGCTAATAGATACAGCTGTATAAGATTGTGTAGGTCAGAGTGACTGGGGCGGTGGAAAGGCCATTCAGAACACTCTGACTTCTGACCTTTTCCTTTTTTTAGCATTCAGAGTCCACTTTCAAAAAGGGCTAGAATAGCCATTCTAAAGAGATATAAAGATATAATATAAACAATATATAATGTAGATACCAACATTTTATTTTTGTATTTGTGTGTTTAATTTTAGTTTTTAGAATACTTTTTGTCCTACAGGCCAACAGTGTCAGGGTTTTCAAAACAGGAGAAGAATTTCTATGTTCTGGATCTTGGAGTATCTATACAAAGAGACATAATGCAAGATGCAAGTCACTTTCTCCACTAATATATTTTGTTAAAGAAATAAACTGAAATTCAAGCATGTATTTCTCAGCAACCTCTATCACCATCAAACATATTTGCATGGGAAATGCTATGTATAACATTTCACTACTCATTTTCTAGTCACAATAAACCATTTTTAAACAATGCTTGAGAGCATACTGTAGTTTGCAAACTATGGATGAGACTTAATGTATTCTTTATGAAAGCTAGACAACTCTAGATGGCGCCATTGACCTGTTTTTTTTATTTTTATGTTTCTCTCTGCATTGTACTGACTAGCTGGGTATTAATTTAAGAATGTAAATAAAGGTCTATCACAGTGTAATGCAATGACTCTGTACTAACCAATTGTCCTAGCAGACCACCACTCATCTATCTGAAGAAGGAGCATTATCTAAAAGTAGGGAGAATACTGAATCACCTGGTTCACCTGGGGTAAATATCATTTGTTTTACTGTTTGCATTAGTTTTATGTGAGATTTAAGTGTGATATATTGTGATCACTCACTATGTATTTTAATGTGTTGTTTGAAGTCCAAAGAATTCTTGATTTCTTTGTCAGGTCATGTATTATATCACCGGAACGTCAAAGACATCAAATGAGGGCACCTATAGGCCAGATGACCTAAAGGAGCCCAAGGAAGCTACATTTTCTACTTCAAAGGTTGCACCTGAGAATGCTTCAGACCTTTCCTCACAGCAAAAATTGTTAACATTAGATGACTTATCTGTAATTTCACTTCAGTCAAGTCAATCAGTCAAGGAGGTCCAAAGCAAGCTAAACTATATTCACCAGGTGTCATCTGGTCCATATAACTCTTCAAAGAACAGCCCTGTAGTTGGAAAAGAGCTTAAGACTGAATTGGTTCTGAAGTCCCTAAAGCAGGTAGTTCCCACACCCTCTGAGAAAGTTTCACCTGTTGAGAAGTTAGAACAGCAGATACTGTGTACGTCCTCTGACCAAGTCGCACCTGTTCTGGAAAAGTCAATAAAGCATGGATATCGCGCAACCACTGTTGAAGTTACACTTGTTAGCAAAAGTCCTCAGAGTGCTGAAGCTCAAAATCACTCACCGATCCATCAGCCAAAAACTAATGCCTCATGTTCAACACAGCTGAATGACCATGAGAATGGGCAGGAAGTGACAAAGAGAACATCTAGAAGTCAGGTCAGATACACTGAGGAGGCCAGTCTAAGTCCAGACCTACCAGGAGAAGAAGGTCCTCCTCCACCAAATAACATTGCCTTTAGGATAACTAAAAACAAGGTTCAGGCTCTGTCGACAGGAGAGTACCAACAGCTGGTAGACAGCAAGGGCACGGATGTCCATACTCTTAAAGTGGGCTCAGAACCAACCCTATCTGGCCCAGATGACTCTGGATATGACAAGAAGCCGGTTATTATCGTTTTTGACGAGCCAATGGATATTTGTCAGGCCTACAAACGACTGTCCACTGTCTTTGAGTGTGAAGAAGAGCTGGAGAGGGTGCTGTCAGAGGAGAGGATCGATGAAGAGAATGAGGAGGAGGTGGAAGCAGAAGCCAACTCAGAGAGTCAGGTTGGTCAGGTTACACCTAAAAATAACGTTCTAGATCAGTGCAGAACTGAGAACAGTGTGAACAGTCAGATAAATAGTAGTGCTTCAGTGCCTCTACAACAGCAGAGTTCCTTTGAGAGTTCTGCTCTTGACGTTGAGGAAGGAGACAAGACAGAATCTTCTAAAGATGTGAAAAAGAAATTCAAGTTTAAGTTCCCCAAGAAGCAGCTTGCAGCTATTGGCCAGGCCCTGCGTACAGGTACAAAAACTGGCAAAAAGACACTACAGGTCGTTGTCTACGAGGATGAAGAGGAACCAGATGGAACCGTGACTGTGCTCAAAGAGGCAAAAAGGTTTGAGATCAAGACCCACGGAGACTCTGATTCTACCACCCTTAGGTCTTCATCACAAAACCAGACTGGCACATCACAGAGCACCAAAGAAAGATCCAAGGAACTCCGTAAGACTACGTATGAAACGTTAGACAGCCTTGAGCAGACTATTAAGCAGCTAGAAAGTACCATAAGTGGCATTGGACCTACATTGGTTTCCGAAGTCTCCAGCAAAGAAGAATCAAAAGCAAAGAGACTTGCCAGTCATGCAGAACTGGAGGAGGGCAGTCCCACAAAAAAGCCGGCACCTCTAAAGCCCAAACCCCACAAGTCATCACTGCAAAAGAGATCCAAAACACAGTCTCGATCCTCCTCAAGCACGTCCACCTCCAGTTCCTCCAGCAGTAAACAGGTCTTTCTCAACTCCTCTTCACCCTTCTGCTGGTGGCTTGGGTTTGCTTTAAGAGCCTGACTTTCTAACCACTGACTTTATTCAACTGTAAATGTGTTTCATAGGTGTCTTCAGGTGAACTCTGTGTGATTTCAGTGGACATGATTATGTACTTGATGTCCTTCTTTTTCAAACCACTCTTGTCTACTTTCACTGTTAAGACTTTCATTGAGGTTGAACCCATGAACCGTTTCTGTCTGATCTTTGCCGACTTTCTCTGATCTATTGTGGGATTAATAATGTGCATGTACTGTGGTTGGGAAATTGCTTGTACATTTGAGCATGCTGCCTGTATTTTACTGTCCCCAATCATGTCTACAAATAAGAAATCTTTAAAAGCTCTGTCCTCATTCTGATGTGTAGTAGTCATTCACCTCAGTCCGTATCTGACGTTGTTTCCTTGTCGATCTTTGCAGAACTCTGATGACTCTCCTGTTTCGAGTCAGATTTCTTTGCCCAAGTCCCGCCAGCAGCCAGGGAGTGCAGAAAAACCCGGAAAGCCCCAAAAGCTCCAGGACTCCCAAAGGCAATTCAGACAGGTAGTTTTACTGTAGGGCAGCCAGTGTAAGGCATGAAGACACAGACGGCAAATGTGTTTTAGTAGTTTTATTGTGGACACACATGGATCCAATATGACTCTTCCCCTATGCTTCATCACAACCAATTACTTGTGCATGGAACATAGACACTTTTAAGATATGCTTTTTTTTACCAACCCATGCATTCCCTGGGAATCTAACCTATGACCTTGGCATTGTTAGAACCATGCAATACAGGAAAACTGACTGTTGTCATCTAAAAATCTCCCATAAAAACTAACAAAGTATCTTAGATTGTAATTCCACTGTGTTGTTTGAGGGAGTGATGGTTTATATTTCCATTTCTTTGGATTGTGAAGACGTTTTGAAGAACCTCTGGCCTCTTTGGTCTGGTGGCCAAATTCCTCTTTTCTCTCTTTATTGTTTAATGTGTGAATCAAACTGTGACAGAAAAGAGACAAGATTCCGCTTTTTGTTACAAGAGTAATATTTTTGTTGGTGTTGTATTGTTATGTAGACTATTTTTAGGAAATATAGAGCTCTATATTTTCACGTATGTGTCATCATCCTACTTGACTTTCCATGTCTTCCGGCATCTTTGTTTGCAGGCTAACGGGAGTGCTATGAAAGCTGGTGGGAATAGTAAACATGCTTTCCTTGCTTTGCCTGCTTCTAAGATCCCAGCTTTTATACCTAGCTCATGGAAACATAGCTCAACCCATGCTCCTCGTTCAAATACGTCTAAGCTTACTAACCAAACCTCTTCCTCTTCTTCTAAGTCCTCAATCCCATGTCTCAGTCTGAGCTGGCCCAGCTGTAGACCCGTCTCGCCCTCACAGTCTCCCGGGCCTTCTCAGTGTTCTGAAGGTCAAAACCTAACCCTCCCTCCACAGACTCAAAATGGCCAGTCCTGCTCTTATTCCTTCTCATCCTCATCCTCCTCTAGCTTGTACTCTTCCTCCTCCCCTGTCTCTCCAAACTCTACTTCTTCCTCCTCGTCCCCGTCCTCTCCCTCCCTCCTGTCTCCCACTGCCATGTGCCGGGGAAGTCGAGCTGTACACGTGTCCAGCTTCAGCAGCCGCAGGTCTCTGAAGGCCCGCAGTGGCCAAGCCGCTATCACACCAGCATCCTTTACCGGGGACATGGCATGAGCTGTCCATTTCTCTATTTTGCTCTTTCTGTTTGCACTCATTCTGGTGGGATTTAAGGTGTTCTTCTGCAGGCCATGTACTTCTGTAACAAACAGAAACACTGATTTAGTTATGCCTGTTTGTTTGGGGTGATGTTATTGTCGTTGTGCACTGCCTCTGAAATCCAGAAGTAGTTCAGAATCTAGAGCCACATATGGTGCTTTTGAATTAAGAACTTTGACAGTGTTGGCTTTATATTTTATAGACGTGCATTTGTTTACTTACATGAACTATGTAAAATATACATTGCTTTTTTAGGGAAAGGAAATTAGATGAATACATGATATTTCTGTGTTTTTAGTTTTAACTAGCCATATATCCACATATATAGGTCCAGAAGTCTGAGAGCACATTGATTATTTTTAAACTGTCATAATATTATAACAAAAATTATTAATAAGGAATCCTTATTAATATAAATATATAAATTATGTATATATAATTTATATTATCTACTATATATATATATATATATATATATATATATATATATATATATATATATATATATATATATATTATAATGCTCATAATATAAATTTAAATGAAAAATATTGTATTAAAAATGCAAAATAGAAGCAATTTGACTGGAGGTCTCAGACTTTTGGAGCCCAATGAATGTCTATAAGAATTGGTTTAACAAGTCTGTGGTGATTGATTTGACCGTTTGAAAAGGGATTTAGCCAAATGTTTGCCTCTTTGCTCCCAGTGCACTGCCAGTTTTAACTAACAATATGCAGTTTATAGTGTTTTGCCATAAAGTTTTGTTCATTTAAAGACTAAAACCTAAGTGTAAATAGCGTGAGTGGATGTTGTACAACCATTGTGGTGGTTCTGTGTTACACCATTATTGGTGTAACTATTGGTGTAAAGCTTTGTGTTACACCATTATTGTACTCCTTTAAATAGCTCATCAAATGCCAAAAATAACAGTGCTTTACATGCTGAAATGTTAAATATTAGGCTAAAAAATATTGGCTATGAATAATTTCCAAATTTTACTCCTATGCATGCTTTTCAGACATTTAACCATGGATGATGCAAAGGTAAATGCTGTAAATATTACCTCTGATTTTGTAATACTGTATAAATTGTACAAAAAAATTGTTTGGAAGATGTTTGCCAGAGACGATTATCAAATAAAGGGCTTCCTGTGTATTGTCATTTTCGTTTCACTTGAGACTTTTTTTTCATGCTGTTCATGTTAATGTGTGGAATGTTTTAGAATAGTTATTTGTCAATACAGAAAAAGGGAAGGATGAAGACCAGAATTCAAAGCAAATGTAAAAATATCACGTATTTGTTGTAATCATGCATTTTTGCAGATCTGTATTTTGTGATGGAAAAATAATATTGACCCAATAATTGAAGCAAGAAAGCAACTGACATCAGTTTTAGCACACTTTTTGTAGATACTCATTGTAATAAAAAGTATGTTTAAAAAAAATATATACATATATATATATTCACATGTGACATGCCTCCCTGTAAGCAGGCACTTTGGACGTGATCCTGTCACATGCAGAGTTGCCCTTTAATGTTTCAGACCTTTAAGTAACAATAAGAAAGGCTATATTGAGATATCAGATAAACTGATGTGGGGATCTTAAACAAAAGTCTTTAAAAATGGGTTTCAAAAGCCATTTTAGAACTATGCCTATGCCCTTTAGCAGTCATTTCATTATATGAGACGTGAAAGCAATTAATACCTGATTGATGTAAGAGTCATATCTATTATGTGGACAGCAAAACTCCTCTGAGACAAATGATTGGCACATCTATTAATTTGGACTTCTTTGTGCTTAGATATGCATTACTTTTAATGCCAAGTTCAATTCAGTCTTCAAGAATTAATTTAGCATACCTGTTCAGACACATGGTGCAGTTCCATCATGCAGATCATCAGCTGAGTTGACCGTTTTATTGTTGCCATTCACATACTAAGCACCATGAAATTCACTCAAGGGCATTTGTAATGTATATTAAAAATGAAATTTTAATTTCTATGAATGAATTTTCCGATTTGATCACAGCTTCTCCAAATGGTCATACAGGCACAAACAATCCAATGTCTAATTAGATATGAAAACACTGTCTGGACAAAGGAGTGCTGCATTTTCATTCCAGGTCCTTCTTCAAATTTGTAATTAGCCAGCTTTAATGAAAGATAATTAGTTCATATGCAAATTTTTAGAATGACTGAATCCCTAAGCTTTGCACCATCTAATTAGCATGTAATTTGTATATTATAATACATTTACCATTAAGAAGTGAGGAGACCAAATGCTACAATGCTACAGAGAGGAGGAGAACAAGAGTAATTAAAGCGCAAGTCCTTTTAGCATTTAAGATTAATTATTGTGTCTCCTGATGTTTTATGGTACAAGAGCATCAACATCATAAATCTTTGAGGACATTAACAAACCAACAAGGAACTTGTGTAAGTTAATCAAAGATCTGGTCACTAATTTGCATTTTTAATTCATCGCAATTAACGAGTGTCAATTGGATAGGAAATTAAGAAGGCTGCAATAGCAGTTTGCTGTACTACTTTAATGTGCCTCTAGAAAAGGAAGCTCATATTTATGCTTCTCAGTCTTCTGCTAGAGCTTAATTTACTGCAACATAACCAGATATTAAGCATCTAACCGATAGTTTAAAAAAAACATTTTGTCGCCATAGAACCATGAATGATCAATGTTGAGCTAAACAATATAAACAGCAGTTACGAAAGAAAGAGATTAAAATATTTCACAACACTCAATTAAAGGCTAAAGAGCCATTTCAATGGATTCATGAATGAAACTACAAGTTTGTAAAAGAATATATAGTTGTATGCATTCCCCGATGCAGTATATTAGATGCCAAAACAAAGCATTTTGAAGACACTTCGGGTGCAGGTATCGATCTATATTTCCACACTCGAGGGGTGATCCCCAGCTCTGAGCGAACCACCTATTGTTTCCCCTGTTGCATTTCTGGCACATGACCTTGGCTGGTTAGTTTTAATTTATCCCATTTTAGAGGGCATTACTGCCAACTCCTCTCCACAACCCAGCTCAGGAGCCAGGGGATCACCCCAGGCGAACTGTCTGACAGCACACAATTGCCTTCCACCGGTAAGTACTCTAACACTTCATTAGCATTTAATTGAATTTCGTCTATCAGGAATAATGCTTTTAAGAGAAGAATGCCTCAATGAGAACAGAGCACCCTGTGTACTCCCAAAAGAATCGGTCAGGAGAGATGATTGGAAGCCATTGTATAATGTTTTGTGTCCTGCTAAACCTGGTAGTATTCTTTTTTTGTTTTTTTTTGTTTAGATAGAATAACAGATCAGTGATTTAGGAAACTTTATTTCAACTTAGGTTATCTTTTAGACTTGATATTAACAAATACTAGTCAATGTTCAAGCAGGCTCCAGAAAAGTGTATAAGAATCAAAACAGTCAGTCAGATATTGACAAAGTCATTAGTAAAAATCACAATCAAATTCAGATTTTATTCCAAAACCATAAAAGGGGCAAACATGTATCACAGTAAAAACAGCTTTGCCTTGATTTAAACAATCATTACAAATAGCAGTAATTTATTTAGATTCACTGTTACTTTGTTTACAAAATTGGTAACAAATTATTTATTAATCAAGTAATAAAATACAAACATTGAAATATAACATAACTGTACACTAAAATTTAACAAGTAACCTTTAGCATTGATCCAGAGCAGGGCACCAGCAGTCAAATAATATTCATGTCCTAACAAGGACATCATGTGAATTTATATGTGAGATTGTTAAGGAGAAAAACATACATCCATAATTCTTTACAAAAAAAGATATAGCAAATGTCTAACTAAATGCCATCATATAACATCAGAAATGATGAGTTTCACAAAGTTTAACACAAATTCCAATTCATTGAGAGAGGACTGACATCACTGAAAGTAAATACTTGTGGTTCAGTGAATCACAAGAAACCGCTCAAAAGTGATTGTTGCTTATTTGTCTGTTAAATCTTGCTTCTGTTTTAAAAGGATATGATTCGTAATCCAATGTTTGAGTCAACACCCCTGTCAATATAAGCTCAGCAGTATACACATCTGAAATAAAGAAAATAAATCATTAGATTCTGCTTGATTACTGATGAAGTCTTTTAAATCTATACACATACTATAGCATGTCATTTTCATACTACAGTGGTTTTATACAATACAGTGATAAATATAAACACTAAGATGGGAACTGGACATGAAGGATATGCCCTCTTACCAATGTTCTTCAGGAAGTACTCTCGACACATATGCCAGTCATTTTCACAGGTTATCAGAATGATCTCCGGTAAGTTCTAGATCAAACATGGATGAATCCAGAGTGCAATAGTCAGTTACTATTTTACACATACAAACATCAACAGAACAAACTTATTTTAAATAATGTCTTACATGCACTTCCAGCATGCTTATTTATAGTTATTTAGCAGGCCATAGTTATGAGACGTGTAAAAAACTTTTGGTAACACCTTACAATAACTAATAATTATGGCATTTAATAATTACTGTATATACTACTGTTCAAAAGTTTGGGGTGGGTAAAATGTTATAAATGTTTCTGAAAGTCTTGTTCACTCACAAAGGCTGCATTTATTTGATCAAACATTTGGTGACAAGCTAAATATTCAGCATCATTACTCCAGACTTCGGTGTCACATGATCCTTCAGAAATCATTCTAATACGCTGATTTGCTGCTCAAGAAACATTTATTAATGTCAATGTTGAAAACAGTTGTGCTTAATGTTTGTGTGGTGAATTTAGAACAGCATTTAAATGCAAATAAATGCTGCAAAAGAACAGCATTTGAAATCTAAATCTTTTGTAACATTTTGTTTACTGTTGCTTTTGAACAATTTTATGCATTCCTGCTGAATAAAAGTATTAATTTCTTTCAAAAAAATAAAATCTTTTGGAAGTGCAACTACCATAATCCTGCATATTCCTCTTAAATGGTGCGTACTTTCAATTTCACATTGTGAGCAATTATTCCAAACACCAAACAAAACAAAAAGAGCACAAAATCTAGAAAACAGCTCTGTAGTGTAGGCTGTAAATAGATGTTTTTTTAAGTCTGACACTGCATCCTCATCAATACAACAGCCCCGTACGCCCCTGTATTGAGTATCTGATTAGTGTACCTTGTTTTGCTTGTGCTCCATGATCTTGCGGAAGGAGGGCTGCTTGGAGAGCACTTTCCCTCCGGCACTCTCCACTATAACTTTCATTGTGCTGAGGCTCGGACAGATTCCTGGAGTTATATAGAAATACTTCCCCTATTAAAAGAAGAGTGAGACGACTGAACACACCCATCAGTGAAACATTCTCTGTGATATCCAATTAGGCCACATGTCAGTGCTGAAATGAATAGTTGTTTGGCTTACTGTTCTGCACAGTCACATAAACAAGTGAACCTGCACGCAATACAGTGGGGAAGTGATGGTGGATGGACTGTAATGTCCTCAAAACTCCTCACCTTGAACAGCGGAGCTGCATGAGCTCTCTTCAGTGACTCCTCCAGACTAAAACAGAACAACACCTCTGCCTCTGCATCTCGCAGCATGTAGTTCTGCTCATCTGCAAGAAAATCAAATTATCACTAGGGATGCACAATACATCTATGCCTGCTAATATACTGTTCTTAAAGGCATAGTTCAACCAAAAATGAAAACTCTTGTAATTTACTCAACCACAATGTTCCATAAATGTACGACTTACTTTCTTCTGCAGAACACCGAATATATTTTGAAGAATGTTGTTAACCAAAAAGTTTTGGTGACCATTTACTTCAAATGTATGGACAAAAACACTGAGACATTTCTCAAAATACAAGAAATAAAGTCATACAGGACTGGAACCACATGCGGGTGAGTAAATGATGACACGCTGTCATTTTTTTTACTAATACTTAAAGTAATAACTATACTTTTAAATTACAGCCAGTCAGCCACTGGTGTGACTAAAAATAAGGCCTGATATGATCTGCCTACAATATTGTTTCAAAGTACTAAATAAAGGCGTAAACCTAAAAGGTTTTACCTTAACTGAACAGCTTCGGAGTCATTGGAATGGTTATACTACTTTTTTCGGGTTGAATGGTGGTCATCTCTCACCCCCATTTCGCCTGTGAGCGGAAAAATAACCCTTGCAACTTTGAGCAGGCGGGCCGCCGGACGCGGCGTCAGGAAGTATCACGTGAAATCAGGTCTCGATGTAACAAATTGCTTTATAGCCCAAAAAAAAAAGTCATAAAATTCTGTCATTATTGCGAGTTGCGAGGAACGAAGAAGACGTTTTAAAGAATGTCCCATCTGCTTTGATGTCGTTGATCTACTAGCCTCTGGTATCTAAGAGTCGCCAACGAGTTTTTCGACAGTGTTGTCAAATATCTATTCCGAAGCTGTAGGGGGAGCTCTATAGAGAAACCTGCGAGCAAAAAGCGAGAATACAGCGAAGAAATTCCCGAAACTGCATAGCCCTGCTTTAATGTATTTGTTGTAACATTTTAGATTGAAGCTTATGGAAAATACATTACAAGACCAATAATTCCAATATTCATTTGCCAAAAAACTTTTTGGGTGTTGATGTCAAAGTTGGCAGTCATACCAATAATTATAGATACCAAACAAAATTTCCACATCAGCACATTTCTGATGGACTTTACTTTCCCAAGATGGAGTTGAGTTGAGATTGCCATCTCTTTCTATGGAAACTGCTTGTAAACTCTTTTTCCAATCTATGTTTTCATTAAATACCATTAATATTAAATTTTTTAATCCAAAACCTTTCTTGCTGGGATATGAAGCAAGGCTCCTCAGAGCGTCTACACATCAGTAGTAATCAATTGAAACGTAAATTAGACTCCACACAGACTCACCCACAAATTTCTGGCTTTTCCAGCTTTCCTCCAGCCATTCTTGGGTGACTATGTGCTTGACTACGGATACGGCAGTGAGGAACTTCACCGTTCTCGTCACTTTGTTAGCAACCAGATGAGTGCACTTCTGATTGCTGTCAGCCACTTCCCCTCCAAGATCATACAATTTCTGCAGCCAAGGCGCGCGAGAGAGAGCGAGAGAGAGAGATGAAAAAAGAAAGGATAAAAGGATGCAAGGGAGGGCGAACAGAACACCATGAGGGTTACTTACTGAAGCGCATCTGAATGGAGCAATATATTTCTCAGTGCTCTCGAACAGTTCAAATGGAATTAGTTCATGACCATTTTACAAACATCATTTTCAGACCTTTCCAGCAGCCTTTGACACATTGTGACTAGAGAAATTTTATGGTACTTCAAACTAGGCCATTGTCATTAATTTGACTAAATGTATCCGCTATCTGCAGGAAGTGAGCATGTGTTTCGATACCTTTATGTACTGCTGAGCCTGCAGAGGTTCAAAGCCTGTGAAAAGCACGTAAGGTGTGGACTCAGGTGGAAGCTTTTTAGTAGGTGTTGGCAACTCCTCTAGCCTGCAAAATAAAAGAGACAATGTTATTTTGACTAAAATTCTGTTCGGAAAGTTCTCTATGGTTTTTGAACTTCTTGTACTTAATGGAACTTTCTTTTAATATGTTATTTATTTAAGCTTTTTTGTCACCTACTCCATTAGTATATGTCTGTCTTTAGGCGTACGCTAGCATATACGTACCATGCGCACAGCAAATTTCATCATCAATATAGTATGCGTGTACTGTACACACACAGCTCTGTACGCTCAGCTAGCATATGCACCTTGAATTTATGCACTAATTAGTTTGTCCAAAAGCTGTTGTCTCACAGTCAAAAAAGAAATGGAGATGGAACAACAAAAACAACAAACTGACAAAAGAGACGCTAAGAGATGTTGTCTAGCTCTTGGGCGAGTGGGTTAAGAGATAAGCATTAAGCATAACTCCAGTTAAAAATAAATTTATTGGTCATAACTCCTGGAGAGAAATGGGGAAGACACTGGACAAAGATTAATCTTTTCATCATTCATAAGTCGAGCACCTGTGTTTAAATGCTACCACATTGAGTTTATTGTAAAGGCTATGAATTTGGCTGTACTAATGCACTCAGCATTCACGATAAAACTTTGGGCTTTACAGGAACATTGAGAGATACAACAGAAAATTATAGGAAGAACAGAATCACCACAATCCAGATTCTGCTATGCAGCATTACCTAGAGTTCCAGCAATCTTTCACTGTTTGTACTTACTTGAGCTTCTTGTTGGGTGGCTGCAAGCCGATGTCAGCCTGTTTCTGTTTCAGCTGCAGTCGCAAGGTCTGCGTGAAAGAGACAAAAAAAAAAAGATGACGAGTCTGCACACATAGATCTCTGCCCAGACATGCTGTTACATGTGTATCCACTGAGGACCTTCACTGCAAGACTCAAGCATCACAAACGAGAGAGAGAGCAATCAGAGAGTGTCCGTGTGAGAGCCCACTCACCGCCAACGCCTCCGGTGAGATCTTCACAGGAATGCGCCAAGCACCTGACCACAAAAATGAGAGCATGTTGTTATGTTCTACCTCCTCGATAGCTTGGAAATCTGCCAGCTATAGCATCAAAATAGCTTGAAATTACATTTCTGAAATTTGAAATAATACTTACTCAGAAGATTGTGCACAAGATGCGGATTGGGTGCCAGTGGTTCGGGCAAATTGAACTGAGAATATCTACTGTGCTGGATTTGCCTCAAAGCTTCAAAGTGCCCCAGAAGTATGTCACACAGCCACTGGGCGTTCACACATGGGATCCTCCACTCCTTTGCCTTCTCGTATTTCAGCCCACTCGGCCTGATGGCATTGACAGGGGCATAGCATATTAACGATTATTACTAAAAACAGACAGATTGAGTTTCCAGAGAGATATAAAACAATTACTGTTGTTTTAGTCTATATTTATAAAAAAATAAAACTCTACTTTAGATACACATATAAACTTTTAACAGATGCAAGAAGAAAAAAAGTGAGCAACCAGTTGGAAGCAGGCAACAACTGGAGACTGCATTGATTCTTACTCTTTACAGATGAGCACAGTGTTGCTTCGACACAGATAGCCTGTGTATCTTGCTCCTGCTAGATAGGCCATGAGCTTCAAATCATCACGATCACTGTCCACGAATCCAGTCACAGAAATAACCTGAGTTATGACAAAAAACACAAAAGTTCATGTAAAAGCTACTCAAATGCACTCAATAATGGCCTATGATTAACATAGGACTGAGTATTTGATTATATTTTATGTGGTTTTTGTATTGATTCAAAATTTTAATGAGTGTGGTAATGGAAGTCAATTACTGACAAATGTTTTTGAAACAAAAAGCACGTTGAATTGCACTACTTAAAAATATGCATTGCATTAACCATGCTTGCATTTGAATGCATTGTATTTTTAGGACTTGCATTTTTTATTGGCTCAAATTCGACATGGTTGAATATTTAAGGTGTGAATATTTCAATTCAAAACATTTCAAACACGTTTTCATTATTAAAAATTCAACAACCCATATTCACCTTTCATATTTCACTTCTAAAATATTCAAACTGTGTAAAAATACAACCAATAATATTCAACAGGAAATTTTCGGTCCATTTTATTTTGCTTTACAAATTCGCTTCCACAAATTAAGTGGTTCAAATTCGACAGTAAATTCAACATTGACATCCAGGAACTGCAGGAAAAATGCAAGTCCTAAAAATACCATGCAGGCATGATTAATGCAATGCATTTTTTTTTCAAGTAGTACAATTCCTAGGGCTGTCACTTTACGTTCGAAAATCAATTGCACAATCGATCGGACCAACCAACACAAGTTTCGAAAACGAAAATAGGGAATCGATTTTAACGTCCTTTTTTCTTTTCTTTCTTTTTTTTAAACCAGAAATGTGTTTTAGGTGGACAGATCAATACAGTACACAGAACATGTAAGTTAGGATATTGGAAAATAACAATGTCTTTTCTGTTAACCAAATGCTTTTTAATATTCGCAATATTTCAATGCAAGTGAACAAGCGTGCCGTTATTTGTTGCTTAGTGACGTGCGTGTTCAAGCAAGCCAGAAATGCACAGGTTCTGCGCAATACGCTGTATTTAATATATCAAGAGGACTCACGAGTTGCGTATTTGCGCTAAATCAGCGCAGCTTTGGCTACACGAACTTCCCCAGCAAAGTGAGTAAACATAGAAACACTCGTATTTTGACAGCGTTAGCCGCCAAAGTTCATTTTGGCGGGTGTTAATTTCAATCCCTGACGGTTGCACTCCTGTTTGTCATTCTGCACAAAAGTTCACGCCAATAAATCATCAGAAATATTTCTGACTTGTGCGTGTCTCAAGCGCCTCGTTACGCTCGTTCTGATAATGCCTGTTAGTTGTCCGTGGATTTGCCTATATTTAGTGTTGAAAATGGAAACGTCTTTAGACATGGAAAATCGATTTTACAATCGATTCAATCAACACTTTTTTGTGGATTTTTTTCACAAAAGTGACAGCCCAGCAATTCCACAGGCTTTTTGTTTCAAAAACATTTGTCAGTAATTTACTTCCATATATGGTTCACACACTAAAATGTGCGAACGTTCATGCCCTGGGTTAGTATTAGTATTTTATGTTCAGTAACAAGTATTTTTATTTAAATAAAAATAACCTAATCTTATTAAATGTATGCTTCGTCGTTCATTTTAAATTCTTAAAATTTGATCAATAAATTAAATTAGAATAATGAGCCACAATAGTGCTGTTACTCTAGGTAGGGCTGGTCAAATAAAATAATTTATGTTACATTACTTAATTTAATAAAATCAGAATCATTCTCTCATTTTATTGATTCCCTAGTTCTTTTTTTTTGTTATTGACGTTTTAATCAGGCTACTTGTCTGGTTGGGCAAGTAAAAATCTCTTCTAATTGTTCCTTCAAAAAATCCACTATTCCCAGACAAGCGGACAACCGTTAACGTCGACCCCAGTGTAATACCATTTACCGTAATATTTTCAGAGGTGGTTATCGTAGCATTCGACAGCATAATAAAATTCAAACAGTATGGCACAGAAGCCTTAGACATTACCACCAAACTATAAGCATCAGCAGATGTAATTTCAAATGATCAGATATCAGTATAGAGCAGATATGTTGTATCATGTATCCCTAATTATTAATAACAACAACAACACTAATAAAATATACGGATTATTAAAAAAAAAAACATGCACATATTTTAATTAACCCCAATATATAAAACCCCACATTTTAATTAACCCTAATATCTTAATATTATCAATAATAACAATAACTTCCAAGTAATGAAAGTCGGGTATAGTTTAAAAGGCTGATGTAATGAATACTGCACTTAATCTATAATTTTGATATTTTTACCCAGGCCTAATTTAATATGATGTTGTACCCTTCAATAGAAAGGGCTGGTTCTTACATGCTGCGAGCAGGGCTTGGCCCCCGGAGGGAAGCTGAAGGGAAGATGAAGAGTCCTGTGAGGGGGGACCATCTTCTTCTTCTTGAGGACAGTGTTAAGCCAGTGAGCAGTCACACAACGCTTTCCCTCTCTCAGAGCCTGGAGCAGGAAAAACAGTTTGATAACAGATCATTAGTAAATGTCACGACTGAGAGTAGTAGCCTAAAAAAGCATGCAACATTCAGAACGTATTCCCACCAATTAAACCATGCAGTATAAAAGATGGTGGGGATGATGTATAATGTATGTTTCTTTTCAAAGCAAGCTTTTATGTTTACCTGGAGATAGGTGTTGCTGACTTGACTCTCACAAAGTAAATGAGTGCAGCGGTTAAGAGCAGAGTCTACAGTGCCTCCATTTGCCTGAATGATCTGTTTGCAAAATAACAATGTCTTAATTAGATTCTCCCAGAAAAACAAAAATATCTAAAAGGGTGTTAAGCGATGGGTCGATGCACCTTCTTACAGATGTTCTAAAATACCATTTCATCATGTACTACTCACATTCAGAATCTAAGAAACTGATTAATTTTAATAACTTCCCAGACAGTTGAAAACATCCCATTTTAATTAATTCCTCCCACTAAATGAAGTTTGTTGCATTGGAACGGGGTTGTCTCCATCACCTGTTCTCTGTTATTTTCAGTATATTTAGAAGCACTTTACATTTCACTCTAAACTGTTTTCTAAACAAAAAACAAACAAAAAGTTTCCAGTTTGGAGTACCGGTAACTAATTCAGTATTAGCTGAGGTGTGGTGGAGTCACTTGCCCTTTTCCATGTGGCCAGTAACTGTTTATCCGCCATCTGTTCTGGATAGTCAGCAATAGCAAATATACAGCCAACCAGGAATCCCTCTTCAGGGACTGAAAAAAATAAATAACATGAAGTTATATTTATCTGGCATCTTCTCAGTTCATTAAGTAAACTGTTTAGGCTAGCTAAAATTAGCTGAGACTCAGCATACATCTCAATAACATATGTATTGTATGTATTGTGTTCACCACAAACACACTGTACTTACTGTCTTGGCCTGGCTCATGCCCAAAGAGTTGGTGTAGCTGTGCAGGCATCACTGGAGGTTGCAGCATGGTCTGGGTCTGATGTGGAGTAACCTGCTGGTTCTGATGCTGCAGAGGCTGCTGGTTCTGCAGATGCTGCTGTTGCATTTGCTGCTGTTGTTGCAGCTGTTGCATGTGCTGCTGTTGGAGTTGTTGTTGTAGGAAATGTTGCTGCTGCTGCTGCTGCAAATGCTGTTGGTGCATCTGCTGCTGGTTTTGCTGCTGCTGCTGCTGTTGTTGTTGTTGTTGTTGCTGCTGCTGCTGTTGTTGTTGTTGTAACTGCAACTGGAGTCTATGCTGCTGTAACTGCTGAAATTGCTGCTGCAATGCATGTTGCTGCTGCAAGGGTGGCCTCTGGAGCTGCTGTGGTCGCATTTGTTGCTGTGGGAATGTGTGTTGCTGCTGCTGTTGTTGTGCATACATCTGCTGATGCATCTGTTGCTGTAAGAATTGATGGGATTGCTGAGGCATTTGAGGAAAGCCCTGCTGCTGCGGCTGCGACTGCGGTGGTTGCTGCTGCTGCGGTTGCTGCTGCTGCTGCGGTTGTTGTTGCGGTTGCTGATGGTGGTGCATCTGCATGACCTGCGGCAGCATCATAGGATGCTGTTGTGCCATTTGTTGTGGGTGCTGTTGTTGATGTTGTTGTAGCTGATGTGGCTGCTGCTGCTGCATTAACTGCTGTTGTGCTTCAGGTGGTAGTTGCTGCTGGGTCTTACCTGGATTAAACAGATTCTGGTTGGGAACACCAGACTGGCCTTGATTTCCCAGGTGCTCCACCACACCTTTAGAGGAGGATGAAAGACCCTGTAGGATCTAAAATTACACACAATTAATTACACACAGAAAATATAAATCATACCAGCTTCATAAACGTAAAGAAAATATTCAAAATAAAAAACAAAACAACTGTTTTATATTAAAATATTAGGGGGGGTGGTATAGCCAAAACCTGATATCACAGTATGTTTCAATTTAATGGATGTCAATAAGAAATTAATTATTAATAAATACAACATACATACACACATATACATAATACAAATTAATTAGTAATTATCTTATTTTAGTTTAATTTCCAAACAGTATACCATCATGCTTTTATTTTGAAATGTTGACGGCTAAAGGTGCAACACTCAAGGTCCGGATCCTATTACTGTTTTTGAGTCACGGATTGAATAATTCTTCGGACCTTCTTTACATTTAATACAAGTTTTATTACTGAATTAATATTTAATTCAGTAATAAAATAAAGCACAAATTACAAGTATTGATAAATACAATAGAACAAAGTTACAAATAAAGTAAGGTCTAATAGTAGTACTCAGATTCAGAAATGTATTAAGTGTAAAATAACACTGAACAGTGTTCACCATATAAAATAAATATAGATGTATCTTTGTTAAAGCTGTTGTTTGATTAATGTCATAGACAGCACGCATTCAATATACTGACACACATCAGGTTTTTTTCTCAACTGTTTACGTACACTTAAGACATAACCGACTGTGTTTAATAGAATGCTTGCAGAGGCGGGTATTTTGAGAATTTTGTGTCCATTCAAGCGCAAGGAGACGTGAAAGAACTTAATTCTATGTTTACGCACTGTCTGTGTGCATGATTTGAGTGTGCGCACAGAAAACAGCGTGTGAGTACCGGATTGAGTTCTCTCTCATCTTCTTGTGCTTAAAAGGTTTAAAAACGGTTAAATGTTTAAAGAGGCGAGACTACGATCCGTTACACCCCATTGCTAGAAAATAAATAAGTGTGCTGGTTTCAGAGTAAGGTCATTTACATGCATGCCGATCACCAAGCCACTCTGAAACAATGTATTTTGAACTAGATGTGTGTAAATGGCACACTTCATTCTGAAACCGGTAGCACATACATTTACTTAAATAGGGTAAGTAAGCCTCATTTCAAAAATGATTTGCCAATTGTACTAAGCCATTTCACAATATCGATTTTTGATATATCGTGCAGCCCAAATAGTGTACTTATCAGAATCTCTACCAAGGGGTACATCTTTACTGTCGCAGAGTACATACAGTCATAGCGCTCAAAACTATTTCTTACATTGGAGGGTCGTGAGGGTTGTTGCGAATCTGCATTGTTAGTAATGTTCCTTAGTGTCCTGGGAGTTGAATTCCATCCACCCATGACCTCAGATCTCTCCACCCCTAGAGGCACACCTCCACCTGTGCCGACCAACCGAGCATCTGGCAGACCAAAGCCTCCAGGTACAGGTGGGACATTGGCACACAGATTGATCAAACCCGTTTCTTTGCCAGGTTGTAGTCGACGCTTGGCAGGGCCAGGCTGTGGCACCTCAGCTGGGGTCCAGTTCAGGTTGCGGTCTTCCTTCTCTGGGGACGAATCATCAGAGTCATCGAACATCAACTCTGATTTGCGCTCATGTTTTGGTGAGGTTGAACGACTACGCCTGCCTACTGGGGAAGCATCACGAGATGATGTAGGGCTGGACCTTCGGCTGTGAGGTGAGCGTCTGTCACTGTAGCTGCCTTCAGAACCTGAGCTCCTCTCATTTTCATACTCGCTGCCATCCTCTTCCGGTGCCTCATATAATGTAAGCCGTGGGTGATATAAAGTCTCATCTTTCCTGTTCTTTTCTTTTACAGAGTCCACAATCCATTCTGGGGTTACTATCTTAATGTTGCTATGCCGCAAAGCACACTCATACTTGGCCTGGAAAAGACAGAAGAAAAAAAAAAGAGCAAATTTCAGTTGTACTGTAAAATATATTATATTATTTTTTAAATATTCAATTTAATTTTACAGTGAAATATTACATTCGTAATATTCTTCATTTTGTTTAACCTGTTTAATATGGAGATATACAAGCTCAAACGCGTTAATCTCTGCGATTCATTTGACATGTTTAACACATTAAAATAAATTAACGCAATTGACGCAAGCCAATCGGGTCCATTTGAATAACTTCCTGTTGCGACAGATGAGTGTGCTAACTGAGCCAAATCACACTGCATGATGGAGAGCGACAGAACGGCCAGCCTGAGCGCACAATTACGACCCCAACTCATCTAAAAAGTAGTGTCTGGAAATATGTTGGGTTATACACGTCACGTAGATACCACTTCTCTCAACATTGACGCGCAAAAATACCTGTGTGTGCCAGGCACGTCTGTCCGCTCCGAGCGCGTGTTCTCCACCGCGGGAACATCTCAATAAAAATAGTCGCACTTGATCCAGATCAAGTTGATAGATTGGTGTTTCTAGCAAACAATATTAAGAAATGAATTAGGCTAGGCTATAGGCCTTACTCCTGCTGCTGTATAAGTTGTCACGTTATTGTTTGTGCCGTGCTGTTCCGATTCTGTTTTTTTTCCATGTAACGTTAGCCTAATTTTGTGATTGTCTATGCATAGTGGCACTTCATATAGATTAAGTTGATAGTCTGCTGTTTCAAACATTAAGTCAAACATTTGTTTTTCAGACAGGCTATGGCCTGAGTCCTTTTTATGATAGTCAGACTGTTAATGCATTTGTGATTGAATCTCCATTACGTTTTTTTCGTAGATATTCGAATACATTGCTTGATATTTGATATCCGTTCGAATTAGATTTTTCTCAAAAGTGACAGCCCTAGTGTTTCATACCCCTCTAATTGTCTCTGTATGTGTTCTGACTTTTTGTGAGTGCCACTGTTTAATTAATAACAATTTACTGACATAACATCATCTTGTGCTTTCCTCTGTAGAAATGTGACCGAATTCCTATAGGGGGCGAGCAGTGCATTTCTTGTTCAGGGGTGTTACCTTGTTTTATAATGTTGCACTTCATGGGAATTACCCATACTAGTTCCCAGGAGGGACTGTCTACAGTTCATAAGATCATTGTAATAAAATGTTCTGTTTAAAATATACTTCATTGTGTAAATGTATCATTTTTTAACGTATAAGTATTGATAACAAGCTTTGGGAAAAAATTTGATTAATTGCGATTAATCACAGCAAGTTGAGCGATTAATTAGTTAATTTTTTCTAATAAATTCCCAGCCCTAATATTTAAAATAAAAATATTTAGAATGTTTTTTAACCTCTTAGCCAGCGCCCCATTTTTTTTTAGAATTTTATGAAAATGACATACCCTAATACAAATGTCTGTAGCTATTAAACCATATTGTCCACATTAACTCTAATATTTTTTTTAACTAGACACTTGAAACGTTGTTACCCAAGAGTCATAATAACTCAGTGTAGCATAGGAACAGAGTAAATCAAGGAAAAATTTACTTGAAAGTGACTCACGATTTCTTTGAATGACCTTCATTTGGGAAAAATGTATCAAACTTTTATGTTAAAGGCCTGAAAACACCATAAAGATAAAATTGAATGTCTGACCATGTTTTGATTCAAATTTGAAGATGATACTCCCAAAAATGTAGTTTCTGTAAGCTTTTATTCAAGAAAAGTCTAGGCGTTTTTGCACACTCCAAATGGACGCCTGATAACCAAAATGACATAAGGAGTAAACACCACATACTACATACATGTATATCAAGTCAGAATCAATTGTCAATTATCCTCATAACCTCCTTCAAAAACACTCAACACCACAAAAAATCTTCTTAAATCGGCGATCCATGATGTCGATTATCGATGTCAAATATAAAGTTGGAGAAAATCCGTGCGTTGAAACAAACTCCATGTAGCAAAACAATGACTAATCTGTGCACGCTGTGCGTATAATGACGAAAGAGGGAACAAATTTGTATAAGACAAATCTGTTTAGTAAACTATGCAAACTGTCAATCACTGCAATCGTGTTATAGTTGGTTAATCCTACCATCCGTCAAAACTTTGCGGACCAGACATTGGTTGGCTTTTATCCAGTCAAAAACTGAGGTGCGAGAGTGACATGTCACTCAGCCTGTCGCTGCGTTCCCTTGATATTTTTGTCATTACTAAGGCTGTGATTGAAGGAGAGAAACACGGAATGACCCATTTTATCGACAACAGACCGGGGAGATATGATTTTTGAACATTGGAATACAAATTAGAATCGATATTTCATTGAAAGTGAACATGATGGATTACTCTAACTGATGGCTTCCAGTTCACACTGCTTTGAACCCAATATTATCCACCCATTTTAAAACACTTTTTTATGAACTTGCGTGAAATTCTTTTGATAAAATACATCATGAAATATAACTGGACCTGTGCCGCAGGTGCATTAAAGCCACAATTAGCATCAAGCTATATAAGACAATTTATACAATTAATTCAAAACTCCCTTTAAACCACCAATGAGTGTTTGCAATAATTTCCAATTGCGATTTAATATGGGTTTTGGTCATATGTTGTTGAAACTTGAAATATATGTTATTTATAGCCTTTTATAAGCTGTATTAATAGAATATTGGTGAAACAGATTTGGCAAATGTTTCACAAGTATTTGTGTTCCATACAGGTTTGGAACAACTCAAGGGTGAGTAAATGATGGCAGAATTTTCATTTTTGGGTGAACTATCCCTTTAATAAAGGTTATAGATCCCATTAAAAAAAAAAAACATTTAGCCACAGAGAAAGTGGCGACTCATAATCTGCAGCAAAGGAATGTCAGATGTGATATTTAAACGAATGGATCTGACCTCTAGCTATTTTCTCCTCATTCAATAAAATATGCGTTATATTTGTTGGTGAAGATATCGTTTCCCAGGTTACCATCGACAATGGCATTTTCTTCCATCTCTTTGTATTGTCTCTTTATTTCTGAAGAATATGAACATTATGAAACATAAATTTCTTAATTCTAAGGAAATTCATACAGGTTCGGAACAAGGGTGTTCTTGCGGTTGAGTAATTGATAACTGAATCAGTTCACAACTGATTGTGAACTATCCCTTTAAGGTAGAGCACCCAGGAACCGGGCCTGGGTTCTGCAACCCATTATCTGCATTTAGGTTCATTGCCAGTTTATAAAAAAAAAAAAAAGACTGTTAACGATCTCTGTTTCCAAGTCCTCATTAACCAACGCGACAGTCAGGTTTGTTAAAATCTTGCAGTGGGTGGTGGAAACTTGCAGGTTTGGTTGTGTGGGCCATGAAATGAAAAAGGATGGGAATCACTGGCTATAGCTAACAGTCGACAGGGAAAATAGGCTATAGTCTGACGCAGCCCTAAAAATAACAATAATTATTATTAATATTAAATGTATTATTATATAATCATATAGTAAACAAAATGAATACAACTTAAATTGCTGTTTTCTGAAATAATTTTATGATAAATAACAGCATGATAATGATAAAATTTTGTTTTTGACAGATACACTAATTGCCTACTGAACGATCCACAACCCCAAAAGTCAAAGAAATCAAAGTAGATCAAATCACTGTAGTGACATTATTTCCATGATACTTGTCAAAGTGCACAGAATATTTCTCAATATTATGAGTTCAATCAAAAAGGTTTCAGCATTGCTTGCTCACCAGATATTACCAACAACATTTGTTTGGTTACCAAGAGTTTCCTATAAAAGGCAGGCTTTGAAAACCTAGACAGTGAAGATGGGGCAATAAAACGGACCCTTTTTGAATACACCCCTCAGACCTCAAAAACAGAACCAATAAAACGAGACCAGCAATCCAGTCCCATCCCTCAACTGATCCAAGAAAAAACAACCCACAGATGTAAACCTAGACAGAGTCTTGCAGATAGCAGCTGTTAAAGGCACTATAATAGTCGTAAACTTTAACTGAGCTGCTGAATCTCACACACCTCCCCCAATTTACTATGGAGAGTGTGGACCATAAGACTGTGTTGATGCAGAATGCCTTACAGCCTTAAACACACACCCTCAATCTGACTGACATCTAACTAATAGCAGCAAACATTAATTATAAACATTAAGACAAGATGACAGACATGCGCTTACCCCCTTTGGTTCAGGCACAACAAGATGGGTGCACTTCTTGTTGAAGTGGAGCTGACAGTCACCTCCATAGAACGTGATAAAGGCCCAAAGTGTGTTGAGATCCTCTGCCAGCTATAAACAAAGACAAGATTAGTAAACACTAAAATCAACCCTGCTGCCTGATAATGGCAGACGATTATATGTAGATTTTAATGAATATGCATGCATTACTTACATGTGGCAGACAAGCTGTGACACCAAAGAACACTTGTCCTGACTCTGGAGAAAATCCTGTAACTCTGATTTATTAACCGTCAAGAAATTTTTTTTTAAATGGTATGATATTCTTCTTTAACTCATTATCAGTTCCAAGGTTAAGTTGATGGTGACATGTGAACATGGATGCCAAAACAACAGTAGAACTGAAGATTTTCAAACCAGTGAATCTTAAAAGGATACGGTAGCAGATCTCCACATTTGACAGACAGGATCACCCAGCTTGGCTGAAACAGAAATGAATATGCATGTTAAACATTGAAGCATAATTTTATTAGCAACAGTAAAAAAGTGATCACATCTAATTATAGGCAGGAGATCTGTCTAAAATGTTGCCAACTAAAAATGTCTGACTTCTAAACCCTTTAGTGCAATATTATGTCGGTTTACCTTCACAACCGGCAAGTCAAAGACCTCTCTGGACTCCCCGACCTCTGGATTGTCCCCATCTTCTGCTATAATGTGGGTGGCGAGGGCATTGTAAGACACTTCTTTTCCTTTCCCAGCTTTCAGAAGTTGCACGACCTATAAGCAAATGTCAACAGACGATCATCACCACGTTAATCATAAAACAGATCATTCATAAAAACAAACTTATAATATGCCTGCTGCACGCTCTTAATATGGACCAGGAACCGTACATAACATCGTGCAAAAATTTAAGCAAAAACTAGACACAATGCCAAAAGATAAGACCCTATGATAAACACAGAAGAGAGCTACAGATGCTAGCGTTATAGCGTTTCCTTGACTTCCCATTTAAGATACAAGCTACCCGTGACAAATATTGTATCCACACAGTTCAGGGGCATGATTATTCATTCACTTGCAAATAAATCGCTGATACAACTAAACGAATAGTTCAACGTGGGAAGTGTCGCATTGTTGTCACTGATAATGCTAACATACTGAAGACAGGACTTTCGCTAACAGCAGATAAAGGAGAGTACACCATACATACAAAAGAGGGCGTCCTGAATAAATAAACCCTAATGTACTCAAGAGTTACTTTAAATACAGTTTGTCCAAATGTATCCTCTACTTTTCGCCATGTTATGAGTGTTTATGTGGGTTAGCCTTTAAGCTAACACCAGTCAGTAAGCCACTATTAGCCAAAAGGCTAGATTATTACAGTTAAATGTACCTTCTGATCAATGTCTCCCACCACATAGAATTTCACGTCCTTGAAAAGCTCTTCCGGTACTTTTAAGTCGTCTTCCGACATTGTTTTGACTGCTTTAAATTATTTCACAGCGGAAAGTAAGCATTATGTGGCTGTCAAATTAGCGTACAACCGGCCTCATAGGAAAGAGGTACAGAAGCGCCAAAGAGGATTCGGCGGGCTCTGGGCGCTCGCATGTCTTTCATGGGGGAGATCAATCACTTTACGCAATTACGTCTGGTAAATATATAAAATGAAAGAATAAATTGTACAAATTCCATTATTGACTGACTTATCTTGTTTCAGAGATCGTTTGGTAGACTTAAGATATTTCGTTTTATAAAATCAAATATACTGTGAATTTCATAACACCCCTATATTTGTGCAATATGTCACATTTGTGGGCGGCGCGTCATTTCCTACGCGCATATTTACATCAACAAAAGCGCCAAATATGAAACACTTGTGTCTGTATTGTGAGCGTTTCATTTTGTAGCACCAACACATTTTATTTAGGTAATTTAATTTAATGATCGATTTAAATATAAAAGTATCAGTGTGTTGCTACACAGTTCTACACGTTCCTGTAGTTGTTTGTTTAACTTGATGTAACTAATATTTAATCATTAGATCTGACTTATTCAGTTACGGGTCAAACATTTTTAAAGGGCTGTTAATATGACCTTATATGATGTAACAAGGATGCCACATAACCTAGTGAAACTTCAAATCTAATAAAATATGTCAAAAAAAAAAAGAGAATATAGCCTAAGTTAAGCATTAAACCTTTTATTTCAATTTATGCACTGGCTGGCTCCAGGACATGTCAGTGAGAAGACATCTTCATGGACAAAGAAAATGAAAAGAAAAATCAATTAAAAATAAATGTGGATTTGTGTTGGTATAAGAAATGTTACTATAATGTGTAAATAGCATAAATTATAATAGTTGCAAGGAAAAATATTTGTCTAAAAACAAAAAGTCAGCTAGCTACTTTTTCATCCATTCTCCCTTTCTGTAGGCCTACTGTTATGGCTTTGTGAGGAGACTTTTGTTGAAAAAAAAAAAGAAATTCACGAATTTGTCTTCACTAATAACATCACTAATAACAGACCTACTGTACAAACCTTTCCTCCATTTGAAATGCTCGAATAGCAGCAAATTTATACATTATTTTAGCCTAGATATAATAACAATGCGAGGGTTAGGTTTAGAGACAGCGTAAATTATTAGGCTTATAAGAAAAAACATGTATTGGTGCTTTACTAATATAGCTTCTGCTTCAAGTCTGTGTGCTTGCTTGTTTGTTTGTCTTTCACATGTTGGAGAAAGCTGCCTCGGTGAATGTGATTTCCCCTGCGCAAAGACTGCAGAAATCTACAATCATGAACACTTAAGGAAACGGCAGGCTACAATCAAAAAACATATACGAGAAAACATCTCAGTTGACTATGTCATTGGGATGTGATATGGTAACACTTTGTTCTTAATATTTTATCAATGTGTTCTGCGCCGAGGTGGCGACTTGAGAAACTGCAGTAGCGTGGTCAGTCACTCCTCTCTTGCACGAGATCCTGACACTCAGGAGGATTTTGTTTTCTACCGATTTGGGGTGACACTGCCGTCGCTGTCGCTCAAGCAAAGATGTTGCTTCCTAAGGTAAGTGGGAAGGGGAGAAACACAATAAAAGGTTGTGGAGAGATGCCATGAATACGCGCTTGTGTAAATCTGACAGAGCAACGTATGTAGGCTAGGCTACCAATGAATGAATGATGCTGTATTGACTGAGATATAATTGTTGAAGTAGCCTAATGTCACGTGGAAGTTAGTCTTTCGAATTCATTAGTGGGCTAAGTTGAATTGCATTACGAAATTATAGTGCGAACCATTGACGACTTTATTTAAACACTTTGTGGTACTTAATTGTAATCTTAATGTCTTAAAAATAAATTAAGCTTCTACCAATGAAAAGACAGCGCCAGTGGTCAAGTAAAAAATGATAGCCTATATTTTAATGACATATTTCTATGTTTAGGGCAAGGTCCCATTTCATAGTCGTAATTTATTTGCACGAACCAATTTTGTGAATGACGAGAAATATTGTTTCAAAGGCTTATGTGAGTCGCGCGATCAGAATTCTGAATGTTTTGCATGCGCATGTAGCCTACTTACCTCACATCTGCATGTTAATTGCTGGGCTGCTTGACAAGTAACATTGATGCTTAGCAGCATATGTAAATCAATGCACAAAAGTAGCCTACCTTCACCGAGCAGTTCAGTGCTGTACCTTTTGATGCAGCTACCTTGGCTAGATCACGGATTTAAAGTGTATGATCATGCACTCGTATTGCAAATTAAAACGTTTTTCTAATGAACAGTACAACACTCTTAAAAATAATGGTTATATATTGGCATTGGTAGTCCATGAAGAACCTTTCCTTGGAACATTTCCATTCCACAAAAGGTTTATAGTGTTTGTTAATGTTATTCACACTAAGAAAACCATTGTACTTTTCAGAATTGTTCACTGGAAGGTTGTTTGGGAAACCAACATTTTTATTTTTTATTGCATTGCTACCTTTATTGGAACCTTTTATTTTTAAGAGTGTATTCAGAAAAAGCTGTTTCATACCACATGGAGTAGGTCATCTCCATATTGAGATCATGGCAAGCAGTGTCATGCATTAATAATAATAATAATATCAGCAATATTGTTTTCTTTATTGCTTTCACCCAGTGCACATGGCTGATGGTTTATGAAGAATAAACTTAAAAGTGCATGTAAACAAAACAGCACATCTAACAATAACAAATAGAATGTACATCCTACACAACAATTGAACTGAAGTTAGACATGACAGCATGTGCACAATCCACCAGACAGTCCAGACAGGAGTACATGTGGAAATACAAAAAGTCCAAACAAGCAGTCCCTGCTGGAGTGATTAAACAAACTGTGACGACCCGCAGTTCCCATGCCACAGATCAAGGGAAAAAATTAATCCAACACACAGCGACCACAGGGAATAACTCATGGCCTTCCGATCACAGTGCAGTGCAGCAGCCAGACCTCATGAACCAGCAACAACGCACAAAAACTAATTGAGATTGAATCCAATAATGTCTGTAATATAAATGTGTGTAGCGGGAGATAGAAAAAAACAGTGGCAAAACAAACTTAATGAATTAACAGCAATAGTGTCAAAAGTTAAAGGGTTGGAATAATGCCCTTTTCACATGATGTAAAATAAGTCTATGAAGTTTTAGCTCAAAATACCCCACATATATTTTATATAGCAACATGTTAAAATTGTCACTTTGTGTCTGTCCCTTTAAATGCAAATTAGCTGCTGCTCCTTCACAGAGGGCGGAGCTTCGATTACCTTATCACACAGACTTGCACTGAAAATTTCAACTTGTAGCCTTTTGTTTTATGTTCAAACCGGTGTCAGACAATGATGGAGAGACTCAAGAAGAAGTGACAACATGTAGAATGCAACAGGACATTTCTGAATGGTTAGTTGATGAATTTATGTATCTTATGTGTCTTCTAGTAATTGATTAGCAAATTCTGTCATGATAATCTATAAATCGCGTTCCCGGGGGCGTTTTTTTCAATAGTAACCAACTGCAGAACCGCAGAACCATACGTCATAGCAGTGTGAGGCTGACAGCGCCAGCCTAACAGTCTGATGCCGGAAGTGGGCGTGGCAAGGCATTACGCTACTTTTGTGTTTTAGAACGTTTCAAAGTTTAAAACAACATTATTATAAATAGTTTTTAAACGATTTCATTAAATATGCATTTAAGATGTGTGTATAACAAGTGAAACTCGAAAAATTAGAATATTGTGCAAAAGTTCATGTATTTCAGTAATTCAAATTAAAAGGTGAAACTAATATATTTAGTAGCCTATATAACTACATATGCATGATTATACTTTTCAGAGGGCCGACATTTCTGTATTTAAAATCCTTTTTTTGTATTGATTTCAGGTAATATTAAAATTTTCTGAGATTTTAAATTTGGGGTTAATAACAATAATAATTATAATAATAATAACTATGTTTTGTCCTATTAACAAAAGACAGACAATGTAGGCTACTATTAACAAATGTTAATAGTTTTTTAAAAGTTAAAATTATACTTTATCCATTTGTTTTGTGTCAAATGATTAACAATATAAATTGAACAAAGCTTAAAACATACAAAATAATAAAACGAAAACAAAGCCTGAACATTTGATTTAATTGAAAAGCATTTTTTAAATAAAATGTGTTTTTTACCCTCTGAAATAGCAAAACCTGCCTGCTCCAAATAAATAATAGTAATTAAATAAAAATACAAAATCTAAATAAATAAATTATATAAAACAAAATCTAAATAATTCTAAATTCCATACACATGGAGTTAATCCTGACGATTCATGGGGCGCCTTTCGTCATGACACTCGCTTTTATAAGATTTATTTTATTTGGTTTGATTTTGTTTTTTATAATTTCTTTTATTTAGTTCAATTTTGTATTTTTATTTAATTACTATTATTTATTTAGAGCAGGTACATCTAGTGTGTGATGCTTTTGCCATTTCAGAGGAAAACAATTATTTTATTTTATTAATAATTTCTGTTTCAGTCCACCATAGAATTATGTTGTGTTGGTCTATGAATTAAAAAATTGTTAGTTGTGAAATGGCTGAGTTTTAACAAACGTTAATAGTTTTTTAAAAGTTAAAATTATACTTTATCCATTTGTTGTGTCAAACGATTAACAATATAAATAAATAAAAAAAGCTTTAAACAAAAAAAATAATACAATAAAAACAAAGCTTGAACATTTGATTGAATTGAAAAGCATTTTTAATAGTAGTATATTGTCTTTTGTTAATAGGACAAATAATTCTTATCTTTTATAATATTTGATATATATATAGGTGAAACTCGAAAAATTTGAATATTGTGCAAAAGTTATAATTTTGATGATTAGGCCTATGGTGTACAGATTATGAAAACCCAAAATTTAAAATCTCAGAAAATTAGAATATTACCTGAAATCAATACAAAAAAAGGATTTTAAATACAGAAATGTTGGCCCTCTGAAAAGTATAATCATGCATATGTAGTTATATAGGCTACTAAATATATTAGTTTCACCTTTTAATTTGAATTACTGAAATACATGAACTTTTGCACAATATTCTAATTTTTCGAGTTTCACTTGTTATACACACATCTTAAATGTATATTTAATGAAATCGTTTAAAAACTATTTATAATAATGTTGTTTTAAACTTTGAAACGTTCTAAAACACAAAAGTAGCGGAATGCCTTCCCACGCCCACTTCCGGCATCAGACTGTTAGGCTGGCGCTGTTAGCCTCACACTGCTATGACGTATGGTTCTGCGGTTCTGCAGCTGGACCTATCTCGTTTTTTTTGTAAATTTTAGGGTTGGTGATGTTATTTACATGGGAGGAATGTCCCGTAGTCCCTACCAGTGGTTTGTTGTAAGGACTAGTCCCTAAATAGCCATTTCTTTAAAAGAAAATATCTCCCTTTGCTTTGAACTCTGAGTTTTGCAACTTTGCTGATGTTGTTTATGCTCAAACAGCAACATTACACACTAAATAAAGTTAGAAAAGTGAAATCATAATCAACCACCCCTTTTAGGCTTTAAAACTTACTGAGTGCACCTTGAAAAGTGAGAACTATAAGGAAGTGCAGTAGGTTTAGCATGTTACATATGCTTACAACAACAACAATGTGTGATTTCTGTGTGGTTTACAAGTACTTGCCAAAACAGTGTAAAGGAGCTCCGTCCTTTCGGATGAGACGTTAAACCGAGGTTCTGACTCTCTGTGGTCATTAAAAATCCCAGGGGAAAATGAGTAGGGGTGTAACCCCGGCATTCTGGTCAAATTTGGCCCTTGGCCTCTGTCCATCATGGCCTCCTAATCATCCCCATGTGATTGCCTTCATCACTCTGTCTCCTCTCCACCACTAAGCTGGTATGTGTTGGGCGTACTGGTGCAATATGGCTGCCGTTGAATCATCCAGGTGGATGCTGCATGTTGGTGGTGTTTGAAGAGATTCCCCCTTCAATGTAAAGCGCTTTGAGGTCCCAGAAAAAGCGCTATGTAAATATAACGAATTATTATTATTGTGTTACTGAGCAAGTCTGTGCCCTTGTCACCTATTTAAATGAATCCGCTGTGAAGAGAAGTGTCAATGTGATTAGGATGAGCCCTCCAACACTGCTCTGTTTTAACTGCCATTAAAGTAATGATTCAAAGAAGAGGACATTCGCTTTGTGAGAGTGGATGACACATCTGTTGTATGTCTCGTATTTGATTAAAGGAAATTATGTGGTTTATGAAAGTCCTAGCTTCCCACACATGCATATCATTTCTAAAAGACTAATAGAACAGTGTGACACTAAAGCCCATTTTTCGGGTCTTGGAATGTTTGAGAAGTGACGTACAGTAATTGGCTATTGGTAATTGACGTACTGTCAGTGCAGTGTGAATTAGCCTTGAGCTGATGTTTGATTTAGGCCACAGATCCAAAAAAAATTATATGTTGTACACACATGTTCAAGCTTGAGGTGTTCTGAATATTTTAATGTTTCACATATATCAAGCATAGCCTATATTATCCGTACTTATCCTTAAGGCATGAGAAGACTGAAGCTATTTTGGTCACCAATCTGCTTGTATTTCACCTTTTCTGTTTGAAATGTTTATCGTTTCTGCTTATGAATTTCCCCAAGCCATACATGAATGCTTAATCAGTTTGGTCAGCATTCACACAGACATTGTTCAAAAACATAATTACGTTTTCGAACAATCGCTACTTGAACAGATTCCAGTGGCAGATTCATTATGGAGTCACAAAGCATGATTAAACTAGTGTCATGAAGGAATACTTGTTTTAAAATATTGATGTAAGCACCTGTAGTAAAAGATGGATTTAAGCTTTTCGCTAACATGAAATATGAATAAATTATCAAAGACTTCATTAGATTTTGCTCCCAGCAAGATATCAAAATGCAAATACTTTGATCATTAAAACAGAGCAGTTGAAGCAAGGTTCAGTTAAGAGTCCACAATCCACCCAGAATCCAATTTGTGAAGGAGAAGTGTTACAAGCAGTGCTATATTTTACATCGAATTAGCACAAACGGTTGTACAAAATAATATGTTTTAGAAGCTTCCGACTAAAGAGTGATCATGGGCAGATGGGAATAAATCTTCCTTCATTGAGAAAATAACTACAGCACCATATTTGTACCTCTCTGCCATTGAGCTATAATTTTAGTTGTTACACAGAATTTGCTTGTCAGCAACTTTGACATGTTTTCAGATATTTATTATACAATGTCAACTGACACAAAACTGTGGTTAATGTCTTTTTCTAGGTCATCTAAAAAATTATTTACACAGCTCTCTGGAATATTCTGATTGGACAATAGCGGTCAGATTCAAGATGTCCTCCCTGCAGCCTGTAGTGCGATGATGTAGACTACTGTTTTAAAAGTGCGTTTGTGCCATGTTGTAATTGCCGTAATGTTATTTCAACTTGAAAAAATGTCCTTGTAATGTTATTTCAACTTGAAAAAATGTCCTTGTAGAGTTCGTGTCCTTGTAGAAATCTTACAGCTTGTAAGCTGGGAATTTTCGGAGAGCTCCTATTTGTACCACATGACCACTGCAGATTAATTTAGGCATTGATAGTGTTGCCATAAATGCATAATTTCTGCTCAGAATAGAATGTCTGTTGTAATCTCAAAACTACGGTAATTATGCTGCCTTCACGTGCTATCAAAATGTCCTACTTTCCGCTTCTGAAATTGTGATTACCAGTGTGATTACAATTGTGATTAATTGTGATTGCGATTAGCTTCTCATTTGACAACCGTATGAACATTCACCGTGCTATCTAGATCAGAAATGGGCAACTTCGATCCTGGAGGGACCGGGCCATTGTCCTGCAGAGTTTAGCTCCAACCCTGACAAAAAAAATCACCTACATGTAGCTTTTTAGCAATCCTGAAGACATTGTTCATGTGTTTTTGATTCGGGTTGGAGCTAAACTCTGCTGGACAGTGGCCCTCCAACACTGAAGGTGCCCATCCTTGATCTAGTCAGCTTGCTGGCAACTCTGGAATTTTTTGTCAAATACAGGCTATTTTTGCTGCATGTGTATAAAATATATAATAGGCTTCAAATGATTATTCATGTAAATATGCACTACTTAAAAGACACGACAAGGCGATGTAACTGTTGTGGAAAAATCTAGTAAAGAATACCAGTCACAGCAGCAATTGTTCTTTCCTCCGCCACGTTTAATGTTTATGGCCCGCCCAACTCTGTAACTTGGGTATCAAAATTATCTCTGAGCTTCCCAGTGGTAAATACGACTTGAGAGGGGGTTCATGTGCAATTTTTAACTAGAAAACTCGTATTTACAATTGTAAGGGGATTTACAGTAAAATACCCAGAACCAGATATGATGAATGAAGACCCGGAGTCAGAATTATACTAAACTGAAGAAAAGTTTTACTGAAGATATTTAGCAGTTTCATCAGGCAGAAGTCAGCTTCAAGAATCACATGGAGAATTCGTAGGCCGCCCCACTTACAGTTACAAAGATCACAGCAGTTATACCCTTCACCAAGGTCTAAGCTACGTCCTTGCTTCAGGTTGAATGATTCTCATTGGCTAAAAAATAGATAAGCATGGTAATTTTCCACACATAAACAGATAGACTGAAGCAATTCTCTATCGATTATGCAGCTGACACTCGGACCCTGAAGTAAAGCACATCGTGACCTTCCAGGTCGCAGATTTGGGTTGCTGGGCACCAACATGTTGAAGAAAACAAGTCAGTCAATCCTTTAATTAACCAAAAAGACTAACACACACACCGACACACAGCTTCTTCAAGCTTGGATTTGGCTAACTGTAAACAGGAGAGTCTTCTCACAACATCAAGATAATACGTTATTTCTCTCAAGGAGAGGACACTTTAAACTAACGCAGTAAAATATAGCTTTTAGCTAAGAAATGGTCACTCAAACTATTGGTTCCAATGACCCTTGTGACCTAGTTGTCAGGGTACCCCAGAAAAACAGATGTATGTATTGACAGATGATGAAGAAGACCTTTCTCAAACAAAACGAGTCCATATTTCATTTCTGGAAGCCGGGCTAAATAAGCAAGCACTGTTACTGTATTCAGATATTACAGACATTAGAGAATACATGAAAATAACATTTCAGTAATCACACTGGTAACTGTTATAAAAAAGTGAGATCTCATAAGCTTAGAGAAGTCATTCAACTCATTTGATATTTAGAAGGAAAAAATATTGATTAATACCTTTATTATAATCACTCATCACATACATTGAAGCAGCAGTGGATTAGAGGATCCACCCCCTTCACAATAATTCCGATAGCACGTGAAGAGAGCATTATATTAGGCCATGGTGTGGACACAGCATAAATCCAATACTGTCAGGGTTTTGTCTTGTTTTTCCTGTTTGAATTTGACCCTGAGTTGGTTTTGGTCTGGACCATTCCATGATGGTAGTTGAACAATGGTTATTAGTTTCAAGTTGACAAAGCCAAACCAATTAATTCAGGCTTTGTTGATACCAGGATGATGATCATCAACTTTCTCTGTCAACTCTCTGTCAACTGTAGCGAACAGTAAATCACTTGCCTTGAAACATATAGAAACTGCAAAACTGCGATTTTCTCTCTTCTGCCAAAGATTAAGAGATTGAAGAATATGAAGTACATGCATTTACACAACAAGAAGAAAATATCTTACAATTATATGCAAGTGAAATTTGTGAAGTTAGTTTATATACTTGATGATATACTGTGTATATATATATATATATATATATATATATATATATATATACACACCAGATTTGGAATTGTATACCTGTATATATATATTTACACTCACCTAAAGGATTATTAGGAACACCATACTAATACTGTGTTTGACCTAGGGCTGGGCGATATGGCCTAAAAAAAAAATCCCAGATTTTTTCACAAAAAATCAGGTTTACGATTTAAATTTGTTTTTAAATTTAAACTTGTTTTAAATATAAAGTTAAATTATGGTTAAAATCTATACAATCATGTACCCATTAATCATGTGAAACTTGTTGTCGGAGAGGCGATTTGTGTGATGATGTTTTATGGTATATTTATATGTGTTTGTTGGATTGTCAATTGTATGTACCTTTTCCTGCCTAGGGTTCCAAGAAGCTTGTGTGATTATGTTTTATGGTATATTTATGTGTTTGTTGGATTGTTAATTGTATGTTTTCCTTTCCTGCCCAGGGACTACAGATGAAATTTAGCTTGTATGGCTGAATGCCATACACTGTCCCTGTCAAATAAATAAATAAATAAAATAAAATAAATAGATTTTTTTCTCTCTTAAAATCAATCTGCAGATGACAAATAAATGAAGCCAAAAAGACAAGAGGGCAGGCCCTGTCATTGGAAATAGTGCAAATGTAACATAACATAAAATGAGTAGATTGGGATTGAGGGGATGGGTAAAAAAAAAAGTTTATTAACCGTGTAAACACAATGTTTACATGGTACAATGACTGGTATGCTACTGTTTTTATTATTGCTTAACACAAATTTCACAATTTCAATTAAATTCTTGTGATTTGATTCTGATATTGATTCAATATCAATTCCTTTGGATAAATATGTTAATGTTTTATGTTAATTGTTCTCCAAAAAAAAAAATCACCTAATGCTGTAAACATGCAGAGAGCCCTGTCAGCTGGTATTATTAAAGGTTAAAATTAACTAATGCGTTTTTTATAATAACAACGTTATAATATTTTAATGATATAGGTAAAAATATAACAAATGTGTAATATAGTTATCATATTTAACAAAATACTCCTCTCTATAGCAATTATTTTAAGTCCAACTAACATGCGTGTTATGGGTAATTAAAAGGCATTCCTGAGGTAAATGTAACATTACGTGACACAGGCTATGTTGTTCTCCAGCTGTTTTATGGACATCTTTCCGCGGTTTGAAAAACACTGATCGATTGATTTTATTAGCTACATTTCGGTAAGTTAGTAGTAAAGAGTAACAGATGACCGGTTCACGTGCCGCTTGAACTGAGGTCTGTCAGCGATCTTTCACGTCACATTTACAAGCGCCAAAATGTGTTTATTGTTTGAATTTCATCAGAGGATGGGTACATGGTGGCCATAAAGGGATGGACATGGTCAGAAACAATGCTCAGGTAGGCCGTGGCATTTAAAGGGGCCTAAAGTGTGCCAAGAATCCCCCACACCATTACACCACCACCACCAGAACATGGATCAATGTTCTCATTCTGTTTACGCCAAATTCTGACTCTACCATCTGAATGTCTCAACAGAAATCGAGACTCATCAGACCAGGCAACATTTTTCCAGTCTTCAACTGTCCAATTTTGGTGAGCTCTTGCAAATTGTAGCCTCTTTTTCCTATTTGTAGTGGAGATGAGTGGTACCCGGTGGGGTCTTCTGCTGTTGTAGCCCATCCGCCTCAAGGTTGTGCGTGTTGTGGCTTCACAAATGCTTTGCTGCATACCTTGGTTGTAACGAGTGGTTATTTCAGTCAAAGTTGTTCTTCTATCAGTTTGAATCAGTCAGCCCATTCTCCTCTGACCTCTAGCATCAACAAGGCATTTTCGCCAACAGGACTGCCGCATACTGGATGTTTTTCCCTTTTCACACCATTCTTTGTAAACCCTAGAAATGGTTGTGCGTGAAAATCCCAGTAACTGAGCAGATTGTGAAATACTCAGACCAGCCCGTCTGGCACCAACTACCATGCCACACTCAAAATTGCTTAAATCACCTTTCTTTCCCATTCTGACATTCAGTTTGGAGTTCAGGAGATTGTCTTGACCAGGACCACACTCCTAAATGCATTGAAGCAACTACCATGTGATTGGTTGATTAGATAATTGCATTAATGAGAAATTGAACAGGTGTTCCTAATAATCCTTTAGGTGAGTGTGTGTGTGTGTGTATATATATATATATATATATATATATATATATATATATATATATATATATATATTATGTTCATTTAAACTACATGTTAAATAATAGTCTAGTTATTAAACTAAAATTGCTCATGTGTATTAGAGGTATAATTACTATGTAAATAATAATATAATTCATATAAAATAATTATTATAAATAATCATCTTTTTTCATCTTTTCAATTTTGTATTTAAAAATATTTTACTATGTAGTGACCTTTAATTTGGAGCAAGAGAAACTGGGGGAGTGACTTTAATTATTTCATCAGAGATGTGTCACTTTGCTCACAGCTGATTAGTCCAGTTTCGGTTTGAGATTTACTAGAACATAACCTGCCCCATAGCATACCTGGCTATCCACCTAAACCTGCTTCATGGTATCGCCCCCTGTTTTCTGTTTCCTTTGTTTCCCGCTTCTGGTTTTCTCCTTGGTTACTCATTGATTAGTGTTCACACCTTCACTGCATTGATTGGTTTGGTCTGTGTAGCCTATATATGTTTTATGTTATGTTCTTTTCAAGTGTTTGCCAGTTCTAGTATCCTGAGTGTCTTGTTATTTTGATTTTCTGTTTTCTTAAAGAATTATTTAATAATTATAATACCTAATGTTTACAGTTAAAGTTTATACGATTTATTTATTTTCATTTGTATAATTAATTTTTTCTCCAACAGCTCATATACCTATAGAATTTTAGATATTTTCTCCAACAACTTATAAAAACTAGAAAAAAAATAGTTGTACTCTAAATTGACAATAAATAAATAAATAAATAAATATTCTCGGGTGCGTAGAGCCAAGGGAATATGAAAACCAAGCTAGAAGGTGGCTGGCCGCACACTGGATTCAGTATAAACTACAGAAGTCTATCAAAAAAAAAAAAAATATATATATATATATATATATATATTATATAGATTGTTTGATACCTTGTGCAAAAATATGTCATGTATGCTAGCTTCTGTAGTCTGTACTGAATCCAGTGTGTGGCCAGCCACCTTCTTGCTCTTTCTCCAACGACTTATATGCATGTAGAATGGTGCATTGAACCAATTCATGTATAAAGGGGTTTAAATAATAAATCTGCTCCATAGTCAATTCCAAGTGATCAAGAGCTTAGTGTGTTCAATTTAAACCTTGCATGATTTCCACCAGTTGTGGGCACTCATGCAACGTAAGAAATGACTCGCATACGAGTCCACGAGACGGAAGTAAGTAAGCGAGGGATTCACTGCCTATATTCAGTTCCTGTATTAGGTTTTGTAATTCTTTTGTAGTCCTTTTGCTGATTGGTTCCCCCTGTTCACTAGCCTTGCTTTCTCCCAGGTGTGTCTTGTTATATTGTTAGCCTTGTGTATTTATACCCCTGTGTTTCCTGTGTTCTTTGTCAGGTCTTGTCCTTTTATGGCTTCATGTTTGTGGTTGTCTCTGTTCTGTTCCGTTCCGTTCCGTTCACAGGAAACGTGCATTTTGACTGTTTCCAATTTTTGTTACTTTTTATTAATAAAACTTGCATACTGCACATGGATCCAGCTCTACCTTATTTCTGAGTTCTCCCAGGGTGACAATTGTAGCCTACGTTTTATGAACAGTTCCTGTTCTGGCTGGTGCAATCTCTTTTAAAGTCACCAAGAAATCAAAATAGACCATTGCTATTTTTTTATGGAATATTGCAGTATTTATTATAAATGATTTCACATCATGTTTTTTTTTTACAAATTCATGTGCCTTTATATTTTTAATCAAAATAACTTTCCTCTTGCAGCGACATCTCTTCTCTGATGACGTGTTTACTGGTGCAAAGGCAGGACAACCTGTCACTCACTTGACATCACAGAAATAACAAATGACAACTATCCAATCAATTCCAGAGGTACAAATTCAAGTCCCGCCCTAAAAATGTTTTTACGTCACACTATTGAAGAAAAGGCTGTTGCAAATTCCGTTTAATGCTGACTTTAAGCTTTAATATTTATAACTTTAATTTAAAAAAAGTCAAACATATATTTTAAAAAATTGCAAATAACGGCTTTATGGTGATTTTGACTGGCTAACTGTACATTATCCCTAAATGGTCAATTGTATCATTTCATTGCAGATTCTACAAGCAAACATTCCGTTTCCGATGTTGATTAAGTATCACTATTTTTTTCACAACACAGAATAATCTCTATTTTCTTACTTTTTCTACAGCTGTTGCAGGCCTGTGAAGATCTTTCTCGCTATTTTGTAAGTGGTGTAAAGTGGACAAAAGCGCACTCAATAACATGGCTGATGTCAGCTATAACAGCTCCTTTAATCAAAGCTCAGAATATGGAAATGTCTACTGGCCACAGACAGTGTTCAGCGTCTTGACATTCACACTGCTGGCGATGCTTGTCGTGGCTACATTTTTCTGGAACATGCTCGTCCTAGTCACAATTCTCAGAGTCAGAACATTCCACCGTGTGCCCCACAACCTGGTGGCATCCATGGCCATATCTGATGTTATGGTGGCTGCTTTGGTGATGCCTCTCAGCCTGGTCCATGAGCTCAACGGTCGGAGATGGAAGTTGGGCCGAGCTCTCTGCCAAGTCTGGATATCTTTCGACGTCCTGTGCTGTACGGCCAGCATTTGGAACGTGACCGCAATAGCCCTTGACCGTTACTGGTCCATAACGCGCCACCTGGAGTACACGCTGAAGACCCGAAAGAAGATCTCTAATGGGATGATTGGCTTGACCTGGCTCCTCTCGTCTGTTATTTCCCTCTCCCCTCTGTTTGGCTGGGGTGAGACCTATTCAGAGTTGGACATGGAGTGCCAGGTGAGCCAGGAGCCGTCTTACACCATCTTTTCCACATTCGGGGCCTTCTATCTGCCTCTCTGTGTTGTGCTGTTTGTCTACTGGAAGATATACAAAGCTGCTAAGTTCCGTATTGGGTCAAAGAGGACCAACACCATCACTCCAGATGCAGAGGCTGGAGAGGTATAAATGATACTGTATGTTGTGAAATGCTTTTTCTTAATGCAGCTTAGGATCTTTATCTGTACACACCAATGTTTTAATTCTGTACAGACTGTACTGCACAGGGAAACTTCTTTCTCAATACTTTAAAATTCCAGAACATATTCTATTGATTTAGATCAGACTGTTCATATTCCTCTTTTCATTATTCTACAGAACGTCACTAGACAGCAATTCAATAGGCAATTGAACCTGAATGTCCCATTAGCTTGCTCTATTAGCTTGAAAAGCATGGTATAATCTCTGAGCATGTCACAACACTGTTGTGAATAGTAATCCTGACACCTTCCTTAGATAAGTTCCACATTATTTGCCATTCTATTACCATCCTGTTCTACTTCATTGGGTTTAGGAGTGATTGTCAAAGGTTTGACACAGAAACTTTAAGGGTTTAAAAGCTAATGCTTAAATGGCTATTTTCATGGCCATTCTAATACTACAGAAGTCCTATGCAATTTCACATTATGTTATCTAGACCCTAGAAGAAATGGCACAAAAAGCCTACATGAATGCATGAGTGAGGTCAGCATGTCTTACTCCATTCATTGGATTCATCGGATTGGTTTTCTTTTCTTTGAAGACTATTTTTATCTATATTCTCACTGTAATTACATAATTGAATAATTGAACACTTCAAAAATCTGGGATCAGTGCAGTTATACTTTTATTCAGCAAGGATGTATTAAATTGATCAAAAGTGACAGTATAGCATTCGCTTTGTTACAAAAACTCTATTCATTTCTCTCATTTCTATTAAATGCTGTTCTTTTGATCATTCTATTCATCAAAGAATCGCCATAAAATGTGTCATGCTTTCCACAAAAATATTAAGCTGCACAACTTTCAACATTGATAATAAGAAATGTTTCTTGATCATTAAATCAGAATATTAGAATGATTAGAAGGATTATGAAAATTTGCCATCACATGAATTGCATCTTAACATATTCAAATAGAAAACAAACATTTTAAATTGTAATATTTCACAATATTTCTCCATATCTTCTGCATTCCTTGGTGAACAAGAGATTGATTTTATTAATTAACCATTAGTGTAAATATATAGAATGTAATATGTAAATTACGTCCATATTCAATTTAATTCACATTTAAGCTGTACATGAAGATACATGGAATATTAAGGAATTGAATGATTTTATTGAGAAAAAGAAAGAAAAATCTAGGTCGAAATCTACGTACTGTGGTTTATTTGATCATAATCTATGCTGCTGACTGATCCACTCAATACACATGTGTTCCCTCAGGTAAAAGAGGCCTCCAGGCAACAGCCTCAGATGGTGTTCACGGTCCGCCATGCCACTGTGACATTTCAGACTGACAGTGAGACGTGGCGAGAACAGAAGGAGAAGCGAGCGGCTCTGATGGTGGGCATCCTCATCGGAGTGTTCGTCCTGTGCTGGATCCCTTTCTTCCTCACCGAGCTCATCACTCCGCTGTGCTCCTGTCACATTCCACCGATATGGAAGAGTGTCTTCCTCTGGCTGGGCTACTCCAACTCCTTCTTCAACCCGCTCATTTACACAGCCTTCAACAAGAACTATAATAACGCTTTCAGGAATCTCTTCTCCCGCCAGCGCTGAGAGATAGCAGAAGTCTTGGCCTCGCCACAAATGCCATTTGAACCAACCATTTGGGGAAGTGTGGTTATCTGAGCTCTTCAAAAAGCACAGATTTACAAACAGAATGATGTCTGGGCTTTTAATGCCAGGAAAAGGGACCAATTGAATGTCAGTCTGTCCCCTGCATTAAATGAATATAGGCTGCTTCTGGCTTTTGACAGTCAGTTTACATTTACAGTATGACATTACATTCAGTTTCAACTGAGCTAATTTTAAAACATTATGTGACTTTAGTAGAATGAGTATAAATTGAGTATCTTCATAACACTTTTGTTTTGAGAAATGTATACTTGTATTCAGCAAGGGTGCTTTAAATCAAAAGTGACTGTAAAGGCATTTATTGATTTATTTAATTATACAAAAGATTTCTATTTCAAATAAATGCTGGTCTTTTGATTGAATCCTGTAAATGAGAAATGATTCTTGAGCAGCAAATCAGCATAGAGTGATTTCTGAAGGATCATGTGACACTGAAGAGTAATGATGCTGAAAATTCAGCTTTGCCATTACAGGAATAAATTATATTTTAAAATATATGTATAATATAATATAATAACTATTTATTTCAAAACTTGAATAATATTTTACAATATTACTGTTTTTACTGTATTTTTTATCCAATAAATGCCCCTTTGCATTAAAAACATTAAAACATTTGTACAGACCCCAAACTTTTGAACAGTATATAAAACTGTTAAAATAGATGTACTGTATATCATTTAAGACAGCGAGCGAGAACTATATTTATGTTTTTATATTAACTTGAATAAAAATATGTATTTATTTATTTTGGGGTATCAAATTCTTATATAACTTTCCATTGAATTATTAAAGGCCCCCTATCATGGATTTTTGAAAATGACCTTTCATGTTGTGTGGAATATAGCTCTAAGTGAATAAAAGCATCCTGCAAAGTTTTAATCTGAAAGTGCACCGTATATAATGTTATTGTCTTTCAAAAGTAAGAGTCGACTCTGAGTCAATGAAATGAATTGTTTTTCAAATGAGCCGTTTCGTTGTGACGTCAAGACGAAACATTAGCCCGCCCACTTATTGCGCTCGCACCCGGGAAACTTAAACCTCAAACCGGCAGCTGATCCTGTGGATACTGGATAGATCATGTCGAAGAGACGCTGTGTGACACAATGTGACGGTAAAGAAAAAATGTTTCCACTGCCCAAGGACGAGCATGTGAAGAATCTGTGGTTAATCTTTACCATGATACTACAGCAGTATAATCCTAAACTTTTCCTGTTACCTTTATTTTACTGACAAGTGCTTCTCAAATATCGGAGTCAGCTAATCAGCTGTGGGCCACTATTACATAAAACTCTGTCTATTAATGCAGATTGTCTGTCGTTCTCACTACTTTGAGGAAAGATTAAGCATGGAGCAAGATTTGTTTTACCAATGTTTATGTTACATCAGTCATTCACGCTAGAGCTCGGCTATTAGTTACCTCAAACTGAATAGTGAATTACTGAAACATCCTGCTCGAGTCGTCCTTGTGATGGAGGTTCAGGTTGAATGAATGGTTCTTCTTCTAGTGTTTCATCATCGGACTTGCGCTCGGATTGATATGGTAAAATCAACGTCATTGTTCGGTACTGCATGGTGTAGGAAGTCTCAGGACAAGCAGATCTGTCTGTGTTATGGCAATGGGAATTACGCGGTAAACCAATCACAACTGACTGAGCTGTCTGGCCAATCAGAGCAGAGTAGCTCGCAGAAAGGAGGGATTTAGAGAGATTGATTCACTTGGTGAGTCGCACCAAAATCTGGAGATGTGCAAATGTATATTATGAGAAAATGAAACAGTTTTTTTTTTACATTTGATGCATGCAAACCTGTTGCAGGAGACTCCAAAACAACATTAGGAAACTTTAAAAAAATCCATGATAGGGGCCTTTATCATTTTGGACACATTAACTTTTTATGTTATTCATTGTAGATTATTATTGTTCCTGATTACAACGCAGCCGTATTCAGACACAAATGAGTGTGACAGATGGTTTTTGTTACCGTTTTGTGTTAATTTGAAAGATGTAGCTTGTTAAAATGAATAAAATAAGTTTGACATACTCTGTTTTGATAGAGTGAATATGGAAATTATATTACAACTCCACTGATAATATTTATGAACTGTTGTTTGATTCTTATGTTCTCATAAATTTTAGCTGATGACCAAGCTAGAACCTTTCCAACTGTAAAGTGAGTAGCTGTAATTTAGACTGTGACTGAAGTCATCTCTGCTTTTAGAATTTTAAAATGGTGGATCAACAGCACTTATTTCCCCTATAATGTCCATGCAAATTATATTGGGCCACTTGACATCTGTAAAGAGCCTGGATTTTCATTCAGTCCCATCCGTGTCTGAAGCTCCCACTTGTAAATGAAGTGCTCATCATTACGAGCGGAAATAGCAATATAAATAGAAGCAATCTTGATCAAAATACTAAAGAACAGAAGAAGGGCTGTATATATTTTCTAATATTTGGGCCTTAAAGAAAATAATTCAGCCATTGAAAGGATCAGTACATTCACCTTCAATGAAGATGCTTCAGGCTGTGAGTATTCATATTAAGATATCTGTGCATGGGAATCAACTGTACCTTATTTAGCTGTTCGTTCTATCTTGATGCACTTACACATTAGAGAATGTGTTTTGAAATCCATGAGACAAGAGATTGACAGAGCAAAGACTCAGATGGCTGAAAAGGGAGCTTTGTAGGGTGCTTTTGAGATTGCAACACACTGCAACAGTTAAAAAGAGACGTTTTTAGGGCTAATTGAAGTGTCAGGTAAGAAAATTGTTGGTGGTGTGGGAGACATGAATAATGGATGTGACACCTGCCTAAATGGCACCTTCCCCTTTAGCAGAGATGGAAGGGATGGTAAAACATCTGACTCACTGAGGAAGTGAACAGATACATGATCGTTTTTTGCAGGTATTCTCAAAAACGTCATGGTGTAATAAATTATGCTAATGACCAACCACAAGAGATCACATGTGAAAGAATTATTTTATCAGTGTGTGGCTCAAATATTCAAATGTCCTCATTATTTTCTACCTGAGAAGGGAAAAAACAGGCAGATCAGAATGAAATGAGCTGCATGTAAAATACGGATCTATTTTTGAACCAGTGTGTGAGATAATATTTATTGGCGAAATCCTGTTCCTTAACCAAGGACAGATGAATTTAATACATTTGTCTTTTAGTGGATGACAGGTCACACAATTTTTCTTTTACTTTTCAGAGAGCTCTGTCGTGATTTCAGATCAGTGAGCTGGGACTCGTGGAATTCAGAAATGAACTTTTTTTAATAATGTTCTTATTCTTCAGCCTTTAGAAATAAAGAGACGACACAAAGAGATGGAAGAAAATGCCATTGTCGATGGTAACCTGGGAAACGATATCTTCACCAACAAATATAACGCATATTTTATTGAATGAGGAGAAAATAGCTAGAGGTCAGATCCATTCTTTTAAATATCACATCTGACATTCCTTTGCTGCAGATTATGGGTCGCCACTTTCTCTGTGACGTCGATGGCTAAATGTTTTTTATCTATAACCTTTATTAAAGGGATAGTTAGCCCAAAAATGAAAATTATGCCATAATTTACTCACCCTTGAGTTGTTCCAAACCTGTATGGATTTCTTTCTTCTGCTGAACACAAAAGAAGAAGAATGACATTTGATGGGACCCCATTGACTTTCAGAAATTCATACAGGTTTGGAACAACTTGAGGGTGTTTAAATTATGGCAGAATGTGACCTATCCCTTTAAGTGAAAGTCAATAAATTCAGGTCTTGCACATATTTTCTGTGTTTTGCATTTCTGTGTTTTGCATTGACAAAATAATCTGACAGCATAAAAATCTTGAAACAGACCGCAACTGAATGGTTTATTGCTATATAAAGACATTCAATAAAACAAGTTAGTCATGCATAAACATTTAAAACGTTTTATTGTCACACAGCAAGGCATGTTTTACATGATGCTCAATAAAAATATCACAGGAATCATAAAGAGCAGAACTGGAAGTAGTGCAAAAAGTAGTGAATACTTTTTTTGCAATAGGATGTTGAGAAATAATTGTTAGAGGGAATGAACTCATAATATAATTTTGTTTCGGACACAAAACTCATATTCTATTGTGTTCTGAGGTTTATTAATCTGGATCTGGTTTGAATATATCGTTCCCGATACATATCGTAGGCCTATATCAACTGGATATTGTTACAGTTGCATCAGCTGAATGTGTTTGTTGTGAAATTTCTGCACTTGAATTGCTGTTCAAATATTCTGACTTGGCAGTGTTGGTATATTATTTAAAATGGCACAAAAAGATAATATTAGTGCAAAGATAAATGCAAAGTGAGACATACTCCTAGATTTTCTTATTTTCTCAATTACATGTGTATGAGATGGAAAATATCAGTAATAAACTATCATAAAATAGATTACACTTCAAAACAGCATTTCGGTCGAGAGGAATCAAGCAATGCAGACAATTTTTTGTTCTCAATCTAACTGCAATGTCATTAATATATTGCAAAGTGATATCTCCCTGCAGATGTTAAGCAATTAATTTTTCAATTATTATCAAAGCATTCTTTCACAATAATTTTTATATTATATAGCTTGATTAATGAGAAAGATTGTCTCGGTTTTAGATTCAAACAAGAACAATGTAATTGATAAATGTTTTACTCCCATCAATTGCTCAACTGCCACTTGATTGAATTTTTAACTACTCTGCAGAACTTTAATAGGTAAATGATGTATAATTGTGTGACAATCACAAAATGTATTCCCCGTGAATGTACCCATACATACAACATTCATAGACTCTCTATCAAAAACTTTGACTGGAACATGACTGTAAATGTGCAATGGATACATTCGGCACTATTAATGTATGTATTTTTGATTGTTTTTATTTGCAAGACCTTTATTTTCAACTTTGTTTGGCTGCTGTGTTATGCAAACCTGCCCCCTGGTGTACATACATGGGAAACACATTGCCTGAGGATTAAAGAGTCTACTCGTCAAGAATACAGCAGCCAGCAAAGTGGTTATGTGCAGTTCAATACATATTATATAAAGAAAAACATAAATAGTACTATGATGTTGAACATTTTGCTGCCTCATATTTTTGTTATAGCCTCCATTTTTTCAGGATTCCTTGATAAATAAAAAAGATCAGCATTTCTTTGAAATCTAAATATTCATGAGGTCTTGAATAAAAAAATAATAATTTCTGTTTTACAGACTAGTGAAAGGTATCATGTTTTCCACAAAAAGGATCATGTGTAACTGAAGACTGGAGAAATGCCTTGTAAAATATGTAGCTAGGTGTTTAAAACCAACAAACAAAATCAAAATCGTATAGTTCCTGAGATAGGCTATAAGCCTTGTGACAACTTTCATTGGACGATCACACACCTAGGGTGGAATTTTTTTCTGTGGAAACTATTCTAGACTTTGAATAGATATATAACTGTGAGCATGTTGAGCTTCATACACTGAAAGTGGAATATACCAGCATGTTATGTAAATGTTAATCAGCCTGATGCCTCAAAGCTGTTGTGTAATTATCACCCGTTGTCTCCTTTTTGTCCAGGTGAGGGCACACTAGAAAGCAAAACAACACACTCCCTCCATTGTCTACTCCATCCAACAATAAGCATATCACAGACTTGATCAACTGCTTATACGGTCATATTATAAGTGCACTTATATGGCATAGCCTATATTTACAGTTTATGTTTGGTAGAGGTATATTTCCTATTTTTATCTCAACGAGTTCATAATGAATAGTTGTCACATGATCAAATACATCAACATTAACAGACCTTGACAAACTCTGAAACACATCCAATCGGAAGCATAATTAGATCATTTAATTGACAGCTAGATTCAGTGCAGGGATGGGACCTTGTGACCTGAGAGAATTAGGTTTTGACATCCCTTTACCTGACTGTCTGACACAGCGTGACAGATTGATTAAGACCAATTTTACCCATGTGGTCACATTTTGCCACTTGCTTTTCAGGTGTAGCCATCACATCTGTGAACAAGCTTTGATTTCTGGAATACAGGCCACATTTTACAATTGGTGTGAAGGTTTTCATTAATTTATAGGCAAACATCCTGAGAAAGATTCAGAATCTTTCATTTTATATCATGAAACGGGCAGTTGATGTCATATTCCACAAAAACAGGATCCTTGGAAAATCGAATCTAGCTCCAGAGCCTCCATCAGCACAAATTAGTCATGATTAAAGGTTAACATCTAACGAAGGACAGATCAAATCACTTGGCAACACAGCAGAATATAACACTCTATGACATGATGAATTAATTCTGATTCAGATTAGGCTAGCCTACTCATTGAGAGTTATGCTATAGGCCTATACTGACGTTTCAGCTGAATAGCCTATGATGAAATCATTACTGCCAAAAGCCATTTGCTCACACTTTCCATGACAGAGGTGATCTGTTTTGGCTTAGAGAAGCAAAGTTGTTAATTCAATATCTTTTGATTCCAATGAAGACATTCAGATTACAGAATTTGGAAGCTTGCTCTGTTCAGCTGCTTTGGTATTGAAATAGGCCGTAAATATGTTTAATAATAATTATAGCCTTATTAAGGTGCGGTCACATCGCGGGGAAAATAGGCCCATTGTCAATGGTGTAGTAGGCCTAGTAAGCTAGCCTAAAACACTACGCATACAGAAGTCACTTTCAACTCAAATTCTCGCGGGACCCATGCATTTAAACATGAGCGAAATCATCACGGAGAACTTTTTCGTCCTCACGCATAACTCTTGAATGCGCGGAATCGGATTCCTATTGAAATGACTGGATTTCGCTCGCTAAACTTCGGATACAACCTCTGGAATGACCGATTCTGATTGGTCAATCGCGCAATCCCACGTTCTGACATTTCCTAATATTCATGGTGTCAAAGCGACGGCGTATAGACCGGCGCTACTTTTATTTAGGCCTACTATTTATTAGTCAAAAATTAAGTTATTTCAGAGATGTTTCTTCAAAGTAACTTACAAATATTTATATACAAAACAAAACCAAGTATTTCACAGAGGATGACCAACTAGCCCTTGACTGCATTTCACCTTCTCACTTAGGGCACTTCTTTATAGGCTTACCATATCGAATTACGGTAGATTCCTCCTGCCAGAAAGTATATATGTAATCAATACAGATATATTGTCATTGGTCTCTCTCCCCCTCACTTAAGTTACTCTCATTCTATTTTTCTCCCTCCCTCCTTTTCTCTATCTTGTTAGGGCACATACAGGGATGCTGGCATACATCCAGGTCTCTTAGTGTGCCCAGACTGCCGCTGGGATGAGCGCAGTAACCTTCAAGGAAATGTATTCCGGTGTCATTGGCCGGACTCCGTGCTTCTGTTTGTAGATATAATACAGAGGTTCCCATTCTCTGGCATCATGGGAACTCCCACCATCCCTTGCATCTGTGCCTCAACCCACCACCAACCAATTATGAGCGAAAACAAAAAGCAGGGGGAAGAAATGAGGCACTGCACCCTCTGAGGAATGAGTCTCTTCATTTCAATATCAGAGCCAGAGGATGAGCAAGTTGGCACATTCAGACCAGGAGGCCAGCATTCAGAATTCTGCCTATTATCGAATATTATCTCGGTCAACCAGATCACTAAATGTTGATTTAAACTCTTGAAATGCTGCCATCAGCTTTATGTTGAAAGTGTGTCAAGCTGGACATGATATTAATATTTATGATAATTAAAAAAATATCCTATTTTATTAATAGTTTTAAAATAAGTGCACAAAGTTGCCTACATTTTGATCTAAAGGGGAAAAAATCATCTTAAATCGTTAACATTTTGGAATCTTTACCATCATCCTGTATTACTTAATTACTTTGCTTTTGGCATCACCAACTGCTAAACAGAAGAGAGATTTATGATATTCTGACATCATTTAAATCAGAAAGGAATGCAGCAAAATTGGACTTGGAATGAAACCACTTTCATCCCTAAAGCATTTATGCATAAAATATTCATTTCTTGGCATTCATGTGATATTGCTATGAATAACTAGACACAAAGCAATAAAAACAAGTGGCATATCAGGGGATTTGACAAACAACAATTACATCAAATTGACTTTAATTAAAAACTGATGAAAATATCATGTGATGTACAACCTCTAGATCAAATGTGTGTGTTTCTGTTGATTTGCCTTGAAAATAAGTGAAAGCTGTCTTAGAAGAATTGCACAAATTCAAATGCCAAAAAGGCTCAGTATTTATTTATCCATTACTTTATTTATTTAAAAATGACATTTTTATATTTTTCTGTTGTGCTGACCTAATGTTTTGTAGAACGTTTACATCTGTGCATTTCATGGTGCAAACATCATGCTTGTCAATAAATTTGAATAATATTTTATTCAGGAACTGTGGTGCTATGGAAATGACATGTGTGCCTGATTGTCATTGCTGTGAAACACCATTGCCCACATCCCTCCCATTTTCCCTGTCCCGTCCCTCACAGGCCAGACACTGTTCTATCTATTTGCACAATGTCAGTCTCAAAAGCAAGTGGCCCTCTCCTTCTCCTTCTGGGCAAGTCCCTCCTGAGAGGCGGCCATTCCTGCCTGCTGGGGTACTGACAGTTAACCTTTCTCTCAGAGATTTCTGGGAGCTCTGCCAGATTTTCCCACCCTGAATAGCTTTTTAAGAAAAAGCTGCAAACTTAACAGATCCCACATCCCGAGCTGTACTACCTCTGCTACATTAGCTTATACCTACAGAGCCTGTTACAAACCTCTGGTGGAGTGAACAAAGCTCATGACCTCTCCATGTGCAGTGTCTTGTTGTTCTTTAAACTTCTAAATACCCCACGCAAGGTATTACATATATGAGGTCATCATAGTTGCTGTCATTGACAAATTATAATTAAACAAGACTGAACATTGCACATGATATTGTGGTAATGAAAAAAATAAATAAGCTCATCTCTTTTCTCCTACGCACAGAATCAGTAGCATTAGAATGTCAATGGACACAAAATGAATATCCTGTCATATATGGCATACATCATAAGACATCTCTGAACTTTTGATCCTCTCCAAGTCTTGAGAGATCTATTGTTAACCCAAAGACTTAGTGAACAATAGTGTTTGACACAGGGAATCTGGGGTACAGTATGGGTGTCTCTCGTCCAATCTGGTAATTAAGTGGGGTAAGCCAGGAGGGGCTCAGCAGGGGCGATGCCTGGATGGTAGGGGTGCTTAAGTCACTGCAGGGTATGTAGGAGATCACAGAGAGACAGAGACAGACACCCCACCAGGATACCAGGCTGCCTTTTGACATGCCAGAAGTGCAGAGGTGTCACCATGCTTGTGTGCAGATTTGGGATTGTGTCTCTAATGCATGGAGCCAAATGAAATGGGTTCCACCACTATACTACTATAATGGGGCAAAGGAGTGAGAATAGTTTGGTCTTACCGTTGTAAAATTCTTAAATTATGTTATGTATTATTAGCTGAAAGGCTCTCCCATAGCAAAACACAGGATAATGAATCTGTACTAATTACCAATGCTTGCAGAGTTGTCTTAACTTTCTCACAATACAGCTGTGAAAAAGTACACAGCATGAGCTACAAACTAATTAATTAAAATAATATTACAGAAATTACAATCCATAGCAATTATGAGCCATTAGGTCAGTTTAGCAATGAAATTCTCAGTCTGCCCTAGCAAACCTTAAGTCCATTCTTCATAAGCCATTTCAGATTATATATATATATATATATATATATATATATATACATATACACACACATATATATGTACATTAATTATACTGAGAGCCTCTTTCGCGTTCCTCTTTTTTTTTGTAAGACGCTGTAACGTAAGTTTACATTTGCCACAACAAAGAGCTTATAAAAATCTGATGCCATTTTTAATTAATTCCTTTCCTGCATAAATATAAAAAATTGTCTAATTGAAAACATTCTCCCTTTGTATAAAATGAAAACGAATTTATCAAACATCATATAAGGAAAAATTATACAGGGTCTTTAGGTTCAACAGTTTTTGAAAATTAAATTAAGGGCTTGCTCCCCAAAGAAATTGAGATCATATCATTACGGCTATTATACTTTAATAATATGACATTAATTGAAAACCAAAGAATGACCTGCTGGAACACACTTTTTCTCGGCAGTGCCTCTTACAAAAAATGCCCCTTGGGTTGATTTACAGTAGTACTTACATTGGGAGCTAATAAGTAGAGTTAAATGAAAAAAACGGGACAACGTTTTTAATTAGGGCAGTCATCCCTAAGAACAACATACTTCAAGTTGATGAGTGAGATTATCATACCCAGATTGCAAGGTATTATGCTGCTTTTGACCTACAAAAATGACTACATAAGGTCAAGGTCAAGAATCATCATGTCCTGCTGAGTGTCAAAATTAGAATGATTTGGAAGAACAGAGCAAGTTGTCCTAATTCGACACACAATTACAATCAAAAGCCATTTAATCAATCTAAAACTATTTTAAACAGCATTTTGCTAATTATTATGCATGTAAGCTTTAATTAGTTAATATTAATTGAGAGGCTATACTTGTAAAAATCCATTTGCCACAATGAAGGATAATTTCAAATGAACAATTAAAAGAAAAAGATGAGGAATGGTAAAAGGACCTAAGGTAGCCTACACGTTAAAGTGTTGAGATTGATTAAACACACACACACACACACACACACACACACCAACGCAGTCTCACGAAAGTGTTGAGATTGATTAAACACACACACACACACACACACAGCGAGCGAGAGAGAGAGAGAGAGAGAGAGAGAGAGAGTATATACCAATAACAACACTTTCTAAAATCATTTGAGCAGCGGGCAACTTTTAGTCACTAAAACATTTGCAGAGGGCCATTACCCAAATCCTCAATTGAGAGGGTTCTTAAGGAGCTTAAGGGTCTTGAATCTCATAAGAGAGCAGTCTAAAGAGGCGCGTTCAGCTCCGCTGAGCCTTTAATAAGTGAGATACATCCCTGTCCCTCTGTGCACCTCTCTTTAGATCACATTTCAGTCAGGACTTCAGCGGATGGCACTACTGAAAGTAGGGTGAAAAGGTCTCCTTTTCTTTCAGATGCATTTTTGGTCAGTTCAGTGTCATTCCAAAAATGCATAAAACAAAGTAAATGTAGTTGCTGACTACACACACAGCCTGTTCTCCGGGTTGAAATACAACACGCGATTATATTCAGCCGTTTAGGCTAGTTTACATTTCAATTTTACTCGGTTCGAATGTTCAAAACCTACATTCGTATTACAGAATGGAACTAATCTCGCAGCAATTTACCCAAGTTTGACATGTTTTGACATCATGTTAATCTAACAGGTGAAATTAATAGAAATTGGTCTGTCTTTATAATTTCACGAGGATTACATGCAGAGAATTTACATGAATTGCTTATTAGTGCTCTCACAAGTTTCTTTTTTCTCTCTATCCCGGACGACAAAAACAGCCATGCCCGAGTTTAGATTCAGAACACGGCGTAATTTGAGATTTGGGGTTTAGGCTACAGATGAGAACATCGACACATATGGTCTTGAACCACCAATGAACATGGCTACATCCCTAAATGCATAATGTCATTTTACAACAAAGGAAAATGAAGCCGACGCACCGCTGATGCGTTTCCCTGCAGCTGGCAAATATCATGCTTACTGAAGTCACCGAAGTTACGCTGTGTAATCACGCTAATTAGGCTGAGGCAAACTTAAACATTTGTCCTCTTTTAAAACTAAATGAAACTTTATCAAAAGTTAAAAATTATAAACACTCAATGAAATTGTTTAAAATGTGGAGTAGCCTATTTAGCTACTGAAATAGGCTAGTACAAATAACTTAGAGAACAGATGATGTGGATAAAGACTTTTATTGAAGATTTGTATTTAACCTATAGAGTTTAAAAAACAAAAAAACAATAAAGATTCGAACTAGAACAAAAAAAAAAACATAGGCTATATATGGGGGGAAAGGTAGTTGGTGTGAAATTTTAAAGTTAATCGCAAAAAAAAACTAAAAAATATAAAGAATTAGGAAAATCAAAAACTCAAAAATAGTTCTTGGTTTGAAAATGGTTCCGTGAACACAAAGCGCAGGGGGAAAAACACTGAACTTTACATAAAATAAAGTTTTGTTGATTTAATGAGACGATTTAACAGTTCACTAAAAAAGACAAAGTCTGTTCCACAAGTAGATCATTCTCTTATGAAAAAACAAACATAGCAGAATCTAGCTGTCACCTTTTGGATGAATAAATCAGCGATGTGGAACTTTTGCTACAAAACCTGTCATCAACATTGTTTTACAGGGTTATTTTACATCTGTGAGTGATAAGTTTAATTTCATTCGCAAGCTTAATATCCAATTTAAATGCATATGGTATTACAAGTGACACCGTTTTGCATACACTTTAAACATTAGGTGTAATGAGGTTTGGTGATCTCGGAAAATTTGATAAAAGATTAATCGTGAATGAGATGAAAATGTATTTCCTAGGCTAATTTTGGCACTTTGGAGACAGGTAGGCCTGATCAAACGGCTTCATATCTTTGGGGAATTATTGAAAAAAATCAGAAGTAATTATTAAACTCACCCAAAAATCAAATGTCACAAATATTACAAGGAAAACAATAATTGGTCTGTTGTCGCTTTTTTTTGTCTGTTGTAGGTGTTTCAAGAATCCTTCCCAAGAGATGCCCAATGAGTTTTTTATTTCAGGTTATTTTTTTTATTAAAACTTGAAAATCAAACAGAAGACAAGGCCAGCGTTGTCATAATGCAAAATTACAACTAAATAGCATTTCCTACTTAATACGATTTTGTCCTCATGATGCAGTTCAATTCTGACTACTTTTGTTTGCTAGTTTGTTCTCAGCCTCAGCTCAGCCTTTTGTAGGCTATTACTTCACTCGTAGCACAAGGGTATTTTACAGTACAGCAGTTTATCTGTCAAAGTTTGAAAATTTCAGACTAAAACGGCTGAATAGAGCTCTTCCAGCCATGCAGCAGAGTTTTGGAGACATGTTAGACTACTGGGATTACTTTAATGGTGGTTTGTGATGTCACAGTGCAACATCCAATTAAAGCTCGTCCCCAATGACACTCTGACAGTGCCAAACCTTGCATGGCATCCTATACACAGGTAAATTAGGTGAAATGTGGTTAATTTACCTTTTTTTTAATATGGTATAAAATAATTATAGGCCTCTATATTACAACACATTATTTTGCTCGATATAATGATTATGTGGGTTCTGTCAGCAACGTCAACGACGAGCAAAAGAGCTGCACATTAACCATTATCAAAAAGCATTGAATAAACTTGCTTCAAAAGTTTAACACAAGAAAAGCAACAAGATATGCCACACCGATATTTTTAATTCAGGATAATTATTATTTAGTCAAACATGAGAGGACATCCATGAATAATGTAATCTACAGTTCAAGATAGCCAACTGACCCCAACGACACGACCTCTCTATTTTCTATAGTTTATCTTGCAATATACAACTTTTACAACTTTGTTGTTGATGTAACAACCAAGTAAAAAAAAAAAAACAAAAAAAAAACATGAAAAACAGAAAATAAAAACTTACGAACTTTTGAAGCTACTCAGTCGGTTTGTTCTGGTGGTCACAGATGAAATCGAAATGTTTGTCAGAGGCTTCGTGTCATAGAATGACACTGGTGTGATGTTGTATGAATGACATGACCATGTCATTTCCTCCCCATTGAGACTCGCTGAGTCCTTTCACCGATATTATTAGCATCTGGGTCAGTCATTATTGTAGTCTATACAGAACAAAACGAACGAGGGGGTGAAGGAGACAGAGCATTTCCTCTCCTCATGAGCTTTTCTGAATATTGATCTGAAATACATTAATATAGATGTTCGAGTTGTAGCCTAGTCTATAGCATTAGATGCATTTGTATCAGGCTTCAAGATCAAATGACTGTCAAGGCGTATAGTGGAATCCAAAAACGTCTGTAATAATAGAGCTTAATGTAAATGTTACATATTTTTATGACTTTAAACTTGGGTAATAGAGAACGTAACAAAAACACAGCTTTTGACTGGCTGGAACTTTCTATTTTATGTGCTCACAAAGCGTTTCCGCTATTGTGCAGCAGACGGTTATGCCTGACCTCAGAATCACAATGACAAACTTTTACAAAACAATACCGAGAAAGGATTTCGGGGCGCCCAGTTTTACTCTTACGGTCTTTTCACGCTGCCCTTTCTCTCCGTCGTGCTCTTTATTTCTCCAAAATAGGCTACATGCACACGAGGGGGGAAAAAATCGGGGGAAAAAAATAGCCTACAGGCTGTATAAATCCTATATAAATTACATATGTATAAAAAAAATAGCCTATTGAGTTTATTAGGATAGCCTTATTCTCAAAAAAAATGTAGGCTACATATTATGTAGACCCACACACTGTGTAGCCTATTGTACCGGAGGTCTAAGTAGGCTATTTCGTTTTGTTATCGCAGAACTACTTTTGACAAATGATTACAATTTATGGAAACAATTGATTAAAAGAAACCATGCAACAGAAGTTAGACACAAAGTTAATTTTTTAATGATAGACTATTTCAATTTTTATTCAGCCTTTTTTCCCCAATTTGAAATGATCTCTTTAAAAAAATCTATGTAAATCATTCTCAGCTTGTTTTAAATGTCCTCTTAAACTACGGCCTGACGAACAACTAGCAAAACACACTGTCTTTCAATTTCATCTGTGATTGGCGGCTCATGCAAGTCCACGTGTGCTGCAACAAACAGCATATTGAAAAGATTTTAGTTCGTTTTCATGTCTATTGCAAATGGTCTCATAATTTCGGCTACTCTGAAATTGTGATTCTAAATATAAAATCTCAAGATATTTGTGGATCTTTAAGGCATGCAAATGTTCAGTTGGTCACTTGAGAATGAGAATAGATATGCGATGTTAAGCTATAAGATTATGTAGAAATTAGTTTGACACGTCATAACCTTTAATTGCTGAAAATAAATAACCTAAACCTAAACAGCATTGAGAACTGTGCGCAAAGTGATCGTTTTCGACATTGGAGATGTGAGATTTGGAGAACTGAATGAACATCATTCGATAGGCTATACACCTGTTGCACGGTTTATAGGGACCCGAACAGCTGTCCCCTTCCACATCATCCCGCGAGGCTTAAAACATCTGAAGTTGGCCAGCTAAATGAGAATCGACTGTGGCTTCTTACGATTTGTTAGTTACTGGAGAGTTGTCTATAAAAATGCTTTGCAAATTATTTGTTTACAACGAAGTTGGAATCTCTTTTTCATAAATGCAAACTTATCCCAAGAGCCCGGAACATGTGAAAACAAGTGTGTTAAGCTATAATGTTAAGTTATAACTTGAGTAGGCTATAAGTAAAGTGTTAAGTTCATTAATTTGTTAAGCTATATAATGCAGGCCAACTAATGAAGCCACGTATAGCCTACGGCATAGGCCTACGTCTAACTACGGGACATTCGATATTCGATGTGCTATTAATCATAAATCGATTCGGTAATATTTCAAAACACAAAATTATTCACGTGAAAATAACCACTGGTTAATTTGATGAGCCACTTTTTTGTGTTGAATTGAGGATTTTTGACCCTCTTTACCCACACACACACACATAATGTGTATATAGCCTATAGGCCTGTGTATATATAGGCCTATATATAGGCTATATATATATCCATCCATCCATATATATATATATACTTATATATATATATATATATATATATATGTATGTATAGGCAATAGCCATTACATTATTTGGAACATAAAAAACAAACTGACATTTTTAGAAAAATATTTTATTTGAATATAATTTTAAATATATTTTATTTAATATATATTGTATTCCTAAGGACACCAGAACCCATTTATTAAGCAAATTAAAAGACATGAAACATGAGAAGACATGAATAGGCAAAAACAATGTTTTATTCAATAATCAATTTTTAGGTTTCAAGTTTTTTTTATCCAAACTGTAAATAAATAGATATAATAGATATAACAATGACTTGATATACAATTTTATTCAAAACTTTATGCAATATGCGTTTAAACATGGCCATAAATGCAATTCCCATTCTATGCAATGCACACTGTATCTAATTTGCATAATTTTCTCTCGGGGCAATAATGAAAAAAATACGTGCATAATGGGAGTAATTTTGAATATTTTCATATATCTCATATTTCATAAGAATATTGATATTTATTTCCCTATTCACTTGTGTCAACCAAAATTCACCTTATATTTTTATTAGAATAGGATATGATTATGGCTTACAGCTTATGAAAACCCCAAATTCAAAATCTCAGAAAATTGTAATATTACATGAAATCAATAAAAAAGGATTTTAAATACAGAAATGTCGGCCCTATGAAAAGTATAATCATGCATAGGAGTATAGTTATAGTTATATATAGGCTACTAAATAAATATTAGTTTCACCTTTTAATTTGAATTACTGAGATAGCTACATGAACTTTTGCACGATATCCAAATTTTTCGAGTTTCACCTGTAAACACAATTCCGGATGTCCTCTACTGAGGTCATGGATGAAATGATGCCGTTTCGGATAGCCTATAACAGAAAGTCTTATTTAAAACCCCATAAAATTTTCCTGAGATGTTGATTTCTGACAAACAATTTGAAAATAAGTCAGATTTAAATGATAATTACAAAATATTATCATTATGTGCTAAATTTTACTATTCAGTTATTTTTATAGACCAAGGAGAGGGAGTAGGCATGGTTACACCTCCAAATTTGGTATATCTGTAAAGCCCTGAATGTGCTCTTTACAGGACATCCATGACTTAAAACCGTGACTTGTACCTACAGAGAAAAAAAAAACTCCATGGATCTCAGGAGGATTTGATGAACAGATTTAAAAGCTCAACACAAACAAATACCGGAACATAACAATAACATTATATGAATATTTATCAGAAGTTCACAGTCTGAAACAGGAAATGGTCAGTAACCTTTATCTTCATCCTCTGAGTCCCTCAAGGTTTCCCCCCCATTTCTTCAGTTTGTTTTCAAAAGGCCAACAGGAAGCTGGGGGATCCCGTGTGACCCCAGCATTGTTCTAGACCCGATATCACATCCATTGACTGGGTCACATCTGTGCTGATCTGAGCTCTATGATCTGTGAGCTGGCAAAAGCCCTTGCACGCATTCACAAATCCCTCTTTGCTTCTGCGCGCGACCTTTTGTAATGGGGAAAAACAGAAACTAAACTTTCGTAAATGTTTCGGAAACCCCAAAACGGACCACATTCTAAAGATAACGCTTATCAAAGCTACAATCAAACTAAAGCTTATACTATCTATTCGACATACTATTCAAGTAGCCTATACACTAGCCTATTAGTTTGACTTTTGATAGGTCAAGATAGGCATTATTAAATTAGATACGCCTACACTAAAGACACATGAAGATTTAAAGTATGTTTATGTTAAAGTATCGAGGACTCAACCCTGATCCTTAACTGGAGATGCTGTATTTATACGCACAAGCTTTTGTTTTCTGTTTTGTTAAATGGTTGATTTTCTTTTAGCGGGCTGTAGGGGTAGCCTACCACCAAGACAACGCGATTCAAGAGTGTTAATCCTCAAGGCTTTCTCTAGGATAAAAAGGTGCATCAAATTACTCAGAGCCGCAATATGACAGCTTTTAAAAGTTTTGTGTTTCTGTAACAATCTTTGTTATGACTGGCCAGGGAAAGTGAGAAATGTCACATTTTAGGCTTACCATTTAACTTTCAAAAATGACTTAAAACCTCAATTTAGAAGCAAACATTCTTCATTTCTCAGCGTTTCCCTGTCATTAAAAAACAAACAGTTTTAATACCTTATAAACATCATATTTAACTCGTAGGCTATAGCCTATTAAACGAAAACTAAATTTGAATGCACGTCTACAACCTAACACATAATAAGAAGGCAACAGTTCACCCCTATTATTTTTCATATGGGTTTACATTACTAACTTTATTCTTGACAAAATTTGTAAAGTAGGCTATTGGAGGGGGTATTTACTTGTGTTCAGAAATTGGAAAGAGCGCGAGAAGGCAATAATTGACACGTACAACACGCATACATTTTGTTATTATCATAACTGAAAAAATAAAATAAAAAATAATAATGATTTATTTCTAAAGTTATAGCCCCTGTATGTGTACATTTCTATGGCGATATGACCCAATTTAAACAAAGCATAGCCTAATTAAAACACACAACAGCAAATACAAGTTTTTGCAAGTGCCCTAACCTCTGCATAACTTAAAATAGGTTTAAAAAGTTTTATAAGATGAAGAAAATACTTGAATTTTGGCTAACTGAAGATCATAGCCACAGGGGCTAAGCAAAATGAGCGCAATATCTATTCATTCATCCAATGTACACAAAGAAAGCCTACACAGAAATTAAAGGCTACACTTTTGATCTGTAAGTGTTATGCATCAGGCTATATAAAAGTCACTTTTATTCTAACCCCTGCTCTTTTGTGGCCAATGATGACCTCACAGATTATGCTCACCAATGATCGAACACCTAACATTCAGACACACCAAGTCAGCAACAACTTCTGATGCACGATTATAAACAAGTATTCTGTCAGTTTTCCATTCGAAGACAGTGTTGAATTCATGTTTTCATAAATGTATCTGTTATCACATGAATGATTGTGTCATGTAACCGTGTGTAGGCCTGGATATATTTGACATAGATTTATCTAAACTTACTGTGATGAAATAAAGCCGAGGATCCCTCAGTTGTCAAAAATGAAAACGAAAAGCTAGTCCAAAATTTTCCAGGGACGAAAGGAAAGTTTGAGCACGAGAGTGAGGCTACGTTAGCTCTACTAATACTCTGTAGGCTATATAGCTTAGCTAAATACAACAATATGGGCCATGCGTCCACTTTTTGTTACTCCATTTGATTTTCAACAAGGCCAAAAACCTGTCCTGGAACTTCCCAATAAGCTCACTTCCAAAGTGGTCGCTAGTTTCATTTTGACGCTCCAGGACGCCACGCACGCTCCAAAGATCACTGTTGGTTTGCTTCGCTGGCTTCTTTTAAAGCGCCACAGCTTTACTCCTATTTAAAACTACTGGAGTGAATTGGTTTTCGTCATTATGTTCCACGAAACAGATTAAATAAACCGATTGGTTTATCGAAATATTTTGGACACGAATAGCCTACCCTATTTAAAAGATACAAGAACATTAACACACAATACGCCAGACCAAGCGGGACATTTCATAGCCTTAACATTTCAAATGATGGCGGTTGGTTGGCTATATTGATAACGAGAAATGTAGGCTAAAGCCTAATGTAGGCCTAGGCCTAAAACTTTAATTCTGACAAAATAAACGGACGGTAAATCAAAATATTTGTTTGGAGTGATGATGGATGTGCCATGTGCGTAATAAATTTTTCATTATGCGGACTTAAATACAGTTATAGGTAGGCCTAGCATAGGCTATTGACTTTACCGTAAGTGCACAGCAATTCATACTGTAGAATAATGTGGCTACGAAATTATGAAATTGGACAGAGTGTGACCTACTACCACCGAATTACTTGTAGCCTAAAACTGAACACACCCCTCCCCCAGTGCGATCTAAACGATAGTTTCACGAGACTGCTCAAAAAGATTGCGATTCCACACACAGGAAAATAAACGTGTTTGTCAAATAATTCGTTGTTTGGGACTTGAGTTAGTGATTTGAAAATGCAAAATATTGGAATGCTGTAGCCTGCACTTCTGGGTAATAAATTGGCTACTATCGCTTTAAGTATTGAGAATAAGGCGAGGTTGGATGCTGTCATTTACTCGAGAGTCACTGGGTCATGTGATCAAATTTCGCTCCATTTATTGGCCAAAGGCACGTGTCTAGGATACCGGACTGCGACGTCACCCGGGGGACTCGTATTAAAAATAAGAACAAAAATCCGTAGTGAAAGTATTCCAGAGCCAGTTTGCGCTTCCTTGTTTACTAGAGCAGGTCTACTGCTTTGATATTGCATATTAATTTTGCCTGTATGTTTTATAAAGTAGATATAAAGACAACTGCAAGGGGCACACTGTGGGATTAATTTTTAAAACTATGTTTTTTCTTTCTACGCACACAAGGCGGTTTCGTCGTATTTAACCGACAAAAGAATCTGAAAAAGGGATTTGTCCTTTTTTCCTGTTTGTTTCTCTTTGCAGTGAGACAAAAAAAATAATAAAATAAGGAAAATATAGGCTACAACAAAAACTGGAACACAAACATACGTGTGTGTGTGTGTGTGTGCGCGCGCGAGAGAGAAAGGGGTTAAAAAGAACATTTGGAGAGTTTCACTATGGAAGAAAATGATCATAGCAACAGAGATGTGGAGCGTCAGGATTCGGGCGATGAGTCCAATGGGGCTATTCTACCCTTGTTGCAGGCTCCTGGAAACCTACTCCCTCACAGAATCACCAACTTTTACATCGACAACATTTTAAGACCAGACTTTGGTCGCAGGAAAGAAGGAACCAGACGCGACGAAATTAATATAGTTGAAAGAGAGAACCGTTGTCCATCGGCTCCCGGATCAGGACAGGTAGGAGCTCCAGTGTCCGGGGAAGGAACCTCGAGCCCTCACCCAGTAAGCGCGTCTAAAAAAACTGATATTACTGCAGACGCATCTCTGAAAGCCCGTGCAGAGACTGGAGATCAATGTTTAAGCTCAGATTCGGATTGCTCCCAAAGTAACGCAGGGCAGACGAACAAACCAATGCTTTGGCCTGCTTGGGTATATTGCACAAGATATTCAGACAGACCTTCATCAGGTAAGAATTAATTTTATTATTTATTTTTTGTTCAAAGTTATTTCTATGCAGTCTACTCAAAAAGTGCGCACCTGTTTTGGCTTGAAAGTTAACAAATAACAATAAAAAAAGTTTTGTTTGTAAACTATTACAGAAATTTTGTCGATTAAAATGGGACACTTAAACGAAGAGCAAATGTTCTTTATGTAGCCTATGCGAAACGGCCCGCCAAGAGTCAGGGAGTTCTCTTTTGTGGAATCTATTCTCTTAAATTTACAGGAATAACTACATTTTTATTATTATTTAAAATCTAATATTTACAAACATTTTAAATAGACACAAAGATATTTTCTGCTGTGGCCTTTTTTGTAGGCTACAGCCATTTTATTTTATTACTAGCTAACTTACTATTATAGGTTATTTTTTTAACCGTAATTATCATCCTAATTTTGATTATTATTATTTATTAGTTTAGAGGCGTAGTTTTATGTAATCAGTTGAAAACCCTAAAAACAACTATGTTTGTTTCATGTTGCAATATAGCCATTCGTTTATGTTCGACTCGATATTTCTTGAGTTGTTAAATAAAAAGGGAGAAATAGGCCTAATAAAATACAATATTAAGATTGGTAGTTATCGTACATTTCTGCAATTATTTATTTATTATTATTTTTAAATGTAACGGGTAGTTTTGCGCCATTGTTACTTCGATGTCTTTGTTGATATTTAATTAGCATATTTTTGACAATGGAGTTGGACGCACCACGGAAGCTAAATGCTATATCAGATCTCTTCAAAACTAGCTCCTGAAATAAATATACCCTAGGTATTATTACAGCACTAACCGGCACAAGATAGAGACAAATTTCCTATGATTTTAGACAATATAAATATATATATATTTTTTTTTTGATCAACTAATTTCAAATGAAGTTCAAATGGCGCACATAACGGCCTTCCGAAAAAGTAGCAACGCAAGTTGTCACGGCGAAACTTCTGATTAATAGACCTATGTTCTACAATAATCTGGCGCGAATAATCTTAAAACATTTAAAATGTACAATCCGGAAAAACAATTTGACCAAAGTTTTTAAGACAACGGAACAGACTATAGCCTACATAGCCTCCTTAGTGGTGAAAATTTGGACAGCTCACACTAACTTGGTGTAGCCTATAACCCTCTTGTCATGTTGAGAGTAGGCTAGCCTATAGCCTACGTTAAATGCGAAGGCTACTTAAATTGATTTTCGATCATACGACGTGAAAATATTAATATTATATCATGGCAGTCGAAATATACGCTATATAAATCAGCTTAAGCTAAATAAAAGGTGCAAAAAAATAGGGTGCGAGCAAGGGCTCATCTCAGGCTGCAGATCAATCTATTGTCAGCATTCATGCCACTCAGAACGCGGGTGTATTGGAGTAGCTTATTCAATAATTAACTAAAAATGGAACATATGGAGTGGGATAGCTACTAGCATTAAACGAAATGTGCTACTCTTAGAGCAAGTTTATAAAAAAACGTTCTCATATAAACGTAGTTCCTATGGCAACAGAGAAAGGGAAAAGCCTATTTCACCCCTCCTTTTCTGTCACCCCCCACCCTCACCACTACACCATGCTCCCATAGTAAAACTAGACCATACTCCTTGAAACATTCGATCTGAAAGAATGGGCTATAGCCTACTTGCTCCCATTAGGTAACTTTAAACAACACTTTATTATTAGACAACATTATTTATTATTGCAGCCTAGGCTATTAGGCAAATAGCCTACTGATAATACGCTAATACAACATTAATATGTGCATTTTACGGCACGATCAAAACGTAATCTCTTTCATTATATTCTGAAATGCAGGACCAAGATCCCGCAAACCAAAGAAGAAAAATCCAACCAAGGAAGACAAGCGTCCAAGAACAGCCTTCACAGCGGAGCAACTCCAGAGACTCAAGAATGAATTCCAGAATAACCGTTACCTGACGGAGCAAAGGAGGCAAGCTTTGGCCCAGGAACTCGGCCTCAACGAGTCTCAAATCAAAATTTGGTTTCAGAACAAAAGAGCGAAGATTAAAAAAGCTACGGGGAGCAAAAACTCACTTGCATTACACCTGATGGCACAGGGACTATACAATCACGCCACAAATGCAAAGGACGACAAATCAGACAGCGATTAACGTGAAGGACAGGACATCTAAAATGCAATAATTCTAAACAAGGGCCAGTGTACAAAATACCAGCATTAAACGAATGAAAACTATATGTATGAGATCATATGATTCTGCAATATTATATGTATATATATACTTTATGTGTACGGTGGTGTAAAACATTTTCAATTAATATCACTGCTGTACACTGACTGAACAACCCGGAAAAGGACGCTTCTTTATTTAAAAAAAGGGAGCGATTTGATTGACACTTGACGTTGAGCCACATGTGAACGTGTTTAATCCATGCTGAAGTCCAAAGATTTTTCCTGCTGCATTCAGGCAACTGTGATTTAAAATAAATGGTAAAAAAAAAAAAAAAAAAAAAAAAAAGTTTTATCTGATCTAGATTTTTGTTTCCATGTATAATTGTATAGCCCTGGATGAATGTTTTACTTTGACTTGAGTTGTTATGACATAAGACATTGCATAACATCATATCATGCTTAAAATAATTCAGTATATTGTATTTAAAAGATCTATGGTCTAAAATATATCCGTCAAGGATGGTACACATCAAATGTCCTCACATTTTCAGGAAATAGATCAGACGTCTGAATGCATATGAGTCATCAAACCTCAAAACTACTTCTAATCCAAGTACTTGACTTAATTTGCTGTCTGTTAATTTAGCTGGGAATGTTCAATAAAAGTTCTCTCATATTCTTTTTCCAAATGGATATCCGGCAAGTTTTTCGTTTGATGGAGAATCCCTGACTTTTAATTTTATTTGAAGCTTCGCATGAAATTATAATCATTAGCCTACTTGGCTGGAAAAAAAAGGAAAAAAAAGAACTCCTAAGTAAAATAAGTTGAATATAACCATTTAAAATGTTGACAGCGGTGAATATATAAAGAAAGTCAGCAACTTTCGTTTATTCCCCTTTTTCGTCCTTTAACTTAAAAAAGTCTAATTTACATATTGTGAAAACGAAGGAGCATCATCAGCATTGTCAGCCTCCACAATACGTTTCAATAACATTTTGTTAATTAAACACACCCACAATTAAGAAAAAAAAAGAACTTTAGCAAAACTCGAGTGTAAGAAACAATTTTAAACAACCAGATATCTAAAAGACAAATAACCCGGAGTTTGCCCTATGCATGTAGGCTATGAAAAATAAACAGACCATTTCATTTATTTTCCCCCTATCTTTATTTCATTTCCGTTTCAGAAGTAGATCATTTGTAGCCTACATCGTTGATTGAGAGAATTGAAAGGCACTATTTATTGTAGGCTAAGCTATGTTTTCAAATGGAAAGAAATCTGAAAAGTAGGCCTACATTACATTAACGACCAAAAGCATAAACTTAACTTTAAATGGTGATTTGTACTTTTCACTAAATCAAATTCAATGCTAAAAATAGGCGGAGCATATAGAGCACGAGGTTCATTACCCATCTAAAAATGTTAAGGTAAAATAGACCTAGGGCTATAGTGGGATGCAACAATGATTATGCCTATACAACCAAAAGATCCTTGAAACCCGAAAAAAGTTGATACAGATTATTATGTTACATGATACACATCTGGTTTTGCCCCATCTTGTTTAGTTGCAACAAAATAATTATCTAAACTATAGGCTACTGTCTAAAGCCAACTTTAGTCCAAATGTCGACACTTGGGGGAGTTCAAACGCTGCTTCATGTAACTTCACTCATACATTTCATAAAAGTATATTTTAAAAAAACACAACAACGAACTATTCAGACAGAAAAAAACTTCGAAGAAAACTCGTATAGGCCTATAATGGTTTAACACAGACTATAAAAACTGTGACACGTTTTGGTTCAACATCAACGTCTAAGACCCAAGAATTCAATTATCACCTCTTAAATGACAAAGTTACCCGAAACGTCTAAAAAGTAAATCTATGCATAATTTTGTGCAAATAGGAATATACTCCAAAGTAAAATTAATTTGAAATGCATCAGTAGCCTATTGAGTAAAACTCTACAAATAACCCACGGGGTTTCGTTGGTATGGTTACGTTTGTAAACCTTACAAGAAACCTTACACATATAATTCAGTGTTAGGCTACCTGATGTCACGAAAACATTTCAAGAAAAGTCGTGTTAGTGGAAAGGTCCAACACAAAAGGCGAGCTATCTCTGAGAACCATTCCCAGCATTGACCTGCTCATCAATGCCAGAGAATCTCATCTGCATTTCTATTCTTGCCAAGCTTGTATGTGGAAGTAACGCCCAACGGCCACTGACTTGATGAGCTTCACTGGGAAGAAAAAGGCAGTTGCCGCTCAGACGCGCAGCGAGGCTCCTGAATAAAGTCTGTGGCCGGGAGACCCCGTTGAAGGTCAAAGCCTCCTGTCACAGCTGCAGGTGGCTCGTTTCACTTCGCCTACATTTCATCACCTCTGAATTCTGCACGGATATTTCTTAAAGGCATCGCATTAATTGGTTTCATTTCAAACACCAACAGAACGTTTCTGCAACCCAAGTTGAGATGAAATGATGTGAGGAGATTAGAAGATCTCACATCCAGCTCTGTATCTAGGATGCAAGAAAATCTCAGGATCTCACCCTTCCTCAAGCCGTTTTGTCCAAAAAGTCATACCACCAACTTTTAGCTGCTTGTCTGGACAGATAGAATATGAAGCTCAAAAGACCGGCTTAAAAGTTTGATGTCTATTCCAGTTTCCAATAGATATAGCAGTACCTCAGTGGCCCATTGGATTTTAATTCTTCAAAGATTTGTCTTTGATAACACACACACAATTTTCCTCTCCCTAAACAGGTCTTTCCAAAGTCTGAACTGCTTGGGTTCCTAAGGCCAGTCACTCTAAAAGACAAACAAACAAAAAAACCACAGACCAGTGCTGATCTCCCTTGTCTGCATATCACAGAAAGGCCTATCTTGTCCCCATTCCAAAGGAGTCATATATCTATAGTTTTTGAATGCATCCTAGTCAAACTTGAATATGCAATGAAGAGCTGGGGCTTTGTGGCGGAAATATAATTAAGGCAGTGAAAGATGTAGAGGGTGAAGAATGGGGATGACATCAGGCCAATTTCACACTTGGCACTCGGATGGCCAAGCCAAAGCCAGGCTCTTGCCATGCAACACAGATCAAAGCACGCTGCCAGTTCAGAAAAAGCAAAAAAGGATTTAAGTATGCTAATCTCCAGGACAAATATATTTTAATCTTGTTAGAATACAAGTTAACGCCACAGCTCAGCGGTTGAACTTTATAGCGAATTTAAGGGAGAGATCAAATTTCACTTACATTTTTTTCAATGTGTAGAACTTTAGTCCATTCTGACTGACTTGGGGGTAATTTTACAAAATGGTTAATCATCCAGTTGATGTGATCAGCAAAAAAAGCATTGCATTCAGTGAGGACGCCTCCACTCAAGGCAGGCAAGTCATTTAAGCTAGCAAAGCATTTTGATTGCATGGGAAATGGATGTTTACTTGTCCAGTTCCCTTTGTTTGGAGTCATAGCCCACTGCACCTTAGTAACACTTGATCTGTCAAACTTAAGCTCAAAGCACATACACAGAACTGGATAAACACAATTGAAGTAAGCTACTTTGTAAGGACACAACCAACTTTTTAAACAGCAAGCAGTTTCCTGAAGGGGGCCAGTTACATACACATCAAATTTAAGTTTAGCATGAAAAAAGAGAAAGAAAAACTTTAAACCCAAGGTTACTAGCAAAAAGATAAATTAAATTAATAAATAGACATTAAATTGAAATACAGAAATATAATTTATTTAATAAATTATACTCTTTGGTTTTCAAAAAAGATTTTAAAGTTCTGTTCTTAAGATTATTAAGGCTGACTAAAAGCTGACTGATTTTGCTAAAAAAAATAATAATTACAGATTAGTTTGTAAATTGTAAAAAAACAGTACATTATTCATTTACATAAACTGATAAAATATAAAACACCCAAGTATTATATTCCCCAAAAGAAACTGGAATCATTGTGGATTACTGAACATTTACTTGTGATATTTATCATTTTTTGACAGGGAGCTGACTTGTGTTAAACAATGCAACATTATCAGAGAAAACAGTGAGTATTGTCATTTTCCCCCTCAGTGATTTGGCTGACACCCACATCCAGACTAACTCACAGAGCTAAGCAATCATGGCGTCTCTTGCTCCTTTACTCTCCCAAAACAGGACCTGCCCCTGTGCTGCTGCCACAGCGGCGCATGCGTCGTTCTGCATGGAGGGAGCTGTGAGGGAAGGGTGCGAAAGGCATGCCATCATGCTTACCCAGCGGCCATGTTCAAAAGCCCGACTTGGACAGACATGGGACATCAGAACTAAACAAGCAGGCTGTGCTGTGAAATGATTTGGGATGATAAAGCCTATGGGTTTGCTGTCACACCTAACCTGCCAGGTAACAGTTCTTCAGACAAATTATTCTGAATTAGGAAAAATGTGCCAAGTATAAAAACAAATGACTAATTTCACCACTGTATTTGAACATTTTTATTTCCTTTTATCAAGAATGAAGCCATCATAAATTACAACGTAATACCATAGGTGACATAGTCCACTGAAACTATATAGAGGTTAAAAATAATTAATAATGGAATTAAACAAATTACATGCCATTAGAAAACAATCAGTTTAACATCAATTTAGTTTTCACACACACACACGGATATATATATATATATATATATATGTGTGTGTGTGTGTGTGTTGTGGGGGGGGGGGGGGGGGGGGGTGTGTGTGTAAAAAAGTAAGTGTCCACTACTCAGCAGTGAAAACTCATTCATTTGTAATAGATTTTTCATTTCAGTATTCACTTATAGTACTAATATAAAATCATTTTTATCATCAAAATTTGTAGTAAAAAAACAAAAGCATACTTTAGGAAAATATTTGATGTCTCCATTTTTGGTCCGTGTTTTTGAGTGTTCTTCAGCAGACACTGATGTGAAACTAAAGTTCACTGTGCTGAAAAACCGAGCTCTTACAGTGATCTGGATATGTAAAGAAAACAACAAGGCATAAAATTACTGAAGAAATTACACAAGGCTATCAAATGGGGACATTACATAGGCGTAATGTTTTTATACAGTACAAAATTATATCCCCTTATACTAACCCTACCCCTCACACAAAACTTTCTGCATTTATATATATATATATATATATATATATATATATATATATATATATATATATATATATATATATATATATATATATATATATATATATATATATATATATATATATATATTTTTTTTTATACCAGATTTCCAAATGAGGACATCCCTAAAGGGAGGTTTTGATAATTTCTGGGAACAAATGTCCCCAAAATATATAGTTATAGTCACACAGTCTCTCTCAAACAGTCACACACACCTAAAAATTATGAATTACATTTAAATTTACTTAGTGCATTGAAGGAAGAAATTAAAAATAGGTACATATCAGCTTAGCTAAGAAAATGAAATTTTAGCATAGTGCATATAAATTTAACATCAATTTCTGTATACTTTCCCATTCTTTAAATAGAAATAATAGTGATATTTCAGATAGTTACACATAAAATCTCTTTCAAAATGTATCAGTTTTTATAATAAATAAAATTTTGGTTTTTATGAAACAAAAATGCAATGCTCTGATTTCCTGTAAAATCTGCAATTCACAAACTTAGTGAATATAGTCTGAGGGATAATGTGGAAAAGGCTACATTTAGACAATACATAGAGTTAGAAGTCTGCAATCTGATTTAAAAATAAAATAAAAAATAAATAGACAAAAACAATTGTGAAATAATCTTTAAAACATACAATAAAAAAAAAGTCATGTTCAATGTCAAGCACACTGAAAAATAAATTTTACACACTGCATTAATATTGCATGCAGAAAAGCACTAAAAGTGTAAAGCAAAATCTGGAAAACAATGCACAATACAAATCAATTCAACACTACGGTTCAGGTTTTCGTTAACATGCTTAATAGTGAACGAAAGAAGGTATATCCCATCATACATAAATACCTGATACTTCACTGCACAATGTCTTAGCCACACGGTCTGCCTCACTGGCGAAGAGAGAGATGATATCATCTTCCAACTCTTCCACAATGCTTTCACACTGCAATATACATTTTAAAAAATATAGTTAGCATTCTATGAGCATGGTGACAGAAAATAAGCAGAAATCATTCACAACAGGAAAAATACATGAACACAGTAATGGGCAGCCATCTTTAGTGCTAGAGCGTTAGCAAGTCTGCCATCTTGGACGGTTCACGAGACAACTTGGAGGCAAATGGCATGAAGTAATTCTGGCCTATAATTTCAGTCATCTTGTAAATAAAAAAGAAAATAAAAATCCAAAATGAAAGCTTACAGTAGGCATGTCCTATAGACCTTGATCAGTTGTATATTTAATAAAAAATATTTAACAGCAAATATAACAAAAAGTAAAATAATAAATAAATAAATAAAAAATAAAATAAAATAGATTGTAGAGCCATGTCATTTTGTTTAGTAAAAAATACAGGTATCAATGATTCATGCAATACGTAAAGTTTTCGCAAAGGGCTTTGAGAAAAAAAACCTGTTTAATAAAATATGATTTGTAACTGTTATAGGATTAAAAAAAAGAAAAAGAAAGAATGTTAAATGTAATTTACATGGAAATTGGATGAACTAGGAAAGTACTTTTTTTCGTTATATAAAAAAAACAAAAATGTATACTCACAGCAAACTTCAAGGCACTGGAACTATCTGGACCATCAAACTTAAAATTTTTGAAATCCGGAAAATTCCCGACATCATCTCCTCTGGGTGCAAATCTCTTGTAGCTCTTCTCTTTAGTGTCCGGGTCGTCATAGAGAGCATAATCGCTCATGCTATTGCAAACTTCCTCCAGCAGTTCAGTTAAGTGAGTTTCAGACCTAGCAAGAGGAACCTACCAGAAAAAGATTTCATAATAAAAATGTTTTTTTTTTAAAAAGTTGGCTAAGTTATCAAATCACCCTTTCTTTATTTTTAAACAACAATAAAAAAAATAACAGGGCGCTGAGGTCACTTAGATGACCTTTTCCTTCCGTTCCCATTTAAACACATCCCCTGTGCCACAACGCTGACTTTTAACCTGCATCTCCAAAGTTGCAAAAGTAGATCCCCTTTGCCTTGGCAACAGAACAAAAACACACTGTGGTGTCTAGACAGGTCAAGGTGCACCCTGCTCCCGCCCCTTTGGCCTCCCCCGGAAGGAGAAAGGGGAAAGGGTGATGGGGGGCGGAGAAAGTGAAAGGGCTGGAGAGCGGGGGGTAAGCAGTGGGGAGGGGAGTTGTCAACAGCAGCCAAGTGCAGGGTAAACAGTGGAGTCCCATCCTTTGGTTCTCTTGGGCAGCTCATCTCTTCCACCCTCCAATGATCAAAGCAGGAAGTCTTCCTTGTCAGGCCAGTCAAAGGATGGCGGGGTTGGGGGCGAAGGGGTTATTGGAAAGAGGACAGGTTGCAGATGAGCTGGATTTTCTTGCGATGTAGATATATCCCTGACCCCATTGTCCCCTTTCAGACACAGTATGGACCCTTCCGGTCTCACTGATTACATTATGAGGGCGTCTCTACCCCCTCCACTCTTGTGAGGCTCGGTGACATAAAGAGGCTTCCGTGGCTCGCTGCCATCTGGTCACAAATAAGATAAAAGGTCCCATGGAAGGACAGCAACCTATCCACACATCCCCCATCTTTTTAATTAAAAATCTGAATGCAGATGGATGGACCGCAAGATAAGACAATTTATGAACAACTATGGGTGCAAAAATCTTTGAACGAAGGAGCCGATCGCTTGACTATCGATGCAGGATCATGAAAAAAATTCTATATTGATCACTAGGACTTTTAACCCCAGCATTATTAAAGAATGTGGGTGTAATGTCATCCTCAGCATAAAAATGGATTATCATGTTTGAGATCTACACCAATTACACTTTTAAATTCAACTCATTAAACTTTAGGACACTTTAGGCTAATCATCAGAGAACAATAAGAGAGATTCTTTCATGCACAAAAGTCCAAAAGCAATAAAAATCTCGCCTTTGGATCTAGCAGAGGATGGCTTGTGTGCCGCATCCTCTGCCGAGTCCTTATCATGCAATCCTGAAAATGGTGGGGAATTAAATTCCTCCCCGTAACAGTCTGAAGGGTTTGAATAGAAGCTGTCAATAAAGAATTTCTGTAGGAATAAAGAGAGGGGGGGGGGTGGCTAGGCGGCCCAGGCAGAGAAAAGGCTTCTCAGGGATGCCATCCTTCACTGAATTCCCATTGGAGAGCCAGGGATCATTGTAGTATTGGAACACAGGGCATTTTTGCTGCCTTAATTCCCTAAAAAAAAATTGTGTTAAAAAGTCTGAACATGCACACTCACAAAAAAAAAAAAAGCATATAGATTCAATATAGGATCCAATCAAAAGTCTTCGGAATTATTTATACATAAATTGACCTTTTAGTAAAAGCCGTCAAAGGTTAACTTTGGTGAATCTGCTAAAAACATGGGGGCGCATCGCAGGGGTTCACCTACAGCTTCTGGGCAAATGAACCAAGCCAAGTATGAAAAGAGAAACAGGGAGGGATTTGGGGAGCTTTAATTAGCATTTATTTTTAAGTGAAGCCATTCTCAGGGAACAGTGAGCGAGTTCTGCTACACTGCTTCTGCTTTGCTTCCTTATTATTGAAGAGAGATGGGATACTCAGGAACCAAAGACCAAAGCAGTCAGATGGAAGAAGTCGAAAAGGATCGTGCTTCATTTTCCGGACCCTTCTTGGTGGTTATGTGCGATAACATCATGAGTAAACATGCTTGACGTTTAACTTGGTATGGACATGTAGAGTGCAAAACTGTTTCACTCTTTACATTTATCACTTGTTTACAGCGGCAGCTTTACTGTCAGTTAAGGCTCTCTTTGGACTCGTTACATATGGCTACATGGTTCTAGAATCTCACCCTTAGATTTCCACTTGATCTGGAATGAAAGATGAAAACTTGATATTGACCAAAATCATGATGTTACAGCTCCCTGAGCAGCAATTTAAGGCATAATATGCAATTAAAACTCAAATTCCTGACTTCACCTCAATGAGCTGATAAATGAAAAATTAAGAAAAAAGACAGATGCATGAAACAAAAAAGTACCTCATTAATCAACGGTTTCAACTGCACTGAAGCAAGACACAAAATATTTAACAGGTTTTCTTTCTAATCCCTAACAATACATTTTTACCTAGACAGTGTACATAAACCCATATTAAAATTCAGGCTTGATGAAGTTCTATCAGAGCATTACTTGCGTTAACGTTTCGCATCATACAGGCTGACAAACATTTTACTCACAGTTGAAATAGCCTGAGAGGTGAGGGGAAAAGTCAGAACTGAACAAACACTTGTTATTAGGCAGCAGTTACAATCAAAAAGGGATTAACCCCTAATCAATAGTGGAGTCAGGGACCTAATGACAGTCCCTGGATACCAGGGGTCAGGGCTTAGAGTTCATTGGGTCTGACCTTTACATATTGACACCACTGTTGAGAAGGAAACAGTGAAAATGGCTCCCTTTACTCAAGTAAACAGAACAAGCTTTTAAACACCAGGAAATATTAAAGAGCTAAGAAAGGCAACTAAGCACTAAATAAATAGACAAATCGCAAAGATAAATACAATTAAGTATTTAAGGAAAAAGGAAAACTTTAATTATAATTGTAGAATATTTTCAAAATTTATTCGTCAGTGTTTTTAATAAAAATAGCTCAATGTAGTGGTGGTGAAGACTGCAAAACTGGGGCACTAACAGGAAGGATACAAGCTCTATTCTAGGGACAGTTAAAACTTTTCACAATTTATCACTATCAATGTTGTGCTCTTGAGCAAGACAAACCCCAGGTTGCCTGTCTGCATTACCCTGAATGAAGAGCAAATGTTGGGGTTTAAAAAAAAACTAAGCATTACTCTTCTGCAACTGATTCAGACACAATTAAAAGTTGTTTTGTTGATAATTGTAACTATTTTTGTAATTTATTTAGGATTTTCTAAACTTTATACATGTTAAGAAAATGCCTTATCGATTTTAAAATGTCTCCGGCATGATAATATTTACATACAGACAAGGTGATCGGTCTTCTAAGGTCTATTTGCATGCTGAATAACGATTGGCCTTGTCTCTTTCATTTGTGCCTTCATCCGGCACAGTGATTGATTCTTATGTGCAGAGCACAACACAAAACCCAAGTGTAAAACCGAAATGTTTTAACAACTTTGACACCATTCTCTCATTGCCTTGCAAGCACTGAAATTATTATCAGAAAAACTAGCTCGCTTCAAAACTAGATGCGGCATTGGTTGAGAGCAATTAACACTGAATCACACCTTTTTGTCTGTAAGACTTCCATCGGGTTTAAGTCTGAATCCACCAACATGAATCATCTTTTTTGGATCAGTTTGACTAATGGAATAGTTTAGCTCCTCTGCAATCGCCACACAGGCTAGAAAAGAAAGAAAAATCATTACAATCATTATATAATCATTTAAACCTCAATGGTAGACTTTTTTTTTTTAACTAACAAAATATCTTGTATCTAGGAAAAATACTTCATAAATATTTCCAGCAGGAATGAACCTTAACTCTGTATAATAGGAACTTTGTGTACGCACTGCAAATATGTCTAAATAACAGTTTTAAAGTAGTAAATACAGCAACATTACTATGCTTTTAAAAAAAATTAAATGTTGGATGCCTACTTGTACAATTAATGAACTTAGGTTTTTAATCATGGCTCGTATTTAAAGAATCTGAACTAGAATCAATTTTGTATCAATGAGTAAAATTGTTTACCTGCGTGCACTTTTTTTAATGGAAAAAATAGTAATGACACACACACACACACACACGCACACAAAAATGCACTAGCTATGCTTCTGGTAAAATCTTAAGGTTTGCTGGTGCTTAGTCATGCTTGCTATATTTCCATGGCAACTGTCAAACCTGGGCGGGGCTTAAAGTAGGCTTTATCTGAGCCAAGCTTTGCACCCCTTGACTTTCCAAAAAAAGCTTGGTTCTAGCACAAGTTTTATTATTTCGCAATACAAGTAATATTTTATATTATAAACCAGCAGGCCTTTTTTGAAAGAATCTTAGTCTTTCCATGTGACCAGAATGGAATACACATCTAAATCTAAATTTACCAAACAAATTAACTTCGGAATCCTCTGAAAGTAAGAAATGAAATCTATTCACATACAAGACAGTAGAAATAGATTGTTTCAGTGTTGGTTTCATGTTGGCCTTTCAAAAGATTTCTACATGACATTTATATTTATGATTAATCTGAAAAATTTGTCAATAAAATTAACAAATTAAAAATATTTGCTTGACTAAATTTAGAACAACCGTTTAGGTTGGAAGACATTTATAATTACAATTGAAAAAAAGCCAAGTGAAATAACCAAATACATGTTTCAAACTAATATGTGGAAATTATAGTAAAAGAACATCCATCGACTAAAGACTTGTACTGAAGATAATATTCATACTGTCAAGTAATTACCACTATAATCTAAATAAGCTTGGAACAAACAACTGAAACTTGCACAAAACGATAGTACAATTTAGCCCTTAAATATGACACCCTTATGTTGAGTTTTATTGTTTTGAAAAACTGCAAGTAATTTGTGAAACCAAAACAGCTAATAAAGTAAATCATGCTGCAAGTTGTGATAAAACATACACATACATTTAGTAATTAACACATTATAGAAGAGACCAAAGTATGGACTATTTAAAAAGTGACCTTGATCTACTCCAATTTAAAACAATATTAAAAAATTAATTTATTATTTAGAGCTCATCGAAGTCAAGCTGACAAACGCACTAAAATCATCATACAATTTTAAACTAATTTTTCCAAGATGAGATAAAGGAACTCAATAGTAATTATAGCAATACATTTAACTTCATGCAGCAGACATTATAAGCATGTAAACAATGAAAACTGCTCTTCTTACTGAAAGTTTAACTCAGCAGGCTTAACTACAGTTCATCTCAAAATGGAAGCTATTTTTTGCAGACATACTTTTTAAACAAGCATATTCAGTTGGCATTGAGCATGTGGTTGTTCGCCGTAAAATATATATTTTTAAATAAAACATAGGGAAGGATTTGAATTGTTTACAGGGCATTTTAGTCAGTGAGAAATTGTAAACCTGAACGAAACAACATGGTTGTACATGTTGCACTAGGAGAAATATAAATAGGTTTCACCCTGTTCAGTTCATAGCCTCACTTTGAACTAAAAAAAAATTCAGAGTATAATTTAGAAAATGTGGTATTCAGCAAGCCATTGTTTGTCTTTCCAAATGGTCAAAGGTTTCATGGATAAATGAAGTGAGGAATTGCTCAATAAGAATCATGGGGGGGTTGGACAGAACAGAACCATTTATAAAAAATATTGCTGAATATAATTATGTGAATTAAGTAATGGGAAAAGACACTAAGAAAATAGATAGATGTACTAGGCTAGCCTAACCATTAATGCTTGATCAAACTACTTCATGATTCTGAATAAATTAGCATTTATTGCACATGCTCCCATTTATCTGCTCTGATGTCTCAAAATGCTTAAAACATGGTGATGACAGTTTAAAAGAGAGTGGAAATGTAATAAATGTCTAATGAAAAAAAAAACAAAACAAAAAAAACGGGTAAGTGTGTTGTAGTGACCAGCTCACTCATCACCTATTGTAGCATTACAAGTCATCTCTGTGTGTGTGTGTGTGTGTGTGTGTATATAAAGACCACATAACATTAACTCACCTGAACAGTACAATGCTTCATCTTTCTTTGACTCTGTTGAACTGGGCAACATGAATACTGCCACAAGAACAAGGCAAACCTGTTTAATACATGGTGATGACATGCTGGTCTCCTAAATTAAGAAAACATGGATTAATGGAAATTGCATTATTCCATTTTATACAGACATTCACATTCTGAGCAATTGTACTGAAAGTACGCCACAATCTTACAGTGACCAACAGAAAAAAATCCCAGTTTGATTGAACAACTGTATAATTGTGTAAAATCTCACTTTTAAGCGAACACTTAGCTATTATACAAATATATCCAAATTGACACACACAAGATAGCCAACGGTTTTGGTCTATCAGCTTTGCATATATTAAAAATAGTGTCTGGTGTTCAGAGGCCCCGTTTAGACAAAAATATAGGATATATTACATGGCGTAAAACATCACACGTACATTGTTTCTTAGGTGTATTCTATGCATGGTCTTGAAGTTCTACAATCAGTTGACTTTACAATCTTTAAAAAAAATAATTTCTGAATGAACTGGCGCCCCCAATTGATCAACACTACAATTTTTTTCCTCCAACTACGTAATTTCCTTTTCAAAACTATTGTGCTGCGAACCAAAACAGTGACTCATCACAATATATACCCCTCTGTCATTTAAAAGAGTTAGGATACTAACGTCAATCTAAATGAGAGTTATCTTAATAGTGCGCTCTGAATACTCCAAGTAAAACTTAGTGCACAAAAACTGTTCATGTGTTGTGACAGCTGCACCTGTTTCATGTGTGAGAGTAAATTAGCAGCTCCTCCAAAAAAATCGAAAATAAAGAATTAAAATGGCATACATATTAAGGACTGAATAGGGTAGTGGCCAATCTGTAATTTTACATTCATTATATCAAAAAAACATGAACAGTCGATTAACTTAAGTGTTTCCTGTCTTACCTGAGACGTGAGAACAACAAGAGGTGAGTGGAGGTAACTTAATAGTAAAAGTTTTCGTTGCTACAAAAAAAAAGAACAAACTGAGGCGAACTAGGGTACAAGTTAGATACGAGGTAGCGTACACAAAAGCTCAACAATCCGTCTGAAAATGAATTACAAACGCTCTTCCTATACAAAACGCAAAGACTATCTACGTGCCGGTCTGTACTGCTGCCACGACCAGCAACCTTGCTGGTCACAATGAGAATTGACAGCCGCGGCATCCAATGAAATCACAGAATTCTGACTTTTATCCAATGAGAGCAAAGAATGCCTAGACATCAAATACCCGGATGAGAAAGTTCCCAAACGCCACTCGACCAGTTATCATTAGTCAAGTGTTAATCAAGCATTGGCAGGTATCATCTGTTTTTAGTACCTGCAGTTATGTGACTAATTCCATGAAAGAAACTAATATTCGGTTTTCAGTAAAAAAAAAAAAAGAAAAAAAAAAAAAGAAAAGAAAAAAAAAAACTACCTAAAAAACGTAGTTTTTTGTAACAACTACCTAAAATACTTCATTTGTTGCAGTTAATTAACAATTGCAGTGTGCTAAAATAGTAACGCAATATAATATTGTTTTCTATTGGGTAAACAGCGACAAGATCATGGTTAAGCTGTATTGGAGGTCGTAATAAGGTAACAGATTTCTATAAATTAATACATTAAATCAAATATTGTTGTAACTTATACCTTCTATTTTGTGAAAACTACTATAAAAAGTTTGTTTTATGTAAATCTGCATGGCAATGGCATAGATGAACAAAGTTAAAGAATATTTATAATATATGAGCCTACAGTATTGTTTAAAAGTTTCGAAACAGTACTATTTTTGATTTTTAGTTTTTGAAAGAAGTATTTTATGCTCATCAAGCCTGCATTTATTTAATAAAAAATAAAGGGGAAATAATTATTATGCTGATTTATTATCAATGTTGGAAACAGCTGTGATGCTTAATATATGTTTTTAATAACCTGTGATACTTTTTTCAGGATTAATTAAAGAAAAAAAAAGAACAGCATTTATTTAAAATATAAATATTTTTAACAATATAGCTTACACTACCATTCAAAAGTTTGGGGTTAGACATTTTTCTTTCTTTAAAAAAAAAGAAAGAAATTAATACTTTTATTCAGCAAGGATGAGTTAAATTGATAAAAAGTGGTAGTAAAGATTTCTATTGTCAGAAAAGATTTCTATTTCAAATAAATGCTGTTCTTTTTAACTTTTTATTCATCATTGAAACCTAAAAAAGTATCACAGGTTCCAAAAAAAATTAAAAAGCACAACTGTTTCCAACATTATCAAATCAGCATATTATAATGATTTCTGAAAGACCATGTGACACTGAAGACATTAGTCATCCTTCAGAAATCATTATACTGATTTGATATTATCAAGGATGCTGAAAATTCAGCTTTGCATCACATAAATAAATTATATTTTAAAGTATATTAAAGACCAGTACACACGCAATTTTTAAAGTTTTAAAAAGTTGTAGTTAAAATGTTTTACCCACAATCCCTTGCATTTCTCCCTTTTTCACATTTGAAACCTTTAGTGTACATCAGGTCAGGCAGGCTGTGTATCATCTATTATGGAAAATATTCAAGGTAGGCAAATTGTCATTGGGTTCCTCGTCTAAAACCACACTATATTATTATTACTACCGTACAAGGTTTTGTAGAGGTTCAGGGTGCTCGAGTCGTTAGTCACGTAAGTGCTGATCATTGCTCGTCCATGTTTATTGACACTTTCAACTGACAAACAAACAATAAATAAAGTGCAACGTTCGAAACATTAACTGGAACAAAAACTGGATTAAAAAAAACTGTACGCCTCTCTCCAAATGAGTACTGCGCAAGTGCGCATGCGCAACGATACATTTCTGTGCCGCGTGTACATTTACTGCCAACGTTTTTGTTTTTTTAAACTCTTAGGACTTATATATTTTTGAAATAGACAGTATTATGTATGCAGAAAGGCATTATTAGGCCCATTCCTGCATTGCACGGTACATTTTCTTGTATAAAAACCACCGAGTGCCACGAAACGCACCTTAATTTGAATTCAAACACACACAAAAAAACGGATTTATTCTCTTCACAGATAACAATGATGGTTATGAGAATGACAAACCTGTCAGAGAGAGGTCCTTCAGAGGGAAGTGTCAAGTTCCAGATATGAACAGGTAACGTTAGGCTAATGCTGCTATGAACTAACTTTGAGTTCAACGGGCATTCCCTAAGTCCCTAAGAGACTGTGTAATCCAAGCTGTAATGAATAACATAATGACTATCTAGAAATAAAAATGTCTAGTATTATATACAAGACTATTTATATTCATTGCCATATATACATTAATATGGTAGAGCATGTAGCCTACACATTTGATACATTTCAAAGTGTTTAATTGTTCTTTTTAGGTAAAGCTCGTTTATTTCTGAATGTGGCTGAATAGTTGACAGCAAGATCAGTATGTTTCTAAATGGCTCTTGGCCTTGCTGTATTTTCTTTACTTTCAAAGTGATTCAGAAGAAGGCGTTCTTGTGGATGACTGGCTGATATCCAAACAAGTGAGTGCTCACCATACATCCAGAACACTGCTTATATATGAATAGATTTAAGTCTGCTGTCTTACACTTAGATCTCTAAATCTTGTCTTCTTGAAGAATATGTGAAGTGATTGCATTCTTAGAGCACAGTATGACATGCTGATAAACTGCAGTACATATCTGTTAAGATGCCAGGTCTCAGGTGATGGTGTCACATTCTGCCTCAGGATTGTGACAGGTGGTTTCTTCACAGGGCCGGCTGTCCTATTTTTTGCAGCTAATGGTATATTATCTGCTAAATGTGTCCTACGGCACAAATACAAGGTGTTCTGCGGATAAAGGGACCTTACTACTAGAAATAGCATCAACTGTGACAGGTTTGAGGTCTCTTGAGGATTGACCAGATCTTAAGTGAATGGAAGTGCAAAGTCTTCACATAGCTTTTATAACTGAGAAGACTAGCTGAATAAAAAGTAGCAACAATTTTTTTTTTAGTGCATCAATATTTTTCTCCTACATATTGAGATCTGAATCTATTCTTTGGCATTTATCTTCCGTGTTGGGCTTAACAATATACTTTTGATCAGGGATGGGCAACGTCGGTCCTAGAGTGCAGGCTGTCCTGTAGAGTTTAGCTCCTCCAACCATGCTAAAAAAAAACGTACCTGCCTGAAGCCTTAGCAATCCTGGAGACATTGATTAGTTTGTTCAGGTGTGTTTGATTAGGGTTGGAGCTAAACTCTTCAGGGCAGCGGCACTCCAGACCGGACCGACGTTGCCTACCCCTGCCTTAGATTATTAACGTTCTGAGCATGCTGGATTCCACAGATGTGAGATCTATTTAAAAATGCCAATAAGCATTCAATTGAATTATTTGACAGTATGTATGATTTTGTCAATAATTGTAATAATTCAGTGAGATTTTTGTATGCACAAGGTGTCTGACAACAGCCGGCACTCCACGCGGAGATTTGATCTCACCATCATCGAGTCTGTCTGTGATTACATGAAGAAGTAGAAAAACTGAGACAATGTCTCTTGACGCTTGAAGAAAACTACCTGCAAAGCTACCTGAAAAATTATGGGCAAGAGTATCTGGACAAAAGCTGTTTAAAACGCAAAGGGTGGTCACACCAAATATTGATTTGATTTAGTTAATAGAAGTTAACTGATGTAAAAAATCTATTTATGACATTTTTGAAAGCGTTCTCACTTTACAGCATTTTTACACAAGTGCCTAAAACTTTTCACAGTACTGTAGCTGTGAAGGAAGGTTTCTTTAAGCGTCTTGGAGACATGGCCGCAGTTCTTCTGCATTTAGTCTGTTTTAGTTTTTTCATGTAATCCCAGATGGACTCGATGATGGTGAGCTCAAGGGTCCGGTCTTCATACATCGCTAACTCAGTTAGCTGGATTTGATTGTTGACGATTTGGTTCTTCGACGCTCATCCTGGACTTGCTGTCATAGCAACAGGTCTGTAAGCTTAAACCTTACAGAGTTAAACAGAGTTAGATGGCCTCTTTTTAAGGTAGTTGATACTTAATGGAACACTCCGACTTTTTGAGACTTAAGTTTATTCACTGTGTTCCCCAGAGTTAGATAAGTCCATACATACCCTTTTCATCTCCGTGCGTGCTGTAACTCTTTGACGCACCCACCGCTAGCCTAGCTTATCACAAAAACTGGAAGTAAATGGCTCCAGCTAGCGTACTGCTCCCAATAAGTGACAAAATAATGCCAACATTTACCTATTTTTATGTTCTGATCTGTATAGTCACAGTGTGTTCAAATAACAAGGTCATATGAGACACAGCCATTTTTTAACCGTATACTGGGAACTATATTATCAGAAGGCGAAGCACTGCTACTTGGGTGGAGTGATTAGCGCTACACTCTAAGCGAACTCTCTGTTCCTCACCACAGGGCTTCTCAGGTGCTGCGAGCAAATCACTCCGCCCAAGTAGCAGTGCTTCGCCTTCTGAGAATATAGTTCCCACTATGTATACGGTCGGCGTGTTCCTTTAAAATATGTCCCAGCCACTGCTACTTTATTATAAGAGTTGCTTACTGAACCAGAGGCAATAATATCAAATTAATTTGAAAATAATAATGATGTGTAGTCTGTACTATATAGATACAGCCAGTTTAAGTGATTGAGAGATTTATTTGTGAAGGAATAATTACTTTATAATTTTATTGGAATCTTACACGCATGATGTACAGTTAATCTGGCCGTGCATTAATTTGAGTGGTGACAGATATTATGGGAGTGGCTTGATGCAGTGCAGGGGATGCAGATAACTTGATCTTGACCCTTTAGAAACTTTAATTAATGCTGTCACATAACAAATCTGCTTCAAAGATAAAATTAAATGAATTGCTAATTAGAACATCAAACAAAATAAAATGTAAAGCCTGTTCAAATACTAGAAATTGGGAATCATGTAAAATTAATTTATCTATTATAACTTTTATATAATTTTGGTTGCTTTCCTTGTAAAGGTCCAGAAATTCATCCTGTTTTTCATCAGGTGTCTTTTTTTAAATATATGATGTCATTACATAACTGTCTTGCTGCCAGCCAATCACTGCATTGCTGATCATGGTTTCAAGTATCGATATATCTGCCCTCTTCAGGGAACACGAGAACGCGCAGTAATCTCAGACAACTTAATCCAGATATTTTAATAAAATCCACAAACTCGTTTGAAGAACCAAATTAGCCAGAATCATCTCAGATGTATTAAGCGAGGTACGAAGAACGGACCCCAGATCTCCTTGTGTAGGATTTAGGCTTGTTTTGGTTGTCAGACTCTTTCACAATTTCACTGGATTATTACAATTAATGGCAAAAGGAATGTTTGGAAATGTAAAGTGATATTTCCTACTCACACACTACAGCAAAATATATAACTGGCTTAAAGTTGCAGTTAGCGATTCTTGAAAACGCTGTTGAAAAGTGTATCGGTCCGAGCACCAAAACACACTTGTAGCCAATCAGCAGTAAGCAGTAAGCACCCCCAATACACGCATGATCAGGGAGGAGAGAGAGCTAAGTGCACAAAACAGACATTAGCAGAAAGACTACAGAAAGAGAGAGATGGCAGAGAAAATATAAAAAAGGAAATGACCAGGGGAATACAACTTTAAAAAGATGGGTTATGATCAGGCAAGAGGTAGGACCCGCGCTTATCGGAGAAGCTTGAGCCTAAGGTGCGAGAAGGCCTGAAAAATGGACATCATTGCTTTATTTCTTCTCAATACTTGAGTAACGTTGGTTTTGCTGTGTTTCACAGAACTAAGATATGCTGTCTTTTGCTTGAATATATACTTGTGTGTCATCTTCGCTTGTTTGTTCATTTGCATTATTATCATAAGCCTGGAATGTCTAAACCTCCTCCACTGCCTGTTTCAAGCAACGGATCCCAAAGTATGTCCGAAAGTCCAAAGTAAGATAACATACTCCGAAAATATTTTTTTTCTTGTTTCCCCTTTTAGTGATTGCTATAACCCCTTAATCTTGTCACAATTGTGATATATTAGTTACTTGAACTATCGTGTTATGTAGGGAGCTGTTCATGAAAATGGTGTTTGTTTTTTGGGATGGAAGGGATGAACATAGTAACACAAATTGTTTTCACTTATTGATGACATCATGCCCTCGGACGGCAGGTACAGCAGATCCCGTCATAGTCATTGCCTGTGTTGCATAGCGTGTTCGTGAATGTGGGGGTGGAGGCATCAACGTGGAGGTGTAATCCTTTTGGGTTGGGGCGTGTTTGTTGTGGTGATTTCAAACATCAACAGCGTTTTACCAGAAATTGCTCACTGCACCTTTTAAAACCATTTTTTGTGTGAAAATATTAATGTCACACTACTGTTTAGATGTGAAATATTACCTCAAAATAGATTGGTAAACCAATATAATAAGATATGTCTTCATAACAGAAGTTGGATAAGTTCTTATTAGTTCAACAGCTTCCATTTTCAAATGAATGACTCATTAAGTGTTGGATGGAACATGCTTAAATTGAGGTGTATTTCTCAGGGTCTCTTGGATACATCAGATGAAGAGCTGAACGATGACCTTTTGTGTAGCGATGATGAGAGCGAAACTATGAGGTAGGGTGAACTTTTCCTCTTCCTGTAGCAACCTGGTCTATAGGTGAACTGTTGGATAAAGGTTGATTTTTGATGCGCCCCAGAGCCTTTGTTTTGACTAAGCTCTGCTCAGAGCAAACACTGTCTAAGCACATTGCACATAATGGGAATGTTGTTTCAGAATGCCCTTATCTTGCTCTTTTTTTTTTCTTTTTTTTTATCTGGCAAATTTCCAAACAAGAATTACGATGCTGTACTTGGAGAATACTGATTTCCTGACATGGCCAATAATCTTAATACTTCATTAAAATAGACATGTATCAATAATTTTTTTGATATTTGCATTGTGGTACATTTGACAGGTTGTGTTTTCTTTTCAGATGTGATGATGAAAGGGTTTCTAAACCAAAAGTGCAGGCGATTGCAAAGCCTTACCTTGTGTGCGAAACTCCACACCTTGCTGAAGACCAAACCATATGTCCTAAAGAAGAGCAGACAGAGGTGGACCCTGGTGAAGTTTTAGACATCGAAATCAATGCTCCTTCTGGAGATGAATTTCAAGTGAGTTACCCCTTTATCTCTTTAGATAGTATTGGTTTGTCGTTTTATTTTTTTCCTTCCCCTCCTTAAGCTCTTTCGGTGCTTTGGAATCGTCTCCCTTGAGGGAGGGAGGGAGTGACAGGGAGGTGAAATTAGATCTATTATCACTCTCTAGCAGTTTATTTGTCTGTGCCCTGACAAAGTTAGTGCTGACAGCTTGTTTGGTGGAAGGTAATGCCCCCCTGTTGTCTCCATGGCAGAACTGAGCTCTGACCTTGAGGCCCGCATCCCTGCGGAAAAGAACTCTTTGTGTTGTAGGAGAGACTCCCCGCCAATTATCAGCCTCAGATAATGCATAGGCTTCTATCAAGCCGTAAACCAAATCTGATAACGTCCTGTGTAGGTGAAAAGATTATTGACCCTTTAAAAGATATCTGTGTGACTTAAATATGGAGGATATAACTGATACTCTTCTCTTGTTTTCCTGTCCACCAGAGAAAGAGATCCCTAATAATGGTGTGATACGTTTTGTGAAGTCAATGTATCATTATTTCAAGGACGTCTAAGACATTGCTGAATAAAGGCTTGCCTTTCATTGTAAAAGGAGATACAATCTTTTCATAAGTGATTGAGAGCAATACAAAATAAGGTCAAATAAGCTGTCACTGGATAACCCAGAGTGAGTAATTCAATGGTAATGTTATTGAATATGTTAATCAGCTACAGGGACAGCTCTATCCAAATGTCAGCTGATTAGATGTTCAGATGATTGATCAATAAAACATAAAGCCTGTGATGAAACACTGTTATGTGTTTTTAGCAGGACGTTGGTGACTACAGTGACCATCAGCAGGCCAACATAAAGATGGATTAAAGATGGTTTTGTCCAGTTTACACATTAGGGTTCAACGCTAAGGATTTTTTTTTTTACTATATCCGAAGGGCCAATGGTTCAGATTTGTACTTGCCCTGCCAAAATTTCCATCGGACCCAACGCAAAAAAAAAACAAACATTTTTTTAAAAGTTAAAATACTTATTGTTTTCATTGTGTACCACATGTACATGTAACCTTAATAAATTATGTTATGACACCAAATTTCAGATACCAGTGAAATTTCACAATTCTTGATTCCAATTTTGCCACACTAACATACATTTCATAAATTAAGAAAAGCAAACAGTCAGTAATAAAATAAGAAAAAATAAGCAATAGCACAAATAAATACAATAGAACAAACATACAAATTAATTTAAATAATGCTTCTCAGGTAGGTCTAAAGTCTCACACACCGTGTGAACACACCGTATTTAGTTCTCTTTTGTGTCTTCTTACACTTGAATGTTTATACTGGCAAGGCTCAAAAACTTGCGAATGATCATTTTTTGTGACGCTGCAGCACTGGTCCGATCAGGCAAGGACAGCTACTTCAACTATCATTGACGCTGGCCCTGGGCCATCGGGCAGTACTCTTTGTCAAGCCCTGCTCATGCTGGAGTAAAAATAGTTATTTTATTTGTATGTGTTTTTTTTTTTATTGTGTTATTTTTAGTATTTCAAAAGAGAAAGTGAATTTAAAGTTCACAGGCGGCAGGCCTACTAATTACAAAATTGATAATTTGCCGAAAAAAAAATAAAATAAATGGATCCAAACAAGTTTGTGGTCTGGTCAGTAAAACAATTTTGTTGTTGAAAGAAATTGTATTCAACAAGCATAAATGTATCAAAATTGACAAAGACTTATAAATGCTGTTTTGAACTTTGTATTCATCATAGTTTCCACAAAAATATTAAGCAGCACAACTGTTTTCAACATTGAGAATAAAAAGAAAAATGTATTGAGCACCAAATCAGCATATCAGATTGATTCGTGTTTGTGAAGGATCATGTGACACTGAAAACTAAGGTAATGATGCTGAAAATTCAGTTTTGTCATCACAGGGATACATTACATTTTAAAATACAAAACAGGCAATTTAAATTGTAATCTTACTTCACAATATTACTATTTTTACAGTATTTTTGTTCAAATGAGTGCAGCCTTGATGACCCTTGCAAGAGGCTTCTTTAAATAACAGAAAAAAAAATTATTGACCCCAAACTTTTGAATGGTCGGGTGTTGTTGTTTGGGTTGTTTATTTTTTTTGCAAAGGATTGTATTTCACACTTGAGATCTGATTCTGTAATTTATCCACTTAGTGAAATAAAGTTTAAACCTAATGAAATTACCTACCTTGTGGTGGCAGCCATATTGAGCATCACATGACAAGCCAAATACTACTTACTTTATCTTTGTAACCCCATATTAGCTGACACTTTCATTAGTAATGGGTCTCAAGTACACCTGCTGTGGGTAAATAAGGTATTTCTGTTATGATATTGACAACCAAAAACGTTTGGGCTTTTGCCAGTTTAAAGTCCAAGTCTTCTGTTGTAACAAACCAAACATTTTCTGACAGTTTCCTTGTAGGATACAGAAACTTGGTATCCATCTTGTCATCTGCCGGCCTAACCATTTAGTTTGCTAAATATATACTGATATCTTAAATCTTCAGCTAATTGGATCCGTCTGTCACCTTTGACCTACCGCTCTATGTAATAGCAAGAGGCTGTTAGCCTAGACTGTAAACATAAACATACACCTGCAGTACAGATGGTGTCTGCTGTTAGGTTTACAGTCTCTGTGCACTCAGTCTCTGAGTGTTAGCCTCCAATTGTGGCTCTGAGCTGCATTGTTTGTGTCAGGAGTAGAGACACAAAAGGGACCGGGGGGCTTTTTTTTAAAGTTAAGAATGGGTTGTGCTTGTGGGGGCTGGGATTCCCATCGGCACTCTGGTCACTTCTCAGTTTTGATATGCAAGCTGACATAATTTTAGCTCTGGAGCCTATTCAGCAGTTTTCTTTAATGCTTGGTCATGCACTGTTCTAGCTTTACAGAGTAAGGTAATCAAATGGAAAATCATGTTGTTTCCTGTTAATTTTGTTATTATTTTGTAAAAAAATATGAAGGGCTTAATTTGCTTTTTTTTCTGTTTAAGTGATTTGTTGGACAAAACTGTAAAAAAAAAAAACTCTGTGTTGTCATTTTGGAAGCGATAAAGAGAACCTAACCTTTACAACTTTCAGATGTAGGAAACAGAAAATGAATAAATGGTTTTAAACCAACCATTTCACTCGCACCATTCGACTCTTGATCTAGTGCACACCATGCACTGTACATTTCCAAGTATAAAAACTTTAGGGGCAGCTCTAGCAAAGCTCAATTGACATTTCAGTTTATGTTACAAATGTAATTTGCATTTTGTCAGAAGTTATGACCCTGTGCAGCACCCTATTTCCATTAAAAGGATGTGCTCCCTACCTACTGATTGGAGATGTCACCCGAAACCATTCTGTTACGCAGAGCAGTGAAATTGATTGTGACACATAGTGTGAAGGAAATAATTGCTGATTCATAGCCTGTTGAGAGGAAGACAGGTTAAAATGGAGGGTTCGATATGATGCTTGTTGTATAGATTTCACAACCGCCATTGCTGACCGTTAGTGCGGCAATAGTTCAGGTTTTCAGTGCTGGTCAAGTTCTTCAGCAGTTTATGTACAGTTTTGTCACCGTTCATTTTATGGCAGTGGTGATCTGTGAGCAATCTACTTCACATCAGGATGTTTTATATAGGTTATTTTTCTTCATGTTTTTTTGTGGTTATTTGAGAATAGTGCAGAGTGGAACTTGAAGCAGGGCTGCTTTGCTAAACAGGGATCTTATGCTTTGGAATGAAAGACCTTGGGGTTAACAGACAGACAAGAGTATGGGGGATTGATACACACTCCATACTAACATAATCAACACACCCCCAGTCCCAGCAGTCCAGCACTCAATGGGAATTTATGAATTTATTAAACATAAAATGCTTATCCTGCCAACTATTTGCATGTATTAACTTTAGTACATGTAATTGTGCATTTTCATTCGCAACTGCAAGAATGAGCGTGTGTATGTGGTAAAGTGAAGAAAATAAGTATTTGAACACCCTGCTATTTTGCAAGTTCTCCCACTTAGAAATCATGGAGGGGTCTGAAATTGTCATCGTAGGTGCATGTCCACTGTGAGACATAATCTAAAAAAAAAAAATCCAGAAATCACAATGTATGATTTTTTTAACTATTTATTTGTAAGATACAGCTGCAAATAAGTATTTGAACACCTGAGAAAATCAATGTTAATATTTGGTACAGTAGCCTTTGTTTGCAATTACAGAGGTCAAACGTTTCCTGTAGTTTTTCACCAGGTTTGCACACACTGCAGGAGGGATTTTGGCCCACTCCTCCACACAGATCTTCTCTAGATCAGTCAGGTTTCTGGGCTGTCACTGGGAAACACGGAGTTTGAGCTCCCTCCAAATATTCTCTATTGGGTTTAGGTCTGGAGACTGGCTAGGCCACGCCAGAACCTTGATATGCTTCTTACAGAGCCACTCCTTGGTTATCCTGGCTGTGTGCTTCGGGTCATTGTCATGTTGGAAGACCCAACCTCGACCCATCTTCAATGCTCTAACTGAGGGAAGGAGGTTGTTCCCCAAAATCTCTCAATACATGGCCCCGGTCATCCTCTCCTTAATACAGTGCAGTCGCCTTGTCCCATGTGCAGAAAAACACCCCCAAAGCATGATGCTACCACCACCCCACCATGCTTCACAGTAGGGATGGTGTTCTTGGGATGGTACTCATCATTCTTCTTCCTCCAAACACGATTAGTGGAATTATGACCAAAAAGTTCTATTTTGGTCTCAACTGACCTCATGACTTTCTCCCATGACTCCTCTGGATCATCCAAATGGTCATTGGCAAACTTAAGACGGGCCTTGACGTGTGCTGGTTTAAGCAGGGGAACCTTCCGTCCCATGCATGATTTCATACCATGACGTCTTAGTGTATTACCAACAGTAATCTTGGAAATGGTGGTCCCAGCTCTTTTCAGGTCATTGACCAGCTCCTCCCGTGTAGTTCTGGGCTGATTTTTCACCTTTCTTAGGATCATTGAGACCCCACGAGGTGAGATCTTGCATGGAGCCCCAGTCCGAGGGAGATTGACAGTCATGTTTAGCTTCTTCCATTTTCTAATGATTGCTCCAACAGTGGACCTTTTTTCACCAGGCTGCTTGGCAATTTCCCCGTAGCCCTTTCCAGCCTTGTGGAGGTGTACAATTTTGTCTCTAGTGTCTTTGGACAGCTCTTTGGTCTTGGCCATGTTAGTAGTTGGATTCTTACTGATTGTATGGGGTGGACAGGGGTCTTTATGCAGCTAACGACCTCAAACAGGTGCATCTAACTTAGGATAATAAATGGAGTGGAGGTGGACATTTTAAAGGCAGACTAACAGGTCTTTGAGGGTCAGAATTCTAGCTGATAGACAGGTGTTCAAATACTTATTTGCAGCTGTATCTTACAAATAAATAGTTAAAAAATCATACATTGTGATTTCTGGAATTTTTTTTTTTAGATCGTCTCTCACAGTGGACATGCACATACGATGACAATTTCACACCCCTCCATGATTTCTAAGTGGGAGAACTTGCAAAATAGCTGGGTGTTCAAATACTTATTTTCTTCACTGTATATATGTATAGATTTAAAAAATGTATAGTCTTTTTGTCATGCTAGTATGTGAGCTTGGTGAGTTTGCTTTCTGAAATTATTTCAATCATCAAGGGTTGTTGCTCCTCTTACTGTTGTTGATATTTGGATTATGCAAAATAACTTGGCAGTTTTCCACTTTGAGTCAATCATGCGAAATTAGCTTTGTGTTTTGCTTTGGATTTAGCATCTCTCATGTGGTAAAAACATCTTTTGCATTAGATGATTACTGTAAAGCCCTATATAATATTTAATTAATGCAAAAGCCAGTGGTTGCACATTCTGATAGCGCTGCGGTATTGTTCTAAACATGTCCCTCTAATTGTTTAATTGATGATGAAGAGAACCCTCTCCCTCTTCCTCTCGACTCCATGACGAATGCTGAATGAAGCGTTGCTGGTGTCGGATCGGCTGAAACTGCTCATTTAACATGTCAGGAGTGAGTAGAGTGAGTGTAAATTATGCATAGCTCCACATTAGCATTATGTCATCTGCAAAAAGCTGACTGGAGTTGCAGATGTCTTCATTCGCTCTAACGTAAACTCCTCTATAGTGTCTGAAAACGGCACCCCTGATGCTGATTTTATATCTTACAAGGTTGCCTTTTGAGATTGCCTTATAAATATTGCTACATTAATATCATGCATATTAAATGGACAGAGATTTATCTCCAAATTTCTTTCATGTAAAATTAAGTAATACAATATCTCAAAATAAACGGTCGTTTTTTTATATTTTGCATTTGTTTTTATTTTATTTAGAAAAAGTTAAGTCACAGAAAGTTATGAAATATAATTTGAAGGATAAAATAATATAAATACGAAGTGTATAAGTAATGAATATTTTTTCTATCTTCTGTTAATTTTTTTGGCTGTTCCCTCTGACACATTTGTATTTGTCCGTAAAAATGTTTCAGGTGGTTGCTCACACCAGAGGTTTTAAGTATTAAGGCCCTCTCTTTGTCTTTCCTTTTCTTTACCTTTCTGTCTCTCTTTCCATGTTCCTCTCAGCCCCTGCTCTTTCACGGTAATCTGTGATCATGGCATTAATAGACACAGACAAGCGGAGGCGAGGTATCACAGCCCCTCCTTCCTCTCTCTGCAGCACGAGTGGCAGCCCTATTGTCTGCTGGCGTCGTTGGAGTAAAGTCCTGAATTGCCCGGCTTTATTCAAATGATATCACATTTGATAAAGTCATCTCTCAACGAAGAACATCATATAGCTCTGACCCTATTGTAACAGGTATACAGTATCACTAAGCACTGATTTTAGATGTGATCAAACGTGGTCTTTTTGCTCCCGCTCGCACCCCTCGGGCAAGTACGTTCCACCCACAGACCAAACCCTTCAGAGTCCTGAGTCACACCCTAGCTCTCTCTCTTTCTGAGCCCCCACAACACTTCGAGCCAATCGGCACCTTCCCCAGGACCAGAAGAGCCCTCTTTCGGCAAGGTCAGTCTCAGGCCTGCAGCCGCTTTCTGCCTGAGGGCTTCGCAAATTTACTTTCATTTCATCAAGCTGTTATTGCTGTGAATGGAATAATGAGCTGATAAACATTGCTGTGGGTTTAAATTTTTGGTTTGCCATTTCATCTCAACATTTATTGACTTTTTCTAAATTAGGGGTATTAATAATATTAATAATGCAGTTTAATAAATTCATTGACATTATTATTATTTATACAATATGTATTTTTATATTATTGTTATTATTGATAATAATAATAATAATAATGCTATTTTTAAATATTTTAATGTATTATTGTTGTTGTGGTTTATCAGCAATAATATTCCAGATTACATCATACCTTAATAATAATAGTAATAATAATTAATTATTATTATACATGTAAATTATTATTATTGTTTTTGTCAATAATACAAATGCCCAAATACATTATTAATAATAATAATAATAATATTAAAATATGTATTATTTTTTATTATTGTCAATAATACAATTCCAGATTACATTATACATTTTAATAATAATAATAATATATTCTTAAATATTCTAGTCATTACAGTAAATAACTGATTTCTTGTTTATTAAACTGCAAAGCTCCATTTTCATTGGAATGTTCTTTAATAGCTTGTAAATCCATTTCCTGTCTTTAATGGAAGTTAAGGTGTCTGTACCGAAGTAAGTGTCAAATAGGCATTATCCTTTTCTATTGCAGTGCCCTTGATGTCAATACAAAGCCTTGCCCGGCCTGCTGTGGTTCCCTTGAGCATCCAAGGGAGTAGCAGCTGCTCGCTCAGTGTGTGTGTGTGTGTCTGTGCTCACAGACGGTGCTGTGTATATGTTTTCTACTGCTATTAATCATGAGTGCCCTGGCTAAACACTGTTTGAGTTGAATCTGTAAACATTGATAGGCGTCCTTGTGCAACTGGAAAGGTTTGATATGGGCTTTAGGCACATGTTTATTTCATTTCTAGGGAGGAGGGGGACTTAATGCTCAATAGGATGTGAGGTCACGGGGTTGGTATATATGCCCCAGCATCAACATTTCTATTCATTTGAAGTCTTATTCATTATAATATGTCGAAATATCATTCCTAAATATCTTCTCCTCAAATTAGGTCTGCTCTACACATTAGATGTCAAGAAATTAGTTTTTATCAATTAACCTGAACCTGTAATCCTGTTTTTTCTTTTAATCAATCAACTTGCTACTTTCCAAAATCAAATCAAAGTCCAAAATCATTGGTCGTTGCCTCCTTAAAAATGGCTTCATAAATGCGCACATTTGACATGACATTTTTTTTTTAGAAAAGGAGGAGAAAATTATCGTCCGTTTCTAGCTGCAAGGTCTGGGTGTTTGTTTTTGACCAAGCACACTTGTCTGTTCTTCAAAAATAGTTTTCCAAGCCGTTTATGTTCATGTGTTCTGTGTGCCCATGATGTGGTGGTGTGTATTTTTCCACTCACAAATGTGAATCTCAATCAAGTGCTGCACTTCAGAGAGCAACTCAGCCTAAACCAATCAGCAGTGTCGTCGGGCCACGGCTTGGTATGATGCCGTTTAGAATGCAGGTGACAAAATGCCCCCCGGAAACTTCCATTTGCCAGTGGGCATCTGATTAATCACGATTATCATACCATTATCATACAATCACACCCTAATCGTACATGCAGGGTCCCATCTGTGGTGTGTGTGTGTGTGTGTGTGTGCGTGTGTACGGAATATTTTCTGTGTAGAAAGGTGCTTAAATATTAATCCTGTCTATCATTTTAAACTTCATTTTACAACTGCATTGAGTATTCCATTGAATTGAAATGGATGAATTGCCTCCAGTGAAAGATCTCATTAATTCCATTAATTGCAGCAGAGAATGGTTTGGCTGCTGTTTGTTTGCACTGGCTGAATGACAGCTCTGATAGTGAGTGAGGCAGATAAAGGCTCTTTGCTATGGATCAGTGGATTGCCCGCAAGTTTTTAATTCCGTGATGTCAGAAGTCCCTTAAATGGCTGTTTGTGAAAAGGAAAATATCAGACCGCTGTCTTGTTAAAATGCATACAAATAATCCAGGTCATAGAGGTTCAGTTTAGAAAATGATGCACTTTCTATTCAGCTAAATATATATATATATATATATATATATATTTGTATTTTTAATTATTATTATATAGATTTATTTGTTGTTATGTGTGTATATATATATATATATATATATATATATATATATATATATATATATATATATATATATATATATATACACTCACCGGCCACTTTATTAGGTACACCTGTCCAACTGCTCCTTAACACTTAATTTCTAAGCAGCCAATCACATGGCGGCAACTCAGTGCATTTAGGCATGTAGACATGGTCAAGACAATCTCCTGCAGTTCAAACCGATCATCAGTATGGGGAAGAAAGGTGATTTGAGTGACTTTGAACGTGGCATGATTGTTGGTGCCAGAAGGGCTGGTCTGAGTATTTCAGAAACTGCTAATCTACTGGGATTTTCACGCACAACCATCTCTAGGGTTTACAGAGAATGGTCCGAAAAAGAAAAAACATCCAGTGAGCGGCAGTTCTGTGGGCGGAAATGCCTTGTTGATGCCAGAGGTCAGAGGAGAATGGCCAGACTGGTTCGAGCTGATAGATGGGCAACAGTGACTCAAATAACCACCCGTTACAACCAAGGTGGGCAGAAGAGCATCTCTGAACGCACAGTACGTCGAACTTTGAGGCAGATGGGCTACAGCAGCAGGGTGCCGGGTGCCACTCCTTTCAGCTAAGAACAGGAAACTGAGGCTACAATTTGCACAAGCTCATCGAAATTGGACAATAGAAGATTGGAAAAACGTTGCCTGGTCTGATGAGTCTCGATTTCTGCTGCGACATTCGGATGGTAGGGTCAGAATTTGGCGTCTACAACATGAAAGCATGGATCCATCCTGCCTTGTATCAACGGTTCAGGCTGGTGGTGGTGGTGTCATGGTGTGGGGAATATTTTCTTGGCACTCTTTGGGCCCCTTGGTACCAATTGAGCATCGTTGCAACGCCACAGCCTACCTGAGTATTGTTGCTGACCATGTCCATCCCTTTATGACCACAATGTACCCAACTTCTGATGGCTACTTTCAGCAGGATAATGCGCCATGTCATAAAGCTGGAATCATCTCAGACTGGTTTCTTGAACATGACAATGAGTTCGCTGTACTCAAATGGCCTCCACAGTCACCAGATCTCAATCCAATAGAGCATCTTTGGGATGTGGTGGAACGGGAGATTCGCATCATGGATGTGCAGCCGACAAATCTGCGGCAACTGTGTGATGCCATCATGTCAATATGGACCAAACTCCCTGAGGAATGCTTCCAGCACCTTGTTGAATCTATGCCACGAAGAATTGAGGCAGTTCTGAAGGCAAAAGGGGGTCCAACCCGTTACTAGCATGGGGTACCTAATAAAGTGGCCGGTGAGTGTATATATATATATATATATATTAGTATATTAGTATATTTGTATTTGTAATTATTATTATAAAGATTTATTTGTTGTTATGTGTGTGTGTATATATATATATTATATATACAAATTATTTTATTATTATTATTTTTAATTTTTTTTGCATATTATTTAGATTATTAAATAGTTACCTATCCTGCAATAAATTATGCAAAAAATTCCGAAATTATTTTTAAGTGAATAATTTTGCCCTCATTTGACCTTCTTCAGCAGTAGCCCTACAGCACTTTTTAATTTAGAGTGCACTGAATATAAACATCCCTCTTATGACTCTGATTCCACAACAGCATCTCTCCTTCAGGAAAGAGGCCCAGCGGCATGAACGTCTTCCCTCTCGATCGGTGCGGTTTCAATGGCAATTCTAATACTGAGAGTGGAAGACAACAGGCAGAGCATGATTCTAATGAAACATCCTCCCATTGTCCTCTAAATCATCTCAGTTATTGAATGCAGTGCAATCCACACCTGGCTCCAACCCTGGAGAGATTCGGCTGCCTCTATCTCTCCCTCTCCCGCCTGCTCTGTTGCTCTCTCTCTCTCTCTCTCTCTCTCTCTCTCTCTCTCTCTGTAAATGCAGGATTAGCCATTGAAAGAGCATGCTTGGTTATCAAATTCATACAAACGGCTTTTGCTTTTGTGTAGTGCTTTTAATTAAATCCTACTGGGGGGCTGGAACTGACCTTTTGAGTGGAGAACTGATTAAGTGCACAATGGCCAGTTATTTCTGAACCACAGTCTGTTGCATAGAGCCACTGATTAACTTTCTGTTTAGGATGACTTGGCTTGAATCTCATTCAAACACAGGCCAAGGAGAGGAGAAAAAAAAAGGAGTAATCAATTCTGGTTTAGAATGTAGATTAAGAACGATAGCATCAGGTAATTAACACGGGTAAGGGTGGCATTTTTGTATGTGAAGTACAGTGAAAAGGGCTTATTTGAGAACCGAGGTGGATATTTAAGAGGATAAAGGTGAAATCAGGGTGGTTAGCTTTTATTTGAAAGGATTAATTTGATTTATATGATTTATATTGAGGAAATGTGATTGTTATCATGGCCCTGAAAAGCTCTGTGCAATTATGTCAGATGTGCATAATCATAATGGCAAGGGTGCCAGCAAAGTTTCCTCCTAACATTTTAAATCTCTCCTTAAAGGGTTAGTTCACCCAAAAATGAAAATTCTGTCAGTAATTACTCACCCTCATGTTGTTCCAACCCCGTAATACTTTCGTTCATCTTCGGAACACGAATTAAGATATTTTTGATTAAATCTGAGAGCTGGATCACTCCTCCATAGGCTTTTAAGGGATTGAAACTTGTTCCCCCGAAAAGTTAAAGACATCATTAAAATAGTCCAAGTGACTACAGTGGCTCAATCTTAAGTTTATCAAGTGACGAGAATACTTTTTGTGCACAAAAACGAACAAAAATAACCACTTTATTTCAACAATTCATTTACGTCTCTGTTGGCCTCTAGTCCATTAATGTAGTGTGATAGCGTAGGGCTACGTCACACGTGGGGTCCCTATTGGCCGACGCTGGTCATGTGTGTGATGCATGTGACGTACACCACAGAAGCGCTACACAGTTTTACTACGTCGAGGCCGACCGAGATGGAAATTAATAGTTGAATAAAGTCGATATTTTAGTTTTTTTGCGCACAAAAAGTATTCTCGTCGCTTGATAAACTTAAGATTGAGCCACTGTAGTCACTTGGACTATTTTAACGATGTCTTTAAAGGTCCTGTTCTTCATGTTTTTTTTTAAGCTTTGATTGTGTTTACAGTGTGCAATATAACATGTGTTCATGTTTCGCGTGTAAAAAAACACAGTATTTTTCACACAATTTACTTATCTGTATACCGCTGTTTTCACTGTCCAAAAAAAGGGCAGATGACTTCCTTGTTCTATGAAGTCCCTCCTTCAGAAATACGTAAGGAGTTCTGATTGTGCCAGCGGTTCCTGTGTTGTGATTCGACAGCAGCTTATCGCACGTTGCCCGGAAAGGTCACGCCTCTTACCATAAATTGGAGATGCATGCGCTGATTGTTATTGTAAAAATGTGATTTGACTCCGGCATGAAAATAACAGCGCCTCGATGACATGGCGACAAACACACTCTACAAACGAAACTCTTCCTCTTCTCTGTGGGAGCGCAACAAGACCACGCCCCCTTTTTTGTGTATTCTTGTGGGCGGAGATTAGTCAAAAAAACTGTTCTAGTTACGTCATTAAAAAAGGAAGTGGAGGAATGTAGTCCAAACCGGACGTTCGCTGTAGGCTTTGAAAGGGGACTTCTGTTAAATAAAATATCTCGCTAGGCATTGAACTTTGAGCTTTACAATTTTACAGGTATTATTTATGCTCTAACAGCTACATTACACACTAACTAAAGTTTGAAAAATGGAATCGCGAAGAACGGGACCTTTAATAACTTTTCGGGGGGAACAAGTTTCAATCCCTTAAAAGCCTATGGAGGAGTGATCCAGCTCTCAGATTTAATAAAAAATATCTTAATTCGTGTTCCGAAGATGAACGAAAGTCTTACGGGGTTGGAACAACAAGAGGGTGAGTAATTACTGACAGAATTTTCATTTTTGGGTGAACTAACCCTTTAAATGTGAGCATACTGAAGACAATCATTGCATATGTTGTCCAGCCAAAAAAAAAATAAAAAAAAATAAAGGACTTTTACCATTATTTCAGTGTCACATGAGCTCTTAGAAATCAGTCTAAATGCTGATTTGGTGCTAAAAAAAAACACATTTCTTATTATGATTTTATTTTATTATTGTTTTGAATTCTTTGATAAATAGAAAGTTCAAAAGGACAGAATTTATTTGCAAATAGAAATATTTTGTAGCATTATAAATGTCTTTTATAAACTCTATACAATATAAACTGTCACTTTTCAAGACTTTAATGCATCCTGTTTAAATAAAATAATTAATCTACTTTTTTTTAAAGATACTGTTATCTATAACTTTTAAAGTGTTAAAAAATAACAATGTTTATTAAAAATATACTTTTATTTTCTAAATTTTCTCTATTTTATTTATTTATAATATTACAAAAATCATTATAAAAAATATTTAATTATTTTAAATATAAATTCTTATTTTATCCTTTATTTTCCTCTTCCTTAATTTGCTTTAGATGTGATAAAATGACAAAGAAACCTGCAGAATAATTTTGTTTTATTTTCTTCATAGTGTCTTAAAGTAAATGGCTGAGATTTATAGATGTTGATGTACTACTGTCATTTATTTTTTCATGCACTGTGGTCTACATGGATTGTTTATTTGAATAAAATGTCAGAATATGTGTTTTTTGGTTCTCAGTTGTTGGTGTTTGTCTGTATTAGGTTGGATCTGACTTACGAGAGGCTCTCTCTCCTCAACCCTCTGGGCGTCATCTTAAACACTCCTGCAAGGGACAGCCTGCCCCAGAGGAGACACTCACCAGACCCTGTCGCAGTCCTGGTGAGACCACATATCCCAACTGCATACAGTGCTCCAGACGGTTGAGCAAACACATCCGGTCTCGGAAGGTGTATGCTTAAATGTGCACACTCTTTTTTTTTTTTTTTTTTACCGAACCATCTGTTACCATGCTGCTCTTACAGTTGGGACACTTTAGAACCCTTTAACCTAAATGTATACACTAATGTTTAAAAGTTTGGTGTTAGTATGATTTAAAAAATAAAATAAAAATGTATTTCATTTAGCAAGGGCACATTAAATTAATCAAACATATCAAAAACATTTATAATATTACAAAAGATTTCTATTTCAAAGAAATGTTGTTCTTTTAAATGTACTATTCATCAAATAATCTTTAAAAAAAAGTATCATGGTTTCCACAAAAATATTAAGCATCACAGAATGTGAATTAGATATATGCATTTACAATGTTTTGAATTACATAGAAATTCCTATTTGCCTCTTTGACCTTTGCTCCATCCTCAGCACCTGCTGTATGCAGTCAGACACCCAAGGTGGAAACAGAAGTAGAGATGTCACATTAGATCAGCGGAAATATGACAATATGGCACCCGCATGTTCACTTCCCCTCTTTTTTTGTCTTTGTTTCACCCCTCCTTCAAAGAGCCAGTGTTCACAGGACAGCATATGTTTGATCAACAACACTCTGCTTCAGTCTTGGACACTAATCCGCTCCTCGCTGGACCTGCTCCCATGGGCTCCATTCATCCTCCAGGATATGAGAGTGACCCCTTGAGGCCCAGTCCAGCTTTGCAGGGTCCCACGGATCTGTCAAAGCCTGGGTCTCCCCACCGTGGCCACTACTCTCTCCCGAAAAATCCATCGGCTCTGTCTGGCTGTCCCTTTTCTGCTCCCTCTGGACCACAAGCACAGGTAATATTAAAGGATGTAGCATAATGACCAGACCACTCCAATCTATGAGATGACTCTGGCAATTGTGAATTGTGACAGACTTATAGAGGCTATTTTTAACTTCTTGTGATGCTTAAAGTATTTTGCCCCATAAATACTCTTTAGATCCTTTACTTTATCTCTAGGTGTAGTGTACTTCCCATAATTAAATACCAAGTGCGTATTTGCCCTGTTTATAAGTTTTGTTGGAGCTGTGGCCTAGAGGTTAGTTCGCATTACTTCCACTTATTAAGCTGTGGTGCTTATACATGCACCATGAGTCTGAATTTGGTTTGTGTCAAAAATGGCAACAAAAAAAACCCTGCTAATATCAAGTAAATAATTTTTTTGTGTCTACTCTAAATACATGAATGCACTTCAAAGTATACATTTGGATGAATGGACAGATGGACCCATAGGCTACGCTGCCCTCTAGTGTTTTTAGGCAGTTTTGGGCAATTACTCTGTTTCCAGTTTGGCTTCATTAGGCTGAGCTGGATCATTTCTACATCAAGGTCATTACATTTTGCTTTCTGTTGGCTTTTTTCTTAAACGTATTTATACACACACTTTTAAGATGACCCCAGTATTATTTGTCATCCTTGAATCTTTATATATTTGCACACTACTGAGTTGTGGAGCTGGCCATGTTTATATTATATTTTATTTATATGTGTTGATTCTCACATTGAGTCTTGTAGCTAATTTTACAGATTTTATTTCCATTTTAATCAAGTTTCTTTGTCAAAGTATGCCGTAAGTCAATTGAAATGTCATCATCCAACAGCTCTTAGATTTTAAGACAAAGGGCATAGTACTTCCACTCTACCTCTGCCTGTCAATCAAAGAAAAAACATCCTCAGTGTGGCCAATCACAAAGCAAATCACAGTGTTAATCTGCCTTCATCAGTAGTGCCAGGGAATAGTGTTGTTTAAAGCTGAAACTCAGTTAGTTTATTTTTTTTTTACAAATTAAAGTTGTATAAAGCATTAAATGACTACAAATTTGAGTTTTTTTAATGCTGCACTTGACTATTACAAGAGAGTTAGTAAGAGATTCTGTAAATAAATATAGTTTTTGATCTTTTTTGGCACTACTGTTAAAAAGTTTGGTGTCATAATTTATTTGTAAAAAAAAATACAGTAAAAACAGAAATATTGTTATATATATATTTATTTATTTATTTATTTATTATTATTTTTAAGGTAAATCGAAAGATTAAATTAAAAGATCAATTATTTCAGTCTTTAGGGTCACATGATCCTTCACAAACCATTCTAATATGCTGATTTTGTGTAAAAAAAAAAAACTTATTATTATCAATGTTAAAAACATTTGTACTGCATAATTTCTTTGTGTAAACTGAGAAATTTTCTTCAGGATTCTTTGATAAATATAGAACATTCAAATAAACAACATTTATTTAAGATGTAAATATTTTCTCACATTATAAATGTCTTTAATGACACTTTGATCATTTTAATGCATTCTGAGCCCAAACTTTTGAACTGTAGTGTACTTCTAAGATGTATCTTTTTTGGGTAAAGGTCCTCTTCCCATTTATTCTCTCATCGTTTCTCTACGTGTAAAATTTTGATATAACTTTACTATTCCAGCAAGCCTCACTGGCTGAGCTTTTATTACCAACTGCAGCACATGTCCATCTCTAATAACAGCCTCCATCCTACTCAGAAACCTGCTGTGCTGGTAAGAGCTGTTGCCAGGATGGTGCAGAGTGCCAAGCCAATGGCTGTTGCCAGGGGGATGCCCATTGCTGCAAGGCAGCCAGCAAGTGCCAAGTCTAAGATATCTGCCAAAACTCCACCAGCACCAGGGATGGTGGGAAGAAATGTGGGTCAGAAGGTCAAGGTGAAGCCCCAAACTCCTCCGGCTACTCAAAAACGTCCCGCAAAGCCGCTAAACATGACAAACAACAAAGAGGTCAGTGTGATGTGTGTGACAGTCACAACTTTATTAAATGAAAACCTTGTTGAATAAGACATTAGCTGTGTTGTACTGTTTAGCATCATTTCACAGTTTTTGAATCAATGTGTTTGAAGGCTAGGAGTCTCCCTCTCATTTTCTATGGACTTTGATATAAATGTGTGTGGTAATAGAGCCTTTCACCCCCATGCTCAAGGTCAGGCAGTCTGTGTGAAAGCTGTTCATTAGACCAATTATTACCTCTAACAATGCAGTCAGGAGGAAATCAATAGCCACTGTCAGGGCTGTTTCAAAGCCTTGCTCTGAAAATCAATCAGTCCAGCTTCTATCTGCATTCTCCTCCTTCAGTCATGTTCAGACAGCAGACATTTGCCAATATCAGCAATGATTTTTGTTTGAAAAAATGCTTTAATTACATTTAGCAGAATGTCTGCGCCTACAGCAATAACAGAACACAAGAGCAGTTACATCTTACAATGATTTTCTTTTTAATGAAGTGTTCATTATAAAAAAATGAACTAATAAATGTTTAAGCTTGCTGTGATTATAGCATTGAGTTGTTGTTTATTTGTTTAACTGGTCTGTTTTGTTATCCTCAGTATGATGAGGTGTTCTACAGGAAGAGGCTGCAGAAGCAGATGCGACTGAGGGAGCAGGTTATCAAACATAAGGAATGGATGCGATCTTTGCGGGCCATAAACAAGAAGCACCTGCTTCTGGAGCGCTTCCAAACTGATAGTTCCACTGGACACTGGAACAACAACCAAAATCAACAGAAACAGCCGTGCATCCTGAATTCTTGCCCTCGAAAGGTTTTGCACCAGCAGCCCTTCCATAATCCCCCTCGTTGTCTTGTTCCGGAGCGCCAACCGAAATTCCAGTCTCTGCCTCCACAGCAGCACCAGTACCAGCTTTTAGCATCCGCACTTCAGCCGCCATGGCAACAAGCTCCACCAGCTCGAGGGAATCCATCAGGCCGTGCAGCAGAGATGCAGCATAATCAGCCTCATCAGCGGGGCACAGACAGGGTGATGTTACAGGGGATGGAGCAAATCCCAAATCAGATGAACCAACAGTACAGTAATGACGAGGCCCATGCAGCAGGTCCGCAGGTAGTTCAACAAGGAGGCAAGAGGATGTTGGAGCAGAGAACTTCTGAGGGTCCTGTTCCCACCAAAATTACAGTGGTCAAACACTTCAGCCCAGGTGTAAGTACTGTACTTCCACATGAATTAACACATTTAACTGCTAGGAATTAGGAATTGTTAGGAATTAATTTGTCAAAATCTCAAATAACTCTCACAAGTGCTGTGACATGATTCAAGATTTACAGATATTGGCTTTATTATAGGCTGTTAAATATTGTTTAATTTTTGCACCAGTGACACAATAAAAACTAAATAAACATTAAACCACAAAAAATATGCATTATGAATGTTTTGATGATGATAATGATGATATATTATTGCAATTTTTTTTAGTTATTTACCTTGCATATGTTTATATTTCAATGTGATTATTATTATTATTATTATTATAATTATTATTAAAATATTGATAATGCATATGTTTTTATTGCTGTAGTCTAATTTTTATTTAGCTTATCATGCTGTACTGTATGTCAATCATTTCTGTAACAAAAGCATAAATGGCTGTTATGTAAATTAAGTAAATTTTTGCAAACAACGCATTAAAATATTAAACATGTTTACATGTTCAGTGAATTAAATAAAATACTTAAATTTCCAAACTGAATTAAGAAATAAAATAAAATACATTTTATATATTGTATTAAGTATTGAAATAATCATTCTCCTCCTCTTCCAGTTTGATTACTATTTTTTGCTAACTTTTTAGCATGTTAATAAATTTGTGCCATTTCCACATGAATTGTATGTCCATATATTATTGTATGGTAATATGAACATAAATAGAGGTAAAAAAAAGAAAAAGTCCCTTCTATCATTCCTCCTTCCAAAACAATCTCCTTAATTCACCCCATATATGAATTCAATCTTCCCCATGCAACATCACATAACGTTCTACTGTCATCTCTGTCTTTCCTGTGTAGCAGCCCTTTCTCTCCCTTCTTTCCTTTCCATAACCTGTCCTGAGACGAGAGGCACGCGAGCTTTGGAGGCCGATGAAGATAACAGGGTGTCAGTCTTAATAGAGGTTGGGGGGGGGGGGGTTCTTTGCGGAGAAATATCTGCGGACAGCCGAATCGATGAGGTTGCATTTGACAGAGTGGTGCGGGCCTGCTGAAAGACAGATCAGCAAGATGCTACCCAGGGACATTGTTCCGCTGTCAGTCTCATCCGCGCTGACAATGTTATCTCTCTCCCTCTCTCCAGTATCAAGTATCTTTCAGGTGTTCAGAATTGGATGTCACCCCCTGAAGACGTTCAATTAATCTTTGGTGTGTGTTTGCTGGCATTAGGTGTGTGTGTGTGGGCACATTCTCTTAATACCTGTAAATAGAGAGTTGCTAGTATGGCGGATTTGGATTGAAGAGCTTAGCCACAGATAAGGGAAATTAATTTTTCATCAGGAATAATAGCAGGCGTGCCAACAGGGAACACAAAGCAGGAGTGAAGGCGAGTGGGGAATTTGTCAAGTGTTGTCACCCCGGGATAATACTGCTTAGTCTGTGATTGGTGTAATGGAGGGCTGTGATTTCTATGGAGGGGGATTAATCACTTTACACTGTGCTGAGAGCAGCGGAATACAGATAGCGCTGTTTCACTGCGTCAGGTTGTGCTTCTTTGATTCGGGATGTCCTTGGGACATGTTTATAGCATAATATGGTCTAAAGTCGTATTCACACTCAGTGCATCAAAACAGTGGTATCCAGAGCAGTAAACCCCTTTAACTAAGCATCAGCGAATTTCCTGGCCAATTATGTCTGATTTCACTGGTCCTGATACATTCGTAATTATAATTATTTTGGATGAAAACCTCTGTACAGTGGAACTTCTAACCATTTGCATTTTTCACTGTGCCACTCTTCTCTCCTCTATTGGTCATTCAACTCCAACTGGTCCCTTAAACTTCAGCTTTGAACTTAAACATCCAGCTTTGAAAACTGCTGAAATCAGCTAAAAGAATATAAAGCAAAGATTTTTAAAGAAGCTATGTGTTTTTATGGATTGACACTGGGGACAAAAATTCATATGGCAACAAGTTTTTTCCCAGATCAAGAAACAAATAAAAAAACAAGTTTTTTATAATGATTTCAAATTTTTGTAATCAAATTAATTAAATGAATCGCATATATCAATATTTGCTAAGGAAAAAAATTATTGGTACCACTTTATTTTACGGTGTCCTTGTTACATATGTTACATGTACTTACCGTAGTAATAACAGTAAATTATGCATAATTACATGCAACTAACCCTAATCCTAATCCTACCCTATCCCTATAGTAAGTACATGTAGTTACCATGGTAGTTACTTAATATTACTCAGTACTTAAATATATAATTACACTGTAACAAGGACACCTTAAATTTAAATATTTTAAAACTGAAATAATTCAAAGACATTACATTATAGTGGCAGTAAAGTTAATAGTTCATAGTTAATTTCGAGAACCTTGCATTTTGTTCCATTCTGTTGTGCTTCATCGAACTGTTGTTAAATGTGTCTTGTGTAGGCGGCTGTTTACACATTCTGTATTGGCTGCTCCCAGTAGGTGTTGTTTGGCAGTAGTAGTTGCTCTAATTATTAAAATTATTTGCTCTAATATTCTTTTTTTGGTATTTTTATTCTGTTCATATATATATATATATATATATTGACAACCCCTAATACATTGTCTGATAATACCACAGACTGTCTCATAGACCATGTGGGAAAAATCAATTATGTCCAGGTCTGTTGTCCTGCAGGAAATGTTGTGATGCTCTGTCTAACATCATAACATAGTCTGTGGGAGTTCCATTGTTGTACATCACTGTAGGCCAGTTGTTTTGACTGTAGGCCTGGGGATGCCCACTGCTTTCACAGCAGTGTAGTGGTCAGGTGTGACATTGAGGCCCAGCCAGCCGAGAGAGGTGCGGAACTTGAAGCAGAGAGAGTCGCAGGGAATCCTGATTTGTTTATGCTCATTAAGCTCTGAGGTGGGAGGTGGGACACTCGGCAGGATGACAGGAAGGTGGATGCAGCATGGGAAGGTCAGGAAGACACGTGGAAGTGGACTAAAAATACACGGAGAGTTCAAGTCCATCCTTAGGCCAGCATTCCACCATTAGTGATGAAAAAGAGGTTAAAAAGAGAGAAAGAGATTAATACTAAGTGCATTTATCTAATTGTTTATTTCAGAAATGTTGAATTTCCGCAGAAATGCATTTTTATATAGTTTTAGTTAAGTGCACATTACGTAGTTTGGTCTGTTTTTGTTGCTCTTTCTATCAGAATAAAACTTTAGATAAGAAAAGAATGGGACAGGCATAATATTATTGCCATACATTATCTTTAACATTTCACTCAAGAAAATGACAAGTTTAAGACACTATTTTAAGAATAGTATGTAGATACAGATGTATTTGATGCATGTGACCCTTCCCTTTTTTAACATTCCTATTCTTTTGTTGTTGTTGTTGTAGATTATAAATGGGAGTACAAGTTCTGATCTCTCTTCACAGATGAGTGAAGGGACTAAAGCGGTGACTGAAACAAAGGCTAGAATTGTCACCTTCAGTATGCCTGATTCATCTCCACCTTCATTTCTGCAATACGGGCTTAAGCTAAACCATCCCAATGAGATGAGAGAATCTGGCCCTAACCAGCCCCATGACAAGGTAAATGTGTCTCTGCCCTTATCCTTTTGTAAACGTGGGCGAGTGCTGCACTTTTTTCTTCATCCTTTTGGCTCATTTTCCTTATTTCTGTCATTTCCTTATAACTGTGAAACTTAATCTCGTGTTTTAAGGGGAATTTCAACCTTAAGGTGCAGTCACATTCGCTACATTTTGGCAATATCTTGCTGGTCAAAGAGGTCAATTGTCCATTTGCAATAGTTTATTGATACATGAAGCCTAGAAGTCACACTCAAACCAAACCGTTTTCTCTTGATCAATGTGGCAAATTTGCGTTACCAAACTGAACACTTTCACTCTTTTGTGTGGGTTCCTATGGAAATAACTGGATTTTGCAACACCTTAGTCAGGGTAGCACCATATTTAATAGTTTTGACAGGAATGGAAGTGCGGCTGTGAAAGAAGTACAGCTTGTGCAGTGGATAGTGTTGTTCATCAACATGCCAAATGTCTAATGAAACATCTTACAAAAAAAAAACTCTCAGTAAGCAAACTCATAACAGTTTTGAAAGTTGCGAGTTTTGAAAATGACACGTGACCTAACGCACGGTAATGAAAAACCTGGAAAAGTCATGGAATTTTAATATAGCAGTTTTCAGGTCTGGAAAAGTTTTGGAAAAATAAATAAACCCAGAAAGTTTTGGAAAAGTCATGGAAATTTGTAAACAAATTACAATACTTCGCATTCGGGCAATCAGTCACGTGTCGTTTGCGTGGAGTAACATCTGGCACAGTCTCAGCTTGTACTTATGATTACAACAAATAGCAAGCAAACAAATACCAATAGTTATTCATTTCAGTAATGCTATTATATGATACATTTGAACATGGATTTTTATTATTATACATTTATACATAGAGTTTCATAGAACATTAGCTCATGAATGTTTCCCGGGAAAGTCATGGAAATTTAGTGGTAAAAATGTGTATGAATCCTGTTTATGCAGTGCTTGCCATTGAAAAAAATCTATATGGTGCCTACCCCCTGACTAAGGTCTTTAAGATCCATTGACCACACTGTATGTCCGTTCCTTACAGCCTCATTTCCATTAGTGTAAAATGTAATATGGCATCTAACCTCACAAAGGCCTATTCTTTTATTAGTCAATAGAGTAAAAAACATTGAGGCATCTCATTCGTATTGAAACATCAGCAGACGCCAGAAGGGCAAACTAAATTGGTCGTCCCGGCGTGCGCCTGGCACTCGCTGCAGGTTGTTGTTCAGGGGCGAGGTATAGTCGAAGAGGGCCAGATGGGCAGTGCCCACTTGGTGCCTGGCAAACAGACGAGCGGTAGAGCGGGAAGAGGGGGAGAGGAGGGGCAAGGCTTCAGACCTGGTGTCAGTTGAAGGGCTTTCTTCATCAACCGCTGGGGTCCATCTGAAAAACCTGCTGATGTCAGTAAGACCCATTCAGGTAGGTCAAATCCCCGCTCCCCTCCCAACTCCACCACTCACTGTCAGGCCCGTCTACTCACCCTGGAAAGCTGATACGATCAGTGCAATTTACTGTGAAACAGCTTAACCCCTTTATGAAAGTTAGTGCGGTTAATGACACGCTGTCAGTACAGTATCATAAGATTGGCACTGCATTATTCTGGCCTTGGTGTTTGTCTCCTTGGAAACATCTTCAATTTCTCATAATATGAAGTGTCTTCAAAAAAAATTCCCAATTTTTCTGAAAATGTGTCTGCTGGAAATAAATGCTCTTTTATCTCTACTTTAATTGACGTATTTTGTTAAAACTTTAGGTTCAATTTGTAATACGTTAGGTATCATGCACTAACCATGAACAATACTTTTACAGCATTTAGTAATCTTGGCTATTATTGATCTCTGCATACTAATATATTAGTTATTCTATGATCAACAAACATAAATTAACAATGACCAGTAGTACACTATCATTCAAAAGTTTAGGATATATGTTTATATAGATATATATATGTAAAATTAAGTCTAATGCAACAAATATGCAAAAATGCAGCCACCAGAGGGCACTCCACACCAGACTATTATCACTCCCTCACAAACTACATTTCCCATAACTCACTGCCCGGACTCATCATTACTGATTGCATTCACCTGTGTCTCATTACCTTGTTTAGCTCACCCCTTATTAGCCTGGTTTTCACATTTACTCACTGCAAAGTTTTATATGTTGTTGCACTGCATTTCCAAACATTTCTCTGGTTCCCTGTATTTCGGTTTCATGGTCTCTCTGCCTGCCTCTGGATTACCCGTGTTGTGGCGAAAATTCATTAAACAAACATCACTGCGTAAGAGACACTCATAGTCAAATTATAGAAATAGAAGTATTTATTCTTGCAAGAATAGGAGCAGTCTAATACACAGTTGTTACCCTGTGCAGAAGAGTGACACACCCCCAGACAGACTGAACTAGCTTTTATCTTAGTTTCAAGGCCTTCTTCCCCCCAGAGCCTTCCTCCCAGTAGTTTTCCATAGACGTCACTAGTTGGCCCACTAAGCCCCCCCTGCACCAAATGGCCTTCTGACATCTAGGTCAGAGGTCCTTGTTCGTCTGTTCTCTGGAGTGTCTCCCCCTTCTGCCTCCCCAGGTACATAAACAGAATCTTCTCTCACTACAAGTGAGAGACACACATGTGACATTCTTTGAATCATCTGACTTTTCTAAAGATCAATGAATATCATAAAATTGCCACCACAACTCCTCACTTTTTTATCATTCAGATTACTCATAATCACAATAATAAACAAAAAGAAAATTTTAAGTCGTATCATCACTTATGCTCTCCTTAAACATTTGTGAAGCATTATTTAGAAAAGGGAAAAAGCTTAGGCTGTTTTCTGTAAGGATAGTCCCTTGAATATTAGCAAGCAAGTAAAGAATTTATCTGAAACCGGGCTGAATGAATAAACACTGCTATTGCACTCTCGACCTAGATCGAACCCTCAGTCATCTCAGTTAAATAAGAAATAGTGGACAGATTAGTTAGAAAACCAAAACCATCAATTCACCCTGGTTATAAAATACAAAGTATAAAAAAATCTTTCATTCCAAATTCAAAGCATTCATAAGAAGAAAAAGGAAGGAAAAAACATACCCCAACAATTAATACATTTCACTGTAATCGCTATTTGAATTGTCTGCATAATTTTGTTCATCATCATCATCATTCGGATAGACTGTCATTTTCACCAATTGAACAGACACTCCAGTTTTCTTATATTCACCCATGAATAACAAAATTATCAGAATAACACATACCATTAATCCACCAAAATATTTTCTAGCCATATTCTGTTAACTTTTAAATCTTAAAACTTTACTTAGTATGCTCTATTTTATGCCTTATTCAAAAAAATCTTTCCAGAAAAGTTTTATAATTTTATCAATTCTCCTAATCAATGTAGTTGTTCAAAATTAACACACATTTCCATTACTTCACCATAATTAATGGATTTTCTACTTTTCCTGAAAACATTTGCACTAATCAATCAAATCATTAGATCTATACCTTGTTTGAGGAGAGAGCCATTTCCTGGCTATTTTCACCTGTGAATGAAAAACCTAAGTATATTTTTTTGTTACTGACCGCTTGTCTAGCCGGCCGTCCCTTTTGGTGTGACCTGTGGAACGTTCACCATTTGTTTACATTTAGCCAATTCAACTCTGTTTCTTCTCATTTTACTGAAACATATTATCACTAACATATTAGCACTTGCTGCCATAATAGCACTCAGGGTCCTTTTCCCCTGAAAAACACTCCCCCCTGTGCTCATATCAACAATACAATATTTATACATTTGGAACATAATCAGATCAAGTTGCCCTCAAAATGGCAATGATTTATTTTAACCTCTTTGATTCCAGCCATCCTGACATTCTGCAAAAGGAAAACTTTAAGTTATGTGCTGCGCAGGTGTGGCACCTTTTCTTTCAGCCATAATAATAACCCAGGCCAGGATAGTTAGCCAATTTCATCCATAGCCATTATTTTACTCGGCACATATTGCCCTGTATCAAAAGTCTCAATCCTCTGTAAAGGAAAGCAAACGTTGAGGTTATTGTCCGTAAAGTACAGTTTCTTTTGTCTACTGTTCTCCCGTGGCCTTCGATGCCCTGGCGTTTCCTGTTGAAACAATCTTTGTTATTGGTGTGTGCGGCACACTCACAGACATCAATTTTGTTAGGCAGAAAAATTGCTTCTTTCAGAGCTTTTATCCAATTACCCCTAGTGTTCTCCCAACATTTATTCAGCAAATGTGAACCCCTTAATAAACCATATTTGGCAATTGTTATACCATCTCCCTCTTGATGCACGACACAACTCGAGCATCAATTTAATATAACATTTAACATAGTGTTTTTTATATAGTTTCCCCATCAACACTAACCCAAACGTTGTCCTTCAGACAAATTTCCTCCAGACATCTTTCTCTGCCTCTGAAACAAAAATATTACATTCCTCACTTAAAGCCTCAATCTCAATCTCATCTTCTTATCGAAGTATTTGAAGGGCAACGGCCCTCAGTCTCACCGCGGATCCTGCTTTTCAGGCCTGTTGTTTGGTCTCTTAATTCAGTCATCAACAAACATTTTCAAAGTCATCAATTGTTTCTATCAAGTCAGGTCGTGCTGTACAGACTTGGTCAATGTCAGTCAAATAACATTCTCCTCCTTTGCTTACAATAATCATGAATGTGAGGGGCTCTTTTGATAATTTCATGTTGACTTAGCCAATATGTCACTTTGTGTTGCCATCAAATCTACAACATTTTCATTTATCTCAGCCCATGCCAGATTGTGATCTACAACTCCACAATTCCAATTTACCCAAATACTTAAACTGATCCAGAACGTAATTCAAATCAACATCATAAAAGACAAAAGTAATTTTTACCAGACAGAGCTTGATGACCAATCAACTTAAAGCTCGTCCTATTTTCTGTATCATCTTTTCATCGGATCCACTTAGAATTATCGGCTTCTTTAATATTTGTCATTTGCCTTAACCCATCTGTAATGATAAAACACTCATTCCAGAGGTTAAAGACACAATATACACACTATTCAGGCGGAATATTAGTACCCCAAACCAACACATACAAGACCTAAAGTGCTGTCACCATCACACACACACTCATACTGGACACACATATCTTAACTGCTCATTCTCAATGTTCGCCTTTCCTTATATTATCGTTAAAAGGATTTAAATTTTAAATAAGATTTTAAACTTTACAAATAATCTCTTCAACAGCCTCCTAAGACTGAAACTTAATTAATCATAGTCTAGAACCCTTAATAGTTCACAAATGTTAATATACAAATGTTTAACTCAAATTAGAACCATTACAACAATCTAAAATAAATTATGCTATGAGCATTTCTAAGGTTATCTTTAGTTTGAATACGGTACTTGTATAAATTCCTTTGTTATCCAAACTCTACAAAAACTGTCTTAATCTTTAGTCACCACCATGTCTAATGACCTTCAGGAGTTAAAACCATCTTATAGACATATTAGTTCAAAATCAACACTTCTATAATTTTCCTTGCCCATAAGGCAACCAACATCATGTTCCTGATATAAACTAATAAGTTTTGTTACTGTCTCCCCAACAAATAATGACAATCACCTCAGCTGGCTCTTGAAAGCACATTTCCCATAAGCTCTTTATCTATAATTTCCATCAGGGTGCTGTCCCCTGGCATAGTTGCAGACACTTGTCACAATTGAAAACAAGCCATGCAGTGAATGCGGTTTTCTCATGAGTGGTATAGAGGAAACTCACATTTTCTGGGTCAGACTGCCGTAACTCCTCACAGCGCATCTCACCTCTCAATGCTCTGCTGACCCCGGTGGCCTCCAGTAATCAGCGCTCAACTCTCATACCTTTCTCACATATAACACCTCCATCCGGAGATGCCCAGTGTTCGTGACCCCCTGCGTTGGGCTGTCCCCTGGCCAGGAAGATCATCCCGTCATTGAGTAGCCACTCGTACACACTGGTGACCGCTCTTTCCCATCACACAATCAGTTATTTCAACAGAACTCAGCTGTTTTCTGGAGCTTAGGAAAGGCACATTCAAGAGTCACCAGAGCCATTCCTATTGCCTAATAGTGTTCACACAGGGAGACAGGTTAATAACAACAGTATTTAATCACTTAAATCCATTCTTAAAAGCAGAAACCTAGCTGCTTAGATTATGCTCAGTGAATTTAGATCACAACCGTACATTCAGTGTACTTCATCTGTAGCCGGAGCCATCGGTCCTGAATGGTGGAGACTAAATGAGCAAAGAAGTCACTGGTCCTAAAATAAGCTAATCAAAATGTCACTATCGGTTAAGGTCTGTATTACTATTTTAAAGACTTCTTTAAAGTCATTCAGGTTTACATTTAAAACATTTACAAATACAAATTGCCCTCTGCATGGCAATGATTTCTTTTAACTCTGTGTCTATAATTTTCAACTGAAACACTGTGCTTTACTATCAATAGCTTATTATCACTTATGACACAGGCTCAGATAACAGCTCTTATATTGAATGAGAGAGTGACTCTGAGGCATTCAGAACTGGTACACTGTACTTTCATAAACATCAAACATCATACTTTACCTACCATTCTTTAACTCTAGCCCAGCTTAAGGCATCTTTGCCAGAAATTACATGCGTGTTCAAATAAACATAATTTTTATTGTCTTGTGCCCATATATCAGGGAGTTTAGACATTACAAATTTCCACTCAAATTGAGTCTGTCGCACTGGCACTTTCAGTCACACACACACCAGATCCAGATAAGCGAACTGTTTCAGCCAAATCACAAGCTTATCTTTTAAAAACCAAAACATCAGCTCTGTTCTTTTCATGGTCAACACTAACAGGCTTTTGTTTAATCAAATGCCTTTCTACACATTTTACATTTAGCAACTATTAATCCTATAACACTGATTCTGCTTATTTTATCTTAAAGAAAGAATAATAATTATTCTAGTTCTTAGTAACGTTTCAAATTTCATCTCAATTTTAGTTGTCAGGTTCTCAATTACCATAGTTTTAACACCTGACTCCAATGTTTTCTCTAGGAGTTTATCAATCTCCAATCAGGATTCACACTAACTTTGACAAGGCTACTCTGCACCCTTTGCAGTTCTTATAAATCATCCATGAGATTTGTCTCTCTATATAACCTAAACCCTTACACAATCATCCTTTTAGTTACTTCCATATTTTGCAACTCAAATTTATTTTTAGTCATTATCTGTAATTTTACATCAACCGGTACATATTATAGATCTTTCCTTTAAAAAGGAATTCCTTAAGTTTTCAATCTTATGACCTTATTTTTATCTCCTGTTCTTTCTCAGACGAAAACTTTAATATCGTCTTTTAAACACTGATCTACTTTCAAACCCACATTAATACCCGAAATTTTTGTCACTTTATCACATTTTTAAACACTTTCTCGGTGGGCATCTACAGTTACGTGTTAAATGGCCCTGTTGACCACATTTGAAACACTCTTTGTCACCTGGTGGGTTTGTTTCAGCCTCAACTACAGCCACAGACACCTTGCCTAGTTTGATCACTGTGAGCTTGCAAACGGCTCCAACTTACTGCACACCATTGTAGCAGTGTGTCCCATTCAGGAATGCAAACAGAGCCACTGATAAGCAGTTCTCTGTATTCTTCTTACAGTCCAGTGGCAGATACAACAATAGCCGAATCATAATCTTCATCATTATTATTGGCAGAACATTAATTTTCATAAGCTGCATGGAAATGCTCAAAATATTCGAATTTGTTTTCTGTCTTTACCTTACAATTTGTACATCATTATTTTCATTAAAACTGGTTTGAAGCCTTTTTCCTTCCATCACATGGTTAGTCTGCAGATTCAACTTAATATTATCATTATTGTCTCAGTCTTATCTCTACTGTTTCTCCAAAACAGATTATATTACTCAGTCCGTAAATTACACAGACAACCATTATAGCTACTTGCTTCAATACCCTTATTTTCTTAACATTAATAAAATAAAGCAGATATATCATCATTTCAATCATTATTTTATCAAAATATAGAATTGTTCCCCATTTTGCTTAAAACATTCTTCATATCATGTTAATCCCTGTCAATCATACAATGCCTTATTTTTACTCTGAAACTCACTTTTCATACAATTTAAACAGTTAATTTTACTTCCATAAATTCTGTCAGAAATTTTCTTTTCATCACATATAGTTTTCTACTATATTTCTTCTCAATCTTTCCCTACATGCCAGTTCCTTCTTTATCTTTTCATCACCAATCCATTATCTATTCACATTTTTTACACACATGTTGAACACGGCCACGACAACCTTTTGTCTTGCTGCCTTGTTCCACTGATTCTCGCACACTCTTAGTCTAGTTGTGTTCAGTGTTCCCTCCCTGGGGAAAATCATGATGCTTAATCAATTTCTCAATATCTTGCATACATTTCTGACCATAATGTTTTCTCATTTGGTAGTACACCGGTGTACCAAATTTCGCAAGCTTGCTTTTGAGACATCCCCATACTGGCTGCTTCTCTGTTTTCTGTGGATTTCTCTTCAACGCGCGTTTTCTTTAATCTGTTGGGCGTCCCCAGCAAATCCGATTCTTTTCTTTTAACCCAAATCGGTCGGGTTGCACTGTTAGTGCCCTCCTAATTATGGTTTACCAAAAATTATTTTCTGGTTCCCCTTAATTAGCCTCGGTACCTAAAAACAATTTGCTCCGTGATGGAACAACTAATTTTCAGGTTCTCTTATCTGTTTGAAATCTCTCGATCTGTCCGTAGATCTTAATCAATCTTAGATAATTCTCTCCCGCATCTGTTTGAAATCTCTTGATCTGTCCGTAGATCTTAATCAATCCAGATTACGTACCACAGAAACAGCCCTCAGCCAATATGGTTCAATTTCACTCTTCCCCCCAATTAAACTGAATTTAATTACCTTACCCAAAAGAAAATAAATTTAACTGTCTCTTACCAGAGATGCTTCTGTTGCCACCGGGTTCTTTCAATTGATTCCAGTGGAGTTTCTCCTGGCCCTGATAGCGGTCGGCCCCTCTCTCTGAAACTTACGAGGTAGAGCTGGAACTTACTCATTCCAGGTGGCCAAACACCGTCCGCTCTCAGGTCCAGAAGGCACTTCCAAGGAATCCCACTCTGACACCAAAACTGTTGTGGCGAAAATTCATTAAACAAACATCACTGCGTAAGAGACACTCATAGTCAAATTATAGAAATAGAAGTATTTATTCTTGCAAGAATAGGAGCAGTCTAATACACAGTTGTTACCCTGTGCAGAAGAGTGACACACCCCCAGACAGACTGAACTAGCTTTTATCTTAGTTTCAAGGCCTTCTTCCCCCCAGAGCCTTCCTCCCAGTAGTTTTCCATAGACGTCACTAGTTGGCCCACTAAGCCCCCCCCTGCACCAAATGGCCTTCTGACATCTAGGTCAGAGGTCCTTGTTCGTCTGTTCTCTGGAGTGTCTCCCCCTTCTGCCTCCCCAGGTACATAAACAGAATCTTCTCTCACTACAAGTGAGAGACACACATGTGACATTCTTTGAATCATCTGACTTTTCTAAAGATCAATGAATATCATAAAATTGCCACCACACCCGTTTGCCTTGTTCCCAACCTTGTGTGTTTTTGTTTTGACTGCCAACCTGGATTTCGACCTGTTGCCTGTTCATTTGATTACGTGTCTGGATTACCCCATCTTATTAAAAGCTGCATTTGGAGCAGTTCGTGACACTATTAAATGTATCATTATTAATTCCAATTTTCATGCAAGAAACTTAAATGAAGCAATGAGTTACAGCACTACAGAAAAAGTAAGAAAGACAGGTTTGATGTGGCCACACGTGAAGCAGAGACAGAAACATTGTCACTATCAGAAAGAAACAATACTACATTTTTAGAAAGGAAATTGATGCGGAGACTCTCTGACAAAGTCTCTCATTTGACCTAACAGTATGTGGCATCTTCTCTACTGGATCTGACATCTGCTTTATCTGCTTTAAATGTTTGGCTTTGCTATGTAATTATTCGTAATGCACAAGGCCCTCAGATGACTGAGCAGGAAGTAGGAAGCTCTGAGGATGAAGTATTCCCCCATAGTTCCCCAACCTTACTGCAGCCAATCACCTGCTGTTGCCTGGTCTGTTGATGTGCCTGTCAGCACAGTATGACTCTATCCCTGGTGTGCGCGGATCTAAAGGCTTGACGGGGTTGAGAGGCGTTCGGCTGTCATGTCTTGCATTACTGCACAGAGAGTGAGAGGTGATTGTTCATTCGCTGACACAGAGGCATCATAGCACTGCCTTGAGCAATGCTTGCATGGCAGTCATCTGAATCACAGCTTTCATATGTGTTTTGTATGTGAGTAGGTGTATTTTCTTTCTTCCAGATTAAACCATCCGACCCCCCCACCCCCTTGTGGCTGTCACTATGCATTATATTTGGTTAGCTGATAAACTACTTGGCTGATAACTTAATATAATTTAATACAAATATAATTATAAAATGAGGATTAAGAAATTAGTTTTGAATGAAAGTAGAAATTACGCTATCACTTATCATGGTGTTATTACATAAGATGGTAATCATTACTAGGATTAGTGTTCATTTTCATTTATCTTAACATTTAGTGATTGGAATAGTCTTGGTAAGATATGGAGGCATATTGCAGTTCCCGATGCTGCGTATCCTAGTTCATTTTATAATTCCATAAAGCTCCGCTAGAGGGCAGTCTTAGTCGACTTGTTCAGGTCTAGGCCTCTTGTTAAGGCTGAATACAGAAAGGTCAAGAGGGTCAATTTGCTATGCTATTAGTTATATTTCTGATATTTTATGGGTGTGGATATTTGATGAGTTACTTTAAAACAATTATTTCGAATTGTTTATTGTAAAACTTTTCAGAGATGAAATTTAATTTTAAAATATTTCTTACAAACTATAGAAAAGCAAATTCAGAATGGCACCTTTTAAAAAAAGCTCAGCTGCACTAAATTTATTTGATTGAAAATACAGTAAAAACAGCAATACCCTGAAATGGTAGTTTAAAAATATGTTTTTATATACATTTCTAATATGCTTATTTGGTGCTCATTTCTTATTATCAATGTTGAAAACAGTTATATATATATATTATATGTATTATATTATATATATTATATATTTTCAATCTTTGATAAATAGAAAATTCAAAGAACAGCTTTTATTTGAAATAGAAATCTTTCATAACATTATCAAAGTCTGTGCTGTCTCTTTTGAACAATTTAATCCATCCTTTCTAAAATGAAAGTATTCATTTCTTTTGAAAAATAAAGTTAAATAAAGTAAAAATTTTAGTTTTAGAGTAGCCTGTGTATTTAGCATTCACTTGTTTGAATCCATTGTAGATGTGATCAATGAAACAATCTGTGTGTGATTAATTTAGCAACATCCGTGGTGACAGGATGGGATCTACACAAAAGTCGTTTTCAAGTATTTGCTAGATGTTAAGATCTATACCACCCACAGCGTCCTGCGGTGACCAAACAGCTACAGTACCTGGAATGTTCAAACGAGCGGCTATTACATGCAACATTGATTCTCAGTTGCTTTTAATGAGCTGGCGGTTTTATGATGTCACAAGCATTACAACAACACCACTGACCCTGACAAGCAGCAGGCCCACTGTCACCCTATAAAATTGGACCGAGTACACTACTGGAAGGGGATAATGGGCGCCAGCCCGACATCATTACTTTTTAATGAGTGTCCCACAGGGGTCATACCTTTGATCTGACCTTTATAACCTTCTTTTTGACACAGGTGGCTGTCAGGGGAAACGAACGCCGTGCTTTCATGTAAGTAGACTCCATATTAGTTTCCCAGCATGTTCTCGTTTCAATCATATTTGTTTATGTGGTATTGGGTACCATATACCATGATGCTCTTTTTTTTGTCTCGGATATTATAGACCCTTAAGTTCCAGTGTGAGAACAGAGCCTGTTACTGCTCAAACCTGTGTCAACTTCATAGTAAGACTGAACCACTGAATCTCTTGGAGACCAACCCTATCCATCAACATGCTGAGTAGAATATTTTCAGTGTTCTCCCAGTTTTGCCAACATTTTTGTTAGGATGTGATATTTGCCTTTTTTGTGATTGTTGAAGACAGTGGTTTGGCAGTTGTTTACATTTTGCTCCTTGGTTTCCATTAAAAACAAACATATACTTGCATGGTCCTGGGTGGCTGTTCATCTAATTTAGCAGAAAATGTAAGATATAGGAAACAGTTATATTGAGTAACTTTTGTGCAGTCACTCTTACTTATGCATTATTCCTCATAAATGTTTGCTGTTGGTGCTGTTTTTTTTTGTTGTTTTTTTTTAAATCCTTATTGGTTGATAGACAAAAGTTTATGTAGATACTGTCAGTTGTTCTCTAATGAAAGTTTCCAAAAGTTTTGACAGAATTCAAAGCTTTGAAATAGGTCTGTATTTGTCTAATAAATTAGAGTCACCCCCTTTCAACAAAGGAACCACGAATGCAGAGTTCCAGATCCGTGGAATTTCCTTAGTTGTGAAGGAAAGATTGAAGAAATATGTCAATGGTGGTGAGATAATATCAGCACCCAATTTGAAAAAAACAAAAAAACAATAGTTCTATATGATCAGGACCCAACAATTCAATATCATATGTTTTTTTTAATCTTTCTGATAAAAGCCTGGCTATGGCACATGGTTTGACTCATGCAGCTGTCTAGCACCATCTAGTGGCCAAATTGATTGATCTTTTCAGTTTAAAGTTGAAATTTTGTTTATAACTTCTCAAAATATATTCAAGCAGGCTGTTAATAATTAGTTTAGATTTTTTAAATGGTTATGTTTGATGAGCTTCATGCTCTGTGTATCAATATATTATTTCTTAGGCGATTGTGGTTTGAAAGATTGTTGGCTAAATTCTTGTTTAATCCTATTCCTTAGACAATTTGAGAATTCATTTTTTAATCAATTCAGTTATGTTGGAGCTGTTGATTTAACTTCACAAAAAAAGAACGAACGAACGAATACCTTCCATCTGAAATCACACAGACCACTGAAAGAATACGTGGTTCACTGCTTCTTAGATACAATAAGACAGCCTCATCTATTGTGCTCCGTCTTTTGCTTGCAACAGATGTTGCGTTCTGAAATATTTTCCAAGACTCTAACGTCTTGTCTTAGGGAATGTCAACATTTGCAGAGAGTGGCCCTGCTCTAATCCGGCAGACTGTGGGATAGAGGGAGGATTAGGGGCTAGTTTGTTTTCCTGGTCCCCTGGAATGTTCCTTTAGCAGTGCTTTTGTACCTGGGCCGGGCCCAAGGTCATCCCTCTGTCTCCACGCAGCTCCTTTTGTGTCTTCCAGCAAGTCTCAACCACACAGAGTCAACACCGCTCCCTCCTCAAAAGCAGAATGTGAGTGGAATTTCAATCCTTGTCGCAACACTCTTTAAATGTTACTTACTTTTCTCATTAAGCAATTTGAGTCCCCCTCCCCACCACTACCAACGATGTTGTGTTTGACTAAAATGTTGAAGGAAAAAGATCAGCATACCAGTGTATCTCCCAGCCTGTCTGCATCATTCATCACAGGTTTTGTGCCTGGTGTCTGATTGAAGTCTGATGGATTAACTGACTCAGGTGGGCAGTGTTATTGAGCTAGTCACTGCTTGAACTTGTGCCAAAGTTGAGCTTCATTGCTTTCAATTATTTTAGAGCTTTACGTGAATGAGCCTTTCCACATCTCTACATAAGCTCTTGTATAATGAGTTGAATGTCCTTTGAATCATCTCCATTCCCATCTACACAATGCCTTGAATGTTATCAGAACTTTACCAATATGTGCAGTTAAAACAGTGGTGTTTTTTTCTTCTTCACTAAGCCTTTTTGTGGCTATTTTCTCAGACTTCTTGATATTTCCTCCAAGACTGTTCAGGACTTTTTAGGAATATGTCTTGGTAATGTTTAGCTTGATTTTACTATACCAGGGAGCCTTCAAAGGTATTGATTTTTTTTTAAAAAGCCATATATTTGGTGCTGCCCTGACATCTGTCAGGCTAACTGCCATGGAAATGCACTAACAATCATGTCAAAGGTTACATGGGGATTATTACATGTCAATTAACTGCTTTATTCTCATACTGCACAAGGTATTCTTTTCTTTTAGCTAGATCTGCAGAGTAGTTAATGTATCTATCTTGTTGGCTTTGTCAATTGGCAGTTGGCAATTCATTCAATTTAATATCTTAGAAATAATGGTTAGGCCTATTTATTGGCACATCCATTGAACCTTTCCACAAAAGGGTCTTTATAGTGGAGGTTCTTTAGATTATTAAAATGTTTTACACAAATGAAAACGAATTATTTTAAGAACTGTTCACTGTAAGGTTCTCTGGGAAACAAAAAAATGATTCTTCTGGGACATCCCTACAAAACTCCCTTTTAGGACCTTTCTTTTTTAGAGTTTAATAGTAGCCTATGTGAGTATTATCATGTTGGGTGGTGACTTTAAATATTAAAAAAGCTTCAAATACAATGTCTCAAAACATTTCAAACCTAAGGATAAACTTCCTCTGTTGTTCGAAAAAAGATGCGCTGATGTTGCCTGTCGTCATAGGGAAACCTGGAGCACAGTGTGTCAGAGCCGTAAAGACCCAGTAGATGTCGCACTACATACGCCTACGCCTTACACACCATACTCTTACTGTGGACATTACAAGCATCATGTGGAAAATGCATATTTTGTAGGTGGCCTATATCGAATTTCTGTTATAGTGCAACAGAAATTAGGCTATTCGAAATCAGAATGGTGACTACACTAATTAGGCGATAACGCGTTGAAATTGTTGATTTGACTGTTTTTTTTTTTTACCTTAAGACATTAGGCTAATAGACATAATAGGCTACTTCCTAAATGTTATCTAAAGTCTTGCTGAAACATTGGTAATTAACGTTAAGGGTCGAGGCCAGATGCTCATGCTAGCAAAAAGACTATTTGTGAAATTAGTCTAAATTTTTAAGTAAATTGAGGCAATACTGCAGCATTTAACGTTAGGCTACTGGTTTATTCGAGATTTTGCTTTTCCAAAAATAGGAGCCCAACCCGAACTTAATGCGCTTGTTTATTGAACTCCTCAAACAAACAAAAAACACAGATCAAGTTAGTCAGTGGGAAAATAAAACATAATTTACGTCTAATCCAAATTCTGAATTGTCTTTTCAATTCCTAAAACATTTAAAAGTGAAAAATACCTTTCCCACTGTTTGCGCGGGAGCGAATTATTGAGAGGTTGGTGGAGGGAGGAGACCTGTTTTTTTTTACATACAAGTAAACAACATTTTCAAGCGATTTAGTAAAGTTAGATTACAAGTTAGTCAGAGCAAAGTGCACGAAGTTGTCGGCAGCGAACTAAAGTCGCGCTCCCCAGGGGTAACCATAGCAACAGAAGGCTGGAGCGGTTTCCATTAGGCCTATAACTTTGTTAAATATAGTATTTCAAGAAAATAACACAAATATTAGCATTTTTAGTTTTAGTTGTTTAAAATATCTTTAAAATATTTGATAATAAGCTAACGTTTGTACAAAAAGACTATTTAACCCCAAACTAAAAGTCGACCCCTGAAGGTCATTGAATAATTTACACTTCGTACCATGAATTTATTTTGAGTAGCTACTTTTGTCAAGAAATTTACATTTAAACAAAAAACTGTTAGTGTAGTGAATAGGCTACACAAACGTCGAAACAGTGGTCAAAACAATAACACGTGACATAACATGAACAGTTCGTTGATACATCGCAACTGTTTAAATAAATTTACCACGCTTCCGTACTTTGCACTATTTCAAATAACGAAATATGATTCTGTAAATACTTTTAGATCCGTCAAAAATCTAATAATATACAAATCTGTGTATAAAAATATAATTTGAGCTCCATATGCTTAGCCTATCCAATAGCCTATAACAGAACAGTCGGTTGCAGACTCACTGTACAGTCCTGTAATTTCAATGCTTTCTCTTAATTCCTATAATCTCTTGTTTCACAAAATGCAAAAAAAAAAAAAAAAAAAAAAAGGTCACATGCTTGAATAGGCGTTTAGCATACGTTTTCAGAAACAGATAATCCAATACAAATAAATTATTGAGCGAACACTTTAAGGCTTTTCTTACAGAAAATAAAGATAGGCTACATTTGAGTCTGATGTCCACATAGTGATACACTGTATACTTGCAGTCTCATCTTAAATGTGAAATCCCGAGTGGATGGAAAGAGTCTCTGTCCAGCAGCCAAGATCCGATGTGAAACAACATATTTGAGTACCAGTGGATGCCGTCCTCCTGAAAAGTGACGTTTGAATCACGAGCCGGAAAAAGCCACGTCATCAGCTTGTGACTTAACCTGACCGGTACAAAAGCCCAATGTGCCCATGTGTGATTCTCAATAACCGCGTAGCACGAAGCCAGCACCTGATCCACTATTATAGTTCCGTGAGCTGTGACTGGCGCGTAAGAGCCCTCGTGCTCTTCATTGTAAATCCTCTTCACGGTAACGCTCTTGAGGGTCTTGCGTGTGCCATCCGACACCAAAACCTTATCTCCAGGCTTCACGTTGCTGGCAAATGTTGCTGTTATACCCAAACTAGCTGAAGCGTTCCCGATGAAGACTAGGTGCGCGGCTGTGAGGGTGAGCTTTGTAAAAGGCTCTGACGTCTCGATGACGACGAATTGCCTTCTCGTTTTCGGATCGTGGTCCATGAACATAATGAAGTCGCTTAATAAGACATTTCCTCTCTCGTCGGATGCTAAAACCCGGTCGCCCACTTTAAGATCTCTGATACGTTTCCTCATCCCGTCTGCAAGTGTCACTGTACCCGATCCAGGAAAGCATCCCCCTGATTTAGCAGCGACCGAATTTTCTGCGATAAAAGTAAAGATAGACAATTTAAGAATGTATTTGTAAAGCTTTTTTATGTATGCATTGAAAAAGGTTTTGACATCGTGGTGATATGGAAACAAATCCAAACTCGTGTAGACTAAATAAGCAAGGGTTGAAACGCTTGTCTGGTGATTCTGGCTCCTGAATTAACACAAAAGTGATCAGACATTGTCATTTAAATTGAGCCTACAGACTTTGCTTTTCCTTGATCCCTTTAGTTTTGTATAACTGTTTGCACAGGTGCAGAAATCCGTGCCAATTCGCACAGTAAACAGTGCAATTACAATTAGCAGCATTTAACACTTCTTGTAAGGGTTTGTCATTTATATTTCAGTTATTTCAGCTGCTTTTGGTTAGAAATCAATTAATTTATTGAACGTGTTAACGAGAACTATTTTTTTTAATGTTTTTCCTTATTTTTACAGGGTAATAATTTGCGAATAGGATGTATGAGGCACCATTTGGAATTTTTGATATAAGATCTCAAAATAACTTGGAAATATTAATTTCCTTGAGTAGCCTATACAGGCTGTTTGAGCTAGGTAACAGTGCCAAGAGGTTCTCCAATGTGGCAATCTGAAGAACCACAAATTATGCCTCAAGCCCATCTTCTCAGGCTATTTGCTGAAGTTCTTGGATATGTTTCTCAAATGATTCACATTAGCACAGAAATAGACTGAGATATTTAAATTATGCATCTATATAGCCTAGGCCTATAGTGACATTGTTCTCACCTGCTTTGACGGAGCAGTGTATGTGGGCTTTAGATTCGTAATAGACCCAGTCGAATCCTGCCTCCACTGCAAGCCTAGATAGCATCCCATACTTGCTTTTATCCCTGTCTGAGGTAGTTATGTCCACTGCGCGTCCCTCGTAGTGCAAAGATTCTTCGGAATGGTGACCATCCTCATCCCAGCCTTCAGTGACGCGCAGTTTCACGCCCGGCCACTGGTTCATAACGGATATCGCCAACGAATTTAACTTGTCCTTACAGCGCTGAATGAGTGAGAGAGGAAGGTTGTCAATACTCACAATACATACCCGTTTAAAGTGTCAGAAGATTTATTGAATGTTTAGAGGTAAACATATAAATAAATAAAAACTATGCTCAAAAGGGTCTTTAATTCGGTTCTCTTCTCCAAGTCATCACTGCAACTTATCCAACAAAAAAAAGTGTACTATACACAAAAGTCAACTATACAGTGGCCATTATGCTGTTTCTGTGTGTTTAAAGCAAATGTTCTTGCAAAATGCTAAATATACATCTAAAAAGGAATTACTGGTCATTTGATGTAGGCCTAATCATTTTAGAATTAGTTTGATTTTAAGTAACTGCCAGTCAGCCACAGTTAACATCAGTTTGTGCGATGGAGAGATCGTTTATTGCCATAGGTCAAGAGCGCAGACTCCAGACCGACCGATCGATAACCGAGAGGAGTAAATAGAGCTGAAAATTCAAGTTCTTTCTCTCAGCATGTGCAGCAGTAATCAATTACAGAGACGTTGCCACCAATGAATCGCGTAACTGCTGATGTTGCTTTAATGAAATGCTAGTATCTTCTATGGCACTGTGGATATGTGCATTTTTGTACTGGGGCAAGTTGCTTACTTTGATGCTGAAGATTGCGAGAGAAAACGTTTTGTAATTGGCTTCAAGTAATTATCCTAAAACATTTTAATCAGAGAAAGCAGTCGAGCAGCTGAGCAGCTGAGTGGAATGCAACAAAACGCGCTCGCCACGGGTGCCGGTATTATCCAATACTACGCGCAACATCAGTGACAAAGATCACGTCTGACCCACATTTTCTATTAAGTAGACAATAAAAGCAGGTCATGAGATTTATTCATAAACAGACACGCATAAGTGATCTTGAGGGAACGAATTAATTGATCGGGCAGACCAGAGGAAAAAAAATATTACGCAATGCTTACAATGTGTGGAGGCGGGGTGTTTCGTGTATTTAATTATGTTATTAACTGTCAGAAGCCTTGCTTGATGAGAAAAAAAAAACTTATGCTCAGCAAATGCTTTTGACCACTAACTCTAAATTATCCAACGGTGCTTATTTTGCACTAATGTCAAAGATAGACGATCATGCTTATTTCCGGGGCAACGAATAGTCATTTTGATTTAAATTTAATTTAATATGAATATTTAAGAAAAGAAAAAAGCCATAAAGTTCGCGCGTTTTATGTAAAATCTTACGTAAATGTTCATATTGAGAATATCACTTAAGCCCAGCTGCCTGGTGAAAATGTTTTAGCCTACACTGCTGTGTCGGATTGTCAACAGTTAAAGTTTTAGTTTTACCGCGCGCTGTCAAAGTGTCTGGAAACCAAAATAAAGGTTGTTACAAATTTGTACAGCCTGATGCAATATACGACCTTATTCGAGTTACACCAATAACTTTTTATTCTCTAGTTATGCAATAAAACATCCCTGCTCTTTTCTGGTGCGTTAAAGAACACAAAAACCAATTTACTGATCTAAAGAACCCATAATGCAACATCAATGTTTTTGTTTTTTAACAATCTCCAAAAAGTCATATCGGAAATAAAAAAAAAAATTAGCCAAAAATTGAGATCCATTGTTTATGATAGTGTGCGTCTGGGTAATTACGCACGCATGAGTCCATACCTTGGTCATCAGTCTGTCAGCGTTTGTGTTTTCCTCGTCTTTAAAGATGATATCGGGATTATAATTCGGAATCAGCTCATTAAATCTCTCTGAATCCTTTGTGATCTTGCCTTCGTATTTGCCGCTGGCCCCAAGCGTTTTCTCGGCGACGTTGGGAATGAATTGCTTGTAAGCCAACGGGGTTAATTTCTTTGGGTGTCTTCGGTTTCCATACCCTCTACCAGGACCACAGGCTAATCCACAAGGCGTCAGAAGCAGGCTGATAAAACACAGACAAGCAATTTGCTTCAGATGCAGCCTTACGTCCATGACGTTAAATGATCTCTTCGGATCTCTAAAGTTTAGTCACTCACGGGGTCTTCTCGCGCGTGCCGGATGGATGCTACCAAACGACCACTACCGAAGCAGGTGCAATAACGACCGCTCTCGATAGCCACTGACTGAGCACATTGGAGGTTGGCTGTCACTGCTAAGTGGGAGACGAAAGAGCGACTTAGTTTGACGGGAGGTAGGGTCAGACGCTTATGAGTAGAGGCAGTCTACCCATATGAATTACAGAGCAAATCTGGCAGGGGGAGGGAGTCTATTGACTTGACGGAGTGCCGTCCAACTATGATGCCATCTGAGCAAAGACTGTCTCCATACCTCAAATCAGCAGAAATAACTAATGGTTATTAAAATTATATTTTAAAGAAACAAAAATATCATCAGAATTGCATTATTTTAAATCAGCCCTTTAAAATACCTTTTACCCCTTTTCAAAACAGTGTGTCATAAAGCAACTTATTATTATTGTTTGATTATAGGTTAATGTACAAAAGTTGACATACTTGGACATGGTCATGAATTGTTTAGATCTGAAAAAAAAAAGTACTTATATTATTATGCTGTCTCTTCATTCCTTTACAATTACTCTAATTTTATGAATATATATATTTTTTAGTCAGACTTCTCTTCAAGGCTGTTGTTGACCTCATGAAGTCACTCGCAGATCCAAAAGCTGAGCTACACTGTTGGCCGTTGTATCTTTTACACTCATCTGTTTTCTGTTTGTCTTTGGTAGGGAATAATCAGGGCATCCAAAGTCTAATCATTCATTCCTGTCCTATAAAGTTTAGATCCTACATGCCCATCTTAGACTGTGGGATAAATTACCCACTCCTCCTATTTACTATTTTGCCTTTATAAACGTCTGCCTCATAATGCTAATAGAAAATCTTGTTTTAAAGTAAAAGTTGCCATCATCAAGATGATCATAAAGCACTTTTGACTGCTGAAAAGTTTCTTGTGTGTTTAGTTTGTTGTTTGTAAATACTGTTGTTTGCGCTGCTTTAGTAAAAATATCAGAATCTTATATTTTTTGTCACTTTTATTGAAGGGGTTTTGTTTTGTGGAGGGGGTTTGTTTTCTCTGTATAGGCGAAATGAATAAATGGTGCATCTCTGAATTTATAACACCTACCTGGTTTGGCCTTTCAAGAGCTTCTGAAAATTGGCATGTGAGTGAGCAAAAACTCACCCTCTTGCCACTCTGTGTGGTTTGACCCACAGATGACTCAGCTACACTTGAAAACGCTAAACCTTCATTTGCTAAAACAAATTTATTTATGTGACATGAATATATAGCTATACACAAGTTTGTATACATAATAAGGATTTGTTAACCGGATATCTCAGACTATGAGATCTGTTCTGCAACAGGTGTCCCATGATTGAGTAAAGTGGCCATGTAATCTCTTCAATCAGAAATATATATAAATATATACACAAATAAATAATTTCTATATTTTATGATGTTATAATGTTCAGCGTAAAAAGATAAACCAACATATTTGCTTAGAATCCAGTGCTACACAGCCAAACACATTTATACTGTTCAGTGACCTCTTTATACAAAATATAGTCCTGTAATCACTCTTAAAAGGCTGAGGTGACCTTAACTCAAAAAAAGTTCCATTTGTGAGATGAAACCATTCTTGTTTTTGATTTAGATGGGATGATGGTGGGACAGGACGTCCTTGCATCATTTGGCTGTTCTGGCAACAAGCGCTGTCAATCCTGAAAGCTCTCAGTGAGACATGTTTTAATGAACAGACTCTTCAATGGTAGGACTAAATTCTTAGCTCCCTCTGATCAAGACAAACTTTTTCACTTTGCAGTAAGTACAGACATTCACATTAGCGAGTGAAGCTAAGTAGGCCTGTCCTTTAAATCAGACAATATTTTGTTACATGTTGCCTGTTTGGGCAATCAGGTCTGTTAGTTAGGGCGTACTCACACACTAGGCTTTGTTGCCAGTACTTGCGTACTGCACCTGAGCCTACCTCTTCAAGCAGGCCATGCAGGGCATGGTATGGCGAGATCACACTTGTCAAACGAACCAGACTTTTGGGGTCAAACGTGCTCGGGCACGGTTCAGATCGCCTATTGTTAGTACACCCTTAGTCCCTAGTGTCAGAATTGAAGAAATACTGGATTAAATTAATTTAATTTCATATATATGCAAATTTATGAATGTATGTAAGCAAGAAGGTACGAGAGGCTGTGCTGTAGCCTATCGTGAATAAGTCACGGCTGAAGGGCGTTGTTAGGCACGACGCGAAGCACCAAAATATGTAACGTTATAGATGCAACTTTCATGAAGTAAAATCACTAAAAGCCTTCTCTCCGCTGGACAAAAATAGTCCCTGACCGTAAACAGCAACAGAAGTTAACTTACATACATTATTTCGCCAATAGATGGCAGCAAAGACGGTCTTTATGAGTGAGTCAGTCAGTAGAGAAGACTTTTACATTGAAAGGACTCAAACTTGTGATCACGGAGAAGAAAGACGCAACTGACAGATGACGGAAAACCCCTTAACGTTAACTGTTAAAAGGACAAGATATCGCAGCGGACATTCAAACGGATTTTTGTATTATGAATATAGTACTGACCTGAAGGAAAATGCTATGTCTACTGTAAATGCAACAGGTAACGTTACAGTCGCTTACTCGATTTCTCACAATACTCTAACGTTACTCTAGCTTCAATGAACAATATCAATGAGATCAAACATGTGTTTAAGTTGCTAAGGGTGGTTGCTAGGGGTGTTGTGTAGTGATACATAGAACCGTTGGGTGAAGCGGTCATAGCCGTGAGCGGTCATCCATGGTTTTATCGTGAATAAAACACCGCTATTGACCAATCAGAATCAAGAATTGGAACTAACCGTTTTATAAATATACTGTATGGCTTAAAGTTTACACTTGGCAGAATCTCCAAAATGTTAACTATTGTAACAATATAAGAGGGATAATACAAAATGCATTTTTTATTTAGTGCTGTCCTGAATAAGATATTTGACATAGAAGACAATTACCTATAGTTCACATTACAAAATATAAGTTGCATTTATAAAAATGACCCCATTCAAAAGTTTATATACACTTGATGCTTAAGCAAACAACCATCAAACAACCTTAACAAACAACCATCAAAAAAAAAAGAAAAAAAAGTGCTGGATCATCCAGTTATGAGGCAGTATTAATACTGCCTCGGTAACTGGATGATCCAGCACTTTTTTTTCTTTTTTCTTTTTTCTTTTTTTTTGATGGTTGTTTGTTTACCCTTTCCAGCAGTGACTGTATGATTTTAGAGATCCATCTTTTCATACTGAGGACAACTGATACATGACTATTACAGAAGGTGAAAACAATCACTGATGCTCCAGAAGGAAACATGATGGATTAAGAGCTGGGGGTGAAAACCTTTCAACACGATGAAGATGTGTACAATTTAAGATGTGAAGATGAAGATGTTTTCATTTAGTAGGCTACTGCCCCTCATAAGCTATAGAAGATAATTGTGTCCCAGAAGCAAAAAATAAGTACAATTTACCCTGATCTTCAAATTAAAAAAATGTACTCCTCCTGGTTCTAAATGCATTGTGTTTCCTTCTGGAGCATCTGTGACTGTTTTCACCTTTTGTAATAGTATATTGTAATTCGTATATAGTTCCTCAGTTGTAGTCAGTGTAAAAAAAATATCTCAAAGTCATACATTCACTGTTGGAAAGGGTTCAAATATGCAAAAGATGCTTGAAAACTGAAGAATTTGCAGGACCTGAAGGATTTTTCTGAAGAACATTAGTGAACAAACCATCACAAAACATAAAAACAGTTGTTGATCATCCAGGTAACAATTCACAGTATTACGATTCAAGGGTATGCCAAGTTTTTAATGATTAATTTGTGTAAATTCAGTGTTTTGTTCGGTTTTGTGGACTATGTCAACATCTGTTATGTTAAACGGCTTATTCAGGACAGTATGTAATAAAAAATAACATGCACTTTTTATGATCCCTATTAATTTCTGCAAAGTATATGTGTGTGTATACTCACCTAAAGGATTATTAGGAACACCTGTTCAATTTCTCATTAATGCAATTACCTAATCAACCAATCACATGGCAGTTGCTTCAATGCATTTAGGGGTGTGGTCCTGGTCAAGACAATCTCCTGAACTCCAAACTGAATGTCAGAATGGGAAAGAAAGGTGATTTAAGCAATTTTGAGTGTGGCATGCATGGTTGTTGGTGCCAGATGGGCCGGTCTGAGTATTTCACAATCTGCTCAGTTACTGGGATTTTCACGCACAATCATTTTTTAGGGTTTACAAAGAATGGTATGAAAAGGGAAAAACATCCAGTATGCGGCAGTCCTGTGGGTGAAAATGCCTTGTTGATGCTAGAGGTCAGAGGAGAATGGGCGGACTGATTCAAGCTGATAGAAGAGCAATTTTGACTGAAATAACCACTCGTTACAACCGAGGTATGCAGCAAAGCATTTGTGAAGCCACAACATGCACAACCTTGAGGCGGATGGGCTACAACAGCAGAAGACCCCACTGGGTACCACTCATCTCCACTACAAATAGGAAAAAGAGGCTACAATTTGCAAGAGCTCACCAAAATTGTACAGTTGAAGACTGGAAAAATGTTGCCTGGTCTTATGAGTCTCGATTTCTGTTGAGACATTCAGATGGTAGAGTCAGAATTTGGCGTAAACAGAATGAGAACATGGATCCATCATGCCTTGTTACCACTGTGCAGTCTGGTGGTGGTGGTGTAATTGTGTGGGTTTTCTTGGCACACTTTAGGCCCCTTAGTGCCAATTGGGCATCGCTTAAATGCCACGGCCTACCTGAGCATTGATTCTGACCATGTCCATCCCTTTATGGCCACCATGTACCCATCCTCTGATGGCTACTTCCAGCAGGATAATGCACCATGTCACAAAGCTCGAATCATTTCAAATTGGTTTCTTGAACATGACAATGAGTTCACTGTACTAAAATGGCCCCCACAGTCACCAGATCTCAACCCAATAGAGCATCTTTGGGATGTGGTGGAATGGGAGCTTCGTGCCCTGGATATGCATCCCACAAATCTCCATCAACTGCAAGATGCTATCCTATCAATATGGGCCAACATTTCTAAAGAATCCTTTCAGCACCTTGTTGAATCAATGCCACGTAGAATTAAGGCAGTTCTGAAGGCGAAAGGGGGTCAAACACAGTATTAGTATGGTGTTCCTAATAATCCTTTAGGTGTGTGTATATGTATGTACGTACGTATATGTATATGTATGTATGTATATATATATATATATATATATATATATACATAATACATACAGTAGTCAACATTTTTGAAGTGGATCAAAAAAGTTCAGCAAAGACAAGAACGGGTAGCCTATTGTTCAAAACTTTGATGAAAGGTTTTGATCCACTTCAAATGTTGACTACTGGACATATATATGCATGCTATGTTGTTAACTGTTTCTGAACCCAAATTGCATTGTGCTGTATAGTATTAAAATTTTTCTGCATCACAATATGCTTAAACATGAACAAGGATTAGAAGTTTGCTATAATAAATGTTGAAATTACTATAAGTTGAGTATTCAACCCTCTGGCCTTTGAAAGTGCTGTATTTTTTTAGCCGTGCCTCAGTTTTAGTTGTTTCATGGTTTATGTAAATTCTCAGTGCCGACCATCCATCTGGTCAGGTCTGAAAGACATACTTGAACCAGTCTTTTTAGTCCTTTAAAATACCTGTGGACAGATGGGTCACTGGACCAGTTAAGCCGTTTCAGATAGGTATGGTTTGTTCTTGTCGGCCAAAAGGCCATTCACATCCACAGGAAATACCTGGCTTTACTAATGGGAGGCCTCCTTTTTAAGTTTTGACGGACCCTTGTAAATGTTATGGCCTTCCAATATCTGGTTGTGAGACTTGTAGTGGTTTCTGACAATGGGTTACAGAGTTATACAGGGACCTCTTGAATGTTGCAGATGAATGGGACAAAGCAATGTAATTCTCATAGTGATGCTATGAGATTTTCATCCTCATTTTGCAAGGTTGCGGGACTTGAACCCATGCATGATTTCTTTCTTAACTATCTGAGGTTTTGATCAGTTGCTTTCTTTTTATTCCATCATCTACAAACATTCAGTACCTACCACATTGAAATGAACAGTCCACTATCTCTGTCAGGTAGGGATAAGGAGGGGCCATTGTGAAAGAGTTTTGGGACAGTTAACAGTAGGGATGCACCATATAGTACCATATCAATTATTGGCCAGTGTTGACTGACAGAGTGACTGATAAATTTTGTAAGTGATAATTTGTTTGTGCATGGTCATTTCAGCTATTTATGCTTTTAGATTACCTTTGCTGTCATCTAACACTCACTTAAAGTTAATCTTTAAAAAAAGACTAATAATTTAATAAGACTATTAAATGTAATCTTTAGCTAATCTTAAAGTGAATATCAGTATTTCATACTGTACAATAAAATTCATTTGGTCAATAAAATATTCATTTGGTTAAATCATTTATAAGTGTTGCCTTTTTTACTTTTAGCATTAAAAATGATTTGTTTTAGTTTTTAATGCTTTACTTTTGAATAATTTTAGTCTTTTACTTTAATGTTTTACTATTTAATTATTTAGACAAAATATTTAATTTGAATATTGGCCCATTATCGGTTAACATAGATAAGGTTTTGTATTGGAATCATCATGAGTTGGTAGTTGTATAAATATTCAGCAATAGTTTGCAATATAGCATTGTATTCCAGCAAAAAATGTGTATGAATTTCTAGAAGTTACAAAGCAGTATCATTTTTCAGCTGTTAGATGTAAAAATAAATAAATTAAATACATTTATATTTTCCATTAAAATTACTTTCATTTTGACACAGACAACCCCCATTTCAAATCTGGTTTATTTGCCAAATTTACAGAATGTCAGCTGTTTGTAGTGCACAAATCAAACAAAAGGAATTGAAATAGCTCAACACAACAAATGTTTCAGGTGGTTTCCCCAAAATCAACTGTAAATGCAACTTTTATTAACTTCAGCAGTCTCAAAATTATTCAACCCTCTGAATAGAATCCCTCACAACAGCACAAATCTGCAAATCAGGGGTTGTCTCATATACCTGATGCAACTAATCAAGGGCTTCATTAGTTGCACCAGAACACATGAAATATTTGAACTGGCTAGGTTTGTTGAGTGTCATGTTTGACTGCATGTTAGAAATATGGTCAAAAGAATGGTCCAAAAAGTTAAGAAGATTTCATCACCCTTCACAAACACAGAACGGGATACAAAAAGATAGCGAAGGTACTAAATGTTGCTAGAAACACCGTTGGAAGCATAGTTCACAAGTTCAAAGTTAAAGGAACAGTGGTTACACTACCTGGCCAGGGTAGAAAAAGGAAGCTATCAACGGCTGCAACCAGATTTCTGAGAAGGCCGGTTCAGAAAAACCCTTGAGTGATGGCAGAAGACCTGCAGCAAGACTTGATGGCAACAAGCACTGAGGTTTCAGCTTGCACAGTATGGTGCGCTGCGTACTAAACTCATGCCAGTGATAATGACATGCATCTTGTGGAAGGCAAGGTGGATTCATTGAAGTATCAGCAAATCCTAGGAGAAAATGTCATGCCATCAGTCAAGAAGCTGAAGCTTGGGCGTCATTGGACCTTCCAACGGGACAATGATCCCAAGCATACCTTAAATTCCACCAAAGCTTGGTTTCAGAAGAAGTCCTGAAAGATTCTACAGTGACCATCACAGTCACCTGACTTGAACTCCATAGAAAATCTGGTGGGATTTGAAGGAGGCTGCAGCACACAAACCCAAGAATATTACTGAGCTGAAGGCCATTGCTCATGAGGAATAGGCTAAAATCCCTCAGAAACGCTGCCAGAAGCATGTGTCTGGTTATACATCTCGTTTGCAACAGGTCATGACAGCAAAAGGGTGTTCTACTAAGTACTGAAGATGCTTGCCATGAAGAGGTTGATTAATTTTGAGACTAGACTACAGAAGTCATTAAAATTGCATTTTTAGTTGAATTTGGGGAAACCACTTGAAACATTTCTAGTGTTGAGCTATTTCAATTATTTTTGTTTTTGTTCATTGCAAACAGCTGAAAGTCTGTATATTTAGCCAATAACCCTGATCTGCAATGGGGGTTGAATCATTTTGATTACAATTGTACAAGATTTTGTTATGAAATCTGAATTACTGACCTAACTAGCATAAAAATCATTAACTAATGAGTTCCTAATAAGTGATTTCCTCTTGAATTGCAGTATGTTTGTGAAATGGAAGCACTGAAACTGAATTTCTGTTGGTGAATCAGCATAATATCAATTCATTTATTCACCTGGCACACAGGCTCACTGTTCTCTATGCCAAAGCGGGTCTTCCCACTAATGAATGCTCTAATGCCAATAAAGCCCTCTGATTCACTCATCTTCCTACCAGCATCGCTCGGGGGACTCAGTAACATAAAGTATGGCCAGAGATGACCTGGAACTGCTGCATTATCCTACCATTTTCTTAGTCCTAAATTAGATTTGCTTTGTCACTTCATTAGATTTGCTTTGTCACTTCATTTGCATGTTTTCATAAGAACACAAGAATAATTATGAAATACAAGTTACATTTTTGTATGTGATCATTTATGACTTTTATATGATTGACACATAAAACAACAATGAGGCTGTCTTTATCTATGTCAGGATTTTTGCATAATTTTTTTTTCCTCCTTGAGGAAAAAAATTTATATTCCACGCCGCCTCCTGTTTCCATCCTTTCATGGTTTATTAAATGAAGAATACAATCAAATACTAGGATTGAGGTGCTATCTGAGAATTTCCTCTCAGGCCTGAGGTTCCTGGAGTTGAGGTTTGTACAGGAAAGCAGTTACCATATTCACATGTCTCAGTAATTGAGAACACTGCTTGGCAGCCCATAGTGGACTTTTAGACAAATGTGTCCAATACTCCCTAATTAGTTGGTGCGACAACGGGCAATCTATACTTAGAATGTGAACCGAATGAAAACCTCAAGAAACACTAGGCCTCTTTGCCGCAAATTTAGTCTTTTTTTATGTTCAACAATGAACAGAGGTTTTGTTCCACTGGATATGCTGTCGCTCCCTTCCTGCAATAATTATCAGGACCTTTTGATAAATAAACTTGACCACAGTGTCCTTCACATTCAGTGCGTATTGTACAGCACTTGCTTTCAGACCTTCCTTTGCTAAATTAAATGGAGACAGAGGTTAGCTCGCTAAACTGAGAAAAAAAAAGTTAAGCCTTAAATACAATCAACTTGGATGTTGAAGTAATTTAACATTAAATTACTTTAAACTGACTTAAAAAATGGGCTGAATCTTGTATAACATAAAAACGGTTAACACAAAATTGGTTAACTTATTTTGATTAGTTAAAGCAATGTAAAAACATATGTTGTCATAACTTATTGATCATATACTTTTTGTACAGTGTAGATTCGGTCTGTGGTAAAGCCACAGAGAATTTTCATTGAATTGACACTTGCTCTTGTTCCTTTACCTCCATTAAATTTGACAATCATGTTAATTTTGTGTATGTTTTTTTTTTTATAGATTTTTTTTTACTTAACCTTCCATGGTATTCTAATAATTCACAGAGCAGAGAGGATGGATAAAATGGAGCAAGTACGGTGGTCTGTTTCATTTATAGAAGAGTAGACTTTCCATTAGCTGCCATTTTTATCAATCAGTACCTCGGGTGTGGAGTCGATCAATGGTCTGTCGCTATGGCAACTGGCACAAAGTGATGGGTAATTCCACAAGGTGAGGGGAAGGATCCTGTGAGGTGGCAAAGACGGACAGGATCGATAAGGCCCAAGATAATGAGTGTGAATGCTCAATCCTGCCAGCCCTGAATCCTGTCTCTCTCAGGATAGCTGCTTCAAATTGTGACAGACAAATAAACACATATTATCTAATGTTGTTTTTTGAAATATTTTAGTATGTATATTCTGATATTGATGATCCCTCAGAAATCATTCTAAATTGTTGATTTGATGCTCAAGAAACATTCACAATCATTTTTGAAAACAGATGTGATTGATGAATAGATGTGACTGTTCACAATTCTTTGATGAATAGAAAGTTTTAAAAAACTGTATTTGAAAGAGAACTGACGCCCTAATTGAGTGTTGTGAGTTGGTATTGATGAATCCCAAATGTATATGTTTTGGGTTGAAAAACTTTTTCTTTCGGTGTACGCTTTTACTTTTGGCAAAGAAAATTAGCTACAGATCTCCTGACCTCTCCAGATTAATACTGTGTTTTCAGTCTAATTACAAGCAACTATGAAAGAAGATTACAACTGGAGGAGGAATGCTAGAAATTCTCCCGTTTGAGGTTAAACCAATGCGTTAAGCCTTTGCGGTGTGATGCTTTTGCTTTTTTACACCAATAGTGAATTCAGTAGAGGTTTGCTACCAAAGATCTCATGCATTTTAGCCTTGTGCAGTTTGATTGAACAGTACCTGCCTACCTGTACGGTTACTGTATATCACAAACCATTTAGGTTTTCACCACATGTTAATACTGTAAATAAATTAACTAGTGCTGTCAGTCGATTTACATTTTTTTACTAATTAATCTCAAAATTTTCTGTAATTAATCGCACCTAACATTAAAGGTTTTTAATATATTTTTATATTATAACAATTTCACATTTAATCTCCAGATTAATGTTGAAAGAACATTAAGACAGTAGCCTATATTTGAAATATTTGTTTAATGGCATCTTTTTATGAAGTTTTTTCTTCTTTTGTTCTTTGATTATCCTTAAAGGGATAGTTCACCCAAAAATGAAAATTCTGTCATTAATTACTCACCCTCATGTCGTTCTTAACTGACTTTCGTTCATCTTCGGAACACAAATGAAGATCTTTTTGTTGAAATCTGAGAGCTTTCTGTACTGTCCATAGACAGCTATGCAACTGCCAATTTGAAGCTTCAAAAAGTATAATCAGTTCGAAAAGTGATCGAAAAACTAATCCATATGAATTGAGCAGTTTAGTCCAAATTTTTCTGAAGAGACACGATCGCTTTATATGATTAAATTACTTTGATTCACTCATAAACTTTCATTAACTCACACATCAGTTGTGGTACATGGAAGCTCAAGCATGTTTGCTTAACTTGCGAGAACAGATTATGTTCATTCTCTTTTTTTATGCAGTATGTTTGAGCTTCCACAAGGACCAATGAGGTTCATTCCCATGTGTTACCCAGCATGTTTGAGTTTCGTCAACCAGGTTCGGTTGAGCTTCTGATTATGTACAATACAAACAACTGAGAGGACTTGCGCCACTGGCCAGAGCGGTCCACATAGACCTTTAAAGCCCGAACAGGGCAAAGCAAATGGAGCCTAATTGACGTGGACAAAACTTTGGGGGCACTATCCGGTAAGGAACTGACTTTAAAGGTGGTTCCAATAACCCCTCCAAAACAACCAACAAATTCCATGCGGGGACACTAACAGGACGCGCAGGCCTCAAGCGTCTAACTCCACGCATAAACGAAGAGACCAGACAGAGTCTACCTAATGGGACTTTGTCTGACTCCTGACTGACTCCCTGTCTTGAGCCTAAAGGAGGAGACGGCGTGCATGCTTGTTCAGGGTGCACGACCGTGAAGCCTGTGACGTACCCACCAAGACATGATGGCCAAGCCTGAAACGGGCCAAGCACGCACGGAGAATGGAAACTTGAGCAGGGGCCAAGCAGGCCTGCATTGAGAGAGAATCGAGCAGGACACCAAAGAAAATGGTCCGCTGAGAAGGTGTTAAGACGCTCTTCTGAGCATTCAGCTTGAGACCAAGTGACCGGAGGTGGTGGAGAAGGACGTTGCTGTGATGACACACTAACTCTGGATTGAGCCAGAACAAGACTTTTGTGAAGGTAATTTCAGAGTCTCAATGGGGCCAGAGGTGCATCCATGCGCTTGGAAACGTCCGTGGAGCCAAAGCCAGACCAATTGGAAGGACCTGATATTAGTACGCCTTTCCCCCCAAATGTGAACCCGAGGAGCCTCCTATGCCGTGGAATGACCTGGATGAGGAAATAGGGGTTCTTCAGGTCCACGGTAAACCCCTTCAAAGCAAGGAAAATTGCAATAGAACTGGAGAGTGTATCTGAATTGGATCATTGGATCACCCTAACCCTAACCCCTAACCAAACCTGCAGACAGATGCGCCATAAATAGCCTCACGAGCATGCGACAGGCTGAGGCATTTCACACACTTACTGTACGGGTCGTCGCTTACAATGAAGTGAGAGCACTGTGGCTGGCAACGACGCAGATCCATTGTGCTTCACCGAGAGGAGAACAAAGCAAGTTCCACTATATGCGGTCGCCGAAGTACAAAGAGTGCATAACCAAAACTAAATCGTTTAACTAGCACGGGCCAGCTAAACCGCTTCTTCTTCTGAAGAAAATCTGAGGAGCAGATGGCACATTCACTATATCAAGAGTGAGTGACGTAGTCCTGCTGAGGAGGAGCCTGCGCCCTCAGCCAATAAATTGATGTGATTCTATACGGTTCAGACAATCAGCACCGCCCCAAGGGCGTTTCCCATTACGTCATCGCTACGTAGCGTTGAGTGAACCTATAAAAGAGAACTCCAATGTATTCGTTGACAAATCATGCAATATGGTTAAAAGTGTTTTGTGGTCATAATATATTTTGTACAAAGCCGCGTCAAAATAAGTCTTTATTAATCCATAAACTGCCTCTAGTGTATTTCTGTTGGAAACTGCAGTGATATGTATTGGTACATATTTTGCGTTTTTCAGAAATGTTGCCACGGGTACTTTTTTCCAATGAGCCTGTGTTGCAGCGCTCTCAGATTTAATAAAAAAGATCTTCATTTGTGTTCCTTATACGGGTTTGGAAGACATGAGGGTGAGTAAATAATGACAGAATTTTCATTTTTGGGTGAACTATCCCTTTAATTACAGACAGAAGCAGGTTGGCTGCTGTCACTTTAAGACCTGCCGCACATGATGTGAATCTGACACGCATCCAATTTTCTCACAATTCTTTACGTTCATTTAACTAATTTAAGACAGTGCTTGCGAGGACACTCGACAAAATGGGCATTTTGGCATAATTGTGTGTGTTTATCCTTTCAAGCGCTGTCTGAAGCGGCTTTCTGTGTGCACGTCGTGTGTGTGTCACAAACAAGATTCACAGAAGCACACCAGTACTGTGTTCTCTATTCTGAAAAATAATTGCGTGCGTTAATACGTTAATTTTATCAGCCCTAAAATCAACAGTCACAGAAACTTCCATTTAAAGATTTTAAACAGAGTTTACACATATAGTCATCCACCACAACTTTAGAGCCATGTTGAGTCTTGCCTCTGTCTATCTGGGTCAGAAGGCAGAATTGTAGCCTTAGAAATTACAATCAAACTATCTTAAGGAAGCAAGAGGGATAGTTAGCCTAATATTTTAAGGGACATGGTTTTCACCTCAATGACTGAATTCAGTTGCTGATGTGTTTATTAATGATGATTATTGAATTATGATATCTTTGTTGTTGAAAAATTATTATTATGCACATTTGCATAGTGTATTATAAAAAAAGCTTTATTTTTGCAATATTCACTAATTCACCATGCCCGGGGGTCAAGGGCCTCATCAAACTTCCAGGGAGGTTGAGGATAACTTAGTTATTTTAAAAAATGTATAATAAAAAAGTATTTAATAAATTATTAATATATTAAAATAACATTTATTTCCCCCCCATCTTACTAAATTTTGTAATGTTCTTCTTGAGGAACATTTGGTTGGACAGAAGCAGCCTTGTCATGATTACAAAAGAAATTGTGAAAATATCTTGTATATCCTATAATTTGGGTTGGTTGTGTTGGACAAGGTGATCTTTGGGTCAAGAAGGTTGAGAATCTGACTTATGAGGTTATGTAAGGTACAATATGTGCATGGTGAGATGTCTGCCTAGAGATCACTTTTCCTTGGAATCATTTCATGTGGTAGTGAGCTACTTACTGTTTTGCAGAGTCAAGCCAACAAAAACAACAGCAAAGCAACATTTGCAAAGTTGCAAATTATTTTATGGGTTCAGAAGGAAAACATAAGGAAGAACTGAGTGTGCATGTTTAAAGATGTGTCAGGGATGATTCATTCCAAAATGCTCCTGATAAACATCTTCACAGTGTGAAACATTTCCTTGATATATTGTATTGTGGTCTAGTAATAATGGTAATAATATGGAACAATGGTGAAAAATCATTCAGGATCAAACAATATAGTTCCTTAAGAGTGTGTCTAATGTTTAGACTGCTGAACAAAATGTCTTACAGAAAGGATGTTTTCAATGTTCAAGAGGGAATCTCAGGGGATCGATGGTTGCGGTTTTCAGACGTGACCTCAGGGCTACAAAATACGAATGTAATAAACGATAAAGAATGCAGTTAAAAGCTTCTGTGTTCTTAGCTACATAAATGAGCCTGCCTCCAAAATGATTGCTGAATTTGTCAGAAACACGATCATGCCCCCTATTTATTGTTTGAATGCACGTCTTAAAAAGGATGTCAAAGAGAAGTGATTAAGCAATCTGAGCAACATGATTTAAAACTGCACAATCTACATAGTCAACAAGATTCTTTTGTAATATTTGCATGATTTGTCTCAGCCTGTTAGAAAAGGGACTATGCATGACATTAAAACATGTTACAATGGCGAATTGTTAAAGGGAATTGCTTAGTTGGGATCACATTTTGCACAAAGCTACTTAAAACGTGATTAGACAAGGCGGCCTCATTCACAGACGCAGTTATAATTGCAACATGCTCACAATAGCTTGCTGAGTAGCGAGCCATGTTTTAAAAACATTGTGTTTTGAGCACTGGGCTAATTAGCTTCATTTTCAGCTGGACTTTATGATCTTGATGTGACTTTTTGATCTTATCAAAAATATAATGCATTATGGCTACTCATTTTGAATCTTTGTGGTTTTGACCATGTGAACGGCTCAGTGAGGCACAACGTTAAAATACGTGCTCTGACATCAGCAGGAATTTGAAGTCATTAAAAGAACTTGTGAAAAGGAGCAGTGCGAAGCCCGTGAACATAACGACTGACAAAAGAGGATTTTAGGGGAAATGTGTACAAGAATTAGTCCTAATTCTTGCTTACTGATCACTAATAAGATTTGTTTCTATTTCATAATCTTTTTTCTAGCCATATTCCCATGGATCAGAGTGCAGGACAAAATACTCTAAACTGGATGACCTCTCACCTCCACAGAGGAATGGATGTTAAGCACTAACAGCTGAAGAACATCAGGTACACTACTAGTCTCACCAAGACTGCATTTATTTGATCAAAAATACAGTAAAAACAGTAATATTGTGAAATATTATTCCCTTTTAAAATAACTATTTTCTATTTCAATATATTTTTAAATGTCATTTATTCCTGTGATGGCAAAGCTGAATTTTCAGCATCATTACTCCAGTCTTCAGTGTCACATGATTCTTCAGAAATCATTCTATTATGCTGATTTGATGCTCAAGACACATTTTTTTATTATCCATATTGAAAACTAATATATTTGTAGAAATTGTGATGCAGGTTTCTTTTTTCCAGGATTCTTTGACAAATAAAAATTCAAATCTTTATTACAAATCTTTTGTAACATAAAAGTCCTCCATGTCACTTTTAATTGCTGATTAAAATGATTAATGTCTTTAAAAAATTGCTTTTGCACAGTTGTGCATTTTTAAAAATACAACTATTTTCATTGAATAATTATTGTACTTTGAAAGTACACTTACTTTGCTAAAACATCAGCTTTGTTCTTCAGGTCTGTGTTGATTCTTTTAGGGAGTCACTGGTCAAAATCAATAATTCTCTGTTGATAAGTAACTGAAAGTGTATTATCTTCTACTTGTGACATCAAAAGTACTGTCCTATAAAGAAGTTGTATTCTTAAGTGAGTTTAAGATGGGTGTATTTGTAGTCTCAGAAAAGTAGTTTTAAAAGCTGTGGACCATCGGTGCCAAAGGACTGGCAACTTTGCCCAATCCTCGCCACTGTCACGGGGCACCAAAGCTACAGAAGGCCGTAAAATATTAATCAAAACTGTCCGATCAATAACTTCTCAAAGGCTAATAAGTGCTGTCATATTTTTGTGATATGTAGAGCCCTCCATCATTTAGAGCGTGCCGAGATTTATCGAAAATCCATTGTGAGGACGAGAGCATGAGGTAATGCTGCACTTAGTAAATGAAGTAAAACCAAAGTCTACTATTAAAATTTATGATTTGTATTTAATCCACAGAAGTCGCATCACGTCTGTTCATTTGAACTCTTTCAACCTGGTCTGCTTACCTCCGTTCGGTCACTGCATCCATCTGATTGTGCATGTTTTATTCACTTGCGGTGTGTTTCACTCTCGGTCCTGTCATCATGAAACAAACTGAATGCATTTATGTCATTTTCTGTCCATTAGTGCCACTATGCCATATCATATGGAACAGAAATGGAGGCTTAACTTTGGCACAGAGCCTGGTCTTGCTGTCCATTATATAGCTTATGAATATCACAATAGTACTGATGCTAAAACCTTATCCATATTAAATACAGTATAAAATTACGTCTTAGAAATTACGTCTTGGTTTTAAACATTCTAGTTTAATCTGTCAATTTATTAGTCTTACCTGTTATTGTTGTATTTCACAAGAGATTAAAACATCAGTATTGATTTTATTTTACTCTATTATGTCCTCAAGTAAAAGAAAGTCATAGTGAACCTGATTAATATCTCTAGACAGATGTAATATTTAACTTTTTATAGATCTTGATAATTACCCACTTGATAATATCCTGTTCCAGTCTCTCAGTCACTTGACTTGATCCATCAGTCATTTGAAGTGTCTCATAACACTCGCTCATAGTTCATCTGCCCAGACCTATCACAGGGCCATTCAGGTGTCAGGCTTTTTTTGGGGGGGGGGGGGGGGGTCACCTTGTGGATGGGAATCAATTTGGATCAGTAAAAGTAATAAAAAATAACAGCCTATAAGGATGAGAGTTTAATAGCAAGCGTGGTGTTACCTTTAAAAGCAGCGTAAGTTGTGGTACACTACTGGTCAAAGGTTTGGGGTCGGTATGATGTTTTGTTTGTTTGTCTGTTTTTTGAAAGACGCATCAAATTGATCAAAATGAACAGTAAAGACTTTTTCTACTTCAGTTTGCACAAAAAGATTAAGCAGCACAACACCGATAAGAAAAGTTTTTTGAGCAGCAAATCAGCATATTACAATGATTTATGAAGGATCATGTGAGACTGAAGATTTTTAAAATATATTAGTTATTTTAAATTGTAATAATATTTCACAATATTACTGTTTTTACTGTATTTTTGATCAAATAAATGCAACCTTGGTGAGCACTAGTGTTTTCTTTCAAAAACATGAACAATCTCACTGACCCCAAACTTTTGAATGGCAGTGTAAATCTGTTAATTTAGTCTGTATTAAACTTTAAATGATTTTATTGCGATTTTAATTGCACGTGTTGCTCTAGATTTTGATCTTCATAGTGTTTCTCTGCTTTTTATTTCAGTCTGGCAATGGTAATGTGAAAAGACAGAAAAAAAGAATGTAAGGATTAGGTGTCTCTCTCTTAGATCTGCTATCTGTCATCGGCAGGTTAACGTCTTTATGAATCAGTCTCCCCGGGCTGTTTTCAGAGCAGAGAGGAGAGCATGTATATTTAAGCTTGTACCGCTTTTTAATGAACCTTTTGCTGTGTTAACGAGGTCATTTTTATTACTTTGCGTTTTTGGAATATCTATAGCCAACAGAAATATCTCTGCAAATAGCAGGTGGCACAATGTGGCCGCCGTTAGGACGTCTAAGTGCATCCAAATTCCCACCTATGTTAGCATAGCATTGAGCATGACAGATTAATAAATATTTGACAATATGTTTGTTTTTTTCTCTCTCTCTCATGCCAATAACTATTTGTCATCAATGAAGCAGAAGAAAACAGGTCACAAGCAGTAGTAAAGATGATTTATGACAAAGTATAAGTCAGTCCTGTTTTAATGGTTCCTCGGCCTCACGCAAGACAAGAAAGCATTGATCTGGCTTTTACGACAAGTTAACCTCTCAGGAATGAGTGTTAATAGATTTTGAAACAACTATTAATAGCAAATAAAACATTTATGGCCACAGTATTTTATGCACAGAGCAAAAATCAATAGATCTTCAATTAAATAAGCTTGTGCAACTATTACGGCACTTTCAGAGATGGATTATTGTGGTTAGGATTTGCCGGAGTGATTACTGACTCAAATGTGAAAAAGGTTGCAATGCCGTTTAAAAAATGTAAGATTTGGAACGTTAACGTCACAAGTAACAAAAATGACCTTGGTATAAGAGAGAAAGAGGGAGCAAGAGAACTGAGAATTGTCTGTAGCAGATTCTTGTATCTTGTGTTTGCCTCTCTTGTGTCTCTGTCACTAAAATGCCAGTCTTCACGGTTGCTATGCCGCTGTATCAAAGTGGAGGATGGCGCATGGAAAGGATTGTGGGAATGTAAAGCTGCACAGCAAACAGAGGGTCACCCAGCCGGATTCAAACAAACTCGTCTAGCTCTCCTATTCAGTCAAAAGTTCAATCAGGCACCATGGAAACCTTCTCTTCTAATGAGTTACAAATGTTTCAGTTGATGTTGATTGAATTGTTTTACCAGCCAAAGATGTTTATTGGAGTCACTGGGGGATTTGAATTGACCGTGATGGATAAGCTTTTTCCATTGTGGTTGGGCTTTTAGAGTACGTACTATTACAGAATTAACTAATTTGTAACTTACTTTCTTTCTTTCTACAGAAAGATCCCTGTTTTAACAGGCTAACAAATCATTTTGTTATTCAGATTAAGAACATCATTTGCTAAGTCATAAATAAATAGATTTTTTATTTTATTGTTTGTAGTTGTAAATCAAACAGATTATTAGAGTACGTTTTACAAGAAAATACTATTTCAGTCTTTCTAAGTGCCAATTTGAATTCAATGTACTAATTCTGAATAAAAATTGAATTCACACTTTAGATTAGGGTCCAATTCTCACATTAACTATGACTTTTGCCTCAATAATAACTGGTTATTTGTAGTTAGTAAGGTAGTTGTTAAGTTTAAGGGATGTAGAATATGGTCGTGCAGATTAAGGCTTAATATGTGCTTTATTAAGTACTAATAAACCGCCAATATCCTAGTAAAATGCATGCTAATAAACTACTAGTTAATAGTGAGAATTGAATCCTAAACTAACATGTTACTGAACATTGTTTCGTAATTGTTTTCAGTGTAGTGTTTGTTGAAATATGTACAGTATGTTGTTTAAGCTCAAATCTTGACAAATAAGGCATGTGAAAGGACTGCTTGTGTTGTTATCGAACATTTTGTCTGATTTAGCCCTTTCAAAAACTGTAAAAAAAAAAAAAAAACACTCTACTCATTTACCTAGAATTATTTCTTTGGTGGCTTGTCTGTCACCAATTATATCTCTCTGTTTATCCTTTGACAAGTTAATTCACATGCATGTGGACCAACGGTGAAGGCTTGTGGATCTTTCCCATCACACTTAAAACGCAGCCGACCACCCTCTCCTCTCTCAAGTAGGCTTTTCACAGAGGCTTTAAGAAACTGTTTAAGGTATTTGCCCTTTTTTCATCTATTCAACTGCAGCAGGCAAATCCTGGGAGGCAGAACCTGTTGATATCCCATAAGGGGCTTATATGACTCATCGTAGCCTAGATGCAACATGCTTGTTATTTGAACAGCTGCATCTCCACTCCACACTTTTATCAGGCCCATTGTGGTCCTGCCATCCTGCGCTTTTCCTTCTTGTTCGGAAAGCTCTTGACAAACCAACCAAAAATTGGTCATTGAACAGACGTCTAGACAGTTTTTTGGGTGGAGGCTTGGTACTGAGTTGATTGTGGTTCTCCAGCTTTCAGAGATGGTTCGTATGAGCTGGTATAGCTGATCTTCATTCAGCATTATTCCACTGAAAATCACTTGCCCCAAGCTATTATTTAAGAAAAATGTGTAGTGTTTTTACATAAACATTTCAGATGGGCACATTTGAAAAATTATAATGTTGAAAGACAGCGATTTTCCACAAAGAATAGCTTTCCCCCTCTTTTTCCTTTCACAGGGGCAGCTTGATGGATGGAGCGCACACACGTACCTCCTCACACCTCATCTGGCCGAATGCATTCCTTATGCAATTAGTCCTTCTGAAGTTGCTTATTAGTTGGATCTCTTCTTTGTGGATAAGTCCTTTCACTGAACTGTCACAGCTCCTGGACAAGCCTCTCCAATCCACAGCCATTTACAAATGAATGGGGCACCATGCAAACCAAACAGAGCACATCCTTTTCCTGCTCTTTCACATCTTTGGTGAAAAGGTGGGGGGGGGGAAACTCAATTTGTATTTGCGCAGACCATAAACAAACATCGGTCAGATCAAATGAGGCATTCAGACCCTGAAGAAAGGTCGGAGAGAAAGGGGAGGGAGAGATAGAGGAGGGATTGAAGGAGGTACAGAATGGAGCTCTAGCAGTGCCAATTCACAAGCTCAGGGCTTTTATGAGGGTGTCAGTTCTGTTGTCAGACTGACGATGTAGAGAAACAAGTCAATGTGAGGGCGGAGGACAGCACACCTTCCACAGGTACCTGCAATGTGACTATAAACTTACCGACACCTTTAGTGAGAGCCGAGGCCGCGGCGAAATCACCTTTCCCATGAAACCATGAGTGGCAGGGATACTGGAAAGCCTTTTATGACAAACAGAGAGTTTCTTCAAAGAGAAGACAATAAAAGCCCTTCAGATAGCTAAATGTTCTTCAAACAAGCATTAAATGTTCAGAACATTTGCCTCTGGTTATCATGGCTATATAAAAGTTTGGGGAAAAAGAATAATAAAAATCATGCTTTGGTAAATCATTATTATGAGATAAAAAGTCATAAATATGACAAGTTGAAAGTTTGACATAAAAAGTCGAAATTGAGATCTATAGTCTAAATTAAGATTTTAAAAAGTCATGACAAAAGTTCAGCAAAATTATGGCAAAACAAGAATTCTTATCTATCTACGTCTATAAGTGTTCTCAATATATACACATTTTTTGGTTTGAATAATTATTAAATTATATCTAATATTATATTAGATATCTTAATCTAATTATCCATCTATAGCTTTTGGTTTAACTTTCATTTTAAATGTAGGATAATTTTATGTTTGGCTTCAAATGAATAGTAAATTCATGGCTGACTAAAAACTACTTTTCCCAAAACTCTCAGCAGTGCGTTGCTTGGATGACATCACTCTGCGTGTTTGTCTAAGTGCTTCAGTTGAAGCAGTCAGTCCAGCAGCCGATGGCTGTCACACTCTCCTGCCAAACACACTCTATATTCACAATGCAGTTTAATTAATGACATCACTAAAAGGTTTGGTGCAATGAAGTTTGCATCTAGTTCAATTTCCTAAGTGCCTCTGTATCCCAAGCAGCAGCAACACCGAGTGAGCCATCAATAATGCACCTCCAAAGAGGAGGCCTGCTACAGTGAGCGGCACCAAAGTCCAGAGAGAAGAGTGTCAAAGTTTGGAGATGCCTAATTGTGTACATGATCCAGGTAACTGTGCACTCTTTGATGATTTTACAGGCAAGGTATATTTTAACTGTCCCTCTGCTTACAGGTTTACACACAAATGAAACCTTTTTACAGATTCACATTGAAATCACTCCATAGATCACTTGATTCTTGACTCTAAATGACTAATGGAAAACTGAGCTGAGTCTTGTAAGCTCTCTGCAAGGAACATGCTTGTAGTGACTTGTCAAGTGAAGATAAAAGGGGATTCCTGTGGAACACCACAAGATCTGGTGTATAGTTGATTAATCCATTTCATTCAGTCCCAGCTGCAGCCTTTTCATGAATTCTATCTCATTCTGTGCTCAAAGTTCATGCATTAGTATGTTGATGTATGTATGGTTGCTGTGTGATAACTGATAAAATACACATGGTTTATGCACATAAACTGTATTATCCTTGTCCTACTTGGTAAAATGTTGTGTTGGGTCACAAAACAGGAATTAGTCCTCAGCTATTTGCTTGTGTAAACCTGAAAAGTAAAGATGTGTTTTGAGATATTGTTTAAATGAACAAAACTGAATCCAGTTCCTTCCATTTCCTCTCTGGAATAAAAGCAACCATTCCCCAAGTCCTTTGCAGAGCAGAGCTTGATTTGGACTCACAGAGATGCAAGTGAGTCCCATAAATGTGAACGTGACTAGAGTTAAATTAATGCATGTATCTGAGGCTGTCTGTTAACAGCAGGACTTCTCTTATCATTTCCTCCTTCAGCTCGACTGCTTCAGCCTGAGTGAATGAGCACAAAATCATGAATAAGGACTAAGAGAATCATTCATAAAGCAAGTTCATGATAATACAGCCTTAGCATAAAATTGGATTGTCAAAACTTATAATATACATTTTTTTCATGACCTTGAAAAATAACAAATAAAAAGTTTAGGGTCAGTAAAAAAATATTTTGAAGGAAATTAATAAAAATTAATTAATTTGAACTTTCTATTCATCAAAGGATTCTTATGTTTGCACAAAAATATTAAGCAACATAGCTATTTTTGGAAATGTTTCTTAAGCAAAATCAGCATTTTTAAACTATTCTGAAGGGTCAGCTTTGGCTTCACAGAAATAAATAACATTTTAGAATATATTGAAATAGAAAACAATTATTTTAAATTAAAAAAAAAAAATTCACCGTATTACTGTTTTTACTGTATTCCTGATCAAATAAATGCTGCCTTTGATACCTCTTTAAACACATTAGAGAAACAAGATTAGAGATTATGACAATCGAAGATGCCAATCTTCATCCATTTCATTTGTTCAGATTGCCACTTGTAATTGACTTTCACAGGCATTTGTACTTTTACAAGGATATTTTGATGAGTTAAAGCAACCTAAAAACATACGTTGTCATTGATCATAAATAAAAACATTTTTCTACAACATTTATTAACTTTGATAAAACTTGTAAAAATTAGAGTGAACAAATTTTATGCATAATCCTCTCTGGTAATATTGTTCATCAGAATGTGCTGGAAAAAGACCAGCCAAGCTTGGGTGTGCAGTGATTTATAACCATGATTGTCTGCCAGACTGATGTCTGAGGTGTTGTGAAGCCCTCAAGTGGTGAGGTGAGGTAGTTCAGGTGTTAAGTTGCAAATGACTTTAAAGCCAGTGAAACTCGCCTCACCTCTGTCGTGCAATAAACACTTAAGATTAAATAGACTTCGCCGCTTTAGAGCCAGTGAATCTGTGTGATGATATTCCTACAAATAATCTTTAATGTCACTATATCACTCATCAATCAACAAATTTGACTTATGACCCTTATCTCCTCATTTTCCTCTTGAAGGCATTGAGCCTTGTTCACAGAGAAGTCTTTTCACAGGCCTCTCCATCTCTCTGATGAAGCACTTAGCCCACTTCTATTTATAGCGACCAGAGTGGCACGATCGATTATTCAACCTGACTCTTATTCTGCCTTCTCATGAACTGTTATTCAATAACCATGGATAAAATTAGACATCACAGTCCTGAAGGGACAAATGGGACAGAAAGAGAAGGGGATGATAGAATGTATGTGATTTAGCAGGTCATGGTTTCTTCCTAGGGTTGTCTCAACAGGCTGAACTTCACAAACTTAAAGCTTCTTCATCCTGCACAGCAGGGCACCATCATTTACCCCATGCCTGAATGTGTAGCTAACATGAAGCAGCACTTCCTTTATTTCACCCCCTCATTGCAGAAACCGCTACAAGAAAAACAGACAGACATAAAAATGGAGTTGAGCTTGCTGCACCCATGTATAATAATACTGAAATATCTGCATAAAAGTAGCCTATAAAATAAATTCTCAATGCCAAAATAACAACTGCATTGTCACCTAGCAAGTTTGTTTTCCTTTAAGCCATCAATGCAAAATGGCAATAAATTATATTGACGCACTGAATGGGATGATTTAACTACCGAAGTATTTTCTGATAGTATCCTAGTATAGGCCTATCTTTGGCACGGGTAATGCCAAGAGGAACTTCATCATTTGCCACTGACATGCTAGCTGCATCTGGACTTTAATTGGTGGGTCTGGACAGGGCACTTGCTGTCGAACTACTAACAGGCTTAGCTTAATAAGAAACATGCAGGTGAATGTCAGTGACAAGGCTTAAGACCAGCACCTGCTTCCAAGGCTGTAAATGTCGTCGACATTGGTAGGCCTATTTTTATGTAAAAGAAATAATAAATTAAGGGATTAAAATGGGGGTCGTTTTTTTTTTTTTTTTTTAACATGCACACATTCACTCTTATTCGTAGCCTATATGTCTAATAAGTCGAACACGCAAAATGTCTCATCACAGTTCATGAAGCCTATCTTGATACCAATTCAAAATGCGACATTTCCTTTTTTTTTTTCTTTTTTTTTATAAAGTTGAGTAGTTTGCATCACTGGATATTAATGTCGGTTGTTGAACATTTATATAGTAAAAAAGTAGTCAAATTTTAATGTTTAGCTACTTACATCTTACAGCTGTTAAAACTAAAGCACTGCGTTGGAATGTAGGCTACAGGCCTCTTAATCGTCTGTGAACAGTTGGCTATAGTGCCTTTTTTTATTTGATTGGTCGATCATCTCGATCATTGTGACACTGACGAGCGCTGTTAGACCGCTGAGGCAGACCAGCCTTTAAGCTTTTTGGCCACATATTTATTGGGGTGGAGTGCATGGTGGAGTGCCCCAATGCCTAAGGTGGTTACGGCCCTTCCTGCTTCAAAGTTATCCCTCATGCTAGACTATACAAAAAAAGTATAAATAGTCTTCAACTATTCAACTGTTTTATGCACACTTTTATGTTTATCTTATTCTTATTATCATCATTATGACTTCGTTGTTATTATTGACACTGAAGTAGGCTATTTCGTCATTAACATCTAATATTCTGCTATGGATTTTTTTGCAATTAAATAATATATTTGTACCTTATATTTAAAAACAATTTTATTTTAGGAAATATTAAATTTTATTATTTGATATGTCAATTTTCTTAATTGAACTCTGTGCACCTGCGAAGCTCAATGCAAAAACAAGCCAGCAGAGGGACCCAGTACTCTCGCCAATTATCCCTAGATAAATAAAATCAACAAAGAAAGAATTATGTGACCGAGTTTTGTAATCAAACGCATTTTATATAGCTCTCCATTAGGTCAACTATTTTTTGTTTATGTGATGCAACGGCTCTGTGGACTCTCAGAAAATAAAACTGGTTTGTTTAAGTAGAAAAATTGCTAATTTAATTTATGTAATTCACGTTTTCTGTTATAGTGGTTTCAGTCATAGTAATTCTCATTTGCTGTTGTGTGTTTTCATAGTTTGTATTCGTGTGTGAGAGAGAGAGAGAGAGAGAGATTGAGAGAGAGAGATTATTGCAGAATATTGTTGAACAACTTTACAGCGACAATAATCCCCAGTATTTTTCATAGATCAGTCGAAAACGAAAAAGCACCATCCGAATAGCTGGAGCCAAAGGTGCGAATGGTTTGAATACATCAAACAGGACGTGACGTCAAATCCTCGCAAAACCCAGAGGATTCGTGTTGTTTCCGGACGCTTCGTTGCTTGTCACATCAGCTCAATACAGCGTCCCACAGGCTGAGGTTAGTCGACCAAAAACAGAGCAGCTGCCTCTGGCAGTTAAAACACAAGGTATGTTAAGCGGTCAGTATGTTTTCCAGGCTTACGTGAGAGCTTTTTTTTAATGAGATAAATATGAGTAATTCCTGCTCGCCAGATCATAGCATTGTTGCTAGCTGGTTAGCTCATCTAAAAGATTACAAGGTTGCTTGGTGGAAACATGAATAAAAGCGAGGTATATCGTTGTTTTGACGTTTTGGTCTGCTGTGGGTAATAAAAAACAACGGTTTTAATTATTCATATTTAGAACATTAATGGGACGTGTCAATAGTATTGTTCGTGGTTGGCTAACGTTAGCTTATTGACATAGCGTAGCTTTAAAGAGATAGTTCACCCAAACATGAACAGTCTTTGTTAATTTTACTTTACTCACCTTCATTTTGTTCCGAATCTGGTTGATGATGTTCTATCTCTGGTGAAACGCAAAATGATGCTCTTCATAATGACAGCCTCAGTCATTGTTCACTCGCATTGCATCTTTTGTCCATGCAATGGAAGTGAATGGTCACCTTTTGTGTTTTAGAAAGTGCAGGTTTGGAACAACATTAAGGCCAATACATTTATATTGATTATTTATTTTTTAAGGTGAACTATCCCTCTACTACATTTATTCAGTATATTTTAGTGGCTGTCTATTTGTACTGTACCAAAATACATTGCTTATTTTCATAAATGTATGTTTTATTATTTTGTTAGCAGCTCTCTGTCTTACTTTGCACATACATCTTTAACAACACTCAACACAGTTTCCCTGATGGTTTAGCTGTGAGAAAACAAACCCATCTAACATGCAGTTAATGCCTCAATTTGTGTGTCATACATGATGGAGATCTGAGCTTGATTCTGGGTCATCACATGCTGCTATCATGGATTTGAAATGAAAACAGCCTGGTAGTAGCAGATGCTGCTGTGAGGAAATGTGATGGACCCATGCAAACACCAGATTATTTCACCAAGCATATATTAAATTATTTATTAATGTATTTTTATATTATTACTAAGAGATAAAAATGAATTCAGCTTGAAAGAAATGTTGTATTAACTGTAACAGACATGTTGTCAAATTGCAGTTAACGTTGATTTTCCTTATGTCATCATGTTATGTGTAAATTTAAGTCGTGTTGAGGCGAGTAACCCTGGATGAGATTTTGAAAACACCTGTTTTTTTGTCTGTACAGTCAGTCGTGGGCTATTTTTTTAAGCTTCTTTGGGCTTTAAAAAAAAATAATTTTATTCATTCTTTATTTTAAATGAATTAAGGTTTTAGACCACTTGATTACATTTGTTGTCCTGAACAAATACAGGGCATTGTGCAAATTTGAGCGTCCTGTGATTTGTGTATTCATTTTATTAATTAATTTATTCTTTCTTTGTTCTTCTTGAGCCTTTATGTTTAGCTCTTTTACATAGGACGTGGAAAATTTATTAAGTTATAAAGTCTGACAAGAATTAATAGACTGAGAAATAATTTTTGAAAGTTGATTGATCCTTTGTTTAGATCAAATATATTTTTTAAAGTTTTGCATATGTGTTTTGTTCTGTATCATGACGATACATCTGGCTTTTTATGAATGAATGAGGCGTTTATATATTCATGGGACAGGGGGCAAAACTTATTATGCAATTCAATACAACACCATGCAATACAGTACTTTAATTGTTATTCTTATATTTACGTAAATAGCTAAAAAGTACTAAAATTTATAGTTCATTCATTGCATTCATACTAAAACTTAGCTATCAATCAGAGGGCAAAGGGCATGTGGAAGATTGTGTACGTCAGGTTTTTCAGTAAAGTTTTAATCTTGTAGATAACTTAGAGGCCATAGAAATGCATCTGATATGATACAGTGGTTAAAGTGCCTGCGCGTATGTGCTAATTATTATTTTCTTATTTATCCCCCAATTGGTTTTCCAGCCATTGTAGTTTGTGGCCATGGATGATGACTATTACCAGGTTCTAGGAGTGCAGAAAAATGCATCTCCAGATGACATCAAAAAAGCGTAAGCTTCATCTTTGGTTTAATTTAGTCCTCTTTACATCCTCAACAATGCTGGTTATTCAAAATGAAACCGTAATTAAGCTGTAGAAAATAGTATAACTTTTTTCCAGTGGTGTTAAATATGATCATTTGCCTGTCTAGGCTCATTTGTCATGCTGTATTTCCCTTACAGTTACAGGAAACTAGCTCTGAGGTGGCATCCAGATAAGAACCCAGATAATAAGGAGGACGCAGAGAAGAAGTTTAAGGAGCTTTCAGAGGCGTATGAAGTCCTGTCTGATGGTAAGTCTTAACAATCACAAGACTAAAATAGGGTTCAACAGTAAGGGTGTCCCAGGGCATGTGTTAGAGAGGTCCAGCCCAGTCGACGGCCATAACTGACGCATCTACTCATAACTATCCGATCGTGAATGGACCAGGTGTAAAGGCCCTCCGAAACACTTTCGAGACGGATTTAAATCCGATCACTCAAACCACAAAACCGGACAAGTATTTAAATGCATCTGGTTGTTGAAACCACATGTGTAAATTTAACTCGTCCCAAAATGTTAAAAAAAATAAATGTCCAAACGTGAACGTTATGGTCCCATATGACAGCGCTACTGCAACACGCATCGCTGCTGATGAGTAGCTGAGCAAGTTATTGTGCAAATTGCCACAAATGAAACTGAAACTAAGTCACAGACGCTCAACACAGCATAATCTTCATTAAAAGTAGTGCAACTTTATGATCTTACCAGTGCTCTCTCTCCTTTTGTGGTCTTTGATCTTGAAATGAGCTCATATATAAAATGCTGCTCATATCTTTTGGTCCTGCCGAAGTTAACTAAATTTGCGTATAGCACGGGAATTGAAAATCAAATTTAACCAATCAAATGGCTATCCGATCACTAAAAACGCGTGATTACCAGGTGTAAACAAGCTAAAAAATAACACAGGAATGCATCCTGTGTGTGTACACCCCTATATACTTTGCTGTTCTCGTGAAACTCTGCATCTTTTTTTCTGTATAAATGAATTTTTTATTAAATTATCCCTTTTTTTAAATGGTGCCATGTTAAAACTGTATAATATAACACTCTTCAAATCCAGTCCTGGAGGGCCAGTGTCCAGCTGTGTTTAGCTCTAACCCTAACCAAACTCACCTGAACAAGCTAATTAAGGTGTTCAGCAAATTACAGACTGGTGTGTTAGGCCCTGTTTACACGAGAACGATTCCGAGTGAAAACGTAAAAATATTTTATCGGATGTGCCTTTCGTTTACACGGTGACGCCGTTTTTATGGCTTAAAAACGCAAAAAAGTGAAACCACCCTCCAGAGTGGAAAACTTAAAAACGCTCCACCGTCGCGTTCCCGTGTAAAGGGTAAAAACCGGTAAAAACGCGAAACTGCCCTCGATCACGTGCGCGTTTACGTCACAGGCATTCGCCAGTACAGGAAAATAATAACTAACATGTCGGATTATTTCCATACGTCGGACCTTCAAGTTGCCACAGCAGCTCTGACTAACATACTATGAAACATACATAGTCTTTTCAGCAGTTGCACAAAATATTCTCAGATATTGGTGTTGTTGTGTGGCAGTGCTTCGTTGCCACCTAGCCGCCTGGAGTGCACACTACATCGAATTTCACACACTTTTGCGTCACCATATGCACGCAGATTTCCCCTTCATAACGCTCGTCTAAACGCAGAATAAAAAGTGAAAACGCAACGCCACTTTTGCGTTTTCTCTTCTGATCGTTTCCGTGTAAACATAGCCTTAAATTGGGATTGGTACTAAAGTTTGCAGAAAACTGGCCCTGCAAGACTGGGGTTGAAGAGCCCTGCTGTGTAATTTACAGCTATAAATTGTTGGGGAAAAAAAATCTTAATTAAAAATATATTTAAAACAATTTTGCATAGTAAAAATAAAGTGTAAAAAAAAAAAAGTAATCTAAAAGAGAATGTAATAAAATGAAAAGTGTAATAACAATAAATATGCTTTGGATATGGCATTTTATTTTAAATATTTAGCTTAAAATAGCTGCATTTATTTTATTTTAATTTTAAATTTTTCCTCCTGTCCGGTATAAATTGATATCCCCTGCTCTTTGTGCTAGCAGTAACAGTCAGCTGTTTTTTTTCTCTTTTTTCCCATTTTTTTCTGAAGCCAAACGTGACAGCTGATTACACAAATTGTAGAAAATCGCATGCTAAACATCGCATGCCATTATGGACCTCCCAGCCTTATCAGCCTTGCAAATACTGCACTTTTGAGACACTCCTTCAGAAGGAGGGGTAACTTGTGTTCAGAGGTTAGCGCTGACACTCTTAATGGCAGACTTTCCTCATATTCCAAAAAATGAACGATGACTCATGATATTGCACCCACTGTGAACTTGGTGTGTCCCACTTTGTGTGTCTGGTGCTTTCCAGGTGTGATTCAGGTCTGGTGCATGAGTAATATAATTACTAGATTATGGACAACTGCTGTGCAATAAATCTGTTCGGTCTCTCACATTTTATATTGGTATTTTCTGCTGTACTATGAGTTGGTGAACAAAACGTAGTTGCTTAACTCTTGCTTTACTCTCCTTCAGCAAACAAGAGGAACTTATACGATCGGTACGGAAAAGAAGGCTTAACACCAGGTGGAGGTAATACTACAGTGATCTTTTTTTTATTATGTGGTTTGGTCAAATTCTTATTTTGGATTCAAATAAATTTAAATAAATAATATGCCAATATGATGTCAGTGTACCACGTTTAAACATGTAAATTTTATCATGTGGACAGGAGGAGGAGGAGGAAGAGGGCACTTTAATGGGGACCACTTTGGATTCACATTCCGCAATCCAGAGGATGTCTTCAGGGAATTCTTTGGTGGACAAGATCCTTTTGCAGACTTCTTTGGTGAGTTTGTATTTACCTCGCTGTTTTTTGTGAGCATTCAATAGCAGAGCAGTTTTTTAGGCAGTTCTTTAAATGTTATATGCAAATTAACAAATTTTTTATCTTTTAGGTGGAGACCCGTTTGGCAATGACTTTTTTGGTGGCGGTCGGCGGCACCCCCACCAGCGGGGCATGAGCAGGAGCCGGACAGGAGGGTCCTTCTTTGGAGGCTTTGGAGGATTCCCACCTTTTGGGGCAGGGTTTTCATCTTTTGATGCAGGTCAGATGTTGCAAATATGTCCACTTTTCATTTCGAAATTTGCAAAAGGGCAAACATAAACCGAACAAAATCATGTCTAAAAATCCGGAAACTTGTACTAAAAGTCAAACATCAGGGTTTATGATATCATGCACAGGCTTCAAGACTATATAGTGGTTCAGGACAACTCTACAACAATTGAAACTGAAATTGTGAAATTAAACATGTTTTCATAGTAATTTGTGCAGACGTTGGCAGACTAACATGAATACTATGGATATATATATATATATATATATACGCACACACACACATAAATTATTTTATTTTAACTGTAGGTTTCACGCCTTTTGGGCATATGGGAGGAGTAGGAGGTGGCTTCTCTTCCTTTTCTTCAACTTCATTTGGTGGAGGGGGAGGGGGAGGCGGAGGTGGAGGTGGTGGCGGAGGCATGGGCAGCTTCCGCTCTGTTTCAACCTCCACCAAATTCATCAATGGGAGGAAAATCACTACAAAAAGGTAGGCACCCATTTTTTAAATACATTAAAAAAAATTTTTTTTAAATTATACTTTTTATAATTATACATTATACTACACAGCCTGAAACTAGCCTTCAACCCTATCCGGCAAAATACTGCTGCCATATGTGTCATTAATGTTAATCAAAGAACAAAAGAAAAAGAAAAAAGCACTCACTAATCTTGACTGAACTTTTGTAACTTTAATAAGGATTAATTAGTGCAGGGCGCACTATTTTTAATATACCGCAATACGTTGTATTATTTATAATACATATAAGTATGTTGCTTAAGGCGAGACACTACAGGTGAATAGGGTAAAACAATTTACTTACAGATATCACCATGAAACTTTACCAGTTGATTACTCACATGAATAGGAGAAAAAAATGTATTGCAAGTTTTCTGTAATTTTATGTTTAAATATGCTAATCAGGCTATATCTAATTAAATATGCGCTAATTTGCATATATTTTGAAGTGACAAATCTGACCATTGAAAAAAACAAGGTTCAAAATGATTTTTACATTTTGTTGATATATTCAATGAAAAGACATTTTCAGAGGGGATTATTAATATCTCCTTTTGTTACCCTGTAAATCAGAAAATACTGGCAATAGCCTTAAAAAATTGATTTCCGCCCTATTTTTAGGCATAAAATGTCATATAAATCAGGCCCAGAATGATATATCAACAAATCCCTCTGAACAAACCTTCACAATATAGTTAGGAATACGGCTGTAAAGTTTGGTGTATGTAGGTGCTACAGACGTGGAAAATCGTCACTAGGAGTGTGAGAAAAAACTCATTTTGAGAAAATGGCCTTTAAAGATTTTTATGGCAAAATTCCACTAATTTCTATTGAAAGCCATGAATTACAGACAAAATATGTTTTAGGTCCAAGTAAAATCCATGTACCACACTGTTTAACATCTAAAACTCATTACTGCTTCATCCATCACTGATCATAACATCCAAAACAACACATCACCAGTCCATCACACAGGTGGAATGACAAAAACTAAATATATCACACCTATAGTAGACGTCACAGAAACATCACGTTACGCTTCTGAAGATGACTGCAGAGTCAGCAGTCGAAACTGTCAAGGTATGACAACAAACTTTAAACTTATCGTATAAGAAATAATCACTTATAAATACAAATAGTAGGCTAAATGAACTCATAATCTTTCCACATTTTGAACTACCACGGAAATGTCAGAGCGCGTCACGTGACGATTCTGAACGAATCACGTTGTCAGAAATTGGCATCAGCCAATGAGATTGCGCATGTCGAGTAAATGGCCCATTTTACTTTCATGATTCGTTGCTGATAAATAGGAAATGACCATATTTGGATCCGACAGCATTGAAGAGGAGAGAGAGAGCTTTCCAACGGTATATGTGATGACAGTGTGCAGACAGCGATCGCGGAGCAGCGGGATGATTTAGAACGGCAACTTTTGATGAATTTAGGCGAAATCTACACACGCAAACAGACAAAGTGTAGTAAAATAAAGACCTAAATGTGTATTTTGGACTTTTTTTCAGCACAAGTCTGAAAGAATACATGTTATTGAAGACAAATAGCCCAAAATCTCAAAATTGACCAGTGAAAAAAAAACGATGTTTTTGCCTGCCGTGTCTCGCCTTAAAGAACGTTCGGAACGCGGCATGGCGCGACACTATTTGAGAGGGTCTCTTTTTACTGCTGCACTGTGGTGAGGAGGGCACAGTTGTATGTGTTACTAAGCATGATGGTGAAGATGGATAGGTTAATTATTGATAGCTGTCAAATTATATAGTTTCCCATACATTGTTTCACAATATCAAAACAGCTTTTTGGAAAATGTATTTGTGGTTGGCATTGACATCGTTGAATGAACATGAGCACTGCACGTTTCAAAGTCAAATCGCGGCGCTTGTTTTTATATGAATGTATCTTTGAAACAGACTGTCTTTAGGAAAGTTTCTATGTTATTTTTTTTATTTAATCTTTCCTGATAAAGCAGCGATTATGTGCGCAGCGCTTCTTTGTGTACAGCCGTTACCGGGGAAACCGCTGTTTCTGACGTGTATAGAGCGCCTCCTGCTGGCACATCTTTGTAAACACTTTGAAAATGTGGTTAACACCCAGTCATGCTTGAAAAAATAAAATACCATCATATACTGTGAAACCGATATAATTAAGAAAAACACAGTGATATGGATTTTTGGTCCTACCGCCCAGCACTAGGATTAATCTAGACATTATTTATAAAGTGAAGACTGCAGTGCACCTACCTGAACAACTTAACTCTGATTCATTTGTAACTTTGTTCAGTTTTTATTTTTACTATTGCTGATTTTTTTTTATTTGTTCTTATTTTATTACTGACTGTTTACTTGTCTTTAATATTTGTTTCAATTTACATTAGTTAGGCTAGTAGTTTTTGCTTGCGTAAGTTTTCTTTAGGCTGCACATTTTTGTTTGTGTTTTACAGAAACAAAATGTAAAAAAAAAAAAAAAAAATATTATTTTTCATTTTATTGATGGAAATTTCATACGTATTTTCTATTTTTATTATTTTTTATTTGTTATTTGTTCGAATTAAAGCATTTATTCATTCATTCAATGTTTGCAAAAAAAAAGTAAAAAATACTCATTACCTTATAAGTATAATAATCCCAGTTTTATAAAATAAACTGGGAATTGATAAGAACTGGAATCGCTAAAATTCAAACGATACCCAACCCTCAAATGTTTCTTTTTTCGTAATTCATAGATGTGGTATTAATTTGTTTCTGTAGAATCGTCGAGAATGGACAGGAACGGGTAGAAGTGGAAGAAGATGGACAGTTAAAATCTCTAACCATAAATGGTAAGGAACAGCTCCTGCGATTGGAACACAAGTAAGATAATGGAGCCCTTTCAGCACAAACTTGAGCTCAAACAATGTTAGTACTGTCGTTCAGATGTCTGTACATTGCGTTTTTTTTGTTTTTTTTTGGGTGGTTGCCTGTTTGTTGTTTTCCCCCCTCTCCTTTATTTCATTTTTAGACTGTTGTTTCTGAACACTTTTTTGGTTTATATATTTATAAATGAGGACTGTCAGTATTTTGCGCAGAATGCGTGTAATTTTACTTTTATTTGGGACCATAATGTGAGATTAGTTTTTCTTTCCGCTAGCACTTTGTGTTGCTGTGTCCTCATGATTTCACATTGCCTTTTGAATAGTGCTTTGGGCTAAAAGGAAAAGAGAATTGTGCTTTGTGCATGACTTTACCAACTGAGTGTGGATTTGGAGTATGTAACTTGCTGTTCAAACCTTATGGCAACTTGTCTGATTCGTTTGTTTAACATTTGTAAATGCTGGTAGAGTGCTAGATCCATTGTACTGATATGCAATTTTTTATTATTTTTAATTAATGAAAATGTTTTTTTCCCCTCATTGTTGCATGTAAGACAACAAATGTTGTTTATAGTTGTAATGTTATTACTAAATAACCTGATGAGAACCGGAGTTAATAATATAACTGATTTATGACCATTCAAGGAACTTTGTGTACTTTGTAAAATAATTTGAACCTAAATAAATGAGTTTCATCCTTTTTGGGGATGTGGCAGCTCTGCAGTCTATGTAGTTTTGCTTTAACTGAGAGTGATCTTTGATTTTCTTCCAAATCCAATCATTAAGGGAGTGTGTTACAGCTTGTTTGCTTAAACTAACACTCTTTTATAACAAAATATGATTAGATCCTTCTGTGTTTTCTGGAGTTTAGAGTGAGTGATATTGTTAAGAGACTTAAATTTATGATCATTAATACTTCAAGCAGATCACAATCGATCAAGTATATTCCAACAAGAAACAATGCGGACAGGGGGTCAATTTATCTTCCTTAAATAGTCGCTTTCTTAAGCCATTAACAAATATCATGTGATAGTACAGAGTTATGTAATGTACATTCCCAAATGAAAACTAATTAAAGAAATCAACTTTCTAACTATTTGAATGTACATTAATAAACTGTACTATAATGCAACACTCTTAATATTATTAATCAAAGAAATTAAAAGTGATCAGTAGAAGTGTAATTTCTTTGCTTTTAATCACTTTTATTAAATAATGATTATAATTGTCTTGAATTCTCTATTATGTAGAGAAACATTTCTTAGCTGTTTACTGCCTTTCATCGATGCCTTTCGCCTGCCAAGTGAAGCTGGCTGCAGTGCTACCAGAATGCATGGCTAACAAAACTAACAAGTTTTGTGATTTTGTTTTATGCTCTCTAAATGCATCTCTACCTCTGGATGTCAGAGGTATAGTATGCATAGTGCAGAATTATCACCGTCAAAACAGTTTGTGGAAAACCGACTGGTAATAGATAGTGTAATAGGTCTGCAAAACATCTTTTTTTTAAATTAAAGGCAGATATTATTACACTTATTTAATTAGTTTCTAAACTAAACCGCACCCCTCTCTCTAGGAAGAGCCCAGGAGATGGGCATGCTGGAGGGTCACAGACAGAGGAAGGAGCTCCCTGACTCCTCTTCCTCCTCCTCCTCCTCCTCACACTCTGCAAGGCAGTCAGCTCAGAGAGAGGAGCAAAATAAAACTGCAGGCAAAGGTCAGAAGCCCATTTCATATATCGTGTCAGATTCCTGGAGCTCAAGCATGATGCTTGTGATACTTAAAAGTTATGTATCCCAACAGAGCAATCTGGAGTCAAGAGGAAGAGAATGACGGTGAAGGGAGAGACCAAAAAGGCCAAAGAGTCCTAAATTTGTTGCTGCATCTGAACTCGTAGTACTGATAGTCTGACATACTGTAGCTGTGGATATTCTGTGTTGAGGTCGGAAAAACACTCTAGCGTTTTCTTGTTTGTTTTTTATGTTACTTTTTTTGGATGCAAAGTTACAATTTATAATTTGTTTTTAAATTTCTTTTCTGCCGCTACCAATCTTATTATTTACAAACAGTAAATGATCACTGCTCTGAAGAACTGTGACTGATACCCAAATAAAAGAAAAGGATGAATAGTTTTAACGAAAATATGTGCAAGCGAGCATTTCTTATTCGCATGATTCACACAATTTATTAATGAATGACCGACCAGTTTACATTTCTTTTCCAGTCATAAAACAGGTTTTACCTTTGGTTGAATTTATAGTAATAACAACCCAATGTAGACACAATGCTAAATGCTTGGTATTTGGTTTTAGCCTTGATTGTTGTACAAACGTAAAGTCATACTGAGAAATATTAGCCATGTCATCACAGTTTATGAGTAAATACAACAATTCCGTTGAAACAATGTTGTGTTCATGACGTTTTTATGAAACTACAGACTCTCAGCTTCTTTCTGGCGGTCACTGCCCTGAGCAACGGACCCCATTTGCTCTTGCTGAGGAGTTTCTCTTTCAGCTCCTGAAAGACCGGGGGTCCGTCATGTTCTTCGGCCTCTGAGCTGATCTCCATCTTCTGCACTATGAGCTTTAGCAGGTTGTGTTGCTTTTCCATAGTCTCTGATATCTCCTTCAGCCTGAGAAATTGCACAGCACATGGTCTGACATGAAGGGCTATTGGGTTGAATTTAGGACTTGAATTGAATGACTTGGTTCAGTTAAACATTGTTTTCTATTAGTCAGATTGGTGTTACCTATATTTCTGTTTGGTTAGCTCCCGTTCCAGTGGAGATAACTGGTGGCTGGTAGGACTGAGACGGGTCCTGGACTTCCTCACCTCATTCCCACTGAAAAACCATCTTTTCTGTGCACAAGCACATTAAATCAGCTTTAATAGCTGGTGGAAATTGCATTCACCAACTTATTGCACAATTATCGGAGTTGCATTGCCTTTTGAAACATCAACATATTCTTATCATTATCGTGTTGTCAGACCTTTCCTCTGAAGCTTCTATTTGGGAACTCTCTGATGGAGACCTGGTCCACCCGCTTCATAAACCAATAGGGAAGCCTCTCCTCCAGATTAGTGTGAAGATCAATCTGTGGAGTAGATTGACAGAAAACCATTGTTTTTAAGGAGAAATAACTTCTTATTTTTTATTAGGACGCAATATTAGAGTTTGAGTGGAATCACCTGCATTGCGATCCTCTTCAAACATGCGTTTGTCTGAACCTCTGCTATGTCACCAACAGCCAAACCAATCTAAACTCAAAATACACGACTGACTGTGAAAAGACTTACTGGACTGTTGTTTTATATTCAATTCAGACCGTGTTTTTTCTTTTGGACTTACCAGAAGGTTCATGAGAAGAATAGGCACGAGTAAGACAAACCAAATAAAGATGGCCAACGTCAAGTTTGGGAAAGGAAGGTCTCCTTGCAGGTAGGGTTTCAGGAAATTGTCCTGGTAGTTGATTTCTCCAACCATCATGACAAAGGTCTGCAGCAGTGACAGGAACATCCTTCCAAAATGTTGCTGTAAAGTAAATTCATCATTTAAATTGGGCTTTAAAGCATTAAAAGCTAGTTTTCCCAAATGAGCCGTTTTGTACGTTTAACTATGATTCATGAACACTCATATGCTCACCTGTTCGATCATCAAGGCATAGAAGGACAAAGCAAATCCCAATATCAAGTAGAAGAACAACAATATAATGCTCAGCAGTGTCCGTGAGATCTCCCGAAACATGACCACATATATACCAATCCGTTCAAACCTACAGCCACGAGAGAATACAGATGGTAAGTCCTTAAAAATGTTATGTAATGCTTCTGTTACATAATTCTGTTCTGTGGATGTATTAACTGTCATCTAGTCCAATACCGCTGGAGATAGAGGAGGAGATTTATCCAGGAGGCCAGAGCCGCCAGTGCTCCTGCCTGCCAGTGCCAGGAACTCTTGGCGTTCATCAGCAACGGCACCACGAACAGCACAGCACAGATCGCAGCGGACCAGTCCATGTAGTTTGACGGATCTCGCAAATAATTCAACCGCTTCCAAAAACAAGCCACGGTTAAAATGATTGCGCATACTTGAGCTTTCAGGATGCAAATATTTTCAAACTGATCAAATGGAGAGATTTAAGTTGTCAGAGGAGTCTAGGGAAGATGAGCAGCCTCACAATGATATTATATTTTATTGTTGTTTATTTTTAACGATGTGGTCGAGTCGCGCTTATTACACTAAAACAAGTGTACTTTTTTCAAAAGTCTTTAACTTTAATTTAAACATATAAATGATAAATACAAATCACAAACTAAATGGTCCATTCCCTTGTTCCATTAACATTTACACAAAATATTTGATTAGCTCTTTATTTATAAATATCATGAATTATTCAATTCAATTTGATGGAATTTTGCTCTTAATTGAAATGTAAATCTTGAAAAAAGGATTACATCTTTTTTTGAGTGTAGCTACTCCACTGACCAATTAGAATTAATATTCAAATGATGCAGCATCATATGCTTCGGTCCAAAATAGGGGCGAAAAGGGAGCTAAATGAAATTAGCCACTTTTCGCATAATAAAACCAATCATTCATTAACCATTCAAGCATATCCGCTTTAAGTATCACTTTATAGCGGCAGCAGGTGAAAAAGAAACTTTCGCATCTTGCCAAAAAATGTAATGACATGTTAAAGTTGATTAAACACACAACTAAACTTGAGAGCTATATGAATTTACAATCATAAGGAGGATGGAGTTCTTTTAATCTACGCAACAATGGTGAGTAGAATAGAGCTCTCCACTCATATCATGTTTAAATGCTTATAATTGCCAAGTGTGTATACAGTATGACACTGCGAGGCTGTAACACGTTATTAATTATCAAGATCACCTGTGCACAGGATAATAGTTATCATAAATGGCTATACATAAATCAAGTTGCAAGCATTTATTGGTTTGATTAGTATTTATATGAGCCTCTCTGACTGATTCCGTCACAGGCTACATTCCTTTGTTTTTTTTTTTTGTGTGCAAAATACAGGTAATATTGACATTAGTAAGTGCAGCCTAAACAAACCTGTTGAAAAATTTGCAGGATCTCTTTCCCAACTGCATACATGTTCATAACCAGAACCAAGAGCATGCATGTTGTTGTTACATAGGATTGCTGTGTAAATTAAAGAGAATTTGCATCAGTTTTTTTCTTGATGTATACAGTGTCACATCTTTTTCATGAATTGCCTTAGTATCATTGTACCTTGTACATGGAAGTGCAGACCATGTTGACTGATGTGACATTTCGTGCAGTGACCAACGTGGGCTTCAGGTTCACAATGAGATAAGTTAAAGGAAACACCCCCAGCGCATAGACAGTCATATTGAGCAGATGTGCTTTGATCCCATAGGCATTCCTGTAGAAAAAAAGGTTCCAAAAATTCAGGATGTTGAGACATTAAAAATGGCAAATACAATGGCAAATACTCACCATTTCATCTCCAAATATTTCTTGCAGACTGGGTGGGTCAGCAAGCTGACATGATTAAATTTCACCATAGTCTGTATAGGGGAGACTTTTTCTGAACATGCCCAATCACAATGAAAATAAAAAAATATATACACAGTATATATTATTATTATCTACGTATACCTACATTTAATGCACTAAGGGGTTTGTAGGTCAAGTCTTTTTTCGTGTCTGCTTTAAGATTTTGCAGTGGATGCTGAAGCCACCGGAAGTTGTACTCAATCTGGTGAACATACAAGGTATTAGTTGAAGAGTTTGTTACTTTAAACATTCAATACGAAAGGAAACTTACATAGTAATTGGTGCTATTCACATCTTCCTCTGATTCCTTTATGCAAGTATCTAGAAGATGCTGTGGAAATTGCATTGCTTTGCTGGTTAGAGTGTTAAACCTTCAATTTAAGTGCCGGGCATAACCAACAGTTAAAACTCACTTTAAAGGACTCTGGAAGAAACTCAATCATGTCCCTGACAATGCAGCATTTTGCGGAGTTTGGTTTGTACATTGTCATCGCCTCTTCACATCTGTATTCATCAAAGATTAGATAAATGAAGAAACTGGACAAGACATTTCTAACATTTATAAAAAATAATGGCTAAACTGACCTGTCACTCTCAATCACAGTGTTAGTGAGCTCCTTCCTCCCATTATGTACAGCCTCATGCAAGAAGGAGGCATCATTCTTATTGAGGACGATCTTGGCCCCTCTGTATAACAGAAGTCTTACTGCTGCCACGTGACCTGCTTTAGCAGCCAGATGCAGTGCTGTGTTCTATAAGAGATCAGTATTTAGACCAACATCAGAAATATATTCAATGTAAGTGTTCCCAAAAGAATCATGTTTAGGGTCGGTAAGTTGAAAAATGTTTTTGAAGTCATGAAATCACTTTTGCACAATGAATTCCCCATTGTGATCATTTAAAAAAAAAAATTTAAAAACAGTAATATTGTGAAATATTATCACAATTTAAAACTAGAAAAAAAGTTTGTCGAGACAAACTTTAAGTTGGCTTGTGAAAGTTAGGACCAGGAAGTTTAAAGAAGTTGTATATTTTAATATATTTTAAAATGTAATTTATTCCTGTGATGACAAAGCTGATTTTTCAGCATTTTTACTTTAGTCTTCCGTGTCACATGATCCTCCAGAAATAATAATAATAATAATAAAATAAAAAAAATTATATATATATATATATTTAGCCTCATTCACAGCTACTAAAAAAAATCAAGAAAAAAATGTAATTCGATTTTAAAAATGCTACATTAAAGCTGGTCTCAGGCATTTGGACCCTGATGTAAATCAGTAGCAATGACCAAGTTGTGTCATAAGTGTTTTAGCAAATTAGACAGACTACTCCTTCTCCATCGGTTTTGTTAAGAAGTTTGATGTTAGACGTCAGCAAAGTGTCCATGGTCTGTGTGTATCCTTCAGATGCAGCATGATGCAGACATGACCATCCTCTATAGTCACTAAAGAAAAATATACATGATTCGCATTAGGATTTTAGGTTGTTCATTAATGTGCACTGGATGTATTTGCGTTCAGTGTATCAGTAACAGGAAATTTAGCAACACCACTCTCTAATTTTGCGCGAAAAAATTATTTGATGAAAATTGAACATTAAAGAAGCTGATTCTCTTAGCAGGATCATGTTGAAACTGTTTAAAGCAGGGTTGTTTATTTTACTCAGGACTGACAAAAAGTGAATTGTACAATTGAACTTGTACCTGTGAAACAGCGCCCCCTTGCGTAGGAGAAGCTCAACTACTTTAACGTGCCCTCCACGCGACGCCAGATGCAAAGGTGTCAGTCCTTTCTCATCTCCTTCATTCAGCAGTCTGGTGTCTGTCACCATCTCCAGAATCCTGTGGCATGTGTTGATCCTCCCAAATCTTAACAGATACAGAAAACGATGCACATAAACTACAAGTAGGCTATTTAATGTCTGTAGGCCTATATAACATGCAGCTTTCCTTCAATTTGTTGAGGAGATTGGCAAATGCTCTTTACTGTTTTCTTATTTTCATTTAAATGACAACAGACTTACTCGGCCGCAAAATGAAGTGCAGATTTCTTCTGTTTGCACTTTTGGTCCAGCGAGACCTCTAATCCCAGCATGTTCTTCACAGACTCTGGTATTCCCAGTCTACAGGCGTAATGGAGAGGAGTACAGCCCTCAATATCCTCATCATTGAGGAGCTCTCTCACACTCTCGTGCTGTGGATAAAGCACAGGAGCCTCACGGTGAACTTCTACACAGCTCTACCTCTTTTTAATGAGACTAACAGTAGAGGGCAGCAGTGTCTTTTCCTTTTGAATCCCTATATAAAAAGCTGTGGGGATGAGAACTACAGTGGAAGATTGGGTACAGTCTCTTAAAGCCCTGTACGTTTTACCTGTAGTACCTCTGTTGGCAGGTTTTTCAGACCCCTGGGCTGCAGGATGGCCAGATGCAGGAAGTTGCATCCAGATGTGTCTTTTTTCTTCAGATCAGCTCCTATAAAACAAACATTCATCAGTTTGTAAGTATTATTCTTATTTAGATTATTATAATAAATAATATTGTAAGACAGTGGGTTTAAACCAGAGGCCGGGTCCCAAACATCCATGGTGACTAAAAGTATATTTTACAATGTTTTAAAATAAGACAAAACAAGGTTTTAAAATAAGCTGAAACAAATACAAATCAAGATATTTCTTAGTTTAATTAACCCCTAATTCCTGAATTCTATAATTTGATTTAATTTATAAATATTTTAGTTAGGCTACTTATTTTAACATCCTAATTTCTGTCAGTTAAAAAAAAAGAGTCAGGGCCTTCAAATATTGTTGTCTTGGAGTCAAAAAGGGTAAGGGGAGAACCACTGTTATAAGATAGGAAATGATAATACAAATAATAATTTTTAGGGCTGGCTTAAAAAGACAGATTTCAAAATTTTTATCGATTCTTATTTTTATGAATTGATATCGAATCATAAATCCCGAGAATCGATCTTTTAGTCTATGCTGTTTTCACATGATGAATGAACAAAACTTTGTAGCACGCCTCCCTTTGTGCTTTGTTACTTTTGTTATACCGTGTTGCCGCTCTTTATTGTTGCGTGACAGATCGCTGTTGCCTCAAGCGGCACCTGAACTGATCATCTCTTCCGCTTTACTACAAGTTACAGCACAAAATATACATCAGAAGGTATGTTGAAAGGTACAGTACAATTGACCAAAATCTGTATTATCCTCAATCAGTGTTTCAATAAGATGTCAATAAAACAGCTTAAAATATATTTTATTTCATTGTATTTTTACTTAACCTAGTCTTAACGTATGTATGATAAATCTGTAATATTTTTTATATTAAAAAGCCACCAGTTAAATGTTATATTTCAAAAAACAAGTAGAAATGCAATTATGCCATTAAAAAGTTATTACTGTAACTTTGTTAATATAAAAATGTCCATGTGTAATTTAAATGTAGCCTAAGTAGCCTATAACCTTTAATATTATAGTAATGTACCAACTAGGGTTTCCTGTGGAGTTTACAGCATTAGTTGGGGGATATTTTTTAGTTATAGAAAACTTGCCATACTGTACTGATACATACCCCAATTAATCGATATTGAATCGAACCGAGTAAAATCGGAACCGAATCGAACCGCAAGTTGTAAATCAAAATTTAATTTAATTGTGAAATGTGTCAATACCCAGCCCTTATTATTATCATTATTAAAATAAATAATAATTGATTAAGGTTACCTACCATGGGAGAGGAGTAGATTGACAGTTTTCCATGCTCCACAACTTGTTGCCAGAAGGAGTGGAGAATGGCCTTTGCAGTCGACAAAGTCAATGTCAGCACCCTGGAACAATGATGTCCGGGTTTACAGTAACCATCAGTATATCAAATATAGTTTATTCATTTAACAACTGCACTCGCCATACCTGTGATATAAGGTACTCGGAGAGTTCAAAGTGATCAAAAATCGCTGCTCTGCAAATGGAAAATAATTATGTTAGTTTGTTTAACCTTGTTTAGTTTTATTTAGATTGTAAAGCTGAAGTACTTATGTAGAGGTGTCTGGTTGGCCCCATCAGTGATGTTGATAAGGTCACACACTTTATGGTAAGACGAGAGCATGACTTTAACAACCTCAATGGCACCTTGACTACATGCAAAGTGGAGAGCATTGGATTTATCACACTGTAAAGAGACAAATATGTTACAAATGAAAATAGAATTGAATTGATTCTTTCTTGGTATTCATTTTCATGACAAGATCCTCTTTTACCTGCTGCTGATCAATTTTTGCTCCATATGCAATGCAGAGTTTAATGATGTCGAGATTCCCTCCACGTACAGCCATGTGGAGTGGACTGCTGCAAGATTTATCCACATAGTTTATATGGCTGTCAATGGACAGACCATGTTCTTCTCCTGTGAAAAATGAGAAATACAAGACACTGGATTTGTAGGTACTAATATAATGTTTCAGGTTCAGTGAAACACCATCTCACCTTTCAGAAGGATGACCTCCATGGATTTCTTAGCTCCAGAAAAAGCAGCAGCATGAATTGGAAAAAGTCCAAGTTTGTTCTGACGACAGAACTTTGCACCATGTTTGTACTGGAGGAGAGAGGTTACAATGAGTGTGTGTGTATGTGTGTGTGTGTAGTACAATAATAAGATTGTATGAGCATTTATATTTGTATTCTCTGATGCTTTGATTATTATTAAATAATTATTAAATTACATTTAAATCAATGGTGGGTGAACATGGATTTGATGCATGCAAGATTTATACATACTTGAATATAATGAATATGTTTCTATTCAATTATTCAATTCGATGAATAGAACATTCACCCACCACTGATTTAAAATCAACTTACCAATATAACCAGAGCCTCATGGTTATCCAAAGAAGCAGCTAAAATGACAGGGGTGTTTCCCATTTCCCCTTCCAGGTTCACATCAGTTTGTTTGTGTGAGACAAGTTGCTAAGTAAACCCAAAAGAATAATCATGTTAGCTACATGGAGAGGAGTATGTTTCTTCCAATGAAACACACGACTATGAGCTTTAGTGTTTGAAGATCTTATGAGCAGAATGACCCACCTCTACCACCAGATTTTTGCCCAGGCTGACTGCCGTATGTAGCGGCGACTGTTGGCTGTTATTTAGGATGTTAGGATCTGCTCCCAGAGTCAGCAGCACAGAGCAGACCCCCGGCTGGTCCTTCTGCACGGCCCAGTGAAGAGGTGTATTCCCCTCCTCATCCCTGGCATTGAGCTCTGCAGTGTCAAAAATGACTTTTGGTTTTATTTTATTTACAGCAACAGATATTTTGTCATGAATTCAAGTTTAAAATAAATGTCTAAAGGGATGGCTCTATTACCTTGTTGTCCTATGACCTGCGCAATAAGTCTGATGATGCGAAAGTATCCCTTGGATGAGGCGTAGTGCAGTGGGCTTGCACCGATGTGGTCGCGTATGTCCAAGTACTTGGAGTGCTTCTCCAGGGCCACTGCGTTTCCTTGCTTAGCCCACTGAAACCAACAGAGTTTAAAATTCAGTCATGAGGAACATCAGACCACCCGCACAAGCTGTCCTCACAATACTATCTGACAGGGGAAACTAAACACACCTGAAATGAATGGCATAGAATTTGCTCTTTCTGAAAATATTTTGTTACATTTTATGTTTGCACTAAAAGTTTGAGGTCAGTAGTTTTTTTTAAAAGAAATTAATACTTTTGTTCAGCAAGAACATTAAATTGCAAAATGAATCCTGAAAAAATATATGTTTTCCACAAATATTTTAAGCAGCAAATAACTGTTTTCAACACTTAAATGTTTCTTGAGCCTGACTGGAGTAATGGCTGATGAAAATTCAGCTTTGCCATCACAGAAATAAACTACATTATAAAATACATTCTATGAATGGATCATTATTGCAGTGATTATTATGTTTCTATCATCTTATATGTTTGGCAACAGTTCTTCTAAACTAATTGATTGGAGTGTGTAGCTTTTCATTTCTTTAACAACCATGTATAGGAAGACACATCATGACCATATTCCAGGATGACAATGTCAAGATTTATCAGGCTCAAATTGTGAAAGAATGGTTGGGATGGAGGATGAAGAATGAAGAATAATTTTATCACATGAATTGGCACCTCTGAGACCAGACCTTAAATTCATCTTTGGGATGTGCTGAAGTACTTTACAGAGTGCTTGAAGATTGTGACCAAATATTTATGTGCCTCATTACAACTTTTATTTTCATAAAGAGGTGCATAAATGTTTGGTCAAGATCTTGTATTGACAATGCAAGAGTCAACTCTGTAAAGTCTACTTCAGCACATCCCGAAGATGAATTTAAGGTCTGGTCTCAGAGGTGCCAATTCATGTGTGAAAATCATTCTTCATGCTCCATCCCAACCATCAATGAATCTTGATACTGTTATCCCAGATTATGGCCATGATGTGTTTCTCTACATGGTTGTTTAAGAAATGAAAAGCAACACACTTCAACAATTTGGGTTAGAAAAACTGTTGCCAAACATATAACATGCTAGAAACATAATAATCACTACAATAATTATCCAATCATATCTATTAAGCATTTGCCTATTTAAATCCAAACAGCGACTTTTTTGTGGCCGGTCAGTGTATTTTAAAATAGAAGACAGACAGTTTAAATTGTAAGAATATTTCACAATATACTGTTTTTATTGTCAGCCTCGTTGAGCAAAATTAGACTTTGTTTATGGCAATATCTTGCTGACTCCAAACTTTTTGAATAAATGAATGAATTTAGATAAGCAGAGTACCTCAAATACATTTGCAGATATCTGGTCGCTCTCGTCCCCATCCATGACACTGTCGAATGACTGCTGTCTAGATTTTGACTCTGTTTTGGAGATGTGTGTCATTTCTGCACCTTTTTTAGTCATCCTGTAAATAACTCTATTGTTATTTCTTATGATTTTAGCCTTTCTAAAAAAAAAACATTGCCTCATTTCCTTTCAAACACACAAGCTTCCAACAAAAGAGTAATTATATATATGAAACAAATAATAACATCAGATATAAACAACATGAGATGAAAAAGTTGAAGATGAGGCCCATTCTTACCCATTTTGATTCTCCTCTATATTGGCTTGTATGTGGCTTCTTTGCTATTAGTGAGAGGGTTTTTATATTGTGGTTAGAAGTGTCCTGGTTATCAGATTACACTGTTTCACTGAGCAAGAGAGAGGGATAGAGCCTTTACTATTTTTCTGATGCAACCAGCCGGCTCCTAATGAGACTTGTGGGCACTTTGAAAAGAGCAAAAATGTAAGCTCACGGAGGCTGAGAATCAAGTTCCACTAGATCCATTACATTATTAAGGTTTATGTATGAGATGATATAATTGTGATTCTGAATAATACATGTTATAATTATATTTTATTTACATCAACCTTCTTTTTTTCATCTAATTCAATTACTGAAGCATTACTTGTGAGATTTGTAAATATCAATCAAGGATTTATGAGTTAAAGGGTTAGATATTAGCATCAGAGTGGTCCGTTTCAGGTCTAAAATCATTTCCTGTGGGAACTATAGAGGCATAACCGTGTTCATGGGCCATTATTGCTCATGACCTCATCAAAAGCATCATTTGTGAGCAGTAAAACTAAAGCATCTCCAGTATAGTGTAGTGTCTCCATATAAAATATGACAAAATCTTGTTTTATTCATTTCAAACATTTCATTTGGAGCAGAAATAACTAATTAAATGAGGATTATTTTTGTTGATGAAGCAAACAGCTCATACTGTCACGGGCCTGTGATGTTTAGTAACATGTAGATGTTTGCTTTATGAGACTCATAAAGAGTCATAAAATGTTTTTGAATTTTAAAACCAATATTGGAGGTTTCTAATATCTATAATGATTTGAAGATACATTTTAAACATAATAAACATTGCATATTGTTAATGTTGAAACAGTTTTGAATTTGATTGCTCGTGCGCTTTGATTGAATCGTGCTTGCACATATACTCCAGTTCAGTTCCTTTATACTCAAGGTTTAAAATTATTGTAAAACTTTTCAATAGCTATAGTTACTTGAGAATTCTCAGTTTTATGATTTAATCTTATCTTATTATAAACATTTGCTGATGTGTGATAAGAAATGGAATAGACTTGTTTTATTTTTGATCTACTGATCTAAAGGTAAAAGACCTGTATGATCCATAAAAACTAAAAAGAATAAACAGACATGTGTCTATTATCATCAACACTTGTCATCAAGACAATCAATAGGATTCTGAACTTCATAACATTATTTATCACATTTAACTATTCATTGTCTGAAAAATATCATGAACTAACTGTATGCTTTTGATTCACAGCCATTATTTTACATTCTGTTCAATTACATTAAAAAATATTTTCCTTCAAAAATATATTCAGTTGCCAAGAATGAAAGGCATATTTTCAGTGTCCAAGCCATCCTGATTGAAACAGAAAACACATGGCCCACAGTGTCCAAGGGAATAGCTCAAATCTAAGGGAGATTTTCAGAATAATTTAGGAAGCTCCATCGGAAGACAAACCTCTCAATGGGATATACCACTGCCAGATACTGTAGCTGGTATGGCTGACTTTGGGAAATTGGTTTAAAATAGCAGGACCGATGGAAAGCACAGAGGCTCTAATCATAGCAGGACAAGAACAAGCACTCAGCTCTAAATCAATAGGGCCGGTCCTCCTGAGACAATCCAGCACCTAATAGCAGGATGCATGATGCAGACAGGAACAGCGTGCGCTTCTGGCACACCAGGACTTTACATGGACGCATCAGAAGTCCCAAGTCATAACCTGAAGCTAAGACCCTGACATAATCATTTATAATGTATTATTCATATTTATATTTTATATATAAAATACACAATGTCATTTATATACTTCATAGTTATTTATTTATATTTACATCATGTGTTTCATGCCAATTCATCTTGCTCTTACTAATTCCTGGGACTGGATTTTATTGAGTTACTCTCCATAATCTCTCATTTTCTCTGCGTTGTGAGAGATTTGGGTGAACCTTTACCAACTCAGATAGTTCTATTGTTACATGTACAATAGGTTTGTCTCTCTATTTTATCAAAATCAACACCCAAGACATCGTGGTGTCCTTGCATCTTTTTTATTCCACTGATGCTCCAGTGATGCACAGTTTGAGAGTGACTGAGACCTCTCAGACCAGACAGACGGTGACCATCTGCCTCACGGTTTTGTTCCAATGGCATTAGTGGCACAATGTAGCTTTAAACTGTTTCCTGTCTAGCTTGGTAGTTTGAGACACAAGAATGACAAAAAACTAAACAAAAAAAACAAGTGACCCAGTTAAAAAAAATAAAGAGTGACAGAGGCCTGTTCTTTTAGAAAGAAGGGACAAAAAAACACCAGATGGTCAACAATCACATATCACTGTAAAAAGTGTTTTGTTAAATCTAACCCTGAAATGTAACACAAAACCCCCTAATGTGGGCCTACATAAATTATATGGAAAAAAAAAGAAACAAAACCATTTATCTAAAATATAATCACTCGGGGGCTTCTATAGAAATATAATTTTCCTGTATTTCAATGTAAATTATAAGGTGTCATTTACAGTACTTTTTAAAGACATACTTTTAATAATAATACTGAAAAGTACTTTTTTATATATATATTTGAACTGTACATTATAGAATAATTCATTATTTTTTACTTCCAAAATCATGTTTATACTGCATTTTGATCATTTTTCACTATGGTAAGGGAACTTACAGTTAACTGATTAGCAGGCATTTACTGTAACACGTTATTCTGTAAAATTTAAAGAACTACAAACTACAAATTTTTTGCAAACAAAAATGCACAGAACTACAAGAAAGTTAACTTGAGAGAAACATTTCACACTTTTTTTAAACAATGACTCTCTGCTTCTCTTCATTTAGCTGGGAGTGTTTGGTTTGCAGGTCTAAAACCATATCCTCTGTATTTTTTATGAATTTGCATCTGAGCCGGTTCATGATCAGAAAACACAATAAGGAGGGGGAGAAAGAGCCAGTTTCTCTGTTGACATCCCAAAGGAACTATTGTCCCACTCAGTTAAAGTTGTCAAGAAGAATGCTGACAGGAAGTATTGAGTATATTGTAGTAGAGTGAGGGTGAAGGGGTGTGAGAAATTGCAGAGAGAGAGAGAGAGAGAGAGAGAGAGAGAGAGAGAGAGAGAGAGAGAGAGAGAGAGAGAGAGAGAGAAGGATCATATCTCCATCCAGTGGCCAATTGAAATACAGCACTTTGCCCCAATCTGTCTTATTACAATTAATGGCCATGATAGAGGTCTTGTGTTTAACCACTTAAAATCTGCTATCTATCTATCTAACTATCCATCCATCCATCTATCTATCTATCTATCTATCTATCTATCTATCTATCTATCTATCTATCTATCTATCTATCTATCTATCTATCTATCTATCTATCTATCTATCTATCTGCATTCCAACCCCTATGATATATATCATCTCTTGGGGAATTTAAGCCAAGGCTATAATATTTATATAGCCTATATAGGCTACAATACACAAAGAATGCATGTTATATCTAAGACAATAAGTCTCTCGCGATCTAAATCTTTTAATCTTTTCAGTTGTGTGATCCCTGATTAAGTTCTATAAGAGAATCTTGAATATAATCTTATACATCACGCAAACTATATCAAGTTCCTTGTCATGCTATTCCGCCTTCCCAAATGTGGATCATCGTGTTCCATTGTGTCATGTCCCCACCTCATTTGAACTTGCTATGACAGAGAGCTAGAGATCAGTGACACTGACTCCTGTATGGGACGGAGGGATCTGATGCTGCTGCTATCCTTGGTGATGTACAGCTCAATCCAATTAGGCTTCACCTCCGGGCTGTGATGCAGCGCGCGCTCCTGTTCAGTCGAAGCTCCACTGAGCGCTAAGTGTGACAGTACTTATACGCGAAGCTTTAAACATAGGGCATGGCTTCGTGGCGAGAATAATCAACAGTTTCGGGGTTTCCCCGCCCCACCTTCGTATTTCTGCTTAATTCGCACGAGTTACTTGTGAGATTGGGTCCATATAGAATGAAGAGGAACGACTGCCCTTTCTGCAGGGGTACCACTGATACCTCTATCCCTTGAGCACATGGAGGGGGAAATAAGAGGCTAATTTACTCATTTTGGTTGTAGAGGTAAAGAAAGAAGAGGTGACCGGCGGGAAGGTAAGATTTCGTTGTTTTTATCCGCTTTAAAAGAACCAGAGGTCGTTTGGATACGTTGTGCGTAAGATTGCACTGTTTTCATTGGGCACATAAACTCCGCGCACAGGGATGCCAGGACACTACAGTTCTGCTGCTCTCAGCGTATCCCAGCTATTAGTGTTCACTCTCGCAAATAAAGGTTCCCAGCAACGGGAAAAGGGCTTTGCAGCTTGATGCAATTGGTTTTACATGAACTTGCACATTGAAGGTTTTACATACAGCACAAGTGGTTCTTGATAAGAACAGAATAACCTTTGTGTGAACGAATTTTTGTCAGCTGTCCTGAAACAGGTGCACTGGAATATACATAGCAACTCTACCTCTCTGATTAAGAATTAGTCTGTAATGATTGTACTTGAACAGCTTGAAATGCAAAGTTGATCAGGGGAAAACTCATGTTGGCTATAAGAATATAAGTAGGCCTATGCAATTTATGATAACTAGCCTATCTTTATTTGTAACTGTATAATAAATAGTATAATAGTGTTTGGCGGTAGTATTTTTGTTTCTCTCCTGACCGTGGATCTTGTGAGTTGATTTTTCCGGACTTTACAGAGTGAAATCGGTAATACTAGGGCACACCAACTTAACCTTGTGGGGATAAAGTGTAAAGCAGCGGATATATTATGTGGGAGGTTGTTAACGCAATGCAAACTACACAACGGGACATTATAGTTTTTGAAAAATCGCAATGCTGCAGCATTATGAAATGCTGGCCTATATAGTTTCCTCTCTGGAAGGGAGTTTTAAATAGCCGGCTGTTTCGAAGTCTTTTAAGAGCAGGAAATAGAAGCCCGCTAAATAGTCCTACCAGGATTTATCATCAAGACATTCTTAAATACTCAATCGCATTAGCGTCTGTCCTCAGAGCCAAAAGTATAGCCTACTTGACATCCAAATGCTATACAAGAACATGGTCATTATGTTGAATTTGTATGTTCGAGATACATGGTATAACAACACAACAACATCACAAAAACAAAATTGTGTTCTAAGTTCTTCGAAAAGTAATTATTGTGTCCATTTTGGTTGGAACCATTTTTCGAACGTTCAGCCTATTTAGGGGGGGGGGAAATTATTTCCTAACTCTGGAAATGTCTAAAGGTGTAATAGGCTAGTCATATCAGTGGCATCAAAATAATTTTAAGATAACGATTTTTAACAAATAGGCCTATAATTATTACACATTTTTGAATATCAAGTTGTCTTAATGTTACTCCAAAACATGCCTATACATAAAAATGTCAGAACATTCAATAAACAAACAAACAAACAAACAAACAAACAAACACAAATCTTAATGACCTTGACACACACACACACACACACACACACAGGTTTTCTTGTCACATGACAACAAGATGGCTTCCTACATGTTGGTAATGCCACAGTAACTTTGATTTAGTGGATACAACTTTCAAACATTTAATTGTTGTTTTAGTACTTCATTACAGTCTTTTATTCACAGCACCTAGACGTTTTTTTCTTCTTCTTTAAGCCCCACAACTTTTTATTCTGAAGTCATATCAGAACAGTATTTAAGTCATATTCTGTAATTACATTTTTAATGACTTTAAAAAATCTTGACAAAACAAACAAAAGCAAAAAAACATGTTGACCCAATTGCAAACTAATGAAGTGCAGGGTCCTTGTTAAGATTCCTCCTTTTATAATCATATCCTTTCTAAAAACTGTGTGCTTTTGGAAACTGTTTGTAGCCTGCAAAGTTTATTGGTTCATTATTTTTTTTGGAGCATAAAATAAGGTCATAATAGTGTTGGAGTTCTGAGCACTGAATTCCATAAAATTATGTTTTTAATGGTCTTATATATCATATTATTTATAATATATTTTATTTATATATTGTCCACTTTTACTTTGCCTATTCATATTCCTTTGAATTATTTTTTTTTAAATATGTTAAGTAATTGGAGAAATTCTTCTTTGCATGATAAGTCTTCCTGAAATGTCTTTCATTTTCAGGTGCAACCATGGAGGACCTTGTCTGAGGTGGATTCAACATACTCCTAATTGACATCCGAATTAGCATAACATTTGAGTAGCAGCAGTCATGGCTGAAAGGGCAAACTTTGGGGCTCAGAGGGTCTCACGTCCACAAGGCTCACTCCCGCCAGAACCCATCGACATTATCCGGACGAAAGCCAGATCCAGAAGAGTCCGGATCAATGTGGGTGGGCTGGTCCATGAGGTGCTATGGAGAACCCTGGACCGACTGCCGCGAACGCGTCTGGGGAAACTCAGAGATTGCAACACCCATGAAACCTTAATGGAGATCTGCGATGACTACAGTCTAAATGACAATGAGTATTTCTTTGACAGGCACCCCGGTGCCTTTTCCTCCATTTTAAACTTTTACCGGACTGGAAAGCTACACATGATGGAAGAGATGTGCGCTCTGTCTTTTGGCCAGGAGCTTGACTACTGGGGCATCGATGAGATCTATCTGGAGTCGTGCTGCCAGGCACGGTACCATCAGAAGAAGGAGCAGATGAATGAAGAGCTAAGAAGAGAGGCTGAAACTCTCAGGGAGAAGGATGGAGATCAGGTGGAAACGGGCTGCTGTCCAGACAAAAGGCAGAAGCTCTGGGATTTGCTGGAGAAGCCGAGCTCTTCTGTGGCGGCCAAGGTAGGGCAAGCACACAACCAACACACGCACATATCAGAGTATAGCCACATAAATTGATCACATTCTGACATTTCCACTTTGGATGTTCTTTTTGAGCGTCAGCAAACTAGCACTTAAAAAAAAACAACTGAAGAATGATAATCCAAATATTCAAATTTGTCAAATATTTGCCTTACATTGCTAGGGGCAAATTCAAGGTGATATATGCAATGATGAAATATGAAACCCAAAGATGAATTTATAAATACACACATGATGTCATGATTGACATATTAGCCCAGGCTTTTATGCCACAAAAGTAGAGGCATATTTTTGTGGTATATAGCTTGCTAGAGGGAAGATTTATGCAACGGCATGTCAGTATGAAACTTTTTTGGCAGCATTTTCCATCCGAGATTGTTGCTGTTGCTGATGTGGGGAGATGCTGCATGGATGAGTAATATGCGCACATCTTAAATAAGAATGATTAAGAATTAATCATTAAAACAATAAGTCCATTAAATAAATAAAAAATATTTAAATTATATATTTGAACTAATTATATATTTTCTTACGCATTAGAAGATTGTCACGTAGAAGGTTGCTGAGAGTATTGAAAGGCTTTTTTACAGCTGTGCAGATGCTTAGTCTCCACTCACTGCCCACTCCCAGTACACAGATCATCTACTTCCCAGAACACAGACAGGGAAAGCAGTCAGAGGAGCCATTAGTGAAATGCTTTAATGTACAGGATTTTTTTTCTTACCCTTTGGCTCTTAAGAAAAGTGTCTTTCCAAGGAGTGAATAAAAAAAGCATAAATGAAAAAGGTTAATATATCTAATTAAACTCACCTGAAAAATGGCATTTTGCATCGTAATAGCTATCATCTTAATAGTAAAGATGTTAGCATTGCAATCATGACAACTAACATTCTCATTAAATTAATCATACATTTATTATTTATAGATTATATTTTGTGTTTTTTAATGCCACACAAAACTAGATGTTAGATCTTTATTCCAAACATTTAATGTTAAACATTTGGTTCAGAACTGGCACTGAACTCAGTGTAACTGAAAGTAAAGGCTGATGCAATAGGTCTAAAACACAGTGGAAAGAAACAAAGGGAAAAAGAGTAAGGAGAGAAAGGACAAATGGTAATCCTTATAAACATTCCCACCCTATAGCCGGCTCAGTAAAACTCTAAGTTTCAATTTGAACTGCATCCATGTGTTCACTTGGGCATATTTGTCATTAACTGTTACCTGACCAGAAGGGAAAAGCTACATCGTCTCGCTGTGAATCATTGTATTTGACAGATTTCCTTTAGCATTATATGCGGGATCGGGACTGGGCAGGTGGAGTTGCACGTTCTGCTCTTAGAGAGGAAGATGAAGGTTGAGTCACTGCCACTATGATTTGTAGCCAGTCAATCGTTTGAGTGAGTCAGCATCTATTCAGCCTACACCAATTGGCTATAATGTCTGATCTGACAGGCAAAAAGCAGCTTTGTATTGACCAAAATCACCTTCAGCTCAGTTCAGTTTATCATATCACTGCTGTGATCACTGGAAGATGGGAAACAACTCTCAGGATTGCAACATGCCTATTTAGATGGTATGGCAGACTTGTGCTCACAATGTATAGCATTATATTAAATTACAAAGCAGTTCCCTTCAATAAACCCCACTTTACTGTCTGGTAATAAATGCAACTCCGAGTTTCTGCATGCTTGGATCTGGGGTTTGGGGAAAACAGAGTGAACCCCTGTACAGGGATCCAGTCATAATTATTTGCATGTGAGCTGCAAGATTAATGGCAAGTGGTTCCTAACCTTGACCTCGACCTTCATTTCTGTGGCTTCAGTGGTTTGGTTATTGGACACTGGATTTTGAGCAGGTAATGACTGGTGTGTTACTGAGGAGGTATTTCCCAAAGCAAACTGATAGCATATTGCAGGCAGAATATCGCCAATAATACGTTACTTTGTTGCAATGTCAGTTTCAGTACATTCCTGTTATTTTTTAAATATATTTAATAGCTGAAAATATATATTTTTGCTTTATGGGTTGGAATGCTGCACGAATTCTCAGCAGTAACATGCTTTGCAGAACCTATGGCAAATAAGCTGTTATGAATAAGCTGTTAGCCTACATTTATTGTTATTTTTATCATATTATAAAAAAGATAATATATGTGCAACAGGACAGTTGCTAGGTGGTGAAGATAAAGCTAACAGTAGTTCAGTGGTCAGCACACTGCTCTCTGGGAGGCAATGGAGACTTAATCTCCTTTGGTGATTTACCTAGTCTGCTCCTACAAATAGACTGCTGGCATTCTGTCTGGCTTATGGCTACAGTGTGTAATGTGGTCACGTGTTTAGCAGTTAATCAATTAGTGAAGGCAGTTTTCCACCCTGCGGAAGTTATTAGGAGCATTAGCACTTTTCCACATTGTTTCCGCTGTTTCAGAAGGCCAAGGCGAACATTGTGAATGTGAATCCCCTGGGAAGATGAAATGTATCCATTTAAACCAGCCATTTTCTTGTCTTAGAGCAAAATCTAACATGGCAAAATCTAAAACATCCATTGTTTAATGTGCTGGGTGAGGAGTGAGGTATCTGGTGTATCTGGGGTTTTCCTTCCATCTTGTTTCCCCTTGATTCTCTTCTTATCTCAGAGGACTTGCGTAGTGTGTCCTCTCAAAAGGTCATCGTATGGTAAGGCCAAGCTAATTTAAAGAGCTCTGTCACATGAACTTGATTTGTGTTGCATGCATAAACATCCTGAGCTTTTAGTAAGAAATGTAAAGAAACTGTATAAAAATACAGTATAACAATACATGAAGGTAATTAATACTTCAGGAGGTTGAATTTGTCTTCCTCTCATGTTCATTTCAGCTGTTATGATATCTTAATTTGGTAGTCAAACCATTCCATTTACTCTTTAAACAAGATTTCTAATGAAGTGATGAAATGAAAATGAAATGAAGTGAAATTCATACAAAATGAGGCAATTTTGCAAAGGAAATATATTTCAAATGTATGTTCCTCCCCATGTGGCCCACATAATAAGTGAATCATCATCATCATCACACACACACACACACACACACACACACACACATGCACAAATATATATTGCAGATTTATTTCAAATGCAATACAAAATCTTGAATATATTATTTTTAGATTTTATTGCATTTTTATGAATGTCAAATAACTGTAGGATTCATACTTGACAATGAGAGACATCTAATCAGATATCATAATCTGTAAAGAGGTGTTCACTGCAGATTGTTTTGATGAGATCACTGTTCCTCTGAAATGTAGTGGTATGAATAATTTATGTGTATTTACTGTAATTGATCATGACATGATACTCTTTGCTCTCAGCTCTGTGGACAGAACAGAAATTCTCTGCACAAAGCCCAGGGATAGGAAATGGGGGTGGAAGGGGGAGAAAGGGAAAAGGAAAGAAAAGCTCTTTGTCAGTGGACATTCTGTTACTAAATAAAGAGGTTTGGGTTTTGGCTGGCACTCTGGGTGCAAGGAGATACCTGGTGAATTCCCCTCTCAGCCATCGCTTCAAGAGCCATGGAGGTCAACAGACAAAGTGAATGTGAAGATGAGTAAAGGTTCCATCCAGCAACTACAGTGAGATTGCATTAATCATTTTAAAACAATTCACCCCTTGTCCACTTAAGCAAAGATGTTATTCCTCAATGTACTTTTACAGTGACGTTGGAAAATTGATCTCGTCTTACAATTATAATGGACTGAGCAGAGCTATGTTTATGAGAACAATGTGCTGTAAGGTGACAGATGATTGTTTAATGTGGCATTTATACTTTCAACTTAACTGAATTATATTTCAAACATGAGTAAATGGTGTTGAAAACAATTACAACTGATTTTCAAAACAATGGTGCATTTCATCTTAAAAGAGACCATTAAAGATACAAGGTTTTTCAGAGCTTACTGTCTATATGGTTATCACTGTGCACAGATTTAGAGAAAAAAAATCAAGAAAGAAATAGCAAAGCGTTTTTCCGGTTCAATAATCAAATCCATCTGAGAGTTAGAGAGTGAGAGTAGGTTAAACCTATGAAATTCAAAGTTGATATATCCTCAGATGGGAATAGACAATGAAAGTAATTGTCATGTTATGTAATCCAGTGCTTTCAAAAAGGAAGCGCTAAGCTTGTGACCCAGAGGAAGCAAACTGTACATAGGCCCAACGTGGGCGTTGAACTGTGGAACAAGTCCTTTAGCCTCTCTGCCGACTCAGAGGAGTTTCCATCCCCCATAATGTCACACAATTATGTAGTTAAGCCTGGGAAACCTAAAGGGATTCATCTTTAATCTGAGTAATGACCAAACAAAATAGCTACAGTTCCACCTTTCATTCCACTCTGATGGATAAAATCCCACTTAGTGGATATGGAAGTTATATACAAGATCTGATCCTGCAATTGAAGCTTTGATTATTAATTGAAGCCAATTATTAATGTAGCGCAACCTACAATCAATAAGCATTGAGTCCATCAGTAGTGTGTCTATTATTCTTTTAGCATGTATGACCTTGTCACGTTTTCATATTCAGGATATTTCATAACCTGGAGGTTAAACTTCCAAAAAATCAATTAATTTTGAATGAATTCAAATTTCTAATGCTTTTTCGTAATGCCTTTAATCCTAAAAGACACCAAAATGTTCAAATGCAGATAAAATTATGAACAAGGCAAAAAGTGTCGCTTTGTGCTACACACTGATAAGCGCTTGGAAAACTTTTAGGCGCTTAAACTGTTGTGCTGAAACAAAACTCCCTTTGTGGTATTTGGCAACATGTAAAGCCAAAGTCAGAGGTGCACAAGAGGAGGATGAATCTGCCAGTCAGACTCAGTTTTGAGCTGTGAAAGAATCCTTACTAAAATAATGCATTATATGACATGTGGTGGATAAATATAGAGAATATTCATTAACAATGGTCAATGGGAATATAAAGACTACAGGCCAGATTTACTAAACAGGGCAAATTACCGTGAGGCCGCAATCCCATTAAAATGCAGATGGTAGTGGAAAGTTATGAGGGTGATCTAACTGACAATGTGCAAATATAAGAATACAGACAACGCCATTTCTAAAGCAAAATGGGTTAAGCTTTCAGCATTAAATAATGGCGCAAATACCTTAGTATTTGTGCTTAGTAGCACATCACGTTGCATGATTTATTTAAATACTCTCCTCGCATAAATTTGCATGTGAAAATGAAACTCCTACAAATGCAAGTGCAAGAAGGTCAGCCACAAAACATAACTGTGTCCATGCCTTTTCACTGCTCATTTTTCACTGTGTCTTCTGACAGTATAGCTTGTGCTGGCTCAAGCTGTTAGTAAATCTGGCCCTTAAATCTGGCCCTATAAGTCAAAAGTGGAGTTATTAAAATACTGAACGTTATTACAAATATCTGATTAAAAAAATACAGTGATAAATATCATGCATGGGTGATTTCCTTCTAATTCTTCATGTTATAGTCTAGACTCTTGACTGGGTCACTGATAATGTAATTGGATTCATTTTCATTGTTATGTGACTCTTGTGTCAGTGTATGTATATACATTTAGGGTATAGTACTGAAAGTAGAAAGACATTTGTTTTGTGTAAAAGTGGATCCAATCCCATTCTGTTGTATCAATGAATGATGCTCATTCTTAGATCATCTTTGTGCTGATCTTCAACCAGAGGGAACTGGATAATATTCTGATTGTTCCAATCCAATCTGACTTCTGACCTATAAAGCTGCCTGAATCATAATCATACACTCTTCGTTCATTGCCCAGAGGAGAACTGGCCCCCCCGACTGAGCCTGGGTTCTCCCAAGGTTTTTTTCTCCATCCTGCCACCTGATGGAGTTTTGGTTCCTTGCCACTGTCGCCTTTTTCCACCTTTGTTGCCATTGGTTTGGCTTGCTTAGTTGGGGACATTAAATTGAACATTTAACAATAATATTAATCAACAATAATATTGATCTGCCTGCATTGACACTATTATACAAAAACAGCACAGAGCTGGACGATTACATAACGGTTTACTCCAGAGCGGCTATATATGTATATAAATGAACTAAATTAATAACTTTTTTAAAAACAAAAATGAAACATCACTAAACTTACTGAAGCTGGATTTTCTTCTCGAAACAAACTTTTTTGCATTATTTTCCAGTTATCTCCGTAAAACTGCTTTGAAACAATCTATATTGTAAAAAGCGCTAAATAAAAGTGACTTGACTTGACTATTCCTACATTTTGACAACGAAATACACGCTATTAGCTTCACCTTCCCAACCCACAAGAGCTAAAACCCTGCCACGGGCAGGAGCACTGCCAGTCTTGAAAGGATAAGACTTAGAGTTTTATCCTCTGAAGCTCTACCTCACCTTGAACCCAGTTGTGATTTCCGTTTTGGGAGACGAATGTCGGGCAAATTCTCGTGGATCTGGTATGAGGGCCAGATATGTTAGATTGTGTTAAAAATAGACAGTGGCAGTTGGACAGACTGAATAGCAGGCTTTACACTTTGTTTAAGTAGAGGTTGCCTGCCTACCCCACTTGTGAGGCTGAAGATTTTGCATGCGAGTAAGTGGTAGGCTGAGGGCCAGCCTGTAAACCACAAGCAATCATCAGGGTCATATTATTGACTAATCACTATAATCACGACCCCTTGCTTCCTCCCACCCCCGCGCACACAAAGACACTGTCAAAAACAGAGTAGTCATCTTGTAGCTCAGCTCAGCTGCTTTCATGCGTGTTGGACACAACATTGCGCATTATAGAGGAACTATCATATAGTGTGTCTCTTATTCAGCAAAAGCTACTTGACAAATGTGGGAGTTAAGCTCCAAATTAACCGGTCCTATAAAAAAACACAATCAAACAGATCCCATGACACTCCTTTATAAATAACCCTTCAGTATCGATCAAGACATTCTTGGGTTTCCAGACAGAGTTTCTTCTTCCTCTCATGGCTGTAATGATAACAATGTTCTCCAGAAATAATTTAACCTTCAATTCCTCTCAGGAAGAGAGGTTTCTTCTGAGAAGCTGTATGGGATGCCTCATTTAGAGTTTTACACCGCACAACAGTTTAATTGATAGTATCAAAATGCACTTTGTTTTTTTTGTTGAAATTTGCTCACTTACATCAGAAAGGTGTTTCTCAACTAGTTCAGCATAGAGAAAAAAGGAACAAGGGTCTGTCAAACAATAGATGTCAATATTGTTTGTGCAGGGATGTTTCTGAAAGAAGAGCTGAAAGCTTGGTCTGTTGTAATTGTTTATGAGAGAACACATTACGTGTGTCATTTGATACGAGTCATTTAAGCGTCCCAGCAAGGTTTGCAGATAAAAGAAGATGGATTTAACACTCTAATTCCTGAAGCACATCAGGGCGTTTTCTGGATAAGTGGTTTGCACGGTGAATGAGCTGTCCATGGTGCTGGTCTGAAAAATGAATCAGCTTTACCAAATATTCAGTAGAAAAATAGAAAAATTAGTAATTTTCTGTTTTCCTGGACTTTGACTCGCATGCAAACCTTTTGCAATAGGCCTACAGGTAAATCCACCTCACCAGGCAGATTAAAAGGCAAATCCTCATGTTCGGCCAGATTGCCTTCAGTTTTTCCCCATATGTATTATTTGTGATTATTTTCAGATCCTCAGTTCAGTGCCGAGGCAATGATTCTGTGGGGAGTGAATTTGAATGAGAAAAATCCTCCAGATATTTTTTGTACAAGCTCATCATAAGGGCCAGATGTTTCAGGGACCAAAGCAGCACTAGTAGGAACCTAAACCACCCTTACAATACATTTCACTTGACCCATTTTGCCCTCTGTTTACATAAGATTTACTGTTTAAAAACCTTAAAAAACAAAGCTCCATAAAAGGAAATTTAAATATGATGTAAAATTACTTATTTTTTGTATTTTATGTATTTTCGTTTATTACACACCTTTCTGGAATTCTCAAATCTATTTAATAGTTCTTGCTAGTGGTCAGTAAGTTACTTCAATATGTATGGGGGACTAAAATTGTAACTTAGAAGATAATACAATGCCATTTATCTGTAAATCTTTTTTCTTTTCTTTTTTTACAGTAAAACATTATTGTCTTTTTAGTGATATAATTTTAGTCCCCCATAAATATTAAAGTGACTTACAATTAAACAAATAAATATTAAATTGAACCTATATTATTTGTATATATATGAAGAGTTCAGATGCAAAAGCCTCTAAGTGCCATCTGAAATTTTCTTCTAGAATGATCATTTTTTATCAAGCTTGTTTATTTAAGTTCAATAATTTCACTTAAATGACAATTAATAGGTAATTTTCATAGCCATTTAAGTGAAATTACTGAACTTAAATATTCGAGCTTGATAAAAATGATCATTCTAGAAGAAAATTTCAGATGGCACTTAGAGGCTTTTGCATCTGAACTCTTCATATATCTTTACATTCTTTTTCTATTCAAATTACTTACATTTTTACAATGTACACATGCAACCATCAAAAAGAGCTACTTTTAAATGCAATGTTCTGACTTTATGTTGACTTTAAGTTTGAAGGACATGAATTCCCAGCCCAATGTGTTGCCGTGGTCAGCTCTCATTAATCAGTTTGAGGTTCTGGGAAAAAACATTTATATCAAGCTACGTCATACAGGCCTCGGTGTAATGCCTCTGCTGACACATGTATTTGTTCTCAACACAAGAGAGACAGGAGCGATAAGTACTGAAGGAGAAAGGCAGGAGGATTAGTTAACTGTCCTCATCTGTGGATCTGTATAAACGTGATTACAATGATCTCAACACAGGGAGATTTCTGGCATTAGGCCATGGGCTTATGCGTATAGGGAAGCGCAGGAAGCACCAAGAGATCCTTCAAGTCACCTAACCCTAATTTAACTCGGTCTTAGAGAAAGGGCACTACCTTGCTGATGTCACAAAACTTTTGTGTACGTTTGTTCCTTAGGGATGAAGTGCGTTCTTTTTTTTCTGTGGCATTTAGAAGTATTGCCATGTTGTTGTTGTTATTTTCAGAATGAGTTGTAATTGTAAAAAAAAAAGGAGAATAAAAAAATCACACAAACTGAATTGGATCTCAGTTGGGTGGAATATAACGTGTCCTGTAGAGTTACCTCAGTGACCATCTCCCTAGGGATTAAAATCAGCTCTTTTTTTACTCTCATCTTCGTGGGTGCGCCAACCTCTGACTGGACTTTAGGTCTCTTGGTCACAGCCAGATGCTACTCAACCCTACCTGGCGGGGACAATGCCTGCGTCAAACCATGGCAATGACAGCCTCCCTGGGGGCTATTCAGAATCCTTTCCTTATTTCTACTTCATTACATAATGTCAAACACCTCTATCAGCAAGCTTATGCTTTTATTTGTGCCTACCCGTTGACGTTTGTTTAGCCTGCCTCACCAGTTGTTTAACATGCTCCAGCAACACTCAATACTTGGGGAATCAATGACAACAAAGCACTCGGTTTTACTACACAAATGACACCGGTGTAGCAAGTGTAGAAATAGTTTCAGACACAGCATTATTCAAACCCTCAACAAGACTTTTGAATTAACCTTGTCTAAAAACTCACTTCAAGAGCATTCATTGTAATGTAATGGTATTGTTGTAATCAGAACATTGTGACATTTTTCACTCTTGTTTGAGAACTGTATGAACCTTGCAAAAGGTGTTCACATTGTCGTCTGTGTGAGAGGACATTTCAGGATAATTGTAATAGGATTGAGTTTCTATCTATAGTAAGGATATGGAAAGGTTAGGAGCAGTTACTCAGTCTTTCCCCCACCCCTCCCCCCACAAGGGAAGAATCAACCTGTAATCTCTTTAGTTTTCTTTAAACATTGTAATATTAAGCACTGTAAAGGATAGTGGGCTGGCAAATTTTGTCATAGTGCTGATCGTGTGAAATTAGTTTAATGATCCATTCCTCTGCGGATCATATACTTTTAAGAGATTTGAACTATTCGAATAACTTAATATGACTTCATATTTGTCAAACAATTCTGGTGTAATATCGTGAAGAAGTTGATAAAATGTGCTGAATATGTAAAAGTGTGTTGGGACATCTCTTTCATAACGGTATGTGCGCCATCCACAATGACAGGACACAGTCAAGGTCAGCTGTTTTATTCTCCACCCTGGATCATTATTAATCCCCTCTTAATGCAGTTCCAGTGAAGGAGTGCTCAGTGTCTTTTGTAGTACATCATAGTTTGTTATATTTTTGTGGATGAGATTGTAATTTATAAGGACATAATGTCAGTGCAATAATCTAAAGGTTTCCCATAAAAAACTTACAGTTTAAACTCAAAATAGTAAGTGAAAGTAAGTAACTTTAGGCTGATGCCATAAACATTAAAAAAATCCATTTCGTATAATTTAAAACATTTTAAGCCTTGTTTTTGTTTTCTTTTACAAGAGAGGGGATAGCTATAGAAAAATTAATGTCTGAAGACAGTGTAAAGATGCTGGTAAAGACATCTGTAAAATATTGCGTGTAATATCCATGTATCCCACACCACTAATCCTACCCAAACGTATAATACACACGTCCCCTAATTCTACCCATGGCGTTTACTTTTTTAAACGAGTATCATATGCACGTAAAAACTCATTTTCGCAAATAAATTGCACACAATGCGATAAACATAATGCGTGCTATAGAGACGCATTTAATAAGATCGGGTTGGGGTAACGGATTACAAGTAATGTGAGTTACTTAATCAAATTACATTTCAAAGTAACTAAAGTAACGCTTTACTTTTAAATTTACCAAAAAAAATATGAGTTACTTTTTCAAACAAGTTACTTTGTTTTCTTATTTATTGACTGACACCTCTCCCCTTGTTGAGAGAAATCATGTGATGCAGAGGCGTGGAGTGCGCTGTGAACTTTATGTTGTTGTAGGTCTTGACTAAAAGTGAGCATGCATTTACTCATCTCACTTGCACAAAAACAGATTCAGTATTCTTCAAAATGAATAAAAACAGTGAAATGCAAACTCAAAATATTACACAAACCTGCAATAATGTCTACCTGGACAATGTTCACAGACTGACATTGTCAAACATGTGTTTTTTTAAGAATGTGATGTTGTCGCTTGTAATGCAGCAAAAAGGGAAATTGATCTAATGAAACGCAATATAATAGCCAGACAAGTAACTTAGTCTGATCAGGGTTATTTGATTACCTTGCAAGATGATTTAGATAACCTCACGGGACAACCTCCATATTCTAACAAAGGAGCTGATGAATAAGTGCTTGTCAAAGCCATTTGTGAATTGATGTGCAGTAGGAGAATGAGAGAACAGGTGATGCAGATCACATTATCCTAAAAAGGATTAGGGCACAGTCTCTTTTTCACTTTCATTTCTGTTCCCACTCAGTCCCGTTAGCATTTTAGCATTAATTCCAAGAAATGTCACCCATTCTTAATGTTTTGAATATCTGCAACACTTCAAATGTAAGTTTAAGTATTGTAAATTTTGATATGCTGTGTTTTATATATTCTTTGTGAGCATACAGTAGTCCCAATAATTTGGACACTCTTGGAAATATATATATATAAAATTATTAAATTAAATTAAACTTATTAAATTAAAATCCAAGGGCTTACTTCAAGTAAATATATTAGGGTAAAGAGGTTCAGCTGATAAAAAAAAAGTTGCATGTAAATATGAAATGATGTAAATTTGCACATTTGTTTGAAAGACAAATTTGTTTAAATGACTGAGTGATCATTCAAATAATAATGAATGTGTTCGTCAGGAGCTGATTAGATGCAATGAGAAAACATTTCTTAAAAGTGAAAAGATTTCTGTTAATGCAGTGATCAGTAAGATATCAGCAATATCAGCAATTTCAGTAGGATATCAGCAACTGGCTGTGGTTGAGACGGAAAGATTATAGCTGGCTGTGTACAGGCCGCCACGCTACGGTTTCGTAGAATTCTTGAAAAACTTGACGAGTCTGTTGGTTTATTTGTATAGGTTGTATAGTATTTACAGTCGTTACGTTCCTGTGTATTGCGTGAATGACGGGTGGTTGGGCAGATATTGTGTTTTGCGGTAGGTGGTATGCCATACGGAACCGCTGCCACTGAAACTGCTTTAACGCACCAGTGGGGCTCGACAGCCTTAGTCAAACGGGTTGGCGCGTATGGTTGGGTTGCGGAGAGATTGTGAGATTGTGGTTAGGTCTCAGCAGCAGGAGGGATGTAGAGGTCAGTAAGCTGGGCTGAGTTGAGTGGGGGACGGAGGGGGGTGACTCTGGGACGCCAGAGTCACTGTCGAGCCCTCTTGAGGTGTCGTGGGCTAGTCGACGAAACACTGAGGACGGAAGGTGCCCACTTGAAGACCCTAGAGATGTCCCCTACTCGGCTCAATCCAGACGGTTGTCGTGTTGGTCCACTAGGGAGACCACACTGTAGTTGCAGCCGTCGTGTGTGCTGACGCGCCAAGTACACTGCAGCCGTTAACGCCGGACAGAAGGGGAGTCACACCCTCATATGGAAAGAAGCGTAAATGGATGGAGAAGCATAGTTTACTGTAAAGCTACGTCTTAGTGTTGCTTATCTTGGCGAAAGCCGAGTACAAATCAGCATGAAGTTTTAACATCTACTCTCGTGTAATGGAAATCAAATTATGATATTAATTTGATATCTTCTTTATATATATATATATATATATATATATATATATATATACTTTTAATGTCACATCACTAAACCGTTTTTTCTTTTTCTTTTTGCAGGTTCTGGCCATAATATCAATTCTGTTCATCATACTCTCAACCATTGCACTGTCACTAAACACCCTGCCTGAATTACAAGTGATTGATGAATTCGGAGGGTCCAACGACAACCCAAACCTGGCCCACGTTGAAGCCATTTGCATCGCCTGGTTCACTATGGAGTACATTCTCCGCTTTTTATCTTCTCCAAACAAGTGGAAGTTCTTCAAAGGGCCTCTGAATGTCATTGATCTGTTGGCTATCCTTCCTTATTATGTCACAATATTTCTCACAGAATCCAACAAGAGTGTCCTCCAGTTCCAGAATGTGCGCAGAGTAGTTCAGATCTTCCGGATCATGAGAATCCTGAGAATTCTGAAACTCGCGAGACACTCGACTGGTCTTCAGTCTCTTGGGTTCACTCTGAGAAGAAGTTATAATGAACTTGGGCTATTGATATTGTTTTTAGCCATGGGCATCATGATCTTCTCCAGTTTGGTGTTCTTTGCTGAAAAAGATGAAGATGCTACAAAATTCACCAGTATTCCCGCTTCATTCTGGTGGGCAACAATTACCATGACAACTGTGGGTTATGGGGATATCTATCCCCAAACCCTCCTGGGCAAAATAGTGGGTGGCCTCTGTTGTATCGCTGGTGTGTTAGTAATTGCTCTGCCCATTCCTATTATTGTGAACAACTTCTCTGAGTTCTACAAAGAACAGAAGCGTCAAGAGAAGGCAATCAAACGAAGAGAAGCACTTGAGAGGGCCAAGAGAAACGGGAGCATCGTGTCAATGAATCTGAAAGATGCCTTCACTCGCAATATGGAACTACTGGACGTTGTGATCGAAAAGAATGAGGAGAAGGGATCAGACAATCATCTTTCACCCAGTCGCTGGAACTATCAGAAGAGCCCAGACTTGGGTTCCAAAGGCTGTGACGCAAAATATCAAGAAGTAAGACAGTTGTCTTCTCCAGATCGGTTATTCAAACCTAATTCAAGCCCTCAGAGGCTAAACGCAAAATCCCTTGAGCAAATGTACAACCAGATGACGGCCGCCTCATCCATGAGCAGCACTGGACCTTCGGCTTCCAAAGCGAGCACTGTTGGTAAAGAAGAAGAGATGGAGATGAAGGTAGTGCAATGTGAACCACGGATCAAAGAGAGACCCATCACTGAGATCCGAAGCGTATCCAGCGTGGACAGTTTTGCCAGCTGTGCCACAGACATCAGTGAGGTCGAAAGAAGTGCGCTACTGCCCAGACATCCACGCGCTCCTCCGCCACTCGACCTCAGCCAGATCACCTCCCTGGAGAAACGAGCACCTGAGAGAGCAAAGCAGGCCACAATCATTAAAGAAGGCCTCTACGAGTTTGTCCAGTGCAAGTCAGACAGCTGCACCAAGTCACAGGGTGAGGAGAATCAAAGCTTCGATCCGAGCGGTGAAAACGTGAGGAGCCCTCCTCAAGGAAACCAAGTCAAAGTCAAGGGACTCAAAGTGAACTTCACTGAATCTGCAGACGAAGGGTCTTCCAACTTGCACTTAGTCGTGACGGACGACGCGGCCACACTGACACCAAAGCTACCAGTATCTGACCCATTACTGCTGGCGGGTTCTCCTCAGCAGAGTCCCAGGTCCCCGGGGAAAGGCTTAGAAGGGGATGGACCCACAAGCTCTCCAGGGTTCAGCCTGTCATCTTCTGAAAGCCAAAGAGGGAGAAACCACGTCGATAGAGCCGCTGTTACTCCTACATCCCCTAAAAGTGCACAAAACTGTGCTCCTGCAACGGTTGGTGCCGCTGGAGTGGAAGACGGCATTCAAAGTGGACAGAAGGTGGACAACCACCTCCTTTCCCCTGATATTCTGAAGTCTTCAGGGGAGGGAGGTCGCTCACCACCATGTGAAACTAGCATGTGATGTGCCGAGATGCATTAACATGTTATCTGTGCAACATGTTCACAGAATGAATGCATCTAAGCATGTGGACAGAAAGAGTAACTGATGTAGTGAAGGGGACTTTCTTTTGTCTTTCTTCGACACTATTGGACTGCATAGCCGCAGAGATTGACTTAAAGATCCTGAGAGACAAGGTCTGCTCTCAACTTCAGGAGCTTAGTGAAATTCATTCAGAGAGAGGACATTAAAGAACAAAACATACTCTTATTATTCTAGCATTATTATTTTTAAAAAGTTTGAGCCTCTATGTGAAGGATTAGTTAGTTGAATCATATATATTTTGGATCAGAGACTGATTCAGGCAACTGTGATAAAATACCACAAATTCTTCATTGTAGATTAACAGCCCTGAGCAGATGTTGTAAGCATACACATTTTTTTTAAAGACTAACCACTGTAACATTTGTGCTGGGTTTGTTTAATAGTTCTGACCAAAGTGCTACCAGTGTAAATTGGCAGTCAGCATTTGACTTGAAATAATATTTTTGACCAAAATATGCCTTCATTTGATGTTTTCTTGCTGAGTGATATTATTCCTCAGTGGTCATATGTGAAGCAACACAAAGTTTTCAGCTCTCACTGCAATTGTGGATCAAATCAAATTCCATTTTTACCCCCTTACTGTCCATTCCAGCAAGTAATACAAGAGGAAAACCTACTCTTAACAAAAATAAAACATGTCAGTACTAAATATTCTGATATCTATATGAGCATGTCTATTTCAGTGAAAAGCAAGATCGAGTGTTTCCATTTGCATCACTTTATAGTTGAGCCATAGCCAACCTAGAAATACATTAATTATTTGAATAAATAGTTTAGGATGTTTACTGCTGTGGGAAAGTCTCCACATCAGTGAAACTGTATGGAAAGATGGTTAAGTTGCCTTCAATTCAGAATCAGTTGAGGGAAATCTATGATATAGTAAATCAACTATGCCCTCTGCTGGATGAAGGAAATGGCACTTTATTTCTGTATGATGCCAGTTTGACTGGATGGGAATAATGTACATTTAAAGAATGTTATTTTATCATTCCTCTCCCTGAAGTGCAATACAGTTGCACAGGTAACAAAGAGGTCAATGGACATCAACAGTTTAAAGCAGAACCTCAAATGAGTGTATGATTTGAATATTAACTGTACATTCAAGAAATTATCTGCTACATCTATTTAGTGTAGAAACACAGGTACACAAGTTGTGTTATTTTAATCATACTCAAGTGATTTTTAAAACAAACTAGGCAGGAACAAATCCTGCTTTAAATATTCAAATCGGTGCCTTTTCATAAACAGTAATTTATGAGAAGGCGTTAAGATCTATGGTTTGGTTCAGACAAGTATGTACAGAAAGTCCAACTTTTTATAGAGTAAAATATGCAAAGACAATTAAGTTCTCAGGTTTTTTTATGTAATCTTGAAAGCCCTAATGTTTCTGTATGTGAATTTTTTTTTGCTGATGTCAAATCAAAAGGAATAAGCTGCATGATCATCCACTTGCACAAGATTTGAGCAGATTTATCTTTAATACAACTTGACTATTGTATGTACATTCCAAAACACTTTAATTTCTGCATATATCAAAACTTATTTTTTTTCTCATTTAAGTTTGGATCCTAGTTTGTATATCAATGTGATGTTTATAGTTGTACATCTTTTCTTTGAAATAGTGACTGCATTGTTCCAGATACCTAGAACGACCATTAAACAAATAAATGTTTGTACAGGACACTACGAGCGTGTTCTTTAAAGTTAAAACATCCATAGACCTTCAACCTCATCTTTAAGTGGTTTAATAGCGAGAAGCTTCATTAGATGTGATGAGAGGACACAGCTGTAGCATCTTTTTGATGCAATTGAGAACTCAGAGATACATGCTTTTACAGTATATCATGAGCAGACTTAAGTGTCACAATAAAGGGATGCCAAGAAATAAATCTCTAAATCAGTGTTTGTGTAAATTATTTTATTTTCACACAGACCAACAGCAAAGATTTTCCAACGACCTGTAGAGACAAATAAATGAAAACAAGTTTTAGATTAGAAATTTGACTTGAAAGGCAGTTGGTGCCCCCAGACATTTACTTTAAATGGGTCTCATTCCCAACAGGACTTTTAGAGGAAATATTCGAATCTGTACCCTACTATCAGGTTAACCAGTAAAATTACAAATAGCATCAGTATCAAGCAAATAATGCCTAAAATGTTTCTGAGATTAATGAATACAATAAATAGCCAACATAGTACACAAATTAACAATGAACAAAGTACTACCAACACTACCATGAAGTTGCTTGATGCATTATAGCGAATGTAACCGCTATTCCATAACACAAACATCACTCTGGTAACAGTTTTTTTTTAAAAATCTACTAATAACCTGAAATCACACACATTGTCGGCATGATATGCAAGGACAAGTTAAATGCAAATAAATAATTGTCCAACTTAAAAAGAACTGGGCATGTGTTTCAGTCAAGTTCTCACCTAATGTTCTTAGTTCATTCTCCTGATGAGTCTGTTGATCTGGTCCTCCCTATTACCTGCATCACCTCCCTCGACAAAGTGGGTGGTCTTCTTGTTCATACCACCACGAGGAGAGGACAGTTTGAATGGCCAGAGGAAGTTGTTTGCAGCCTTGAAGTTCTTTCCAACAGTGTAGATCTCATGAATGAGATCCTCAACGCAGATGATTCCACACTGACCTGGATATATGCAAATCATGTTACTGAATCCTAAAACGCCACTACTACAATACCTAGTGTTCAATCAGGGTGTGCACTGCCTTGTCTTACCAAGGGTCTTCTCGATAAGGGAGTTGTCTGTAAGTCCAATGCGCTGCTTTTTGATCTTGCCGAATCCACGCTTGTAGATGAGCTCACGCACAGATTTAAGGTTGGGGTAGCTGAAAAAGCAATAATGGACTTCAGCAAGCAAGTAAAGTTCATATAAATACATTTAGGAGACAGTTGCTGTATTCAGAACCACTCTAATTTCACAATATCTTTCTGACAAAAATTGTAAGAGTGATATGCGGTTCCAAAATCAGCCATTGTATCATGGCACACATTACATTTCACATAAGATTTGCCAGAACCTTTAAGGAGAGTTCGGCCAAAAGTTAAAAAGGTCAATTACATGTCATTCCAAACCTGTAAGACTTTCGTTCATCTTCAAAACACAAACGAAGATATTTTTTTCTGTCCTTCCATTGAAAGTCTATTCACCCAGAACACTTAAGTTCAAATGTTTATAAAGAGATCGTAAAATAAAACTATATGAATCAATTGGTTTAATCCAAGTCCTCTGAAGAGACATTGTTTAATGACAAATCTGTTCATAAAACTGTCATCTCTGCAGAAGACTTGGATTAAACTGGGCTTTTATTCACATATAAACATTTAAAAATATATTAATTTATGTATTAATTTAGGACATGAAAGGGAGTAACTGATGACAGAACTTTGGGTGAACTGTTGTCTTCCACTGAAAACAAAATGAAAAGTATTGAGATAACAGCCACTCTTTTTCATATAATGCAAGTAAATGGGGAATGACAGGACAAAGCACCACCAAAAAAAGTAGCCCATATGATTGGTTTTCATATTATGCACTATATTTAAAATCATCTGAAGCCAACAATAGCTTTGAGGAAGAAACAGAAAATGCATTCAAATTATGACACCTTTAATGGGTCAATGTTAGATCTGATGTCAAAGCCAGCTGGTCATGTAATGTAAAGACAAATCAAAGCTCTGGAAGCCGGAGTTCCCATTCACTTTAATGATATAAAAGGGAAGCTAGTACATTCTACAACTATTCTCCTTTTCTGATTTATGGATTTTAAAAAAAGAGAGAAAAAAAGTCCTATTGGTTTAGAACAACATAAGAAACTTTAATTTTTGAGCCAAGTATACACTACTGTTCAAAATTTTGCGGCCGGTAAGATTGTTTTTAGAAGATTTATGCTCACCAAACAAAGGAAACAAATTTACTGACCCTAAGCTTTCAAATAGTAGTGTACCTTGAACCATAATATGGCTATAAATAAAGACATTCACAATTTTTAGGTTCGACCCAAAACACAGCTTTACGTACCCCCAGGCAATGTAGGGCTCTGCAATTCGGAGCATGTTGATGGAGGCCTTGTTCAGTTTCACAAAGACACCGTTGAAGATCTGGCGGAGACGGAGCAGCTGAAGCACCTTGCGGACTTTGGGGCTGACACCATTGATACTGAGGATTGACAAAGTATCCCATCAACAACTTTCAAAAGACAGTTTCTCTAAAAGTAATACTATGTAGTGGTGGTTTCAGAAGATTTGGCTTAATTTCAAGAGCAATCACCATGGTCGATAAGACGGGGAAAAAAGAGCAACATCATTAACCACAATCTGTGAAGTCTGCCTACAGCATGGTGGATCATTTGAAAGTGGAAAATTTACCCTCTGATCCTGACCACAAAAGCCAGTTTGGGCTCAGCTGGGACATAGTAGTTGCCTGCCTTGCGAGCCATCCTACTCATGCGGATTTCACGCCTGTACATCTCCCTGTATTCCTTGTGGTAAGCTTCAGCTCTCTTGAAGATGAGCTTCCTGGTGACTTTGTGAGCCTAATAGGTGAGAGAAGACATACATTCTCAATTTGGGCTCTTATGTTGATACTTTATCATCAGATTATATTGACCAGTAAAGTCTAAACCACCAACCTTCTTGTCAGCCATCGCCTTCTTCAGACGCACGGCCCTGATGGCAGCAAATCGCTGTCGCCTCTTCAAGAGGCTTTCGGGGACTGAGGGAACCTTCTTCTTTCTGATGAGAAATGGTAACTTAGCACATTTGTCTTTTCACTGGTAACATTAACCACATTAGGCCCAAAGACCAGGTTATCATAACAGCTACTTAGTTTAAAAAAATCAACAAAAAAAATCAATATAAATAATAATATATATATATATATATATATATATATATATATATATATATGACAGCATAATCTTAGACTAAAACTTGTATTCATAAAAATATTAGCAGAGTAGTATCATGCATTAGCCTCAAGTTAGCAGCTAATGACAATAAATAAATATTAGATTCAAGCCTATTCCATATCTCCAGAGCACATTTGGATATTTTGGTACAAGAAATACTTATTCGGGCACGTTTTAATGATACTATATTAACTGCTTTTTCACACGTTGCTCAACCGATTCTACCCGGCAGACTACACGACATTCATATGAAATTTTATTGATTCATCATTCCCCGGTACTCCCAATTTCACCTTCATAGCACTTAAACATACACATATTGCTCAATTATACTCCGAACAATATCGTATGAGCTATATTTAAACCGATGGAAGAAGATTCAAATAGCACGGTTTCCAACTTACGCTTCACCCGCCATTATCCCCACAGTAAAAGAGGCATCTACGCATGCGCGGTGAGATCTTATAAGATAGGTCCTTCATACTTCCGGTTAAGTATTAGGTCTCTAGACATACTGCCTGCATTTAAAAAAATAAATACCGTATTTATTTTACGTTGAAGAGACGTTCTGGTTGAATTAATAATATATTCCTAAAATACGTTATGTTGAGAAGTAGATAGGCTGGTAACAACGCTTAAAGATATGACGCAAAAGTTATGACTACTTTGCATATCAGGCGGACACACGCGTGGAAAGTTATTAAGTCAAGTGAGTTCGATCATATTTAAAGAGCCACGAAAACATACTGGTATGGGCAGATTTCATCCCGTCGTAACAGCTGAGGGGTCCAGATTTTGTTTACTGCTCAACTGGGTTTTTCCTCTGAGCACATCTGCCGATTAATTTCTATCTTTGCTGTTGGAACTGAATGTCGCTGTAATTTGTTAGTTTACTTAGGCGAATGGAAACTCAGCGGCACGCGCACATCATGAATATAGTCACTGAATTATTCGTGGTCTCTTTTAAAATAATCTGGTCGTTTGTGCTGGCCGGTGGTAAATGGTTTATTCGTCCACGGGAGAAGAGTGTGGAAGGCCAGGTGTGTGTTATTACCGGTGCGGGAAGCGGTCTCGGGCGGTTCTTTGCATTGGAGTTTGCCCGGAGACGAGCGATCCTTGTTTTGTGGGACATTAACCGACAGGCTAACGAAGAGACCGCTGAAATAGTGCGTGAAATTTACCGAGAAATGAACCCCTCCGCTGGTGAGCTCAGTAAACGACCCTTTCTTCCCCATATATATATATATATATATATATATATATATATGTATATGTGTATATATATGTATGAATGTCTTTCACAAGATTCTTTATTGTAATGCGGTACAATTAATTCATATTAGTTAACATTAGTTAATTCAATACATGTGTTACTGTGTTTATTAGTTGACGTTAGTTAATAAGCATATTTTTTTACTGTTCGTGTGAGCTCAAGTTCATTAATTGTTAACCGATACAACTTTTGATTTTAATAATGTATTCGAATGTTGAAAATTAGTAAAGCTAATTAAGTGTTTTAGAAGTGTTAGTTCATGTTAAGTGTTACCGATTTAAAAAAAAAAAGTATATCTTTAATACCAGATTTTTCCCAGGACAAGTAATGTTACAACCAAATAAAACACACCGAATAACTTTTCTAAAGTTTTAGACTTTATTAAAGTGTGTTTTATTACTAGTAGCTGATGGGAATTTACAGCGTTTTGCTCAGTTGGTCTGTAATAATACCCAATATTAAGAGTCATTTTCTAAGATGTATTTTGTGGTTCTATTTTGAGTTGAATACATCAACAACCCTTTTAAACTCAAATGGTAATTGTTACTGCTCGGGTTAAATGGGATAATTTAAAGGGGTTAATTTTTTTTTCTCGCTTTACTGCTCTGTTATCAAATCTATTTTCAACTTTTTTTTTTTACAGGGTCTTCGGATAGTGTTCAAGAGTTGCCTCTGTTCCAGCTGAAAGTTTACACATATTTTTGCGACGTTAGTAAACGCGAGAGTGTGTATTCAACTGCAGAGAAGGTGCGCAAAGAGGTGGGCAACATCGACCTGTTGATCAATAATGCTGGAGTTGTCTCAGGACATCATCTTCTTGAGTGTCCAGATGAGCTTATCGAAAGGACTATGATGGTCAACTGCCATGCTCACTTCTGGGTCAGTATGAGGCTTTGATCCGTACCATTAATGTCAAGTTTTGCAGTCTTTATTCACACTTTATAATTTGTGTTCATCTTTTGATTCTGTATATGTTTATATTCAGACTACGAAAGCTTTTCTTCCCAAGATGCTGGAGCGGAATCACGGACACATTGTAACTGTTGCTAGTTCATTGGGCTTGTTCACTACTGCTGGTGTGGAGGTAAAAAAAAGTCCCCCTTTTTTCAAAAAACATCTTATATGTTTGTAATGTACTGTGTTGCAACGATGCTTTTGAAGTTCAGTACCCACTCGTTTCTCCTCTTTGTTGTAGGACTATTGTGCAAGCAAGTTTGGAGCCATAGGCTTCCATGAGTCTTTGAGCCATGAACTGAAAGCAGCTGATAAGGATGGAATAAAAATGACGCTTGTCTGTCCTTTTTTAGTTGACACTGGCATGTTCAAAGGCTGCAAAATTAGGTTTGTGTTTTACTAGATATCTTTAATTTACTTCTAAAGACAACATGTTCTAATTATAATTGTGCTCTTACAATCTTTTTAAACAGGAAAGAAATGGCTCCACTTTTCCCACCGCTAAAGCCAGAGTACTGTGTAAAACAGGCCATGAGAGCCATACTAACAGACCAAGCAATGATCTGCACACCACGAATCATGTACATGGTCACCTTCATGAAAACGTAAGTGTAATACATCATAATATTCTTGTTTTATGTAATCTGTGTGTATGTATAATGGTCTTAATCTCTCATATCTTGCAGCATTTTGCCGTTTGATGCCATTGTGTGCATGTACAGATTTATTGGTGCTGATAAATGCATGTACCCATTTCTGGCTCAACGGAAGGAGTCCACGAACAACAATGAATCAAAGACTGGAATCTAACTGGTTCTGACTGAGCAGTGCTGCTAAAAATCTGTGTAGTTCCTCTGGAACGATGAAAGCTGTACATTACAAGTTTTTTCTGATGACATTTTGCTGTCAAATTTGAGAATGCAAGAATTACAAATGTATAACATATATATTTAGGGATTAGCCTTAATTATTAAATGCGGTGTTACTGTAAGATTGCATAAGAAGGTCTGTCACATATTTATATGTATTCACACTTTATTTGTTGTGTACTGTTGCTTTCCTCAACATTCCATGACTTTGTCACTTTAGAGGTTTTATCCTCCTAATAACTCTACAAAATGCACTACATGTATTGAAAGTTTCTTCTGATGGTTTTGATTTGGATAACACCTATGATTGACAAAAGATTATCAGAGAATGACAGTGCTTATTGTTAAATAAACAGGTTTCCTCTAATTATGTACAGTGGACTTTTTTTCCTGATAAGTCTAAGTGATGAAAAGTTGTTGTGTTTTTTTTTTTTTTTTTTTGGTAAGCAAACGGTTAAGGTGTAGGTGTATACATTTAACTGCAGGAAGCATTTCAAAGCATTTAACAACTATAATCTCAGTAATGTACCCTGTTAATAATATTTGAGGCGGTTGAAAGCACAAAGCAGGCCTTTTAAAATATATAAAGGATTTATTGCATTTACTTTGCAATAAAATGCCTTGCTAAAGTATTCGTACCTTAATTTTTCACATTTTGTAATGAATGCAGCCTAATTGAGCCTAATGTTAAACTACTTTAAATTACTTTTTTTTTTTTTTTTTTTTTTTTTACATGAATCTACACTCGATACACAAAGACAATGCAAAAAAAGAAGTTTTGTGACCACTGCAAATTGATTAAAAAGGAAAAACTGAAATGATCACATTGCATATGTATTCATACACTTTTCAATTGACACTTGAAATTTAGCTCCGGAGCATTCCAGTTTCGCTTGCAGACATTACTACACTTTGAGTGGAGTTAACATCTGCAAATTCAATTGAATGTGTATGATTTGGAATAGCACACACTTTTCAATAAAAGGTCTAACAGATGAAAATGCAAAAACCAAGCCACAAAGTCAAAATAATTCAATTCAATTCAATTCAAATTTATTTGTATAGCGCTTTTCACAATACACATTGTTTCAAAGCAGCTTTACAGAAAGTGCATTAAAAATGTACATAGAAAATACAGTTAGTTCATCATGTATTAATTTAGGGCATAACATATCGCCGGCGTTGAGTCGTCTCTTCACAGGCGTCGAGTCGTCTCTCCACAGGCGTTTAGTCGTCTCATCACAGGTGTTGGATCATCCGAAGTCTCCGTGAGAGGCTGGATACAAACTGGAGCTGACGAACGCTATTTACCTCGGGACTTGCGTCCCGAGATAACAGCAGAAAGGCAGATGAGAAATAATTAGCGTAGCTGATGTTCATAATATTAATGCATTCGATCTGATTCGGCAGTAGTATAAAAGGTAAGCATTATGTGAATGCTTGGTTAAAGAGATGCGTCTTTAATCTGGTTTTAAACTGGGACAGCGAGTCTGAGCCTCGAACAATATCAGGAAGGCTATTCCAGAGTTTAGGAGCTAAATGTGAGAACGCCCTCCCTCCTTTAGTGGACTTAGATATCCTTGGAATGACCAGAAGCCTCGAATTTAGTGATCTTAAAGAGCGCGACGGATTGTAGGGCGATAGAAGGTCCGTTAAATAGACTGGAGCTAAACCATTTAGGGCTTTATAGGTCAGTAGCAATACCTTGTAATTGATACGGAACTTAATAGGTAACCAATGTAGAGATGATAAAATTGGTGTTATATGATCATATTTTCTTGATCTAGTAAGAACTCTAGCGGCTGCATTTTGGACTAACTGTAGCTTGTTTATTGAGGATACAGGAAAACCAGCTAATAAAGCATTACAGTAATCTAGTCTCGAGGTCATGAATGCATGAACTAACTTTTCTGCATCAGAAACGGATAGCATGTTACGTAGCTTAGCAATGTTTCTAAGGTGGAAAAAGGCTGTTCTTGTAACATATGAAATATGATTTTCGAAAGTCAAGTTGCGGTCAAGTATGACACCCAGGTCTTTTACTGTAGTGGATAAAGTAACAGGGCATCCTTCTAAATTAAAGTTGTATTGTAAGGGATTTTGTGGGTAGTTTTTCGGACCAATAAGTAATACCTCTGTTTTATCTGAATTTAATAGCAGGAAATTACACGTCATCCAGTATTTTATATCTTTAAGACATTCTGTCAAGTTAGATAAGTTAGTGGTTTCATCTGGCCGTGATGAAATATATAATTGAGTGTCATCAGCGTAACAGTGAAAATTAATTCCATGTTTTCTTATAATATTACCAAGTGGCAGCATATATATTGAGAATAGTAGAGGGCCTAACACAGATCCTTGCGGTACTCCATAGTTTACTGACGTTATCTTTGATTTTTCCCCATTTAAGCAGACAAAGTGATAACGGTCTGATAAGTACGATCTAAACCAGCTTAATGCCTGTCCCTGAACACCAGTGTAGTTTTGTAGTCGATCCAGGAGTATTTTATGATCTATAGTATCAAATGCAGCGCTTAGATCCAGTAGAACAAGTATTGAGATGCAGCCTTGGTCAGAAGCTAAAAGTAAATCATTTGTAATTTTAACTAGCGCAGTTTCTGTGCTATGATACTGTCTGAATCCTGACTGAAATTTTTCATAGATATCATTTTCTTGCAAGAAAGAGCACAATTGAGCGGACACAACTTTTTCTAGTATTTTAGACAAAAATAACTCCCTGCAGAGCTCAGAGACAGGAGTGTGTCAAGACACAGATCTGGGGAAGACTATAAAAAGTTTGCTGCTGCACTGAAGGTTCACAGAAGCATGTAGACTCCATAATCCTTCACGGAAGAAGTTTGAAACAACCAGGAGGGACTAGCTGGCCCTCTGGCCAGACTAAGCAAGCGATGGATGGCCGAAGGGCCTTGGTTAGAGTGGTGACCAAGAAGTTGATGGCCACTCTAGTTGAGCTCCATGATCATATTTGGAGACGGGAGAAACTCACAGAAGGACAAGCATCAGTGCAACACTCCACTTATCTGGGCTTTATGGCAGAGTGGCCAGACTCAAGCCTCTCCTCAGACTGTGAGAAACAAGACTCTGTGGTCTGATGAACCTCAGTTCCAAGCATCATGTCTAGAGGAAACCACTGCTCATCCCCTGCACAATCCCAACAGTAATGTGTGCTCTGTGCTGGTAGCTCATGCTGTGGGGCTGTTTTCCAGTGGCAGGGACTGGGGGGCTTGTCAGGGTAGAAGGAAAGCTTAACGCAGCAAAATATAGAGATGGCCTTAATGAAGTCTGGAGCAGAACCCCATGGGCAGAAGGTTCACCTTCTAACAGGACAATGACCCTAAGCACACAGCTAAGACAACGCAAGAGTGTACTCTACCAAAGACCCAGTCATCAACATGGTTTAATATCTCAATTTCCCCAATTCATTTTTAGAATAATTTCTGATTGTCTCTTACCCAGTTCTCAGTGCCACTTGAGTTCTTTTTCCGATTCCAGTGGTGTTTCTCCTGGACTCTCAATCTATTCGGGGTAGGGCTGAATCTCTCAGTTTCAGGATGATCAGTCACCGTATGCTCTTGGATCCAAAAGGCACATTCAAGGAATCTGACTTCTGACACCAAGTTGTTGTGGCAAATAAACAAAAAACAATTCTGAATAATACATGTATCAATGTTTTAAAGGATTAATCAAATTCTATGATTTTCCTAGAGAATTAAATTTAAGTGTGACTAGGCTGAAAGTAGTGAAAGAAAGTCGATGCAGCATGAAAGTAGGGGAAATACATAAAAAAAAGAATTTTACTTTTTCATCCATGACATTGATGTCTAGAGAATTCATAAGGATTGGGACTGAGACAATACAGATATTATTTTGTTGCATCTGCAGACTAACCATTTGATAGAGGAATACTGTAAGTAGTTATAAAGCAGCAAAAATTAATGTTATGAAAATAAAATTTCTGATTGATTTTATGGAACTATTCCTGAACCATGACAGTGCTTTTCAAAAAAAAAAAAAAAAAAAAGAAGCAAAATTGTTTCATAACAGCTTTATAAAATGTAACTGCCAGTTTAACAGAGACTAGACCTGAGTGGAAATTTGTAATTTATAATTCCATGATGTGTGGGCAAAATAAAAAACAAAACAAAAGCAAGGATATTAGAACCAAAGCAACCCAGCTGACTTTTCTAAAAACAAGTGAATAATGAACGTAAATTATTTGAAACTGGTTAAGAGACCATGTAAAAAGGTAACACTTTAAACTTTAAAAGTTTAAGTATTTTTAGAGGTAACACCAAGATTAAACCTTGAAAATGAGCGGGTCATAATCATGTGTGTCTAGTATAAATGTGTGTGATGGTGACTGCACTGTATGTTTCGTATGTGTTAGTTTGGGGAAATATTCTGTCCTGATTGTGTGTATATTGTTTTATTAACCTCTGGAATGAGTGTTTTAGCATTACAGATAAGTGAAATGACTAATTTTATATAAGGAAGAGTGAAGCTGATGAAAAGATGATCAAAACATGGGACAAGCTTTAAATGGATTGATTTTCAGCTCTGTCTGCTACTGGTAATTATGATCATTTATGACGTTGATTTGAATTACTCTCTGTATTAGTGTATTTATGTAAATTAGAATTGTGAAGTTGAAGATTACCGTCCAATATGGGTTAAAAACTCTCATAATGGTAAACGTAAAAATAATAGACTTGACAGCAATTGGCGGCAAACGACAAATTGGTTAAGTCGCCATTAAAATTATCCAGAGAGCCTCTTACATTTTATGAAAGGAGGTTGTGGAGGAACATCACTGTTGTTTGACTGTCCTTGACCAAGTCTGTACACCATGACCTGACCTGCTACACACCGCTCGATAACTGTGAGAATGTGTTGTTTGTAGATGGCTTCAGATACCAAACAACATGCCAGAATAGCGCAGGATAAGCTGTAACCACTGAATTTGAAATGTTAATCTTAGGGTCGTTGCCCTCCAATTATCCGGCACAAGCAGTAGAGCTTGTGGGCCTCAAACTGTGTGTAAACTGATGGAAAAATATGCGACAATTTACACAGACTCCCGTTATTCTTTTGGGGTACATGATTTTGGGGCGCTGTGGAAATATTGAAAGTTTAGGTTACTGGTTTTGTCACACACTCTTGCTAGTGGTAGTGATCGGGCTCTCGGTATTGTTATGTCTACCATGTCTATTCCAAAGTGTATCAAGCCTAGAGAAGAGAATGGTGAAATCTAATGTTGAGTATCAAATATAAAAAAGTATTGCATTTCCAGACTTACAGTGAAGAAAATAAGTATTTGAACACCCTGCTATTTTGCAAGTTCTCCCACTTAGAAATCATGGAGGGGTCTGAAATTGTCAGGTGCATGTCCACTGTGAGAGACATAATCAAAAAAAAAAAAAATCCAGAAATCACAATGTATGATTTTTAACTATTTATTAGTAAGATACAGCTGCAAATAAGTATTTGAACACTTGTCTATCAGCTAGAATTCTGACCCTCAAAGACCTGTTAGTCTGCCTTTAAAATGTCCACCTCCACTCCATTTATTATCCTAAATTAGATGCTCCTGTTTGAGGCCGTTAGCTGCATAAAGACCCCTGTCCACCCCATACAATCAGTAAGAATCCAACTACTAACCTGGTCAAGACCAAAGAACTGTCCAAAGATCTCACCTCGTGGGGTCTCAATGATCCTAGGAAAGGTGAGAAATCAGCCCAGAACTACACGGGAGGAGCTGGTCAATGACCTGAAAAGAGCTGGGACCACCGTTTGCAAGGTTACTGTTGGTAATACACTAAGACGTCATGGTTTGAAATCATGCATGGCACGGAAGGTTCACCTGCTTAAACCAGCACATGTCAAGGCCCGTCTTAAGTTTGCCAATGACCATTTGGATGATCCAGAGGAGTCATGGGAGAAAGTCATGTGGTCAGACGAGACCAAAATAGAACTTTTTGGTCATAATTCCACTAACCGTGTTTGGAGGAAGAAGAATGATGAGTACCATCCCAAGAACACCATCCCTACTGTGAAGCATGGGGGTGGTAGCATCATGCTTTGGGGGTGTTTTTCTGCACATGGGACAGGGCGACTGCACTGTATTGAGGAGAGGATGACCGGGGCCATGTATTGCGAGATTTTGGGGAACAACCTCCTTCCCTCAGTTAGAGCATTGAAGATGGGTCAAGGCTGGGTCTTCCAACATGACAATGACCCGAAGCACACAGCCAGGATAACCAAGGAGTGGCTCTGTAAGAAGCATATAAAGGTTCTGGCGTGGCCTAGCCAGTCTCCAGACCTAAACCCAAGAGAGAATCTTTGGAGGGAGCTCAAACTCCGTGTTTCTCAGCGACAGCCCAGAAACTTGATTGATCTAGAGAAGATCTGTGTGGAGGAGTGGGCCAAAATCCCTCCTGCAGTGTGTGCAAACCTGGTGAAAAACTACAGTAAACGTTTGACCTCTGTAATTGCACACAAAGACTACTGTACCAAATATTAACATTGATTTTCTCAGGTGTTCAAATACTTATTTGCAGCTGTATCATACAAATAAATAGTTAAAAAATCATACATTGTGATTTCTAGTTTTTTTTTTTTGATTATGTCTCTCACAGTGGACATGCACCTACGATGACAATTTCAGCCCCCTCCATGATTTCTAATTGGGAGAACTTGCAAAATCACGGTGTTCAAATACTTATTTTCTTCACTGTATATCCTTGGATGCCGAAAGGGACCCCATGACAAAGAAATCAATAATTATGACAGTAGTCTTTCTGAGGATGATGATATGTAAAGAGTGTTGCAAGCAGCGGTCATCCGTGTTAAGAGATGGCGTACAAGGACAGGGAATGAAATGAGGGATTTTATTTTACTTTTTATTCTTTGTATTTTTATAGCTTGCTGAATCAACCAGAGATGCCTCTTGAAAAAATAGCAAAATGCATTTCTTCTTCCTACAGGGTGAAGATATGTTTTGAAACCGAGAGGACTAACATGACATATGTAAAAATGTATTATATTTGTGAGTGATTAAGATAATACTCAAAAGGGGGGTATTGTCATGGAAATTGTTTTTATTCATTGTTTTATTGGATTAATGATATTTTCCTATAAGAAATAATGTATTTTCCTAATAAAGTAGAGAAAGGTTCAATTGGCTATGAGCCTGGGCTATAGCACTTATCTGTTATGAGTAGAGATATAAAAGAGAGAGGGAGCCTCCCCTCGGTGTGCGCACTCTCACATTCTGCTGACTGACTGTGTGACTGTGTGCCTTTCTTACAAGAAATAAACAATTGTAATCGCTAATTGAACATTTGCCTCTTACTCAGAATTGTTTATTGTTTATTTGCCACAATAGTACAAATACTTGGAATGTACTTATTTTTTCCTTTTAATACATTTGTAAAGTTCAAAAATCAGTTTTTTTGCTTTGTCATTATAGTGTATGGAGTGTAGATTGATGTGGGGAAAAAAAGTAATTGAAGAGTTTAACATAAGGCAGTAAACAAAATGTGAAATAAAGGAAGGGGTGCAAATACTTTTGCAAGGCACTGTATATAATTTCAGGTGAAAATATGGGCTGAAAAAATACTATCATGTAACTGACAATAATAAAAATTCTTTAATGATAAGGCCCCTTAAGGAAAGGATGTGAAATATTTTTAATATTATGCTGTAATATTATTATATTTTAACATACTGTATGTATGTATTAATCGTTGTTAACATTTATTTTAAAAAAATACAGTTCATTTTAGCTCATTTTCGTTCATTAATTGTATGTACAAGTAAATTATCCTCTGCCACCCAATCAGATATCACCAACACCCCTATGGATGTAACTACATAATGAAAAGTCTAAATGAGTATTTCCCTGCCCACTCACTTGCGGAAATACCAGTGACCATCGGAGAGAAATATCAGACATCCTTATCAATGGAATGAGAGAAGCAGGGAATCACATTCAACCACGAATTAAATTTCTCGTGCCATTTCTACGCTAAAAATAGTTTTTGCGTGTAGCCTAGATATGATACGCAGTTTCCGCGTGCAATACGCACTTTATGGCGTGTAATACGAAAGCACTCCACACCCCTAACACTACCCAAGGGTTTACAGTGAGTAGCATATATGCACGCCAAAAACATTTTTGGCGTGTAAATGGTACGAGAAATTAAATTCGTGGTATATAGATACGCACTTTTATGAGATCGTATTGTTCTAAATAGCCTACACTTGTTCCTGGCCAGAGGGAAAAAGGGATTCTCTCATTTGTCACTGATAGTCAAAGCAGGAATAAGCTCACATTAGAGTTCACATTGGTTGCAAAAATATATTTACAGTAAGAAGTGTTTTTGACCATGGATATCCATTTAAATATAGCAAATAATACTGTTTATTATCAGAATATTGACTATAGTGGTACACAAAAGAGTTAAAAAATAAGTTTTTTCTCTTTAATTTTGTGAAAGGGATGAAATAATCAAAATTTCATTTATGTAATCTTAAACTGTCACAGCCTAACAAAAACCTGGAACATGCACTGACAGTTCAGTGAATAAAAGCCAACAAGTGACGCTTGTCTGTTAGATAACTCCACTTTCAGCCTAAATACCACAAAGAAATAATGAGCCCCTTGTACAAACTCAAAAAGTATGCAGCATATCCCTAATTAGAGATGACAGCATTGGTTGATTGGTCAATGTGAAGCAGTTCATTGTAAGGTGTTTGTGATGTGCTTTCACTGGAATCTGTTGTATCAGTTGTATTCAATTATGCACTGACGATTATTTTGATTCTCTATGAACTGCTTTGAGAAATTTCTACCTTCTTTAGCTCTAATCTGGGTGTTGCAAAAGTCGTAAGAACAATCTAAGTTTCGTTTTCATAAAAAATAACGTAACATTTTTTAACATTTAACAACCTAATTTTTTTTTCCTTCAGATTTTTTTTTATCTAATGGAAAAAAAGATTCCAGTTTATAGTATTTGCATCACTGCCCTCTGTTATCTCAGTAATGTTGGTTTGGCAACTCATTACAATGACACATGAAAAGCAGACCGCTCCACAGTGGGGCTCCCCCAAATGCAGGCCCTCTGACTAATAGGCTCAGACCTGCTCTGTTAACTCCCCTGAAAATGATCAAGCATGAGAGATCGCAGATCCACTATCAATCCCGTTCCCTTTACCAGGAAATGACACCCACTCCCACCATGCTCATTTGGATGATGCCATGACATTGCCAATGTGATGTCACAGACATATTTCAAAAGAGCAGATAGAGGAAAATCCTAAGCATTACTACAGTGGAATTCCGTCTGACGGAAGAGAAAAAACGATGATTGTATTGTTCTTCAGACAGAGGACTTTAGAATCACATCTGTATAAACAGTTCAGAAAAATATTCCAGACTATTTATTTGAAATGAAATGGCTCACTATCATTATTCAGTTTGAATAGATGATTCACTAAAATAAATATGACTAATAAACTCCTAACTACTGTTGGTTCCTGTGACTTCATTCTCTTTTAAAAAATAGTAAGAAAACAATTCCCAAAAACTAACCTTCATCTTCGTAGTTACTCAGTCAGGCTCCATTGTGCTCTTCGCTGGCCTCAGTCAAAGCAATATGATAAACAAAAACACATAGTAAAGTGCACTCCAACTATTCTATTTATATTCTCTTACTGTTTAACTTGCTTTAATACATTAATTGTTCTGATACCATTTTTACAAAGTATTATTGTTCTTACAGAACTTGACTTAGTATCAAGGCATATACACTATCATTAATTTTTTTTTAAAGCAAGACTCCATTAGTGTCAGTGAAAACTTAGTTATCACATATATATATATATATATATACACACACATACATACACACACACACACACACACAGTAGTCAACATTTGAAGTGGATCAAAAAAGTTAATCAAAGTCATTAGACAAGAACGGGTATTGTTCAAAATTCATGTATAACTTTGATGAAAGGTTTTGATCCACTTCAAATGTTGATTACTGATTATATACATATGCTGCTCTTTTGAACTTTCTATTCATCATAATCATTAAGCAGCACAACTGTATTCAACACTGATAATAAGAAATTATTCTTGAGGAGCAAATCATCATATTAGAATGATTTCTGCAGGATCATGTGACACTGAAGACTGCTGTAATGGTGCTGAAAATTCAGTTTTGTCATCAAAGGAACAAATGACATTTTAAAATATACAGTACTGTGCAAAAGTTTTAGATCGGTAAGATTTTTTATGTTTTTAAAAGAAGTCTCTTCTGCTCACCAAGGCTGCAATTATTTGATAAAAAATTATAAAAAAATGTAATATTGTGAAATATTATTACAATTTAAAACAGCTGTTTTCTATGTGAATATACAGTAAAGTTTAATTTATTCCCTAAAGCTGAATTTTCATCATCATTACTCCAGTCTTCAGTGTCGTCATGATCCTTCAGAAATCATTCTAATATGATGATTTGATGCTCAAAAAATATTCATTATTATTTTCAATGTTGAAAACAGTGTACAATTTTTTTTTCAATATTCTTTGATGAATAGAAAGTTCAAAAGAACAGCGTTTATTTAAAATAGAATATTTTCTAACATTATAAATGTCTTTACTGTAACTTTTGATCAGTTTAACTCATCCTTGATGAATAAAAGTATTGATTTATTATATTTCTTTCCCCAAAAAATAAAATGTAAATTCTTACTGACCCCAAACTTTTGAAGGGTAGAGTTTAATGTTACAAAAGCTTTAGATTTCAGATAAATGCTGTTCTTTTTTAGTTTCTATTCATCATAGTATCATGAAATAAAAATGTAAAAAACTGTTTTCAACACTGATAATAATCATAAATGTTTCTTGAGCATCAAATCATCATATTAGAATGATTTTTGAAGGAACATGTGACACTGAAGACTGGAGTAATGATGATGATAAATTCAGCTTTGATCACAGGAATAAATTACACTTCACTATACACTACCGGTCAAAAGTTTAAGATCGGTAAGATTTTTTATGTTTTTAAAAGAAGTCTCTTCTGCTCACCAAGGCTGCAATTATTTGATAAAAAATAAATAAAAAAACCCCAGTAATATTGTGAAATATTATTACAATTTAAAACAGCGGTTTTCTATGTGAAAATATAGTGAAGTGTAATTTATTCCTGTGATCAAAGCTGAATTTACAGCATCATTACTCCAGTCTTCAATGTCACATTTTTTTAATTATTATAATATGAAATTATTATAATATGATGCTCAAGAAACATTTATGATTATTATCCATGTTGAAAACAGTTTTTTACATGTTTATTTCAGGATTCTTTGATGAATAGAAAGTTCAAAAGAACAGCATTTATTTAAAATATAATATTTTCTAACATTATAAATGTCTTTACTGTATAACTTTTGATCAATTTAACTCATCCTTGATGAATAAAAGTATTTTCTAATTTCTTTCCCCCAAAAATAAAAAATACATTTTTACTGACCCCAAACTTTTGAATGGTAGTGATTAATGTTACAAAAGCTTTCCATTTCAGATCAATTCTGTTCTTTTGAACTTTCTATTCATCAAAGAATCCTGAAATAAAAATGTAAAAAACTGTTTTCAACATGGATAATAATCATAAATGTTTCTTGAGCATCATATTATAATAATTTCATATTATAATAATTTTAAAAATGTGACACTGAAGACTGGAGTAATGATGCTGTAAATTCAGCTTTGATCACACGAATAAATTACACTTTACTATATATTCACATAGAAAACCGCTGTTTTAAATTGTAATAATATTTCACAATATTACTGTTTTTTTTATATTTTTTATCAAATAATTGCAGCCTTGGTGAGCAGAAGAGACTTCTTTTAAAAACATAAAAAATCTTACCGATCTTAAACTTTTGACCGGTAGTGTATATTCACATAGAAAACAGCTGTTTTAAATTGTAATAATATTTCACAATATTACTGTTTTTAAAAAAAAAATTATCAAATAATTGCAGCCTTGGTGAGCAGAAGAGACTTCTTTTAAAAACATAAAAAATCTTACCGATCTAAAACTTTTGCACAGTACTGTATATACAGTATATATATATATATATATATATTAAAAAAGTATTCAGCTTTGCATTAAAAAAAATCTTACTGACCCCAAACTGTGTAAATTAGTAGTTTACTGCTTTGCTGAGAAAGTGTCTACAACAAACATGAATGTGAATGTAAAGTAACTGCTTAAATGACATTACTGTACTTCCCTCTAGTGGACAGATCAGCATTCAATCACAAACTGCCATAAATGGTGAGGTGTGTCATTTACATACTTTTCTTATACCTGAAGGAAAACAAATTTATTAAAGGTTTAATTTAGATTTCCAATACTGTAGAATATAAACTGAGGAAGTTTATTAGTGTGAATTTTGTAAACTCAGAAACCCTGACGGGTCCCTGTTCCTGCTAGACATGCTGAGCAGGTGTGAATGTTAGAGCCTGAGCAGATAGCATCACTGAGACCATCACCTGTTGTTTTATAAGTTTTGTTTCTAGTGTCTCAGCATGTGAAGTGACCTGGTGAGAGGGTCTCCTCCCCTCGCCTTTTGTCAGTGCGGGAAGGTCTGCTCCATCCTGTTCTCCTGGCTCAGCTAATTTACATGCTTTGTTTTAGAATGTATCCCCCTCGATGTAACTCCACCCCTTTGAAATGAATATAAGCTAAAAATGTATCATGTTTTAGTTAGACTCGTGATGATGCTTGGAAGAGACTACAGCAAATCCAGCTCATCTGCAATAAAGAACCTGCAAACGATACAACCGAGTCTCCTGGTCTTCGCTTCTGAGTTTTCTACACTTTAGAAGAAATAAGTTTACTACATACCAAACACAGTCTTAGGACAATTTTGAAGAGAACTTCATTATTCAAACAATATCTGAAGTCAAACAATATACATTTACAAAGTAGTCTAATTAAAATACATGACATCATTTCAAAATATATTACTTTAATAAGAATGTTTGTTTTAAATAAAGTTAAATAAAGTTAACAAAACAATGAAAACAAACTTGCATGAAAAAGTTGTCTTTTTAAAAGAATCTTACCCAGCACAGCAGGATACAACCAATAAATCAAACATACAATTTGAATAGAACTAGATAGAGCTTCACATAAAAGATAAAGTGATTATGTCTAAAGTTATTTCTTGTTTTAACTACACAAAATATGGGTCTATCTATAAAACCAGTGCTTAAACCTTAACCCATAAAGCATTTCTTTGAGCAATTCCAAATTACCTTTATGATCATGTAATATGATCAACACACTGCATATAATCTGTACATATTCGTAAATATTACATTTATCAGAATAGTCCTATACACCACACCCAGCTACAAAATTCAACTTAAAATGGCTTATTAGGGGACAAGGACCAAAGGTGCAGGGCATAGTTTTGTTTTAAAAGAAACTATATATAGTATACAGATAAAATCTCCATGTACAAACTTGCCCTGTTAGAATTTCACAGTGCATAACCAAGCAAGGAAAAGATAGACATCTGTCTCTGCTTTTGATTATTGATCCATTACATAACAGTAGTTTTCCTTTAAAGGGGTCATGACATGGATGTTTTTTTAATTATTTTAATATTTTCTTTGAGGTTCACTTATAATGTTAATAAAGTGTTTTGCACAATAATAATAATAATAATAAAATAATAATATATATATATATATATATATATATATATATATATATATATATATATATATATATATATATATATATATATATATATATATATATATATATATACACTCACCGGCCACTTTATTAGGTACACCTGTCCAACTGCTCCTTAACACTTAATTTCTAAGCAGCCAATCACATGGCGGCAACTCAGTGCATTTAGGCATGTAGACATGGTCAAGACAATCTCCTGCAGTTCAAACCGAGCATCAGTATGGGGAAGAAAGGTGATTTGAGTGACTTTGAACGTGGCATGATTGTTGGTGCCAGAAGGGCTGGTCTGAGTATTTCAGAAACTGCTAATCTACTGGGATTTTCACGCACAACCATCTCTAGGGTTTACAGAGAATGGTCCGAAAAAGAAAAAACATCCAGTGAGCGGCAGTTCTGTGGGCGGAAATGCCTTGTTGATGCCAGAGGTCAGAGGAGAATGGCCAGACTGGTTCGAGCTGATAGAAGGGCAACAGTGACTCAAATAACCACCCGTTACAACCAAGGTGGGCAGAAGAGCATCTCTGAACGCACAGTACGTCGAACTTTGAGGCAGATGGGCTACAGCAGCAGAAGACCACACCGGGTGCCACTCCTTTCAGCTAAGAACAGGAAACTGAGGCTACAATTTGCACAAGCTCATCGAAATTGGACAATAGAAGATTGGAAAAACGTTGCCTGGTCTGATGAGTCTCGATTTCTGCTGCGACATTCAGATGGTAGGGTCAGAATTTGGCGTCTACAACATGAAAGCATGGATCCATCCTGCCTTGTATCAACGGTTCAGGCTGGTGGTGGTGGTGTCATGGTGTGGGGAATATTTTCTTGGCACTCTTTGGGCCCCTTGGTACCAATTGAGCATCGTTGCAACGCCACAGCCTACCTGAGTATTGTTGCTGACCATGTCCATCCCTTTATGACCACAATGTACCCAACTTCTGATGGCTACTTTCAGCAGGATAATGCGCCATGTCATAAAGCTGGAATCATCTCAGACTGGTTTCTTGAACATGACAATGAGTTCGCTGTACTCAAATGGCCTCCACAGTCACCAGATCTCAATCCAATAGAGCATCTTTGGGATGTGGTGGAACGGGAGATTCGCATCATGGATGTGCAGCCGCCAAATCTGCGGCAACTGTGTGATGCCATCATGTCAATATGGACCAAACTCCCTGAGGAATGCTTCCAGCACCTTGTTGAATCTATGCCACGAAGAATTGAGGCAGTTCTGAAGGCAAAAGGGGGTCCAACCCGTTACTAGCATGGGGTACCTAATAAAGTGGCCGGTGAGTGTATATATATATATATATATATGGAAAAACTATTATCTTCAAGCTGAAATCAAATGACAAGTTTTTAAGGGGTGACTCCTTTAAGGCTTGTCAATTAATGGCCACTGTTTTGATTGCTTAACGTCATTGCATAGGAAACAGTATCAACGCCCACTGCACGCGAGTAAGTGTTTTGAAAACATTATTCATTACACTGTGCCTTGTCTACAAAAGAAAATGTTCCAAACAAAAATATAGCCCTCTGACATGATCCAGGACACCATTAAAATATACCATCCCCTTGTTTCTGATGCTGAGATTCTTCTGGAATCTGTACAGAGCCGCAAATGAGCTGTTTGCTGGACGCCTCAGAGAAAAACTTCTTTCACTCTTCCATTTGTCCTGTTGTCAACAGACACAAGCGCGTAGACTAGGCCTATGTCAGAAAGTGAAATGGGATCTGTATTCTGTATCCAGGGCAGACAGCATCAGTGATTATAATGGGTTCTATTTGCTTTGATGCGACATGACGCTCACATCCAGTGTAGGCAAATGTCAGCCGTTAAGCGACTAAATGCCTCAGGAATGCTATGGTGCAGTGATGTCTTGCTCTGTAGGCAGTCGTATGCAAATATATTCGCCCACGTGACATCACAGGTCACCCAATATCAGAACAAGCCATTTTTTTAGCTTGATTCGTTTATAATGAGGAGGACATTTCAAGCTATGAAACTTTTTAGGATGTTTTAATGGTACAAAAATGTCTTTATGTCAAAATATCAATGCAAATTTGATTTCTCATGTCATGAGACCTTTAATTCCAAACCCACATGAAGATATTATTGCAAAAACGGTAAAAAGCCTTAGAAGCTTATGAAAGAAAACATTACAACGTAAATCAAATAACCAAAACTAAAAAAAAAGAAAAGAAAAAAAAGCTCCACATCTCGATTCCATCGAAATATACTTGCCGGGTGGGTTACATTCCTGCAGTTTTATGCACTTCTTGCAGTCAGCAGAAGTGTATGTCTAATCCATACATAAATCACCATCCCAGGGTCTGCTGGTTCAGTCTTAACCCAAAGACCGTCATAAAGTACTTGATGCACTTGGAAAAGTTTGTTTCTTTATCAAAATGGTGTTGATACTAGCATGTATCATCTGTAAAACAAACAAAAAAGAAATAAGTATACAGAGGGCGCAAAGCAAACTAAGTTATTTGATCCTATCTGTTATAGAAGTTATTGAGAAGATAATGGGATACCCCTCACCATGATACCACCACTTAGTTTTCTTTGGATTCTTATTACATGTCTTTACATAAAATGAGTTATCTGGAGGACGTCGCTGAAACAACGACAACAAAAACAGATGATTAGACAACCATAATGAATTTCACTTATACCTTTCTCAATTTGGTTAACTAAAATTTGAAGTTTACCTTTTCTTTGCAGCTTGACAGCATGCTAATAATGCTTAAACAAACAGATTGCACAGACAGAGCTGGTGACCAGTCTTCCGTTAAAATAGATAAACAGATGTGACCGTTGCTATAGACGTGCGGATGGATGGGTATATTCTCTCCAGTGAACATTACCTATATAAACAATATTTATTAACAACAACAAGCATTTAGCTTTGATACAAAAAGACAAAAAACCTATACAAAAACACAAACATATAAGGAGATTCACAATTTACCTGAGGTGAATCAAAAGGATATCGACCACTGAATTTGAACAGGAGTTGAAACTTCTCTCCTTCATAAAGAGTACCTGGAGCACCATCCATATCTATAAACCACCTGGATAAATACAATAATAAAATCATTGATTCATTGCTTTGACTGAAATAAATATAAATTAACCAATTCAACACAGAAATTAACTGGTTTAAAGGGTTAGTTCACCCAGAAATAAAAAATCTGTCATAATTTACTCTCATTTACTCTTTACCCTCATGTCATTGTTTCAATCTCATAAAACACAAATTAAGATTTTTTTAATGAAACCTGTGAGATTTCTGTCCCTCCATTGAAAGTCCTTTCAACCAAGATTATTCAAAAAGATCATAAAAACACATGCAACAATAAATAAGGTTTGGTCATGCAAGTATTTGATGTGCTCAATGTATGTGTGCAGGTCAATGATTATAAGTGAATAAAAGCCTAAATTAAATTATTTTATAATCGTTTCTCTTCAGAAATGTTCTCTTTATGAAAAGATTTGGTAACAAGGACTTTCAAGGAGGGACAGAAATCTTTCAGGTTTTATTGAAAAATATTTTCATTTGTTTTTCGAAAAGATGATGTCTTATGGGTTTGGAATGACACGAGAGTAAACGACGGCATTTAAATGTATGTGAACTGTCCATTTAAAGTCGAAAATGAAACAAAAGATTTGACTTTATTTCTTACATACTGTTATGTACATCGGAGTAAATCGGAAAATTAAAAAAATGATATAGGTTGAGACGTAGCCATTGCTCAAAACAAGTGGAGTAAACGTGAGCTTGCAGGGGTGGGGATTAAGTGGACTAAATGATTGGAGAATCTGACAAACGTCACCAGTCTGTTGTTTTCACCGGAAGATCCAGTTATGACATTTGGATTAAACATTACAAGGTCAAATTAAAAAAGGAACATGCACAGATTAATTGTTCACAATAAGATCTATAGCATGCATTTAGAAAATATATTCATTTTAATGTCAACAACTTTAGGTTGCAAACTGTCAAAATATAATCCAACTGAACTGACTGCTTGATCTTGCACATTAAGACATCTCACAACTTACTCAGTGATTGTGTTCTGTACACTTCTTTCATTTAGTGTCATTCCAGGAGGTGGATCACTTTGTAATGCCATCAACTCCTTTTGTAATCGCTTCTGGGAAGTGAAAATAACTTGGGTTAAGGCACAACTGAAAGTAAAAACGTTTGAACTATTAACATTCTAAACTATTAATACATAATATTAATTCAGCGTGCGTGGTTTTAAACCATTCACCTAAATTAAATTCTAATGTCTGAAAAATACAACTAGCAAGCAGACGGCTAACAACGAGCTAGTCAAAGAACCGATTTGCCGTGCTATAGAAACTAGCGATAAGCACCATTACATTTGTTTACAGCTCCGGAAGAACTCTGCTACATAATAATTCCCGTTTCACATCCCGTTTATAAGTATCGTCTTCCACCGCTAAGTTACACCTGTGATGTGACAGTACAGAGTTTTGTTGGGCTGTCAGACTGACTGAACGTTAGCTTCCAAAGTAAACAAATGTGCGTACGAATGAAACAGCTGACTGTGCTGTGTTCAGATCACCACAGGCAGGGACACAGGACGAAACCCGGTACGTGTCACAGCTAAATGCGAAAAATGGTTTAGATTGTTATTTGAAAATAGTTGCTTGTGTATGTAGGGAGATATTCACCTGCATAGACGCCATGATGGAAAGCCCCTGTAGAAAGGCGATTGGCCGAATGACGTCTAATCAGGTTTTTCACGGAACCGCAATGCAACAACATTCAGTTTGTTTGAAACAGGGGGAGGCACTACAGGCGAAAATGCTGAAATCCTCTTTTACAGGCTAAATTAGGGTAAATAACGTTACTCTTTTTAATAAGAAACTCCAAAACAATTGTATTGTAACGTGATGTGCAAACTACGCAAAGCATCATTAAATGGGGAGAAAGAAGCGTGTTGCTATACTTTACTCCAGCGAATATTACTCATGGTGGGATTATTTTTGAATGTCAGTTTATTATTATGTACATACCTTGAATTAATCGAACATTCCTTCAGTTATAGCCCAGGAAAAAAAAGACTTTGGGTGTATCTATGGGTAACGCGGTGGAACCTGCCATTAAACATTTTCAGCTAAGTTAGCCATTTTAGCTAAATGTAAACTGGAAAAAGCTAAATGTTAAAAGGTAACAAAAAAAAATGTCACACTATTGTTTTGACCAATAATATATTATTTTAAATACATATTTATATAATGTTATATATACAATTTAAAGATTTAATATAGGCCTATTCATTGTTAATTGGATATTTTATTCAAGTTTGATATCCTCCCTTTGCTATTATAGTAAACATAGACTTATCCCTTGGTGTTATTAACTTTCAAAAATATTTGTAGATGCAGTCACCCATGGAGAACAGAAAAAGAATGTTAAATTTAAACCCTTATTTTGGAGAATTCACTGTTTGAAAATATAAAGGTTTAAGTGCACATGATCTCCACAAAGCAGAATTAAACGAATGAACAAAATATTTTCAAGAACAACTGAATTTATTCATTAAACAACTGATGAATGACTACTGCAGACAATTACAAGACTTCAGTCTGATGAATCCACATGTAGAAAATGTATAACAAATCTATTTCAACTGAATTCTGCACCTATAAAGTTGGTTCGCAACCCACCATAAAACCGAAAGAATAAGAACAACTGAATTTTGAACTTGTTAACACAAATAGATGCATTGTAAAACTACATGTCTGTCGGCATTACATTTAATAGGAATTCATCACTCCAGGCATATTTATTTTGCAATACAGAAATTATGTAAGTTAATACTGGGTCAAAGCTTAAAACAATAAAGTAAAATAAAATTACTTTATTTGTAAAGCAATTACAGGTTAAATAGAACATGGGACCAAAACTGTTATACCTCTCATTCAGCACAGCATTCCTCTGTTTGCAAACCTAAAAGTATTTAAAAGCAATAAAATAAACCAATAATAATTTGCTTTTCATATTTATTGTGCAGCCATACGTGTATATATGAGTGTTTCGTTTTTTATGTTTAACAATCTAAGAAGTTGGCAGCCATCAGAAGCTCCAGCGCTATCTCTGGGGCAATAGGAAATTCTGGGATTTCTGTTGAACTATTAGTATAGCGGACTTTGTATGTAAAGTACATGCACACTTTAGAAAGAACGTGAGATGGGATCTCTCGAAAGTTGACTTCATTCGTTTCATTCTCAGCAAACTGGCCTGAAAAACAGAGATAATGCAATGTTACTATCACCTTAAAGCTTCAATGAGATAAAACACAAATAAAGAACCAATACAACACACTTACAACATGTAAAATAACATATTTAAAGAATATGTGGAATAACTAGGCCTTACTGTTGGACAAAATTCAGGAAGATCCTATTTTTTAGATGCAATTCAAATCTTATTCATTCCCCTTTGGTAACTAATACTCACCAGGACCACTAAGCATAGCTTTGATTGTTCCAGATGTCAGAGCATGTTCTCTTTTCACAATAAACTCATGGCCATCAGAGGAGATTAATTTCACATACATGGCATCTGGCCCTTCACAGCCACCATAGGTCTTTTCTTCTCCATCTAAAATGTATTAATTTGATCATACACTCGAACTACCAACATAACATACACAGAAATACATCATACAGATATCCATTCATCTAAGTAATGTATGGTTTATTCTCCCAATAACACAAAATGACTAGGTCTAGAAGTAGTTCATTCATTTGTTTAAAAATAAAACTTAGAAAACCTTACCCATTGTTACTGCCTTCCCTTGTCTCTCTCTATGAAATATTAAGAGAGAAATTAACAGTTACCACGTATAATGTAGAGGTAGTAACAACGCACATAATGTTCATGAAAAGGGCTTCTGAAACCAAACAAGAACCATATATATAAATATTTATACAAGTGCAATTTTGCATTATATATATATATATATATATATATATATATATATATATATATATATATATATATATATATATGTGGTTCTTGTTTGGTTTCAGAAGCCCTTTTATGTGTATGTATGTGTGTGTGTGATCTTATTTATATTGAAAAACAATTATATTTTTGTATTAATATTAGGCAGAAGAATAAAACCTATCCACGAGTCCTGCGTCTGGGTCATGCATGTAACGTTAGAGCAGTTAAATCATAGGCAATGACTGAGTTTCCTTCCCAGTTAGCTCAAGCAGCACTATGTACAAATCGTGTTTTCCCCCAAAAAATATTTCAGTAGACAAAATACGCGCGAATCAAGATTAAATAATCATAATTTAATACAAGATATATTGTCTCACCTCACTAAGATTAAGCTGGTCAGGGCAGTTTTTCTGTTTTCTCTCCGATGGGCTTCTGGCAACTGCTTCTTCTGTTGTCAGTGCGGACAACAGGAAACAATTGTTAGGCAGATAATCCATGCACTTCCGTTACAGATATTACAAAATTAGAGTCCTCATCAATATGCTTTAATAATTGATATCACATCAGAATTGCATGATTTGGTTGAATTGACATTAAAGTGTAATGTGTAAAATATATACTTCTTCACATCTGTGAGGTTTTTGTACAGTTCATCATCGATTACGAATCATGTGTGTGCTCGCGTATCAAATTGCTTCCGGTGCGTTGTCAGTTTACTATCTAAGGAAGTGGAAAAACTCCACATGATAAAATGTATCAGATTGGGATTTTGCATGGGTTGCGGCGTCTGTCGAAAAACCAAGACCAGATAATCAGAAAAATCCAAGTCGGTGTTCGTCCGGTATCACACAGCAGTGGGAGTTTTTGCCACACTCATGCTGTAGTTTTAAAGGGGGAGGATAATTTGCTGCATGTGAACCGAAGGTCATTTTTAAAAGCCCATGCAAATAAGGTACATAGTAGATTGCGTTTAAATATGCCGTTTGATTGCTGTTTACATTTCTGTAAATTATACGATTGTTTCTGTACATTGTTTATATCTGGACAGCTGTCATCATTATTTTGGCTTAAGTACAGAAGAACATGAATCCTGTGCACATAAAATGTTCTATTTAAATATATTGGTTTATTTTGTTTTGAGCAATTATTTTATATATATATAATTTAATTCAGAAAATGTGGAAATGTCCTGCATGTGCTTTTAAAAAAGCATGGGCTTTTTTCATAAATTATTTTATTATAATGAGGTGTTCCTGAAAATCTGTTACAATTGCGACATCTCAAATGAACTATAATTAAAATATAAATTCATTTCTTTTAATGTAAATTATAAAAAAAAAAAAAAAAAAAAAATGTTACTTTTAATCTTATATCTAAGAAAAGTTCATATCTACACTTAATTGAGAAGCGGTTACAGTATCTCAGTGTTCAAAAGTGTTACACTTAGAGGGTTAGTTCACCCCCCCCCCAAAAAATTTGGTCATCATTTGCTCACCCTTATGCCGTTCCAAACCCGCAAGGCTTTACTTCATCTTGGAAATGCAAATAAAGATATTTTAATGAAATCTGAGATATATTTCTGTCCCTCCACTGACAGTCCCCACATAACTATCACGTTGACGCTTCAAAAAGTTACACGTGAATAAAAGCCTATATTTAATCTGTTCATCATATAAAGCTATCCAGTTTCTTCAGAAAATTTGGACTATTAGTTTTGCAATCTCTATGAACTTTTTTTTCCGGGCGAACTATCCCTTTAATTGCTTTTTTTGTTTGTACTTTAGGTTCAACCATACTGTGCTATTAGATGTTATACATCCTCACCAATTCAGCCTAAAGATGGAGAATTAATCTACACAGGCAGTCTGGGAAAAGCTGTCCTCGGTAAATTACCTGCCATATATAGCACATACATAATTTATACTTGTAAAACACAACGTGAACTACCAAACTGATTTAGCTATCAGTTGTTGCCATGATTTTTTTTTTGTTAGCTTCTAAAACCTAACCTAATGATCTAAATCTGCTCCTTTGTTGTAGGTGTGAAGTTTTTCTCCTACTCCAGCAGTATGTTCAGTCTCTGTGTGATGCCATATGTCCTCATGAAAACAGGCATTGGTGTGAACAGCTTGGTACTGCAAGCGGCTTTCTGTGGCTTTATAGGTTTCTTCACATTTCTGACTCCTGTTCTGCTCCACTTGATCACCAAAGGCTATGTAGTACGCCTGTACCACAACAAGGAGACCGACATGTACACAGCCATCACTTACAGTGCCCTTCTAGTGGAGAAACGGACTGTTTTCCATCAGAGTGATGTCATTATCCCTGCTGTGAGCAGGATGTTCACTAGTTTTTACGCCAAGAAACACTCGATGCTGGTCAACCCAATGCTTTTTGCTCTGCCCAACGACTACAACCACCTCATGGGTTACGACCGGCCCTTTTCCTTTGATACAGATGACTTGAACAAACCAGATAAAAGTTAACTTGTCCACCAACATTGGATCGATTTAGCTTGCGAAACCAAGATGTCTACATTTCAATGGACTGTTGTTGTGTATTAAATATTTGCAGGGATGATATGTCATCCAGTATATTTGTGATGTAGAAACTTGTTTAAATGTGTAAATAAATGGATATTTACCATCTGCACACCCTATCTCAATTCCCTTTCTGCATCATGATTTTATCTTGTGGCCCAACTTCTGTTTTTTCCTTGTTCTCACGACCATTACCATTTATAAGGGGAACAGCTAGTGAACTATCTATCGAAAGAGGATGTTTTAAGGAAGTAGTTATTATTAGTGTGACACTATAATTTTGATCATTAAAACAAAAACTGTTGTCATTATTTCAGACGGAGAGATATGTGCCTACTAGTTTTATTCAGGAAAACAACAGTTATGGTGTTTTTGTATGCTTTGGCTTTAATTTTTTGTATTATAGCTTTGCCTTGTGTGTCCTCTGCAGAAAGAAGAGTATTCTGCTCCTCAGAATATTGTAACATTTGGTACAGCTACGAAGGTGAGTTGAATATTTTTTTCTTAAGCAATGTGCTGTTATATGATGCTAAATGATTCTGTCTGGTCAGTTCAAAGCCTGTATTAGTATATGACTTTTTAAACTTAAAAGGTGGGGTATGGGATTTGAAAAACGGCCGGCAGATTTTGAAAATACACAACTCAAATGGTCCTACCTTCTTTCCTCCAACACTGGCCCTGATTCGCGTGAGGGGGATGGGGGGAGGGGGGTATGGTACAACCGTTTGATTGACGGACTCACTGTCCAATGATTCTAGGTGGTCTTGGAAATGATTGGCTGGAGTTTTTTGAGTCCTGCCCGTTCCACAGATGATTCAATTGCTTAATTTTCATTTCAGTGCTTCTAACTCAGTGGCTGTAAGTGGGTTATGAATAGGATTTCAAGAGATTTTGAAAAAATGGACAAAAAAGAGAATCACATACCCCACCTTTAATGACTCGTGTCGTGGTTCAAATCGTTATCGGAAAAAGAAAATACAGAAACATTTCCACAGATGTTTACATAAAGAAAAGCAACTAATTTGGTAATTTAGCTTATCATTTAGAATAAGTCTCATTGGAATATGGAGCCCCTAAAGGGAAATAATATAGGAAATATAAATGAGATGAGAGGATAAATTATATTATATTTTATATATATAAATATATATTGCATTTTCCCATGAATCATTGTGTTCCTTTGCAAAAGCATTGGGTCACACTTTATATTGGGCGTCTTTAACCACGATGTACTTGCATCACACAAAAATCGACTTACTGTGTTTATGTTGTATTTCTATTTGAGGTAAGATATTCATATTTTTGAGATGTCATTATTCTGTCATTAGCCAATGCTCGGTCTCTCTTTATCCAGGGCCGTTGTATTACCTGTCACTGACCGGTTCCCCCTGCTCTCCAAAAGTGGCCTGGAACGTTATAACTTATACAGTAGTCCCAAGTAAGTTGATTAAAATGTTATGCTTCTGAATCATTACATTATGTATAAAATCTATGCGTCATGCAACTTGAAATTATGTTTGAGCTTGCTATTAAAGCTGTAAAAAGCTATTTTTGCAAATTTGGCTTTCTAAATTTGAAATGAACTTTATTGTCATTCAGTGTTCACAGTTGCTCGTGCTGGATATCATGCTCAAATTTACTTTAAAGGTCAGCTATGGTTGGATTTCACACAACCAGATATTCCTTGTGAAGATATTAAAGCCTGTTACATCATCAAAGGAGGTACATGTTAAAATATGTTTACTGCACAGCACTTTATCTTTCATAGTAGTGCAGTTGTGGATATTGATTTGAGTGCTTATTTGTTTCAGAAACACTGCAGGAAACCTGTCCAATTTATTTAAAAAGAAGCAATTTACTTACTCCTCAGGTGAGATTTCATTGACTAATGTTGTACCCATTCTATTATAAAAGAGATTTTATAAGTTGTTCCTGTAGCTGAACTGGTATAGCATGGCAACACCAAGGTCGTGTGTTTGATTCTAAGTGAACATTTAAAAAAATTACATGCACTGTTGGTTTGGATGCAAGCACATGACAAATGAAAATATGATCCTTTGACAGCTATGAAAAAAGTTTTTTTTAATGAAAATTTATTTTGTTTTCCTTCCCAGGGAGAATATCAGATTTACATGGATGTGAACATTGTTGACCATGTTGAAAGAAGGCTGACAATACGTTTCAACATCACTATAGAAATAAAAGGTACTGGTAGTAAGATGGGAATTTTCTGAGGAGGGTTGTAGAACAAGAAAATCTGTTAAACGTGCAGTATAAGATAAGAGCATTTTACCACTGTCCAAAGGTTTCGGGTTAGTAAGACTTTTTCTTTGGAATGAATTAATACTTTTATTCAGAAAAAAACACATCCAGTAAGCATTTATAATGTTACAAAAATTTCCGAAAAATTATGATTGTAACTGACTGCAAAATTAACATAATTTGTTAAGACAGTTAATGTTACAAACAGAACCCTCATTTTATATATATATATATATATATATATATATATATATTATATGTTATATGTGAGAAATGTTATATTTTCTATTCATTTTGTTTTTAATAATATCAAGTAACTTTCTTAGTCTGGACTGTTGAGGAGAGTCATGAAATGGTTTTAATATGTTTGTGAAGCTGAAACTGTGAAAGTGTAAATAAATGCCATTTAAATGGCATACCCTCTGCATTCACTACTTTCTGTTTACCAGCACTTCTTTGTCACATCATTTTCAAGTACTTACAGAGAGAGAGAGAGAGAGAGAGAGAGAGAGAGAGAGAGAGAGAGAGAGAGAGAGAGAGAAAACTGATTCATGGTTCAATACAAAAGAGAAGTTTTACAATAATGCAGTGCATTGTTGTGTCCTGATGTTATTACTTTGTGATTTTTTTCATATCCCAGCTTTCAGGAAGAAGATTGATACACTTACATGGTACAAAACCCTTAAGACAGAGCAATTTCATGGCTTTTTCAATAAATGAGAAATTTAGTTGTTTTTTTTTTCTAGTTTACTTATTTATTCAGTTTAATGTGTTACCTCAGAACCTTATACCAGCAAAAGACAAGGGATACTTAAACTCAGTGGATGGTTTATATTCCTAGTTCTGTTATGAAACTCTAGATGGCGCAGGCTGATAATATTTACAGCGTTAACTATACTTGGCACAAGCTAAGTGGTTCATGTTGCATCTACAGCTAATGAGCTTGCTGCTCAACATTTAAAGGGCTGGTTACCATTTTGCAGCATGGTTTCAGAGTTCGTCTAAAACCCTCCACCTTCCCCACCTCCACCTGTATAGATCTGCTATGGGTAATAATTGATAAATGCTATTTGTGCAGCAGCAGTGTGTCTTGCATACTCAAAACAGCATATCGGTGTATTTATTGGCTGTAGCAAGTTCTTGTACTTGCTCTGCAGCAGCAATAATCTATAACAACAGCAATAATCAACACAGCAGGAGCAATTCAGCAGCAGTGTAGCAGATCTATTCCACCAAGACCAAGTACATTAATGTTGTCATATCCATTACCATGCAAAAAATCTCCAGAGAGTTGTCATGATGTCATATATATATATATTAGGGCTGTCAAATGATTAATCACGATTAATCGCATCCAAAATAAAAGTTTGTGTTTACATAATAAATGTGTGTGTACTGTGTATAATTATTTTATATATATAAATACTTGCTTGTATATATTTAAGAAATATTTGCATGTATATACTATATATAGATTTCTATATAATTTAGGCTATATTATATACACTACCGGTCAAAAGTTTTAGATCAGTAAGATTTTTTATGTTTTTAAATTAAGTCTCTTCTGCTCACCAAGGCTGCTTTATTTGATGAAAAATAAAATGACAAACAGTAATATTGTGAAATATTATGACAATTTAAAATGACTGTTTTCTATTTTAATATATTTTTAAAATGTAATTTGAAAGCTGAATTTTCAAGATCATTACTATATCATTCAGTGTCACATGATCCTTCAGAAATCATTCTAATATGCTGATTTTATGCTAAAAAAACATACATTATTATTTTCAATGTTGAAAACAGTCGTGTACCATTTTTTCCCCCCAAATTCTATGATGAATAGAAAGTTCAAAAGAACAGCATTTATTTAAAATATAATCTTTTCTAACATTATAAATGTCTTTACTGTAACTTTTGATCAATTTAACTCATCCTTGATGAATAAAAGTATTTTCTAATTTCTTTCCCCCCAAAAAAATAAATAAATTCTTACTGACCCCAAACTTTTGAATGGTAGTGATTAATGTTACAAAAGCTTTCCATTTCAGATCAATTCTGTTCTTTTGAACTTTCTATTCATCAAAGAATCCTGAAATAAAATTGTAAAAAACTGTTTTCAACATGGATAATAATCATAAATGTTTTGTAGGATCATGTGACACTGAAGACTGGAGTAATGATGCTGTAAATTCAGCTTTGATCACAGGAATAAATTACACTTCACTATATATTCACATAGAAAACCGCTGTTTTAAATTGTAATAATATTTCACAATATTACTGTTTTTTTGTTTTGTTTTTTTTAATCAAATAATTGCAGCCTTGGTGAGCAGAAGAGACTTCATTTAAAAACATAAAAAATCTTACTGATCTAAAACTTTTGACCGGTAGTGTATAAATATAAATATTTTATATATAAATAACACATTTTTCTTAAATATATAAATGCACGTGTGTGTACTTATGTATACAAAATAATTTTACACAGTACAAACACATTTATTATGTAAACAAAAACTTTTATTTTGGATGCGATTAATCGTAATTAATCATTTGACAGCCCTAATATATATATATATCCCTCAGGTGCTCTTCATTTGGGTGCAACACTTGTTCCCGGTCAGAAGTGACCGGACACCTAAAAAGTGAAACTACCTCCATCCCAGTAAAACCAATGCAATTTTTTTGAAAAAACTAAACAAAATAAACAGTAATGCTTTATCACAGCTTATTATTATTTAAGTTATTATTATTAAACATTATATACATTTTTTTAAATTAAATATTATATGAATTATTATTATTATTGTAATATTTTTTAATAATAATTTTGATTCATATATATATATATATATGTACATCATCAAAGGAGGTACAACATGTTAGAATATTTACTGCATTATCTTGTACTGTAGTGATGCAGCTCGGATATCAATGAGATTGCTTCCTTGTTTCAGAAACACTTCATGAAACCGTTCCTTTTTACCTGAAAAAGTTGAATGGCCCAGAGGTGAGCAATCAATATAATGCCTTATTCATTCTATATTTTTGGTTATTTTTTCTGGTCAGATCAAGTGATCATCATCAGTACATATGAGCGTCACTGTAATGATTTCTCAGTTCTTGCATTAGACATGGAAAATTACTTACTTACAGTAAGAGAAAACACAAGATCAATTTATACAGCCGTTCAAAATTGTGGGGTCTGTAAAAATGTTTTTAAAAGAAATTAATACTTTTATTAAGAAAGGATGCACCATAAATCATTTATAAGGGTTTATATATCAAGGTTTCCACAAAACAATGCATCACAACTGTTTTCAAATTTGATAATAATTAGAAATGTGTCTTGAGCACCAAATTGAGCATATTAAAATGATTTATGAAGGATCGTGTGACACTGAAGTCTGCAGTAATGGCTACTGAAAATGCAGCTTTCCCATCACAGGAATAAATGACATAAATTAAATATATTCAAATAGAAACAGTTCTTTAAAATTGTAATAAGTTAAATTCAATTCCCTTTTGATAACAGTTCACTCGACATTGCTTCAGTAGCTGACGCTATTGGTAAAGTTCAATAATTTTCGGCTCGGGCCCGAGGTCGACCTAGCAGCCTGTCAATCTGACGCCAGATTGAAGTCAGCCAGGCACTGCCTCCCGGAGCGTTAAGCGCTATTCATTCCTCAAATGTCAGGGCCCTCGCCCCCGGGTAGTGTTGGACCCTGAGCAGCAGCCCGAGCAGTCCTCCTCACTGTTAAGGTCCTGGGAACAGAGCTTTATCCCTGGACCAGGCTTGTAGGGCCTTTTCTCTGGCTTTTAGGCTATAGGACAGTCCTGCGCTAATAACACAGCGCTGTTGGATTGCGTTCCCCATTGCGTCAGCTACTGACACAATGTCGAGTGAACCATTAGTGAAAGGACGTTTTGGTTACTAACACAACCTTGGTTTTCTGAGATGGATGGGAATGAGACAGTGCATACCTTGCCGTGTTATAGCGTCAGCTACTGCGCAATGTCTCGTTCCTCTCTATCTCAGGGAACCACGGTTATGTTAGAAACCAAAACGTTTTTACTGTATATTTGATCAAATACAGTAAATGCTGCTTTGGGGAGCATATTAAGACAGTTAATGTTTTAAACAGAAACCGTTTATATCTTATTTTATATAACCTTTTTTTTGTGGTGTGTGATTTAGGAGATATGTTATATTTTCTGTTCGATTTGTTTTTAATAATAAAGTAATTGTATAAGTCTGGACTGTTGAGGAGAGTCATGAAATGGTTTTAGTATGTTTGTGAAGCTGAAACTGTGAAAGTGTAAATAAATGCCATTTAAATGACCTTCACTACTTTCTGTTTACCAGCACTTCTGTTCACATAATTACAGGTACTTACAGAGAGAGAAAAAAACTGAAAAACATTCATGGTTCAATCCAAAAGAGAAGTTTTACAATAATGCAGTGCATTGTTGTGTCCTGTTGTTATTAGATCATGATTTGAAGACTGATACACAAATGGTACGAAACCATAAAGGAGAGGTTTTGCCACTGGTTTGTTTCATTATAGGAGACCAGCAATGGTGCTTCTGTACCCTTTAGTTTTTCTTTGTCATATTGTGTCATTGTCTTATATGTCCTCAGCAGTGACACAATTGATTTGCTCCTCAGAAAGCGTTAGCCTTTGGTACAGCTACGATGGTAAGATCTTTTTGTTATTCAATGATTTACTTATTTACTCAGTTTGATCTACCTCAGATCCTTAGCTGCCAGCAAAAGATAAGTGATACTTATTAAAAACTCAATGGATGTTTCTTTTTTAAAATAGATGTTTTCCCCAAAACGTTTCTTTCGATTTTTAATTTCAATTTAAGTATTAATTACTGTTTATTTAAAAAATGTTTATGAATCATGAGTCCATGAATGAATCTATTTCCATGATTCTGTTTGATGTCATTGTTATGTAATTTAAAACAGCCAATGCTCTTAAATCAGGGCCATTGTATTACCTGTCAGTGACTGCAGCCCCCTGCTCTATAGGAGTGACCTCATACAATTTAACATATACAGTAATTCCAAGTAAGTTGAAAAGATGAAAGATGAATGCTTTATATTGGTTACATTATGCATATATAATAATGTTCACTTTATGGAACTGCCCTTCACAATTCAAAACTTATCCTGTTTAATATTTATAATAATAAGTACATTTAATAACAAAAGAGTTATTATTAATCATTATTATTATCAATAAATAGATTTTTTAAAACATGTTTGATTAATAATTGATTTGCTTTGTTTTGTCCTTCAGTGTTCACAACCACACGTATGGGGTTTCATGCTCTTGTTTACTACAAAGGTCAGCTGTGGTTGGATCACATGCAGCCAGATGTTATTTGTGAAGATCTTAAAATATGTGACATCATCAAAGGAGGTACTGCATATTAGACTGTTTTACTACATCCTTTGCAGTCACTGGTGTTTCAGCAGTGCATTAATACATCTCACTAATGAGACCACATTCTTGTTTTAGAAACACTTCATGAAACAGTTCCAATTTATACGAGGACATTTTTCCCCCCCGAGGTGAGCAATCAACAGTAATGCTTTATCTTTTCCAATACAAATGACTTTTATGATCCGGATGATGTATACAAATATAGAGCAAAATTAAATAATATATGTCATATAACACATTTTCACTACAGGAAAAAATTTTTTTGGTCTAGAGGTTTCACCATTACCAATTTACTCATTCCAAAATCAACAGTGTTATATCTTTGGATCTTTATATCTTAAAGTCGAGATAAAAAAAAATACTTGATGTATTTTGCCTTCTAGGGCGAATATCAGGCTTATGTGAATGTGACATTTGTTGATGACCTTGAAAACATGCAAACAGTCCATTTCAATATCACTGCGAAAAATCTTGATGTTATGAGCAAAAATATGGTATGCTGTTTCTTTTTTTATCTTTTTTTCCTTTTTTTGGAGCAGATATTCCATTCTGTGTTTTCTGATAAGATCAAGAGATTGTCAGTGGTTAATTCATATTCATATTTCATTAAAGCAAAGCCATCTCAAAGTATTGGTAATGTTTTAATGGCAGTAAAATTGACCCGGGCACTGGCTTTGATCAGACTTGTAAAAACACATTATACACTGTCGATGGTTCTAATGTATTTGTGTTTGATGTAAAACAACCTAATGACATTAATAAACTTTTTTCCCTATAGGTGAGAAGTTTTGACTAGTCCAGGAGTGTGATGCCACACGTCCTCATGTGAACAGCTAGAAGACAGGAAATAATTAATTGTTTCAGTGGACTATTTTTATACATTAAATATTTGCAGAAATTGTATGTCATCATGTTTGTGATGCTGAAGTATAAAACTGAATAAAGTCATGCACATACGTCACCCACTACATTGTTTTGTGATTTTATCATGGATAAACTTCCTTTTTTTCAACAGTTCCCTGTTCACAAAAAAAACCACAAAAAACACTGGCACTTAACAAAACACCACCAAATGTGTTTTCCAAAAGTACACTACAGTGCATTGTTAAAAGGAAGAACTTATTTGAAAGAATAGTTGTTTTGTTTAAATCCCAGCCTCTCAACTTTTTTGTTGAGTTTTGGCCACTGGTGTTGTTCATGAAGGATAACAGATATGGTGCTTTTGTGCCCTTCAACTTTTCTCTGTTTTATTGCATTATCTTGTGTGTCATCTGTGATTGCAGAAAGAAGATTATTATGTTCCTCAGAACATCTTACTATCTGGTACACATTTGATGGTAAGTGGAATATCAACACATATACACATACACACACACACACACACACACACACACACACATATATATATATATATATATATATATACACAGTATGTCAAAAGTACAGTAAAAAAGTAATATTGCAGTATTGTAATATTATTACAAAACAACTGTTTTATATTTTAACATGAAATGTATTCCTGTGATTCCTTAATCTTCAGTTTTACATGATCCTTCAGAAATCATTATAATGTGCTGATTTAGTGCTCAAGAAAGCTTTCTTATTATGATCAGTGTTGAAAACAGTACAGCTTAATTTTTTTTGTGGAAACCATGATATATGTATTATTTTATGAATAGAAAGTTCAAAAGAAATATAAATATTTTGGGTTACACTTTATTTCGATAGTCACTTTAGACATTTAACTAATTATAAGTAACTTTTCAACTACACGTCAACTAACTCTCAGAGTATTGGGGAACAAACAAACTAAAGTGTTAGCAGATATTAAGCTGACAGTCTACTAATAATGACAGTTAGTTGACATGTAGTTGAAAAGTTACTTATAGTTAGTAGAATGTCTAAAGTGGACTATCGAAATAAAGTGTTACCATATTTTGTAACATTTTAAATGTCTTTAATCTCACTTATGGTCAATATAACGTGTCCGGTCTGAATAAAAGAAATCAGATTTAAAAAAAAAAACGTTTAAAAAAATGCCTGACCAAAGTTTTCAACAGTAGTTCAAAAATAGAATTGGAAACCTACATATTATTAATCCAAATAAATAAATAAATACAAATATTGCAACATTCAGTATTTGAGATGTCTTTTCATTAAAACTCTCTCTTTCATCAGGACCGTTGTATTACCTGTCACTGACTGCTTCTCCCTGCTCTCTAGGAGTGAATTTGTCCTCTATAACTTATACAATAATCCCAAGTAAGTTTATGAAAGATTTATAATGATTATAATACATAACATGGAACAGCCCGTTGAATTTAATCTTTATAATTATATTAATATATCTTAACCAACTTTGATGTGAGCTGATGACATTTGACTGGTTTTGTGTTTCAGTGTTCACAATCAACCGTAGTGGTTATCATGTAAGTGTTTACTACAAAGGTCAGCTGTGGTTGGATCACGAGCAGCCAGATGTTCCTTGTGAGGATATCAAAATATGTTACATCATCAAAGGAGGTACAACATGTTAGAATATTTACTGCATTATCTTGTACTGTAGTGATGCAGCTCGGATATCAATGAGATTGCTTCCTTGTTTCAGAAACACTTCATGAAACCGTTCCTTTTTACCTGAAAAAGTTGAATGGCCCAGAGGTGAGCAATCAATATAATACCTTATCCGCTCCAATTTAAATGCAATTTATTATTTTTATATGGTCCGTAAGAAATTAAATATATATATTATAATATAAAAAAATTAGATTAAAAGCTATAATCTTAAATCCAATTTGCTATTTTCCTTTACAGGGAGATTATCAGATTTATCTGACTGTAAACATTGTTGATGACCTTGGAAACAAAGTGACATTACAATCCAATGCCTCTATAGAAGCAAAAACCGATGAAAAAAAAAAATTTGACCCATGGTTGGGAGGACTATAGGGCAAAATACATGAAGTATACAGCTTCTTCTTTTTTTTGAGGTAGATGTCATTATTTATTCTGCATTTTCGGTTTTGTTTTCTGAGCAGATCAAGTGATCGTCAGTGGTTGATGCATATGAGAGTTCTTAGACATGTTGTCATTCTAGTAAATTAATTAAAATTTTTTGGCAAGCACACTGATACCAGGTAGCATCAAACATTTGAATTCTAAATAACATATAGATTCGGCCAAATAGGAAAGACTGCACCCCTTCAGCCCGCCCAGCAGTCTGTCAATTAGGAACTTGATTCTCCTTCCTGAATGGCGCATTATCAGCTGCTGGGTTTTATCATTCATTCAGAATCACCGTCCTATATTTGAAGTTTGGACAGACTGAAATAAAGGAGGTTAAAATAAGAGCCCTGCAGCCTCATTTACAGTGTCTGCCATCAACCAAGAGTTGCTCTTACTCATTTCTTCTAAATATGTGATTTGTGAGACATTACCTTATGGCTCTTGATCACAGAAACACGAGTCACCACATAATATATTGTTAAAAGTTATGATTATGTTAATGAATGTATGTAAATGGGAATAATTTGTTATATCTTTTTGAAAGTGTTTCTGTGTGTATTGACTGATTGTCCAATATTCTAAAACAAACATTCCATAATAATACAGTACTTTAATAATTATAAAAGCATATAGGCCTACTTTTTGACCATGGACCACATTTTTTTAAATGTAGATTTATATATCATAAAATTGATTTTGATGTATGGTTTGTTAGGATAGGACCATTTTTGGCTGAGATACAACTATTTGAAGATCTGGAATCTGAGGGTGCAAAAAAATCGAAACATTGAGAAAATCACCTTTAAAGATGTTCGTTTATGTTCGCAATTGTGCTGTATTCACTCACAAAAATAAATGTTTTACATATTTACGGTAGGAAATTTACAAAATATCTTCATGGAACATGATCTTTACCTAATAATATCCTAATGATTTTTGGCATAAAAGTAAAAGCGATCATTTTGACCCATTTGCCCCAAATATACCCGTGCTACTTGTGACTGGTTTTGTGATCCAGGGTCACATATATACATTTTAAAATTAGTATTATTGCATATTATTATTACAACTTAGCAACTAGTATCAGATTTATCTGACTGTAAACATTGTTGATGACCTTGGAAAAAAAATAACATTGCAATTCAATGCCTCTTTAGAAGCAAAAAATGATGGCAATAAGAATTTGAGAGAGAGAGAGAGAGAGAGAGAAATTGAATTGCAGCCCTATATTCCTCATATGACAAAAGACAAGAGAAATCACCACATAGCAGACAGATGCTGTATTTGTCAGTGTATACAGTATGTGCTGGAAACACTCGTGTCAAGAGGGTTGGGTGTGAGGTGGCATACTCACAGTGGGAGTGTGGGTGTTGCAGGCCTGACAAGAGAGAGCAGGTGTCTCAGGACGGGCTGACCTCGCAGCTTTGACCCTTGGGACCTATCAATCTAGATCTAATGGCAGGGAGGGGGCAAGGAGGGTTAAGAGTACACAGGGTTAATCAGGGAACTCCACTTTGCCCACTGTATGTTTCAAAAGGGAAGTTGAGGTGCAAAAATGTTTTCATTTGTCACATATCAATGTACTACATGTCATTTTGAACTAAGGAACGATCATCATCTGTGCCCTCGAGCGTTTGTGATAGACTTTAAGTTAATTACTTTAATAATTTAATCACTTTTTTGGGGGGAAAAACGTGTTGGAGCATATGTAAATCTAAGATAACAGAAAAACTGAAGAAGAAAAAAATCCACTCCATTCATAAATGGTTCTTTACCGCAAGCCTTTTCTTTAGAAGTGATGACCTGTGAAATATGAGCCGGTGTATGTAGCTTGAGATGGTTGAGGTTTCTCACTGTCTCCCATTCACATGCCACAAATGTTTAACCTTGGCAATTCCCAACAAAATATTTCTCAAACTACACAGGTTCTAAGTTTGTCTCGACCATTTGTGCGAGAGAAATTTTCCCAAAATGATGCAAACAATGACACGACGTACTGAAGTTGGAGGAAATACCAACACGGCTGACTATGATGTCATGTGACTACGTGACACACAGTACCTCTGTGTGATCCTCTTCCTGTTCGTGCTTCAGCAGGATGTTTTTGAGGTAAAATGTCACGTGAGATTATAGGCACTAATGGCTGTGGCTGATGAGCAACATAACTTTTGTCTGTTGGTCAAGCCTCTATGGGCTCTTTCTATATTAACTGTAGTTGACTAGGGGTCCATGTTCATATACTAAAAGAGAAGAACAAAGCAGCTGGTGGGTGACCTTCCACTCGCTCCAGTGAGCTCAGAGGAGGAGAGAGACGACATAGGCTGGCGCAACTCTCATGGTGCTCAAATACGACCCTCTACCAGCCAACAGCAGCTGCTTCGCACTATTTTGGTCTTAGGATCACCAAAGCAATCCTCTAGACAAGGAACAATTTTCACACTCAAGGGGGAAGGACCGCTCTAAAATAAAGCATACCTGCGCTTGGAGAGGCAGTAATGGGAGCCCCATGTCTGAGCTGTACTCCGTCTAATAATTTTCTGTATTAATCTGTATAATCATTTAAAACTCTTCTTTGACTTATAATAGGTTATTATATGATTTGGGCTGGGTGGTGGTCAATGAAATGGGATACAATAATGTCAGGACATGCATCAAGACTTTGCAAAGTCACCTTTTTAATTATAATTTATATCAATAATTTCCAAAAAAAAAAAAAAAAACATTTCTTTATATATACGTTTCAGTGTCATTAAGGTGTGTGGGACAGTTCATATCAAAACTTTCGTCAACCTTTAAAATGAAAACAATACATTCAAATGAGTTTAAAAATGTGAAGATATTACATTGACATATTAAAGCCATTTCAAATGCCGTATTTAACCCTTCCGTGCTGTTGCAGGTAATTTTTTTTAACCCGGTTTATTCTTTAACAGATTTACTGCAACTTTTTAGCCTAAAACTTCAATGCAGCCTGGATTCTTCCACTGTGAAGTTTTGTTCGGTCAATTTGACCCAGTAAGAGCAACGCTGGATCTTCAATCGTGACAGCACGAAAGAGTTAAATGCTGTTTTACACCAAAACATTTTAAATACTTGCTGGTTTTTTTTAAGTTTTTTTTTTTTTTTAATACAGAATTGTAACTTTGCTTGGTAAAGAGATGCTTAGAAACAAAATGACAAAAATCTTTATTTGTTTAACAAATGCCAAATTTCATGGGGAACTTTTAATTACATCTAATATGCATCAGGTCAGGATGGAATATAAACAGAAATAGAAAACAAAACAAATTAAAAATAGCCATGTACATAGCCGATGAGTGTAAATCAATGGTGTTTCCCCCTGCCACAAAAAGGAAAAAATAAATAATTCTTTAAAAATAAGTCTGTTCTACATTTGAAGATTAATCTCTCTTGTCAAATGACAAGCCATCATCCATTCTGATGCTCTTCTCTTCCCTCCTCCTTTCCTCTCACATACTCTCGCAGTCTGACAAAACCTCTGTAAAAATAGTCAGCCTGTTACTGCTGAAATTCATTCTTCACACGACACATACAGCCCCACATCCGTGGCCACCAAATACAACGCGCATGCAGGATGTTCCAATCAATCAGCAAAAGATGCTGTGCTGTCATTTTAGTCAAGGCCATTAAGTGTCCAACTGTTGACTAAATATATTCTGACTTTGTATATAAAATATATCTATTTATATGTATACATTTGTCATTTAAATACTGGTGCAAACGCACCATGTGCACATTAATTGCAAACACATCCTCATGCACCACCAGACTAAAATAAAGGAGAATAACAGCAGATTTCCGCAAAATTCCTAATTAAGACAGCATTTCAAAAATCACATATTGTCTGAGGTAAACTATAACACTGTTATAAATTCTTTAAAGGCAGCCATCTCTACATTCGCATTTATAACCAGTGGGTCGACCTGAATGTATTCAACACAATTTTGCAGGCATAATATTGAGGCAGGTACCGCTCTGCACATGTCAAGTTAAGGGGTAGAGTGAGGGGGTTTAGGGGTGGGTGGGGGGGGTTAGAGGGCACAGTATATCAGGCCATGAAGATTAAAGGTGCAAAATGTAACATTTAGTCATTTCTCAAAAAATAAAAGCCATGCATTATACCCTACAGTAAGTACAATGTCAAACATACTACAAACATACCATTCTTTTTTTTTAAAGAAAAATACACACAATTTTACAATAATACTTCAAATAAATATATTTTTTTTTAATCAAACCACGCACTGTACTTGCATTTTTCAAAAGCCAATATTTAAATAAATAATATTTGATTTTGTTTTCTCAGTAGGTCATCTTAAAGTTACAACTGTAACGTGCTGTTACTTTCAAGTTTGATTTCAGAGAATAAGAATACAACAGGCTAGAGATATTTCCATCATCTTTAGCTACAGGTGCAAAAAAAAAAAAAAAGAACACAACAGAAAGAAAACACAACGTCAAGACAAAGTCGTTAAACCAGTACCATGCACAGGCATGTCATGGATGAATCTCCTAAAACAGGAGCAGATGTTAGACAAGGCTGTAGAGATGGGTAATGGAATAAGACTGGCAAGTGACCCTTTCAAAATGTGCATGGTGTTTTGAACCAAGTGGAAAGCGGACACTGGTACACACTCCTGCTGCCCAAACACACTGGCAACCCACTGCACATCTCCCCTTTAAAACGTCAGTTGGTAAAATTGTAAGGCAGCTGTTTGCTTCTGTCAACTAAAAGTGCATCTCCGAACATATCCAGTTAAGTCCCCCCATTCCACCCCTCCCCATAGCAGCGGGGGTGGACATGCACTTGACTGGGTACGGCTTGGATCAGCAGATTCTTTTTCTTTCCCAACGACTGCTTGCTTCAGCTTTCAGAGCCCAAGCGAGTAACAAATCATCGCCAGAGGAACTGGGTTGGCTCAGGCCGAATGGTCCGGGTTTCGTCTTTCTCCCATGATTTGCTCTAATTCCAGTCGTCCAGTCCTTTGCCTGTGTCTGAGTCTGACTGGCGTCATTTTGTTTTAAAGGCCATTGACGCAACTGCGGAGAATTAGGGGCCTATGCCGCTAGTTTTCATGAGCTCACTGAAGGGTCGAAACAGTTAGAGGGTAAGTAATTATGTTGAATAACATTCAGGCACAGCTGCAATTACATGGCAAGAGTAAGGTAGACTACATTAGTTGGTGACTGACATGGGGCAAAGATCAGGTTCTATGGCAACCTGGAAAATCCTCCATTTGAGTGCGAGAGTCTTACCTGAGTTTAATGTTCCGTCAAGTGAGAAAATGGACAAAAATAATTGCCAGTCCAATATTTATCAGCATCACTAGAATGACCAATATTGAGTTGGGACCCTGAAGAACCAACAAGAGACAAAGCCGTAGATTAGCAATTGAATGTAGAGAGACTCAAACCGCCACCTGCTCTCATATAGCAACTAAAAAAAAATATTCTGGCCAATACCGAAAAGCCGGTAATCATTTTCATGTTATGGTCGATAATTGGCCAATATTTAAATTCTATAATATTGTGTTTAAATAAATGCAAAATAAATATTAACAACTAGATTCATTTTATATACAATCTCAGAAAGAAAAAAAAGAAGAAAAAAAGCTGTCACTGGGGAGCTACCCTTTCAAAGGGTACACCTTTGTACTTTATGCATATTAGTAGTGTAGGGATGAATTATATATTAGTACCATATTGATTTATTGGCCGATATTAGATATTTTTCAAATGTATTGGTATTAGCCAATATTGTATATTTAATTGCAGTATTACATTATTATATTTTACCGTCATGTAATTAATTTAAACTAATTTTAACACTAACTCTTTAAAACATTAATAACACAGCTAAGTATAATCTTTAGGAAATCAAAAAAAAAAAAAGCATACCATTTGCACACAGTACATTATTATGTTGTGATGCTTAAATTCACTTATATCATAAAACGATTTTTTTAAATAAACAATATAGAATTTTAATACTGATTATATAGATGTCATTAAAATGTGAAAAATAACATTTTCAACATACTGTGCAAAGAGCACAGTCAAGAATATGCAGTCAAGAATAGTCATTTCAGCAATAAATGTCTTGCGTATTGCAGCTACTTACTGATTCCTCCTCAACAATGTCAGTAGTAATTTCCATGCTGGCTTTCTTAGTTTCTGCTAGGCTCTTTGGCTTCAATGATTCTTGTTTCTTCAGTTTGGGCTCGGGTTTGCTCTCTTTGGCCATTACTGGTTTGGGTGTTGGTGCACGGTACTGCTTTGCTGGTGGGGGCATCCTGGCAAGAGCAGTCGGCATTACATGGTGTTCTTCATCCTCCAGATCATCAGGTGGGATCATCACCTCAGCCTTCACAAAGTATCCATGATACTGGGAGTGCAGCTCACCGTTCCCAGGGCTGGAGGCATTGGCGACCGGCGCCGACGGCTTGGATGGTTTGGCTACAGGTACTACCTCCTGTTTTACTTCCTGTTTTTCTGATATCCTGGAAGTAGCCTTGGTGACGCCCGCTGCCAGGTTTTCGGCAGCAGGGGGCTTGTTTTCTTTGATGGCTTTAGGGGCACTTCTGTTAAAGAAGGGCTTTTTCTTGCTGACAGGGGGTGAGGGAGGTGGCGTAGGACCCGGGCTTTGGGAAGGGGACTGGTTTGGGGTTGTGCCTTTGCGATAAAAGTGCGGACTTCCTGAAGGCGATTTCTCTTTCTTTTCTTCTGGTACTTCTTTAATCTCAATGGGCTCACTGGAGAACCTCTGCTTGATATAGTCAGGGCCTTAAAAATGTATAAAGAAAGTCAGAATTAGTTTTAAATTTATTTGATTATATTTAATATGTGTATTTTATATAAATGTAATATTTTGTTTTATTTTTATTCAATTTACTCAAAATCTGAACCTAATAAATCCCAAATGTAATAAGATCAAATTATTACTGTCTGACAAAAAGACCTTGATAGATCTAAATGCGGCTCAAATGCTCAATACTCAAGAGTGCTGCTTGTGAATATCAAGCTCAGAATAAACTGCTAGCACAGATGCAATTTCACATTTTCAAAGTCTCAGTCTGTTAGTGTTTATGCAGGGATGGACATTAAGAACTCTGCCACTTGCTTTTATGATTCAAGTCTGAGCTTCCAGTCATTCTCCAGATTCTCTAGACCACGGGTATGGCCAGAGTGGCCTCACAGCTGACACAGATGGGCTTTCTAGAACTTGCACTGGATCGTGTCCAAGGCCAGGCTAAGACTGTAAATAAATCACACTGTTTATCAGCCTTTTTACAAAGCTGAAGTGTGGAACAGCTCATCTGCGGAGAGCCTTGACAACAAGCACTCTCAAAAAAATGAACAAACTGTAAGTACATTTCAGGACCCCTTCAGTCCATGTTGTCCCCATAGCATCAACATTATGTTGATGCTATGATGAGGCAAAAAAAATCATTTTAATATTTCCGGGAGAGCCTGCAGGTCACGTGAGAATTTATCAGCCTCACTGCATTAAATTAATGTGATTTTTATAAAGTCTGTAAGATTGTATATCATAATACAACTTTCAAATTGCAGCAGCCTAATGTGAAATAAAACATGTATTGTAAACTAAAATGAGTGTCTTATTAATATAAATGTGTAATTTTTATCCCAATTATTTTAAGATGTGATTTCTGCAGTAAGATTATATTGAAGAAAAATTAATGAGCCTGACTAGACCTGGACAATATTTACCTAAAACATGTGCAGGCAACACAAGTTAGAAGAATCGTCTCCATTTCAATTCATGAGTTGGAATTTAGACTGAAAATGAAGGAGCATATAAAGGGACATGGTGATGGGGGAAAACTCTTCGTAGAGATTTTTTTCCCTTAAACAGCAGATTTAATCCCACTGTGATTGTCTGGTCAAAACTGGCTATTGTGCAAATAACTGACTGCTTTAATAAACATGTTTGACTGCAACGGCTAATTTGTTTTTTTTACATCAATTTTTGCATAGCATTCCATGTTTGACAGCCGCTCTTTTGATCCTTGAAGTAGAGATGCAAAAAGATTTTGAACAATCCGTAGTGATCCACAATATGTAAAATACATTTAACTTCATAAGAAAGATGTCCCTGGCCAGCAATGCAGACCTGCAATTGAGTTGGGGGATTTAAGGAGTCAACTTGGAGTGTTTGGGAATTATCCCGAAACCATTTGGTAATGTATGGACAAATGCCAAAGGCTTTTTGGCTTTAAAAAGGCTTTATATGAGCAGAACGTCATTGAAAATGAGGTTGATGTGATATTATTGATATGAATCATACATGTATGGGCCATGTTACATTGGTCAAATGCAAATGTACAGTGGTGGACACTGGACAGTAAAAAAGCATTTTTACTTTGTTACTGTACTTATTTTTCTACTATCTCTACTTCACACTAAAGCATATTATTGTGCTTTTTATTATATTTCATAAAAACATATTCCTCATTTCGAAAAAAAAAAAAAAAAATCGCCACCCCCTCTGAGACATGAAAGCGATGCCGATTCATAACCAAGCTGTTTCTTTCCAATGAACCTGATGAATTGGTTCACAAATCACACAGAACAATTCCTTGTTGAACCGGACTGATCTGCTTGCAGCTGTTCTTTAATCAACAACTCACTGATTTAATGATCCAGTCAAAATGAGCCAAGCACCGGGATATCTTCAGAGCTTGAATAAGCGCGAGACTGATGGCGTGAAAAGTAAGTTATAATGCCGAATTTAAATTGATTACAATAAATGAAATCATATTAAGGTCATGACTGTCAGTTATCAGTGAACTAAATCTACTAAAAAAGCTTTTGAAGCCCATTTAAATTCTTCGATGTGGACATGTCACCGTCTGTATAATGATTTTAGGTCAAATAACGAAGGTTTATGTCCAAGCATCTGCTGTACAAGTTTCAAATGATATAAACTACTATGTTTGCAATAGTGTTAATCTTTAAATGTTAACAGTTGTCCTGTGTGTCGTCTGTACATTGTATTGTATTGTATTTGTAGCCACATGTTTAGCTTCACAAATGTAGTTTTTCCTCATTTTTAAATTACTCTATGGTATATTATTTCACTTGCTTGCATACTCAAATTACCAGTAACTTATTTTAGTATACTGAAGTTTAATGCTTTGCTAGATAAGTGGTTTGGGAAAAATGATAAAAAGTTTGCTTATTTGCAAATCAATACATATTATAGTCTGCACTAATCTTTGTTGACTAATGACTATTCTGACTAGTGCTGGCTAGAATAAATAATAAACATGATTCATGGATCAGTACTTTTTACTTTTAAGTAAATTTTACTCAAATTAAATTGAAAGTGTGTACTTGTACTTTTACTGGAGTAATATTTTATTAAGGTATCTGTACTTTTACTCAGGCACTTGATGTGCACTTTGTCCACCACTTCGTACCCAGTGGTTAGGATAAAAATTAAATGTTATATAATAAAAAAAATACAGACAATGACACGCATACACCTCTTGACCCTAATGTTTACTTAAATAATTTGCAGGCATTAAAAACAGTTGGAACTGGCCTCAGAGAAGTAGATAATTTATGCAAATGTTATTCCTCCCCTTCACAACTCATTTGCAATTGCATCTGCTCTCTTTTTCTTTGCTTGACAGGGAGGCAAAAAAGAGACACTTGACCCAGACACAAAGACAAGGACACAAAGGGAGTAATTAGGGAGGGGTGAAAGGGCATATAAAACGTGTGTGTATGCAAGAGAGAAAGCGAATGTGTGCATAGATGGTGGGATACCTGGTTGATGGAAGTTGGGGGACAGTTCTCTGGCCACTGCTCTGGCGATATCAGAGTCCTGGCTGGCAGACAGACCGGCCTGGTCAGCTGCCTCTGCTTTGGCCCTGGCGTGTGCGGTTCTGGGTAAAGCAAAGACACAGAGCTGGAGTCAGACAGCTCGGAAGATAAGATATGGGAGAAGAGTGCATCATTTTAACACCGCCCCTGGCACTGTCAGTCACCACCACTGCACAACAAGCACACAAAGATGCATTCATTAACAAGCTAAGAAACAAGTTACTATATTGTGTACTGCTTTCATTTTCCTATTCATAAAAAGTGAATTATGCTACAAATTGAGCTAATTGTTGGCTTTAAACTTTGGAAAGAGTACAAGACTGTCCTCTGTCAATATACAAATATCTAGAGCTGAGCAATATATAAATATTTATTTTAAAACATCTTAAGATTTTTCGGTCTTTTGATAATATTTGAAAAACACTATTAAACAGTGTTCAAAATACATTACCGTTTAAACGTTTTGGATCAATAACATAAAAAAAAAAAAGATTTATATTCCAAATAAATGCTAACTATTGAACTTTCTATTCATCAAAGAATCCAGAAAAAAATTATTACCATTTCCACAAAAAATATGAACACTGATAATAAGAAATGTTTATTGAAAACTAAATCAGCATATTAGAATAATTTCTAATAGATGATGTGACGCTGAAGACTGAAATTATGCTAAAAATTCAGCTTTGCCATCACAGAAGATCTTGCTGACCCCAAACTTTTGAACCGTAGTGTATCTTAATATATTTTTTCAGTCTTGTGAGAATGTTTATATATAGGTATTTGCCATGAAATTTTTAATGCAAGGAGCATTTCTGAGTAATGATGCAAACAAATCTTCAAATCAAGAGTGTCAATTTAACCAATAAAACACTCTCTAAACTCTCAAACAACTCTAAACACTGGTTTTGCTACTAAAGCTCAAATCAAATAAATGATCAAACCATCTCTGTCTTAATGGTCTAGTACATAAGACTTGCAGAGAAAAAAATGTTTTTTTTTAGGACACTATAAGAGCATTGAAATCAATGTTATATGCACAAAGTCAATATTTAATATACAGCGAATTGCTCCATATTTAAATAAAAAAACATTTAAATATAACTTATCATTTTTTATCAGCCCTTAAATAACACATTGGATTAACACTTGTTAAGAGGATGTATGCATGAGTGAGTCAGTGAAGACAGTTTTGTATACAGATGTATGTTACAGTGTAATGCCTTCATATATGCAGTGCCATGAGTACTGAATGACATCAAACCTATTTTTAGTTGGTTTAAACATTTCATCTGTGAACACGTTTTGTAGGGTTAGTCAAATCAGTCAAACTGGTCTGTTCTTTTTTTTAGGCAGTGTCCTACTCAAAAACTCCCATCGCATATACAGAGTAAAATATGAATATTGATACCATCTTCTCTCTCATTGTTAAAGATTGCATTAACCATTATTGTTTTTTGTATTCTTTGTATACGTCATAAAGTGTTACTTGAGTTGCCATTAAACATTCCAGACAAAGTATCATTTGAAGTCCATCCACTTTGCAACTGTTATGCTAAGCTTGCTTTTAAGGGATCATAGTCTTTAACTGTGGTGAGGAGCTTTCAGGACACATTCTAAGAAGAGCTGTGCAAGTAAATTAAATTGAATCTAAAGCTCTGGCTGAATGAATTAAACTAGCCAGCCTTCTCTTTTCCTTCTAAAAAACAAAGCTTGAGTAATAAGGTCTGTACTGTATATACATGGTACAGTATAATTGAGACATATAACACTGGTCCACTGCTAAGAATAGCAATAATGGTGATAAATGAAACATTAAATAGGAGGAAGATATAATGTAAGCTTGATTTAGAGAGTCATGTCATGGTGTGGTAGCACTAAAACAAATATACTGAGGGTCTGGCGCTTGTTCAGAGCAAAAGCACTTCTAATACTCTGTGAGCGAGATTAATGCTTTATTATGGATCTGCCCAAACCATTCCAGTACAGATCAGCTCCAGAGGAGATACAAATAGCTCACTGGGCCTTCGGATTTCTGTAACAACCTCAGGCCTAAATTAAAACATGTTACAGTTGGGTCTTAAGCTTGAACAGCATTGCTGAACACAACATTCAAAGACTTGGGGTCAGTTTTTTTAAATAAATTTACAATTTTAATCAGGGATGCATTAAATTGATCAAAAGTGACAGTAAAACGATTTCAAATAAATGCTGTTCTATTTAACTTTCTATTATTCAAAGAATACTGAGGAAAATGTATTATGTTTTCCACAAAAACTTTAAACCACAAAACTGGTTTTAACGTTGATAATAATAAGAACTATTTCTCGAGCATTAAACCATCATATTAGAAAGATTTTCTGAAGGATCATCTGAAAATGCTGAAAATTCAGCTTTGCCATCACAAGATTAAATACAAATTTTAAATGTATTAAAATAGAAAACAGTTATTTTAAATTGTATTATTTCACAATATTACTGTTTTTTGATCATAAATGCATCTTTGGTGAGCACAAGAGACTTCTTTCAAAAACAAAATCTTACAGACTCTATAGAGTAGTGTATATTGTGAAATGAAACATGTAAAAGGAATAGGTCACACAAATATGAAATCTTCAAAAGTAATTTTTTTACTTATGTTGCAGTATTTACTTTTCTGCATTTGGAAAGACATCAATAACATTTAGTGGTAAAGATTATCAGTGAAAATGTACTTAATTTTTTGGTATAACAATGCTACGGAGCCCCTAAAATGACAAGCGGGTGGAAAAAGTAGGCTATGAGATGGGAGGAAAAAAATAATCAATGTTTTTGCGTTCTCTACAAAATTATTGCGTTCCACCGAGTTCCCCTAAAAACACAATGTTTTTAGGGGTACGCACCCTTTTTGCAAGCGAACGCAACGTTTCTCTGGGGAAAGCGAAACATTTGTGAGAGAACGCAAAAGCATTTATATTTTTTACCCTCATTTTTTCCATCACGATGTCCCTTAGGGACTCCATATAATGCTATTGTATGACTTGAGAATAGCCTACTTGAGAATACACCAAAATGAATGACAGCATTAGGGTTTGAAATGACATAAGGGTGAGTGAAAATGACAGAATTGTCATTTTTGAGTGAACTGTCCCTTTAAATATGACTACTTACTACTGATTAGAATTCCAAACTAAAATAAACGAGTATGGCTCCTTTAAACACACAAGACATGTATAATATTAATATAATATTAAGAGAGCATCTACATTCTATTTGTCAGCCAAGTAATAAGCAGTTTCATCTCTAGGCGTTAACAGACCTAATGTAATATTCTTTGGAGTCTGAGCCAGAGAACATCTCCTAGGCGACAGATGGAGCACTTGCAGAAATTCTGAGGGTTTTAATTTGGCAGTGTCTCCTCACATTCGCCCACTCTATCACCCACAAGAGCTCAGATAAAGATGTGAAAAGGAGCACATCCTCCCAGCTTGAGCTCACAGCAACTCAACACGTGTCTGGATTCTGATCTGTCCAGTTAGCCTTTGCAAACGTACATTTCTGTACATATTCTTATAGTGGTAGTTTATATGACATTCCCATTGATGTCAAAAGAGATGTCATATATTATTATATTATATAGTATATTATATAATATTACTCGTTTTACTGTATTTTAATAAATTAATTGTATTTAAATAAATGTGGCCTTGGTGAGCATAGGAGAATTCTTTCAAAAACATTTTTAAAAATCCTTCCTAACTTTGGAATGGTAGCATATTTAATTAATCGCATATGCAAAATGTTTGCCTTGGACAGACATCAAACAAGCGTAAGTGTGCCTATGGAAACTTTACAACATAAAATTAATTTCGCAGTCAACAAACCACTGCAAAACGGAGCATATAAAGCAGATTACCATAGAAGAAAACATTTATCTACATAAACTGTTGTGGAGGACAAACAGAAGATTAAGAAAGATGGTTAATCTGTTCAAGTAATCCCGCCTGTTAAAAGCCTTGACCAAATCTACAAATTTGCAGGATACATAAATCTTTCATAAAATCAACTTTTTTACTAAATCACCTAAACATTTTTTAAATAATGAATAGTTTCCACCAAAATATTACAGTTTCCACAGTCTCCTCACCACTGTCATTAACCAAAAATAATAATAATGAAACTAAATAACATACAGTATACAATAATAACTATTATATTTTGGCAGGAATTACGATTGCCGGGTTAAAAAGAAAGTCTGTGATGACAGGATAAACGCACACACACGGCTCTAAACCTGAGTGCTCTAACAGATGATAACAGGACGCAGACTGGCTACTGTATCAGTGACGACTGCAAGACTATATTCTTGTCAGCGATTGAGAAGCCAACTCCTGCCTTGCCTTATTTAGTCAGGCTCAGTGCTGACACAGTGTGCACATGTGTGAGAGAGCACAGGCCAGAGAACCCTCTCTTGCTCTCTCTCTCTTTTTTCTAGACTCCTTCAAGGCAATCTGAAGCCTTAGACTCTCCGCACATTCCCTGAACCCTCACAGTGCTTATCACTTCTCTCCCTAACAATCTTCAAAGGCACTGAGATAATTTATTCATCCAGCAGCTCTGGGACATATTACTATTTCATTAACTACATGGACTGTGCAAGCCTCATTACAGCAGATTTCATTAAAATTCATACTCTTTCAGCTATAAGAAAGAAGCCCATGGTAATGAATGAATAGGACATGGACACGGTTTTTGTGATGACAGAAAGAAGTAAATAACTGCATTAATAGAGCTAAGCAGAACGTTCAAGCTAGAAAACAATGCAAAATACAATAAAGTAACACTAAATACTGTTAAAGAAGTACAAACAATAAGATTGTCATTAGTTTCTTTCCTTGATGAATCAAAAAAGGAGAAATAATGCACTGGTCGCTCTTGAAATAACAAATAATTAGGACTGCAGCCTTCAAGCTTTAAAAAGAACTCAAACGCATCACAAAAGTGGTTCATATTGAGTTTGACAAAATGCGTCTGATGAAAAGACTCAAATTTAGGTTATGCACTGGTAATTTTCTGTGAGTTGTAAATAACCAATAAGACCAGATCAATGAAAGTGAGCTGAAATCGAGAACCAGATCGGTCTGATTCATTAAACTGTATCATTCAGACCTGTTTTGTGAACTGAATCAACTGATTCACAGAAAAGCTCAGACACAAAACAATAATTCATTCACAAATCTGACATCAACTCTTTTGAACACAGCAAGGAAAGCTGGGGCGAGTGTAATGTTTTCCAGCATATAAGTCATATGGATTATGATATTTATGGTGCTTTTTAAAAAAAAAAATTTTTTAGAGCTTGACAGCCCTCATTCACCCATATTAAAAAGAGAGCCCAGGATATTCTTAAAAGATTCACATATTGTGTTTCACTGACTTCAAACAGTACAAGTTTGGAACACCATGAGGGTGAGTAAATGATGACAGATGGCCCATTTTTGGTTATGAGTTTTGAGTTATCACTTTAAGCATAACGTTGTCATTCTTACTACTTGCTGGTGGTGCATTTCATTAGAGAAAAAAATGTCTGAGGAAAAAAACAAAAATGAATAACTAAATGTGTGTCTCAAATTGAAAAGTGAGAAATTGTTCCTAAATTTCAGAATCAACCCCGTGCCAGCACTAGCACAAAGGCTAACATGTCCTAACATAAATCAGAGGTACCACTCAGCTCACACAACATTATTGAGTTCCTGTTTAACACACTATGATCTTCACAACTTGCAAAAATCGATGTGTGCCTTTAGCAAGCTTTGTCAATCAAAAAAATACTTTTAGTGGTTTTCTAAAGAGGGAAAATGCAGTTTAGAAAACAATAATGGATATTCCCTTAATCATTCCATGTGTGACATAATTGATAATTACGTGGTATGTATGATAGATATAGATAACTGATGGTAATTCAATCCCAGAGGTATGAAGCAGCATCACCTTTGAAAACGCATTTGCAATTTGATTTACACATCCCACCACACCATGAAGTTACATAAGTATCTCCTGTGAGCTTGCTACATCTGTGCTGAACTTCTCTTAGGAACGTATATGCTTAATCGGCGCAATGAACAGTACCGTGCAATTACTCCTCTAAACATTTTTTAAATGATTATAAATGTTACGACTGGCACCCCTGATTTCTCGGTGACTTCATTCAGTACGTCGTGTTGGCTCTGCATTGATTATGTGATCAGCATGAGAGCTATGGCCGGAAGGCATGTGATGGCACTCATGCAAACAGACTATTCATTGGGGCTCTTCTGCACAATAGCTGCCTGCCTGTTTGCCTGGTCCCTTCCCTGCTGGTCACAAGGGCGAATGAGCCGCGTTCAGCTCCTTTACAGTTTGGGATGGAGCATGCATGTGCTATGTTGGTTGGAGGAATGTAATTATTGTAAGCAATACTGTTAGTTAGATGTAGAAACTTGTGTCTTATGTGCAAGATAAAGGAAAAAAAGAGATCAGAAAGAGAGTGAGATAAAGAGCCTAGATGTTTTCGTAAATAGATGCAATTGAAAGTGTGGTGTAGGATTAATCTGGAGGAAGTTTTAACCTTGAGGTGGCGATTTCTACTTTTGTTCTGGAGATGGCAGACGCTCTTATGGCTCCCTCAACGGCACGGTCCACTTTCTGCTTTGTCTTGGTGTTTTTGAGGGGAATAAGCTGCTTCTTGATACCACGCACCAAAACGTTATTTTTGTACTTCCCCTCTTCTTTCGTCCCATCAGGGAACATTGTGCACCCATAGCCATGCCGCTTGTTGTTTATCCACTCCCCTTCGTATTTCATCCCATTGGAGCGTTCGCTGACACCGAAACCATTGCGCTTGTCATTCTTCCACTCGCCCATGTACGACTCGGTTGTGGTGGCATCGACGTTGTCCTCAGTCGGCATGTACTCGTCTGCCACTTCTCCATCACCAAAACTGATGGTGGAGTTTGCGTCGCTAGAGCTTATGCGGCTCATGGTGGCGTCACTTCGGGCCGAACTGCGCTTGCTGGATATGGAGGAGCGGGAGTCGGACTTCCTAAGCTGCTTGAGGCTCCCGAACAGCGAACCCCGTCTGAAGAGGCCCTTTTTTTTGCCAGAGCCCACTTCGCTGTCGCTGTGGAAGTTCAGGACAAAGCCCCCGCGGGTGCCAGCAGGGCTGTCGGACATGTGGTCGTGCAGGACAGAGCCGTTACTCTGCTCGCTGCGGAGGGAGGCCAGTGAGGTGCGCAGCGGGGAGCGGATGACAGTGGCCATGCCGTAAGGCACGCTCTGACGTACGCCATAGCCGTGTCGCATGCCACCCATCCACTGGCCCTGGTATGTACCTGGCAAAGGGATTAGAGAGACTTTAGGCTAGATATTGCATAAGACATAATACAGGGATTACATACAAAAGAAAACACTAGAGAAACTAACATGTCTAGGTGCTTTGATGTTTTCAAGGAATTTTTAGATTTTTTTTTTTATTGAGGCATCACAATATTTCCAAGCTAATTAAATTAAATTTATATTTTATTTATTTGCATTCCATTACTGAAAACAGTATTAGTGAATGGTATTTCCATTTCCTATTTTAAGGAGTTCTAAACTGCAAGTACTAATCATAAAATCTTTTGAAAGAATCTATTAAAAGACTTCAAGAATTCAAGAATAAAGACAGCTTGCTGGAGGGTGTCCACTAATTGATAAATCATTTTAAGAACAATTTACCATTAGAAACAATGAATAGCAAAACACACTAATGTTTAAACGCTTGGGGTCGGTAAGACTTTTAATGTTTTTGTAAGAAGGCTCTTATGCTCACCATGGCTGCATTTATTTGATCAAAAATACAGTAAAACAGTAATGTATTGTATTACAAATATTATTAAAATTTAAAATATCTGTTTTCTATATATTTTAATAGGTACTTTATTCCTGTGACGGCAAAGCTACATTTTCAGCATGGTTACTCTTTCAGAAATCATTCTTATATGCTAATTTACTAGTAGTGCTAAGAAAAATGATTATTATTAATGTTGAAAACAGTTGTGCTGCTTAATATTTAACTTTAAGGATTCTTTGGTGAACAGAAAGTTCATAAGAACAGCAATTATTTGAAATCTTTTGTAGTATTATAAATATCTCAACTGTTACTTCTGATCAATTTAATGTGCCCTTGCTGGATAAAAACCTTACTGACCCTAAACTTTTGAACAGTTCATATATGTACTCACTATTCAATATAAACATTAGGAATTTTTCTCTATTGTCTAGGAATTACATTTTTTGTTGATCTTCAGCAAACATGCAAAGTGATAAAATGCATAAATAAAAAAACATCAACTGAATAAATGATTGTCAGGCAAGTAATATACAGGTGTAATCTTATCCACGTTATGACGGTGAATTGACGAAGTGAACAGCTCTCCCTCCAATATCTCATACGCCGGCCTGTCAGACCTAACAGCTTCAACAGCAGAGCCAGCACTATTTTAAAACATGGGAGTAATCTGAGCTGTTGTGAAGTTTGTGGCTCCAGCTAACCATAACTCTTATTTATCCATTCATTCCTTATGATTCTGCATATGTCTTTGAAAAATCAAAAATACAAAAGGTGTTGCACATCCCATGCAACCTAACTGGGCTGAGGTGCAGGACAACAAAATAAAAATCATGAAAAAAAGAAGGAAGGATGTCATTGTCAAGAATGTCATTGTGTCTGATGAAGACCTGATAGTCGAAACGTTGCGCTTTCAATAAAAAGTTGTTTGGAGCTATTACTATCAGTGTGCGGACATCACACTTCTTTCTTCCATTCTGCGTATGTCATGGCCTCTACAGAAGCAATGCTGAGAAGCTAATATTCAAATAACAGGTAAAATGGTAGAATGGAAGTGACTTGCACAGCAGCACTCTGTCTCAGCAGCCTAGCTGAGCTATCAGTTCTTTCAGGACTTTTTGCAGAAGATGAAAGTGAGTTATGAGTACCGGTAAGTGGTAATGTGTGACCCTGCCTAATAAATTCGACAGTAGGCCTAACTCTCTGACGCCACCACATTTCAAGAAAACTTCATGGTTCTTGCCAAAGTCTTGTCTAAATATCAAATTACCTTTGATTAAAATTTCTTCTTTAAAGACTTAATAATGTACTGTGCAATGTTATTTAAGTTATTTGAATAGTAATGTTGTTTATGCACTTTGTAACTTATTTATATTTAATAAACCAATTTCTTAATGTAAGCAAATACATTTTGACTATATACTTTTAGCTATTTTAAAGATTTTGCAATATCAAGTATTCTTTTTATTCAGGCAACATACACTGTAAGTAATGTTTTTAATTTTATAACATGTTAGCTGTATATATATAGGACAATACTTATAGAGTGAAATTTTGAGAATAAAAAGTTTTAAAATATACAGTGTAAAAAAATATAATATTTTACAAGGTAATACACATATTTACCACAAATTACGTTTTTGTTGTGTTTTATAATTCATATGTTGCTTGGTTAATGTTATAGCATTATTTAATTAATTTCGGTTAATCTTGTGGCCTTCTATTTTACCAACTATTTGTTTATTTTACGATACAAAGCACATTCAAGTACATTTGTAGATTAACATGATATTTAACAATATATACAGTAGCATATGCTTATGAACTGTAAAATATACAGCCACCAAAATGCCACTTGTAATATGTGAAACATTGTCACTGTATTTTTAGGTGTATGAACAACAAGTAGGCCTACATTAACTTAACAGGTGGACAATTCTACACCTTTAACTTTTTTTCCTTTTTTCCCATTTTCCAATTTAACTTCCAGCGACTGAAATGAGGGCACAGAATTTTCGTGTTACAATACGTTTTGCAAAAGAAATAAGTTTAGACAAGAGTTTGTCTGCTGGTCTACTAATCTAGAGAACTTTCATTTGACATGTTGCAGATGTAACTATTATTAGCCATGACCTCTGTGAGCAACTTCTGCTGACCAGTCCAGTTATACGCCATTCATCAACTCAACTGCATGGGCAAACGGCTTCATAAATCTGTAGACCATGATTTATGGGCAAAATCTAACAGTCAGGCAGTGGAAATAACTCAAGGCACAATCTTGCTTTGATCTTTCACAAAACAAGAAGAAGAAAAAGAATCCTTATATTATACATAAGAGGGCTTAGTTTTATAATGATAGCCCATATTACAAAACAGAGACCTGATTTCACTCAGCAGCAGCATCATCATCATATATAGCCTACGCAAGACTTTAAAGAACATTAAATAGGTCAAGTGATGTTTAGCTGAACTCACCCCCGTCCCCGTATGTCTCGACCCCATATCCATCTTGCAGTCCATTACTCCATGTGCCTTCATACCTGGCAGGTGTATTGAGACTCTGGCGAACCCCATACCGACCCTTAAATCCGTGACTCCACTCCCCGCGGTACAGCCACCTCCCCTTGGACTCCACGCCGAGCCCGTGCCGCTTCCCCTGAGCCCAGTAGCCCTTGTATGTATTCCCACTGGGCCAGGTGTACACCCCGACTACCTCAAACCCGTTGGACCAGGACCCGGAGTATTCGCCCTGGCCCTTGGGGCCGGTGCAGATGCCGTGTCCGTGGGCTTTCCCGTCATCCCATCCACCGCAGAAAGTGCCGCCATCGTCGAAGTCGAACCGTCCGCCCGTCATTCAGATGAAGGGTTGAAATGAAAGTGTTTGCGTCTCGATGGTTGGTTGGTCGTATGTCGGATGCTCAACAACAATAAAATGGGGGGTAAATATCAGACTGCGGGCGCAGTGGTGTGATGCGGTGGTGTCTGCTGGAGATGGGTGAGCGCGCGCATTGGTGCGAGTGTTGGAGGATCGCGCACAGGCGCCGGAGCCGGAGGCGCTGTCACTGTCGCCGTTCCTGGCTTTTTTTAATGATCATCTCCCCCCTGTTCGCTTCACAGGGAGGGAGAGAGCGAGGAGACAGGAGCCCAAAGTCGGGCGAGAGACACCCAGCTGATGACGTCAGTACTACAAGCCCGCCCTCACGTTGTACCACATTCACATTGTTTCACATTATGGGTGGGTGAACGCTGTAAGTTTTAGGTTTTGATCAGAAATAGGACCAGATAGAGAGACAGACAGATTAAGAATCGAGCGTCCCTTTTATTTTATTTCGCATTTATTTTTTATATTTTTTTATATTGCCTAATGTTTTTCCCCTATTTATTTTTTTTCTATTGGCAATACTGTAATAGATAGATAGATAGATAGATAGATAGATAGATAGATAGATAGATAGATAGGTAGATAGATAGATAGATAGATAGATAGATAGATAGATCACATGTTGATATCACATTGTTGACAGATATGTTGAGGACATTTCATAATAAATTTTGTTGTGACAAAATGGCCTGCAAGAGCACTTTTAGATTTATGGATCTGGCATAGACTTTTATTGTTTCTAAGTTCTCCCACCAACAGTCAGACCAGTTTAGTCCACAATTAAGTCTATAATTATGCAGCTTACCTTATTGTAACTACTAAAGAAAACATTGGTAATGTTGTCACAACAAAATAGCCGGCCACTGTTATGATCAGATGTGGCCCACGCTTGTCCTGGGTGGATTTATGGCAGCTTTAGTGGTGGAAGTGATTGGCAACTACACTCTTCTAGTCAAAAATAGATCCTGAAAATTTATAATTTCTCTGATGTGGCATCAAAGTCATTTAGGCTACAGAACTGCCAAAACCTTAACCCACGTGTGCCATCTGAACACATTATGTTCAGTATGTCGCCCTGCAGATTGCAATTTCTTTATAGAATGAATGCTTAGATGATGTCAGACACTTGCTGAAAGATGAATGAACTTGTGCCATGCAAAAGGTGACAAAGAACGTCATCAGTCCTCAGAATAGAAAGACTGATCCATGTGGACAGTATTTTTACAACAACAATAAAACAATGAACGCAGAAGTACATAGCCTACCCCTGCTGTGGTAAGTTAGGCTACTTAGCCCTAAAAAGGGTTTTGTATCCTGGGGGATACAAACATTTTGAGAGGCTGTGGGGAGAGGCAGTGGAAGTGTGGTCTCATGTCTTGGTTTTATGTTGAAAGGGTGTTTGTTGTGAATATTTAGATCTGGTGTCTTCATTCATACATTCGTTGTTTAGCTCATGGGCAGCATGATATATTTCACATATAAACACATGCATATACAGGTGAAACTCGAAAAATTTGAATATCATGCAAAAGTTATAATTTTGATGATTATGGTTTACAGCTTATGAAAACCCCAAATTCAAAATCTCAGAAAATTAGAATATTAGATGAAATCAATTAAAAAAAAGGATTTTAAATACAGAAATGTCGGCCCTCTGAAAAGTATAATCATGCATATGTATATAGTTAGCCTATATATAGCCTACTAAATATATTAGTTTCACCTTTTAATTTGAATTACTGAAATGCACAATATTTTGCACGATATTAAATTTAGTATTTTTGGTTGAGTATCAAATTTCATACACACACATGTGTGTGTGTGTGTGTGTGTGTGTATGTTTTTTGTTGAGTATCATATTTCATATATTAGGCTTCCATGGTTCATATATTGATTATCAAATAAATGATAATTAAGAGATGGACAAATAAATGTTCCCAAAAGCCTATTGTGCTGACATTTACATTAACATGAAAAAAAAATTACAAATAATTTCTAACGTTAAAAAATGATGTATGAATAAGTAAACCCATGTTGCTTCAGTCCAGTGAATGTTCATTGTCCATTATAAAAACCATAAAAGATTTCACAGCAAAAAGGACATTACTAGATTTTAAAAAAAAAGTATGAACTATCAATCAGAGGACAGAAGGCATGAAGTAGATTGTGTGAAACAGTTTTTTCAGCAAAGTTTTGGTCATACTGATAATTTATGGACCCTAGAAATTTGGATATTAAATATGATACACTAGGCTAATATATTCCTAAATAGGCATTATACCCATTTTTACCAGCAAATTGGCAATGTATTCTGGGGCAGAGACCACCCCATTGTAACAACAAGAAAGAAAAAAAAAAGGATGACATCTATAGTCAGAAGACTAGTAATAATATTCACGTTAATCAGATATTAGTTGTGTCAGAAATCACCCCTTCACCCTCATATCAATATCAAATTTATTTCTAGAACACAGTTCCAGTAGTGGGATTGAATGTGAGATTGAATAAGTGCACTCAGTAACATCCACAATGGTTTCGGACACCCAAATGGCTGTTCCCTCAAATAGTGCCCTATTTAAAGTCTCTATGAAAAGTTTTTTGGCTTTTAGTATCAACATGTTAGCCTTACTGTTATATAAACAAGTGTGCTCCAAAACAATGAAAAAACTCGCATTTAGAAGACCAAGCCCAACTTTGAAAATGAAAATCAGGTTGATGTCAGAATCCAACATCAGATTGACGTTAATCTCCAACGTTGGACAGACGTTGTATTATGGTTGAAAATGAATATAATCGGGTTGACGTCAGAAACTAACATAATATTTGTCTTTCAAATGTAGTGAAGTTAAAGTAAAAAGTTTATAGAAAAAAATTATACTCAAGTAAAGTACAGATCAAAAAGTGTACTTAAACTTAAAGGAGAACTCCGGTCAATTTTGAGCTCAATTTTTTTTACATTTGGAGTGCTGTCAGTAGCCTACAGAGAACAACGACAAAAGTCGATGTTGCCTACACCGTGTTATCCTCTTTTTAAAATTTGCACCCTGTTGACTTAAATGGGACATGGTTTAAACCTGCTTTAAGTTTTAGCCTCTTAACATCCTTGATGTGTTATTATAAGTGCACAGCCATGTGAGTGATTTTCAGAGTGAACACGGTGAATCTGACTGCAGTAGATGTGAAAGATATTATTAAAAGTGATGTTAATTCAGCCAGCTCACATACCTGTATTTACTTCCTGTTTTCGGTCGAAGTCCACAGTAGTCGATTGTTCGACAATCGACTACTGTGGACTTCGACCGAAAACAGGAAGAAAATACAGGTATGTGAGCTGGCTGAATTAACATATTTTATTAATATCTTTCTCATCTACTGCAGTCAGATTGACCGTGTTCACTCTTATTAACACCACTCACATGGCTGTGCACTTGTAATGACAAATCAAGGATGTTAAGAGGCTAAAAGCAGGTTTAAAACTTGCCCCATTGAAGTCAACAGGGAGCACATTTTAAAAAGACGATAACACGGTGTAGGCAACACCGATTTTTGTCGTTGTTCTCTGTATTGAGAAGCTTAGTTTAGCTAAGTTTAGTTACAAGATTTGCGTGATAGGCCTACTCATAGGCCTATAGGTCAGAAAATAATGAATATATTGATTTTCATTTAATTTAACTTGAATCAGATTTTACACAGTAGAATACTATTGTAGCCTATTTTCTGACGCCTCCTTTCGCTGACATTTTGAATTCTTAGTAACAGGTGTTGTGAATGAGTATGAAATTAGTTTCATAAATGTATTTGAGGCAAGGCAAGGCAAGTTTATTTCAACGCATTCTCATCCCAAGGCGTAATATTCTGACACTTTGACAAAGCGTCTATATCGAACGCGCATGGAACCCTTTAGCGTCAATATAACACGCAGAGAGATGGGTAGGTTTAGGTATGGTGTAGGGTTAGGGTTAGACCGCTAGGAGGCGCCTTCTGACCCATATATTTCGGCGTCTCATATTGACGCTAAAGGGTACCATGCGCGTTCGATATAGACGCTTTGGCAAAAGCGTCATTATATTACGCCTTGGGATGAGAACGGGCTGTTTATTTATATAGCACATTTCATACACAGTGGTAATTCAAAGTGCTTTACATAGAAGAAATTTAAAATAATCAAAAGAAATATGAATAATTAAAACAGTTTAGAATAAAGAAATTAAAACAATCAACAGAAATAAGAATAATTAAAACAGTTTAGAATTAAAAAAATAACTAAAATACAGTTCAAACAGTCGGACACATACAGTGGCACAGTGCTCATTCAGCAAATGCATAGCTAAACAGATGTGTTTTCAGTCTGGATTTGAATGTGACTACTGTAGGAGCACATCTGATCTCTTCTGGAAGCTGGTTCCAGCTGCGGCTGGCATAGTAGCTAAAAGCAGACTCTCCTTGTTTAGAGTGAACCCTTGGTATTTCTAGCTGACGTGATCCTAATGATCTGAGTGATCTGTTGGGTTTATATTCAGTGAGCATATCTGCAATATATTGAGGTCCTAGGCCATTGAATGATTTATATACCAGTAATAATACTTTAAAGTCAATCCTAAATGTAACTGGGAGCCAGTGTAAAGACCTGAGGACTGGTGTGATGTGTTCATATTTTCTTGTTCTGCTCAGAATCCTGGCAGCAGCGTTCTGTATGAGCTGCAACTGTCTTATGGTCTTTTTGGGAAGGCCAGTGAGGAGTCCATTACAGTAATCCACCCTGCTGGTGATGAAAGCATGCACTAGTTTCTCTAAGTCTTGACTGGAAACAAAGCATCTAATTCTTGCAATATTTTTCAGATGATAATATGCTGATTTAGTTATTGCTTTGACATGACTACTGAAACTAAGGTGTGATTCTAGAGACACACCAAGATTCCTGACTTGATTTGTAGTTGTTAGACCCCTAGAGTGAAGGTATGCATTCACCTTGAGAACTTCATCTTTGTTTCCAAACGCAATGACTTCAGTTTTGTCTTTGTTTAACTGGAGGAAATTTTGGCACATCCAATTGTTTACTTCATCAATGCATTGGCACAGGGAGTCAATGGGGCTGTAGTCGTTAGGCGATAGGGCTAAGTAGAGCTGTGTGTCATCTGCATAGCTGTGGTAAGAGATTTGGTTCTTTCTCATTATTTGGCTCATTGGGAGCATGTACAGGTTGAATAGGAGTGGCGCAAGAATTGAGCCTTGAGGGACTCCGCATGTCATGGACGTCCACTCAGACTTATGGTCTCCTATACTCACATAGTAACCTCTCCCTTCTAGGTATGACCTGAACCATTTTAGGACTATCCCAGAAAGCCCCACCCAGTTTTCCAGTCTGTCAAGAAGTATGTTGTGATCGACAGTGTCAAATGCAGCACTGAGGTCGAGTAGTACCAGCACTGATAATTTGCCTTTATCAGTATTTAAGCGAATATCGTTTATTATCTTTATGAGCGCTGTCTCTGTGCTGTGATGCGATCGGAAACCAGATTGAAAATTGTCAAAGTATCCATTCGAGCTTAAGAATTTGTTCAGCTGATTGAAGACAACTTTTTCAATGACCTTGCCTATGAAAGGAAGATTTGAGATCGGTCTATAGTTGCTTAATATAGTCTTATCCAGATTACTATTTTTGTAACAACAATTTGAGCAACAATGAATGCAAATAGCGACCCCTGATATCTATCCGTCATGTTTCTAAGCTCTCAATGCCTGTGTATGCAGTAGCCTACAGTATGTCCAAATTATTTAATCTTAGGAATTCAGGCAAGATTCAGTTGTGTGACAAATATGACATCCATAATATAAAATATAGCCTATCGGAAGAAGTTAACTGCATTATAGTTACATTATATGTGAAGATGTAGTAATGTTCAAATGTGAGTAATGTGAGTTGCTTTGCTTAAGTTATTTAATTGTTAAATATTGCTTTATGGCCAATAAGAAAAGTAAAATCTTGCTTCAGGACATTTTCCCATAATCCACCACAAGGTGTCCCTGTGTGCTTGGTACATTTCCCATAGTGTGTTGAATACACTGAAAATGTCACTTGTCAGTACATCTCTTTTATGAAGTATGAAAACCTATTAATACAGATTTCCTCTCTTGTGCCTCATTTTGAACGCAGCCATTGGTTCTAAATACACATTCGGTTTATTGCCATGTCCGAATGACTGTTTAAATCATTTCAAAAAATTATATGAAGTGAAGTAGGCCTCTTGCTGGTTTCATTTGGGCAAGCGTGATTATGATGTCAGCGTCCTTTCCCCCACACAACAGCTGTGTTTAAATAAACAAGCAGAGACAGGAGAAGAACCACTCCCCAAAACAACAGTGCATATTCTTATAAAAGCTGATGCGTTAAGCAAGAGAGTAAAGTTCAATCAACAACAAGAAAAAATAAACTCTATTTTATGATAAGAACATTGTTTTATTCAATAGTCATATCTCTGTTTTGTTCTAACGGGAAGTTTTTGTGTGTTGTAGGTTACAGCAGACCAGCTGAATGATTCTTCCCTGCGTCATAAACCAAACATGACAATTTATAATCACTTGAAAAATTGGCTTACATGACTGTTCGCACCAGGAGCTAATTTGGTTGCATCATGGTTATCCAATAGTTACTAACATGGTTATCCAATAGAATATTTTTCTTATGTACATGGCCACCTGGCAAGATAAAGCACTTTGCTGGTCACTTAAACACCAGCTGGTCATTTAAAACCTGTTTCGTGCCTCTTGAGACAGTAGTTCATGCATGGTGGTTCTCACAAAGGCTGGGCCCTCTGTATTTGTTTGGGGGCACTGCAGAGAGTTCATGCCTCAAATGGGAGGGAAACGGCACAGCAAGCCAACAATAACACTTGCTAAGCACTTAGATGGAACAAAGACAAAACCAAGGCTGCCAGTATGTCCCAGAGTGCATTGCAAAGCAAAGACTATTCTTATAGATAAAGCCATCAGTTCACTCTGTGTCTCTGTAGGCGCTTTGTTCCACAAAGTGCCTGTGCTCCTATGTGCCTAAAGAAATATTGCTGAAGATAATGCACATAAAATGTATTTAAATTCTACTGTGCGTTAAGAAATGTGGAAAAATTATCATGACTAAGACAATTTTGCATGCCATATTGCTGTGGATTTTCCACAGTAACCCCTCGTCAAAGATTGGGTGCTTAAATATCTCAGAAAAACAGTGAAAGTGCTCAAGTGGTTTTCTCTCCCTGCTAAAACAATGTAACTGATACAGCACAGTTGGCATGGACTTTGCCATGTGTGAAAGTGAGATTTGTTGTAGCCTATTCTGTGGACACACGAACTGTATGAATGTATACAGATAATGGGGCACATAAAATGTTTTATGTCTATCCGGTGGCAGATTAAGACTCTGGTGCCCCTGCATGGGCACTGACACCTAGTGACCCTCCCAAAGTCATATGATATATAATTTCCAACCAGAATTCAACGTCTGTCCGACGTCAGTCTGACGTTGGGTTCTGACGTCAACCCAACTTTCGGCACTGACACTCTGTCTCTTTCTGCAACATTTTTGCAAAGTTCAACGTGAAAGTGCAAGGCTGATGCTCTGTAGTGGATTCACACATACATGAGTGTCGCGAGGCAGTTTCAATTCGATTGAAAGGACGCAAAACCTCACAGCACACTCCCAGAATCTCCTACGGTGCGTTTCCATTAGCCTAGCGCGGAGAAGAACGATCGTTTTCAGTTCAGATAGAAGTTTAGCTTCACACTAAGCTCAACTTCCATTGGAATTAATTGAAAACACTCGCTCTGCTTCGTGCCAGTGGACATGCTAGTGTAATATAGGCGTTGAAATGAACCAGGAGTGCTCACGCAGTAGTGTGAATCTGGCGGTAGATCGCGCGTCCACAAAAATAAATAAATAAAAATACGTATAAAATAATGAAAATACAAAACTTTCAACAAAACATTCTAAAGAAAAGGTATATAATATATGCCTAGGCTAGAAATACGTTGTTTGAGAATGAATCTCTTGTTTTAAAAAAATATAGCCTATAGCCTAATATTTGCGTTGTGCCCCCCTGGACGTGGTGCCCATGGGCACTTGCCCAATTGCCCCATATGGTTAAACCGCCTATGTGTTGGTCTTTATCTCTTTGAGCTCTTTCTCTATGCAGTTGGTCATTATCCAATTTAAGTCAAGTTTTACACTTATTCATCATGTGCACAAAAAATATAACAGAACTGCACAATGTTGCCATAATCATACACAAAGATAAAACAAAATCTGTCTGTGAAGTGTAGTCATAAATTGCTGTTGTGCTGATGGATTGCATCATTCAGGTGGAGGGGGACATTTGATATGCTATTCCTTATCGGGCCCCTTGTATAAGCTTGAAGAACATGGTTGCATGACATCATCTACTTTTTAAAACTATGATTTCAACCAGTACAACATGAGCTCTTGCCATTATGTCAGCTGTTATTGTTAAAAATAACCATTTTTAAAAGTAAGGGTTGACTGTTACCGTTCTTTTCATTGATGGTCTCTGACGCATAAGAATGAAATGTATTGCTCATTTATAATATGCATTTTAGTCATAGTTACATTTTATAGGTTTTGCATGTCATCCTATTGTGTCATTCCTATAAACAGTTGTAGTGGTGGATGATGATATCGCCATGCAATAATCTTCTGCATTAATAGTTCCAATGTTTTTAAAATGCCGCCTGTTAGTTCTATTTTTGTAGTGTAATTCTATATATGGTACTGAGAGCTCTTTTCTTTTCTGGCATACATGTGAATTGAGGAAGAAAAAAGATGTTGGAATCCAGAAAGAATTGTTACACAAGCACACTCGCTCCATGCTCTCATTGAAATTCATACCTACAGTGCAACCCATTTGTTATGATGTTTCCAAAGGCTCTGGAGATAGATTCAGACATTTGCATTTATATTAATGCATTAGGCATTAATCCAAAGCAATTTACAATGCATTTAAGTTTTCTTTTTGAGCAACACTAAAGATATAGAAACAATTCTGCACTATAATTTTGGTTGAAATGGTGTTGTAATGCAGGGAAGATTTAAAACAAGTGTCCGCATGTTCCTCCCACACTAAAAATGCGGGCCATTGCCACTTCCTGTCTAAACCAGACACCTGACCAGCCCAGTGCATCATCATTTTAATCACTGCCAAAAAATAAAAACATAAAATACAACTTCTTTTCCATTCGGTCTAGACCACATTAAATTTCCCTTTGATGCAACATTACATTTTACCACATTCAACATTAGTTTGTGCATTAGTCCACGCTACACACTATAATTCACTTTTATTTAAAGTGTTTGCTGCTATGGTTTCCACTGTTTAATGTTCTGGCCAGAGCACCACGAAATACAATTTGTTATTCAATCTCACTTTGCTTTTAACAATAGGTTTAGGACGGGATCGTCCCAAAGGTCATTTAAAGACATTCAGTGCTTGACCGAGGCAGCTGGTCCTGCATGTCTTTTTCATGTACATGGCATTAACCTAATTTAATTTCAAGACTTTTAGTTTGGGTAGGGTTTTTGGTGATCTTGCCTTCTTGTTCTCTTTGATATGCTGGTTATAGTCCTTCAGTATTTTCCTTGAAGAGATCCAGTGGTACTCGCTGCAGAGTCAACAGCTCCTCCCCTCTGGACGTCTAATGGGGTGTTTATAATTAGGCTGTTCTATCTGTATTATTAGATGTCCAGCGAGGAGGAGCAAATAATTTGGGCCCAATGGGTGAAGCTAGAATACACCCTAACCCTGTCCTAAGCCTTCCCACAACTCTATCCCTCCACCCCATTAGACGTCCAGAGAGGTGGAGCTGGACCAGGATTTTCGTGTGAGGATAAAAGTCTTTACATCGCAGATTTCGGTTCAAGTCGGTCAAGTGGATTTGCAGCTTTGCTCGTTTGCACATAAATATGATGTGCATTAATTTTCCATGGCATCAGTTTTACAAACGGAAATATTCCGTTTTTAAAAGTAAGTAGAACAGATGCTGTTTGTTCATTTGACCAATATCTGCGTTGTAGCCTAAAAATGTATTACACTTGAGGCCACTGGGTTTACAGAGAATGTCCTGTAAATAAATCTTATGTGTGAAATCCTTCTCCACATGGTTAGACCTCCATTATCTTGGTCTTGCCAAAGACACGAGATTGCCAAGCCACAAAATAACCATTTATTGCTTAAAAACCACATCATATTTAGTTTTCTTCATTTAATTATAGATTCCCACATGTGGATGATTTTTGGAGGTTGTGTGGGATTCATCTCTGGTGGGAGGTTTGCCCATCTTATAAATAATTTGCCATTAAAATCCTGATGAGAAAAGCATTGCACTGCATCATGTAGGTCACAAAATGACAGCCAATACAGGGGTCCATTATTGATATCAGCATGAACCGTAATAAATTAAATCAAGGATTACATATGGACTAGAGAAACCAACAGATAGTTAATCACAGCATTAGTCTGAGCCAACATAACTGAACCATAACTGACTCTTTTAAAGAAAAATATAACAGTGTTAATGAATTTCGGCATAGAACTCCAGAGGCTGTTTGGTGATCTCCCAATAATGCGTTATGAGATTTGACCCCAGTTATAGACATTAATGTGCTTCATTTGGAATTGTTTTCATTAGTGCTCATAAACCTCACACGTTAATAAATTGCCCCCCAAAAAAGTATTTTAGATGATGATGTGATCATCTTCCTATAAACAGCCCTGCCGTTTAAGTGAGTGCATTAGAAGTTTGTTCTCTTTGTGTTCCAGTGAATTTTATTAAGTGACTCATGATAGAAAGGGAGGTTTTTAATCTCTTTTTTTTTCTTCACATCTGAGCTGTAGTCCAGTGCTTTTATGGAGTACTGAGAGAGTTGTTGTGCTTGGAGGTTCCCTTAAGGGGGAAATGGCTTTTCTCTCCATACTCTGACATTTTAAAATGTCAATAAAATAAAAGCTAAGTTTTTATTTTTACTTTGTATCATAATTGTTAGTTTCACTGTCATCCTTCATCCATCCTGCATGAGTTCATTCTGAGCACAATTGTTAACAAGTAAACAACGAAGAACAAAAAATGATGATGTTTTGACATTCTGCAACAGAAGATTTTTCAGAGAATCTGATGTATTTGATTAAGCAAATATCAGATACACAAGAATGTTTGCCATGGCTGACACAGTCTTTGAGTGCATGTGACAAAGGTTTTTTATTACAAGTTGTCATGGTACTTTTTTTTACCCCAAAGCATTTTACCTTTTACTTACAATGATAGCTCTCCTGGATAGACAGTCTTCAACCCTTTTTAGTCGAAGAACCCTTTTAACAGTTACATATTGCATAAAATAGTGTTGCATTTTAGGCCTGCCCTATATCATAGTACTGTAGGCTACTTAGTCAAAAACTTGATTTCATTTAAATTTTACTTAATACGCTTTAATGTGAGAAGGAATGTTTAGCTGAACTTTAGCATGTTAAAGATGATAATATTGTATTTTTGTGGTAACAACAAAAATTGGTTTAGGATCAAACAACAATTGGTGGACTCCTGAACTACACAATGTTTTGGCACATCATCTACAGAAATGTTGCACAACTCCATTATGTCACAAATCATTGTAACATTATAAACACCCACCCTAACTGAATGCAACAAAGCTCGCTTAAAGGTTGTATCAGTCATTTCAGGCCCAAGATCTGCACACAAAAACAAAAGGGACAACCACCACTCAAAACCAAAATAAACCAACATGACATCATGACTTTGCGTAAACATACACGCCACTTTCAAATCAAGTGGCGTGTTATCTATACGCATTTTCAGCTATCCGCGTGTATGTCTACGCTGCGTGTATGTCCCAAGGCGGAATATAATGACGCTTTTGCCAAAGCGTCTATATCGAACGCGCATGGTACCCTTTAGCGTCAATATGAGACGCCGATATATATGGGTCAGAAGGCGCCTCCTAGCGGTCTAACCCTAACCCTACACCATACCTAAACCTACCCATCTCTCTGCGTGTTATATTGACGCTAAAGGGTTCCATGGGCGTTGGATTTAGACGCTTTGTCAAAGTGTCAGAATATGACGCCTTGGGATGAGGATGCGTTGGTACGCCGCGTGTATGTCCACGCCGCGTGTATGTGTACGCCGTTAAATTTCCGAGCGAAACTAAGCTAAATGAATATCTACATCTGGGGAGCGATATTTTTTTCCCTAGGATGGTAGGGGAAGAGTCATAAATGCTAATAACCCAAGTGACGGGTAGGTTTAGGGACGTCGTTGGGGTAGGTCATATATTTATATATAGTAATGTAACGTTAAGTCAATGGCGTTGATAAACACGCTGAAAAGCGATTATGCGTGTTGATAGCACGCCAAAAATGGAAATACGAATTGGCGTGTCATACATACGCTAGGCTATTTCATGAGATCAGTCTGAATAAACAGTGTTTCAACTAATCACCGACAGGGGCGGGTGTTGCTCCGACTTCGCGTCCAGCCGTGAACGAGCTCAAAACCTCACAACACTACACAAAACAACAGGAAAACCGCCCCTGTCGGTGATTGGTTGAAACACTGTTTATTTTGGTTTTGAGTGGTGGTGGACCCATTTGTTTTGTGTGCAGATCTCAGAGCCTATAGGCTGCCTACTGAGACGCAGTTTTTGGACGGCATGCTTATGGGGCGGGCAGCTAGTGGATCGTTAGGAAAGATTAGATGAATGTGATCATTTATGTTTCGCCCTTTCTTGGGCCTGAAATGACTGATACAACCTTTAAGATATAATTGTATTTTGGATGATCTCTTCATTTTGTCAAGGAAAATATCACACTGTTGCAGTGAGACATATTTCTTCATAACAAGCTGTAAATTTGTCTCTGATAACCATTCAGATTACCTGTTGCTGATCCATACCAAACGCCTCTGTCTAACAAATGCTTCTCAGATGTGTGTGAGCGCGCCACATTTCTGTTCAAATTTTCAGTTCGTTAAAGAATCCTGACATTTTTTTTATCTTGGTTTCCAGAAAAATATTCATAAGAAATGTTTAATAATAAGAAAACTTTCTTGAGCAGCAATTCAGCATATTAGAATGATTTCTGAAGGATCATGTGACACTGAAGACTGGAGAAATGATGCTGAAAATTCAGCTTTGCCATCACATAAATATATTACATTTGAATATATATTCAAATAGAAAACAGTTATTTTAAATTGTAATAATATTTCACAAAATCACTGTTTTTTACTAGAATATTATTTTTGCTCAAATAAATACAGCCTTGGTGAACAGGAGCTTTTCAGACCATTACAGATCACATACCATCCCCAAATGTTTTAATGATAGTGCATGTTCGCAAATGCATTTGTTTGCATATATATTCACAATAGATGTTCATGTTCTTTACTGAAATAATGTTGAGGACAACTTGTTGCAACAAAAAAGTGACCAAACAATAAACTGTCAGTAGGGCCTATATGAGCTGTTCAGTGATGGAAATGAGCAGATTCAGCATGGTGAATAGGTGAATGAACACAATGTTCCTGTTTGAGATTTTAATAGGTCCCTAATGAATATTTCAATAGTATGTCTCTTTTTATCATTATAAGTTGTTGCTAAATGTGTTTCTAGCCAAAAACTTTCAGTTCTAGATTTAAAGATTGAATGAATCGTGATGAACCATTCGACCTAATGACCAAAGATTTCCTCATGCTCACACCTGCATGTTGAACTTGATCATTTGTTTCTTTAGATTTATTTATTGTGTTTTGACCATCATGGGTTTTTGAATTAAATAGGGTAGATTTAAGTGTGTGAATGAGTTTTGACTATAAAATAATGGTAAACAGTGGGAATGAAATGGATAATGGTAATGAAGATGCATGCACAAAGCAGTCTTTCAGACTGCAAAGTAAGCATGCTATAGCTTTTCTGGGACATAAGTATGTTGCTCGAATAATCTTTTTAGAAAGAAATAAACAATAGTTATATATAGAAACCATTGGCTTTAGTGAACCTCTGATTACAGGTTTGTCATTTGGAAGATTCACATGCAGGGACAGTTTTTACCTCCTAACCGGAGCACAGGGAAATGAAGCCGTTATTCTGTAACTATGAGCTGCCAGTTAGTAAGAACATCATTGGGTGGAGCACACAAATCCTAAGCAAGGATACTGATGGCTTGGCAGTAGACCTTCTCTTTCCAGCTCCCACTCTTCAGCTAAACAGCACCAGTCCACGAAGTGAATATGCACTGCAAAATGATCAAATATGAATTAATGATTAAATATGAATGAGGGGACAAATGGGTTTAATTAGCATAAGACATATAAGAACTGCAAAAGATTTCATTTCATATCATCTTACTGCTGTAGCTCAGTTTGTGTGAAATGTATTCTTAAACAGACCGAATAATATGGTTCCTCTATTAAAGCAACACTATGTAGCTTTTTCAACCTTCATAATATATTTCCAAGACCCTTGTGATGGTACATCGACTTACAATAGGTTAAATGACACGTCTGCCATAGCCTGACGGTGTCTGTATCGCTTTTACTGGCACTATGTAACTTCGGGTTTCGGGCAGTAACCCGAGCACAAAAAGAACAAAAAAATTCGACTGCTTTACGTCAAGCGTTACAATAGTCATTATTTTGCTTTTCTTCGTTTCTGATGTCGCAATACATCATCATTTCATGAAATCATGCACCATACTCTACCTTGTCTGTGGACATCGTTCATTCCAAAGCCGGTGCTGGATAAACAGCGAGCGTGCGTGCGACAGTAGGCTGCGGTAGGCTAAATTATTTACGATTATTAGGCTAAATTATTTACGGTAATGGACAATTCCGCTTCCAACCAGTAGGGCGACCGCAGAGGAAAAGTTCCTTGGTGTTGCTTTAAAATCCAATACTATGCACAGGTGAAAAGAAATCCATAAGATTAGATATTCACCTTATCTGGTTTCTTGTATGCTGTTTTATATTTTACCACAGATCCCATCTCAAATTGTATCAGTTTACAATTATTTCTCTATTCTTTAAACAAGTTTTGTCCCTCATACAGTATATGACATACTTTGGTTATTCGGACAGGTTATTGTATAGGGGCTTTCTGCAAAAGCTGAGTAAGAATGAGTCAAGCTATGAGTGTCACTCCAGTATCTCTGCACTTCTGTTTTGCTGATTTATAGCAAATGACTATATTTTGTGATACAGAAGGCAAAATGAAGTTTTATGTAACAAAGTTCGGGAGGAGCATGTTCAGGTAATCATCCAATCAGCACAAGAAGAAGCCAGTATAAATAAAGCCTTCCCTTACCTCCTGTCTCATGACTACTTTCTCAGCATCCCACCACCACCCCTTCACCCCACATTCGGCTGGGCCCGCTCATAGATACCTATGATCTCTAAGGTTAGGGGGAGTACTCTGGGGTCGGGCCGAATTCTGAGCTCGGAGCCCTCCCCCCGGACAGCAAGCCAAATACGCATTATAATATTACATCAGATTTCATTAAAGGGCACCTATTATGGCATTTTAAATGTTCCTAATATTGTTCTGGGAGTCCCCAACAACAGTTTTACAAGCATGAAATGACAAAAAACACTTTTGTTGTCTTATAATATGCATTTATTTTTACCTGATTTGCTCACCGACTCCCATATGAATCGTTTAGCGAGTCCATTTTTCCAAACCCCGCCTTTGCGTGATGCTAATCTGCGGTGATATGTTAGCTACCATAGCCCAAAGGAGTGACACCGAGCCGACGGGGTGTCATTGGTTGTTGCGTTAAATCTTACCCACATACAATAGTGCTATTTTCTGATTGGCTAACAACACCAGACGAACAACACCAGAGGAGACGCGCTTGATTCCTGCCGGTTCCACAGTGAGAGCGGCGCGGCCAGAGTTTTGGGCGCTGCGGCATATTAAATATATTACAAATAGTTTTTCAGCATGAGAAATACAATGTGTGGCGGGAGAGCGTGACAAAAGACCGAAATGAGTGACTGTCACGCTCAATGCGTGACACTTGAGAGCCCTGCACTTCACATATTTCAATACAATTGACATTGAAGACCTAGAAGCTGCGCTGTGCGTTCACAACACAAAATAATTATTGAGCATGCTACATAAAACATAAAAGCAACAAATTTTAATATTAATAATACTTACAGGTTGTGATTCGGAGGAGGAAGCTGATCCAAATAGACTTGGTACTGAGCCGTCCTTCAATATCAGCCGGCTAGCGAATCCATATTTGACAGCATTTATGTTTTTGAAGCAATCATCTTCAAAATGACGCGAACACAGCAATAACTTCGGACTATACATCTGTGGTATAGTTGCATATATGAACTGTAGCCACTGATTCTTCAAATGCTCGTCTCTGGGCAAATGAAAAAATGTCGCTTTTGCGTCACACAGCGTCTCGTCGCCATGATGTTTTCAAGTTTCCCTGGCTTCTACGAGTAGGAGCGCAATGAGTGGGCGTATCTTATTCAAATAACTTGTACAAGTGACGTCATAAAGTTAGAGAAAATGCATCGTTCGTCTATCGATTCATATCAGCGACTCAGAGTTGACCCTTACTTTTGAGAGACATTAACTTTGTATACGGTGAACTTTCATGTTTAAAACTTTGCAGGATGTTTTTGTTCACTTAGATCTATGTTACACACTACATGAAGGGCAATTTTCAAAAATCCATAATAGGTAGGCTACCCTTTAACATGTAAACTCGTGAAATAACATTTGTTCATTTTATAAAGGCTATTACTGAGAGTTTTAAATAGGAAAATGTACCTGGGTCCTGTGAAAAGGGGGACCCAATAGCAATAAGGTCCTCTGTATAATTCACTCATTTGGCCTGGTGAAGAGGAAGCAGCTGAAAAAGTTGCAATGAGATGAGATAATGTAATGCATTGCCTTCATTTAACCCAATTACCCAATTTCAAATTTAACCCAAAAACTTAACTTCTAAATTAGGGCTAATTACTTCTTGGACATAGTAAATATCTCACTTCTGGCCCAAATAATGCAGTAGCCTAACCCAATTCCAAGAAAACCTGCAAATTCACAGTGCAATGGAAAAGGGGAGGAGAGTTAACGGGGGAGTGGGGTCGTATGTGCGTCACGTTGCTCTTACTCAGCTTCCACCTGCCAAAGAAAACGATATGCTTCTAAAGGGCTTCTTAACTTGGCTCCACCACACACATGCTAGCAAATGGGCTCTTTGGACTCAAACACTGAACAAGTGTATCTGTATAATGAATAATACAAGAAAATCATATGTAATACAAAAAACATATCTCACTGACTTTCTAAGCTGTTAGTCATCATACTGAAAAAAGTTAATTGTGTTGTGCTATTGATTTTGTGACATTTGTCTTTTTTAAGGAGACAAAATGCATCCAGTATTTCAGTGCAACTAATAGCAAACTTAATTAGTGTTATTACAAGCACGTCTGGAATAGCTAGCCTAGGCTATAATATTTCTGAATGATTGCCGTTGTAGAACACTGTAGATCCGCCCATCCGGGAATTCCGTCTCTCCTCGGTCTATAGCATAGGCCTATCCTAATAAGCTAATAAAAGTATTTCTATTCAAAAAAATATTTCTAATGTTTTTTTTATGTATTTACTAGTTAGCCTAGCAGTGTAATAATGTTGCTACACCCAGCACGTAATAATACAAACATTTTAATACTTTTTTTTTTTTACTATAGCCTACTGCAATTAAAACAGCATAGCCTACAGAGTGTAAGATAGTGAGCTGGCCTCATTCTGGTGTTCAGGTAACCGGTCGCAGTCAGAGCACCTTGCGCTTGCCTCCTGAATCCCAGCAGCACAGTATAAAAGTCAGAGGCAGCAGTGGACGGGATGAGAGATCTCCTTCAGGATAACTGAGACTCACAGAGCTGCTCCGCACACTCATTCAGAAACGAACGATTCAACGGTACGACGTTGATGCTGGAATCTTACACACACTTTTTATATAGACTACCATGTATGACATTTTTATATAGGCTAATTAAAATATTTTTTTGTCTCTATTTGTATCAGTTATATTTTATGTAAATGTTCATGAGTATTATTTTACTTCCAGATAATCATTGATATAGTCACCAAAAGAGGGATGAAGACCATCAACTTTTTTACCGATGTGTTTCTTGTATTCGTAGCCAGTGATGCGAGCGCTTGGATTATCAGAAATGCGACTGAAACATTCACCGGAACCAATCTCACTATCAATAAATCGGAAATGGGTGATGACGGATTGTCATCCATATCCAAATCAAGGCGAAAACGGTACATTTCTCAAGATGACATGATAGCAATTCTGGACTATCACAACAAAGTGCGCGCGAATGTTTTCCCACCTGCAGCAAACATGGAGTACATGGTAAGCATCCCACTCATTTCCAAAGAAACAATATAAAGCATTTTACCCCTCAGTATCAACATTAAATGAGGCTGATTAGATTGAAATGCGGTGCTGCATTTAATTAATTCGACAGCTCCTCCTGCTGGATACAATACAATATTATAATAGTTTATCATAATAGTGTCAAATAATGTAATCCCACCGGTAAATGTAGGCTACTTTTGAGTTTAAAAGGTATACTCGTTGATTTATGTTACACAGAATTTGCGAGTATAAAATTCTAATAAAAATCTTGATTTTTTTAAAGCTATTTGTATTATGAGGACTCATGAAATATTTAAGTTGTAATACCAGTGTAATACGCATGTCATTATACACAAATTTGTGAGGACACAAATTTGTGTCCTCATAAATCACATAAACAAGCAGCACACACACATACACACACACACACACACACAGAATTAAACATCTCTGGTCATGTGACTAAATGTTCACATGAAATCACACTTGGGCTGCATCCAAAATCTCATACTTCCCATATAGTACGTAAAAAACGCTGTAGGTCAAGTGATAATGACAACATGTCGAATGTAGTACGTCCAGATTACATTCAGGTCTATTTGAGATGGATTTAATATGCTTTCCTCCATGATTTCAAATGTAAAATAATAAGAATAATTTTAATATTTTTTATTGCACACAATTACCTCTGTTTTTTTAAATATTTATTTTAGCTTTGGGATGAAGGCCTGGCCAGGTCAGCAGAAGCTTGGGCAGCCACCTGTATTTGGGAACATGGACCCCCTTACCTTCTCAGATATCTGGGTCAAAACCTCTCAGTCCGAACTGGCTAGTAAGTCTTGTAGGTGAACAGTTGTTTGCCATTGACAGAAAAAACTCTCATATCTTTAGTGTTCCTTGAATAAAGAAGAATGGTGCTCATTTAAGACTTAAAAATGTCACTTTGGCAGCATTATCAAATTACAAATGATGAACAAGACTCAAGGCATCAGGCCAGACCAGAATTGTGTTTTGGATACAGTCCAGTGTATAATACTGTCCCCCCACCCGCCCAAATTGTGCTCCTGCCAGTTACCGCTCCATTCTTCAGCTGGTTAAACCTTGGTATGATGAGGTCAGAGATTATGCGTTTCCATACCCGCGTGACTGCAATCCCCGCTGCCCGATGCGCTGTTATGGACCCATGTGCACACATTACACACAAGTGAGTTTGGTTGCAAGTCATAATTCAGATTAAGCAAACAGCAAAAACCTGCATGTCTGACGCCCTCTGAATGTTACAGATGGTGTGGGCGTCATCAAACAGAGTCGGATGTGCCATCCAAACCTGTTACAATATGGTAGTGTGGGGCGCCGTGTGGAGGGAGGCAACGTACTTGGTCTGCAATTATTCCCCAAAGTTAGTCATGATTTTATCCTTTAATGTGACTCTAGCCAGACCTTACAATCTACAAGAGCATAGTCTGATAATGCCAGCGCATGACTAAAGGGTTACCCATGCTTGTCTTTGTGGCATATTTTAAAAAGAATCCTATTTTTCAGGGGCAACTGGATTGGCGAAGCACCTTACAGAGTCGGTGTGCCATGCTCAACCTGTCCTCCAAGCTATGGAGGTTCATGCAGCAACAACATGTGCTTTCCTGCTATCAACTCAAACTTCATGTACTGGTTTAAATAAGCTGTCTGTCATATGTTTAATGCAATTTTACAGTAATTTACTGTGTAATATAGGCCTATCTTTTATATGCATTTTGTACAGCAGATTTAGCTGCTTTTTTGTATGTGATACTATCGATTCCAGAAATGGTGCTAATGTTAATACAATCTTAACATGACTGTTTTAGGATCAGCCATCATATTGATGCTCATGGATAGTAGTTATAGTTTCTTCTGGTTCACAGATCAAGTCTGTACGGATCACTCTATATAAGAATGTTTATATTCCACTTTTATACACTTTTCTTTTTTTTACATCCGTTACGTCAGGGGTTTTCCAAGGTGCTTAGACATAAAACATTCAAGCTATTTTTTGTTTTTATAGCTGTACATGTATTTTCAGTAGCAAAAACCACTCTGAGGTTTTTGTAATGATAACGTTGAATGTATTTTCAACATTTTTATTTGGTTATGTGAAGTTCTCAGCATGTTTAGTTATATGTTGTTTGTGTGCGTGTTACATTTAACAATCAATTGGCAATTCATGATAAATGATCATGGAATGGTGCTATTCTGTGTCAAGGAGTGCTACTCTGAATTTGATTTGCTTTTCTCTTTACGTAATATTTGCTGAACAGTGATGTTGCCATGGTTACACTAACTTGACCTCAGATTGTGACCTCTACCAAACTCCACATCCTAGTTTTTTAGTTCTCTGGGAGAGAGGAGGTGCATCTAAGCTATTACATTTATGATTGTGTAATTTCATATACAGATAGTGCATTATTTTGTGCCAGCATAACAGTTCTTTCAATTGGTGGCTCACTGAGATTGAGAATTATTTGTTATACATTCCCAGCACATAGTTGCGGTATTGTTTTCTTCATGTTCTTCTTCTTTTTAAATGAGAGATATAGATTGCTCTTATGTTAATTTATCTCCCTAAATACAAGATACAGTAGCACAACTAATAGCACATATTGCACTGAGATTGTTTATATTTAGCCCAATATGCAGTTTGTGTAGTTTAAGTATTTCTGTTTTGTGCTGAAAATATATACTAATAAAGATTTTCAGTTTAAGGTGCTTTGTATGTGTGTGAAAAGAAGTGTCATTCAAAGGTAGTTTTAAGTTCACTGACATTGCATTTAAAAATTTGTATTTGCAAATGCACACTGACATTCAAGAGATGGATTGGGTTAATTTGTGAAGATTTTCCTGGCACGTTACTTCACATTGTTTCAGTGTCTTTCAGAGACTGCTGCACTTCTTTATTGATTGTGTAAACATATGAAGCTACATGGTTCCAGTTTTCCTGGACAACTCTTCAGCGATTCTCCTCATCTAGCCTACTTTTCAGATTTAGTTTTTCATTATTTCTTCTTTTGTTAACCTCTTGTGTAACTTTGAATGCATTTCTGTTCTGTTTCTGTTGAAAAATGCAGAGCTGTCTTCAAATCTGCAGGACTCGATTATAATAGTTTTGAGACACCTGAAAATATTCCTGATCACTGTGCAAGACTGATCTGGGGAAAACATTCTCAGCATTTCTGTATGTTGATAAAGCTGAAATACGAGAAATGGTAAACCAATAGTATGTTTGCTTAGGAAAAAAACAATATACCCTGTTGTTATAATTTTGCAGATCATCGATGTTGGCTGTGGATGTGAGCACACACACACACACACACACACACAAAAACAAAAAACTGAAAGTCTTCCCCATTTCTACCACCAAATAACAAACATCACAATCCAGCTCTCTCAGCAAAAGGTCAAAACCACTGCATACATTGACCGGGCCTGCTAAAGGCCCTCTCTGCCAACTGATACATTGAAATAATCATTATTTTATTTATTTTCACACCAAAGAAAGATCATCCTTTACCAATTGCATGACCTCTTCCACAGATGTGCACATTTGAAAGAATACCCTTTAAAGTAGGCCTACTAAGATTACAGGAAAAAGTATTCTGTGACTTTGCCATAAATACTAGTTTATCATGAGACAAATTAGAAAGCATCTCAAATTAAAATTCAAGCGGTGGAAATCAGTTTTGTATAGGCTAAATATAATCAATATAATCATCCAGCTCAAATGTCATGTTTATGCGAGTATTCACAGTTAATTAAAAAAATAAAATAAAAATAAAAACACTCAATGCTTCCATCTAGTGTTTGTTTGGCCTATTACAGTGTTACACAACTGTAGCCTACTGCAAAAAGTCACATAGATAGACAGACAGACAGACAGACAGACAGACAGACAGACAGACAGACAGACAGACAGACAGACAGACAGACAGACAGACAGACAGATAGATAGATAGACAGATAGATAGATAGACAGATAGATAGATAGATAGATAGATAGATAGATAGATAGATAGATAGATAGATAGATAGATAGATAGATAGATAGATAGATAGATAGATAGATAGATAGATAGATAGATAGATAGATAGATAGATAGATAGATAGATAGATCTACTTCATACGATTGGGCATGTTGATTTTTTTTAAAGCATTTATAGTAGTAAAAAAACAAACACTAAAAGACACATAAAAACACAAATAAAAATAATAATTTGTTCACTCTGACTAAATTACACAAAAAAAAAAAAGGCAAATGCACCAGAATATATACCTAAACGCTTCTGTGCTGTGGGTGTGGCGGTGTGGTTGTGGGCGTGGTTTAAAAGTACACTATAAATGAGAAACGCAGCATCACAAATTTAAACATTTGAACGTTTATTATTTAGCTGCACAATGACCCATGATGACTCATTCATAAAGAAACTTGCAAGCAGATCAAAACAGATGGGCTCGTGTATTTGAAATAGGCTACAAAAACTGCTGAGAAACATTATTTCAGTAGCCTAGGTCAACACCGGATCGAAACGTCCACGCGCGGAACCGCATAAGGTAAAATGCTGCTTACTTTCAGTATAAGGAGCACTTAACATTTCTTCTGCAATATGTCAAAAGAATTGATGCTACTACAATCTTTAAAAGGGTAACTCTAGTAAAGATAATAATATTATTATTTTAAGAGATAGCATTAGAGTAACTCATAATGTAGCTGAAGATGATACAGACTTCAAAGACTTGTGTGGTTGTTTTTACGACTGTATGAAATATTGCATGTGTGTGGCAAAAGGCGTACACAAGTCTTTAACAAGTTAGAAACAATCACCTCAGTTGTGAAAATGCTGAAACTGCACTTTTCAGTCAGGCTTGTATGAACTGATCTATTGCTGAGCATCCATGCGAACCAATGCACTTAATCAAATCTTATTATTATGTCATTCTGTTATACCACATTATGTATAAATTTAATACAAAAATGTATATAAAAATATACATTTGTGTGCGTTAAAATGTAGATCTGATTACAATCATTTTGATTTCACAGGCAGAGGACAGATTCCACTTTGGATTTTGTAGCTGACAGATGTGAAGGAAACATGAAGTGTGGACATGAAGATTTATTTAGTGGGTTTGTGCTGCTTGTGATGGTCCAAACGGTGGTTTCCATGGTCATTCCCAATGCCACCCACTTAGAAGCCATCCTGGAAAAATACATGGATAAGGATGAGGCGTGGTGGCAATCCAAGCCAAGGGGCAAGAGAGCAATTTCACAAAGTGATATGCAACTCATTCTTGACCTACATAATAAACTTAGGGGTCAAGTGTACCCCCCTGCCTCAAACATGGAGTACATGGTAAGATCACATGATTTTCCCTTCTGCTCCTCCATCCTGCTGAATCATGTTCCTAACCTACACAGATTTATCATGATCCAATATATATTTACTGCAGAAGGACTTACAGAAATTGAGGGTCAGACTTTGTATAGTCATTAAAATAAAAAAATTTCTAAAAAATAGTCATTAAAAATAAATTGTCTACTACCATTATCATTTTGTCTAAATAAATGAAAAACAAAACACTAAAAACTTAAAACAATTGTTTTCAATGGTACAAGTGAATTTAGACATCATACCATTATAGTGTCGAAATGTTATATTTTAAGATTGCAGTGTTATTAAACTATTAGTGTTTTACTGATTAACTTTAACTGAGCATTAGATAATGGCATAATGTACAAATATGGGAAATGTACATTCAAATATGCATTATCTGCTGATAAATATCAATTATTATTGGCAGATACCAATAAATTGAAAATCTCTCATATCGGCTGATAACTAATGTGGTACTAATATATCGGTCATGCCTTCATTAAATCAAACTACAGGAATAAAAGATCAAAAGGGGGCTCATAAATTTATCAGATGGCTCTGCCAACCAGTATTGGGTAACCCACCATAACCGCACTTTGAACAAATGCATTCAAGCACACTGAACTACAGTCAAGTTTGTCATCTACAATAAACAGTTCATCAGGTCCATCAGGGAGGCCAAAATGCAGCTTCTCCTTCCCACGTTCTGTGGCTCACCTACTGTCTATGGCACTCAGCCAGGCCTCTCAATTGCTTTCTGGCCAAATATGACCTGATACTTCTTAGAACCGTCTATGGTTTGCTGCTGCTGCTTCTTCCCACTGCTTTGCAGTTGGCAGCAATGGAGGCAAATATTGCCTCGCACTTCACAGAACCGAATAGAATAAAATGTTCAATATATCATTCATTTCCCTGCACTGCACATGGATCATTCCATATGACTGACACTTGCAATCAGCTGTAAGAGAACCGTTTCAAAACATTCTTAGTCAATTACTTTTGAGTTGATAACATCTGTGGCGCTCTGGGACTCTGAACAATTCAGAGTTAAATCTGTCAAATACCTCCAGCCTGTATCCCACAGCAAAGTTGAACAGAATGTGTCTTTGTGTGGGGCGCAGGTAGGGGAGGAGACATTAGCTACCTCCATTCTGTGCAGTCCTCTGGGTAATTACTCTGAAAAGGAAGTGGAGGGAGTCACAGAGGATGCATATCTCCCTTGGAATGCACCCAGATGGTCGCTGTAACAGCAAATTAGGCATCACAACAAATAAACAATGTCAAGATGGGTCTCAAAGGGCACATAAAATGCCAACGGGCTTTGCATCTCTATGCTGTTCTGTTCATATTCAGAAAGCTTGCTAGGCTTTTATGTGCCTTAAAGAGAGATTACATTTACATTTATGGTAAACAGTTCAAGTGCATGTTGACGAAACGACAACATATTTTATACAGCTCACATTAACATCATAAATAGCAGGAATGCAATCTAAGTAGCATCTAAGTTCGATTAAAATGAAGAAAATGTTTTATTTATTTATTGTGCGATATAAAAGAATGATCAAGGTGGTTCAGCAATAGTATTTGTTGAGGACTGCTGAAATGGAATGCACCAGCTCTGCACACATGGAACAGATTAGCGCACCGGCAGGGCAGCAAACGACGTATATGTAATTCTAAATGAAACTGCTTTGTATTGAAATAATCAGAGCCCTGTGCAGAACAGTACACTGTGCTTATTCTTTCATACAAAACAGTTTAAACCTGTAAGAAACCTAATGGTAGGTTTAATGTCTTTTGTCCCAAGTTAGTGAAACAGAAATGCTTTATGGTTTTTAACTTCAACTGCCCCACTTGTAGATTTGTATCAGTCTAGTTGTCAGAAACAACCATGAACTGACGTACATAGGCAGAAGCAGGTTCAACCGTATGCCAAAAATGTTATCAGAACATCTTTCTGAGGTGTTTTAGCTCTTTAAAACATTTGCTGTTGTGTTTTAAATGGGTAGTGAACCCAGAAATATATTTTTTTATATACTTTTACTCACCCTCATGTCTATCCCTTTAATATTTGGCCCTTTTTCTGCAAAAAATATGACAGATTAAGCTGCTATGTTACCTATATTCACACAGTCAGTGTTTGGGATTGGCAACCGCATTTCACAACAGGTGTGACTCAACCTGTACAGTACATACAGTACAGTATTCAAGTCGCTACTAATAACCTATGTATTAGTATAAGTTATCACAAAACTGACACAAAACAGTAACATGTAGCTCATTCAGTCTCTGCAAAATATCAAAACCACACATGAAAACGCGCAACACAAATGAGATACACGCATATGTTGTATAGTTGTCCAGTACAGTTACATTCACTCGAAAAAACCTTCACAGGTTGTCCCTCTTGTAAATAACCAAAATGTTTTGAGCACTCAAATACAGGACTGATAATTACTTTATGTTGTGTTGTGAACGTGGCTTGTGTTTCTACGCTGTTACAGGTGTGGGACAATGAACTAGAGAGGAGTGCTGAGCACTGGGCACACACTTGTCTTTGGGAACATGGACCGTCTCACTTACTGACCCGGATTGGCCAGAACCTGGGAGCTCACTGGGGCAGGTGCTGTATTAAAAATGGATGCAAACAATATTGAGGTCACATCAAATAACAATTCCATCTCATGCGGATCTTATACAGTGCATTAACTGTTATCTTTAAATATGATTGTCTTCAGAGACAGACCCCCGACATTTCATGTCCAAGCCTGGTATGATGAGGTGAGAGATTTCAGTTACCCCTATCCACAAGAGTGTAACCCTCACTGCCCCTACAGATGCTCTGGACCGGTCTGCACGCATTACACACAGGTAAAAACACATTCACGTTACCAAATCAACAATATCCTAAAAACCCTGGCAGGAAAAATAGTCACCAGTTTATATTTTCTCAATGTTCTTTTCAAATGTATTTTCACAATATACATTGTTTCAAAGCACCTTTACAGAAACTCATGATGTTAATTCTTTCTCTGCCAGCATTGTTACCATTTTATTCTAGCTTTATGACTTGAACCATTTATTCAAGTGTTCTTTTTTTTAATCAACACTTGAATGTGGGTAGGTTTCATAAAAAAAGCAACATTGGTGCCGATTCCCTTGTGGTTATCGACGACATATAGTGCAACTGCGCATCCCACGACCCGAAGGCTTGAGGCCCTTTGCCGATCCCGTTCCCCTCGCTTTCCTATCAAACTCTCTACTGTCTTGTCCAATAAAAGCACAAAAAGGCCAAAAACATAACTTAAAAAAAAGCAACATTTTGAACAAAAAGCTGAGAAAATCACGTTTTTGTCTTTACATTGAGTGAATTGATTAAAAAATTGAAGTAGATCGAGTCCATCAAAACCTCAAAGCTTGCTCTGTCTATAACTCGTCCTGCGTCGACATTTCAGTCAGTAACATTAGGCAGTTTTGGTTTATATGCTGTTTAATGTTTTATGGCCTGTGTAAGCAATGCTTCTATTGCTTGTTTCTGACTCTCCTCTGCTGTGTTTTGACCGAACCGTATAAATGACGGAAAATTCTCTCAATGGTGGGGAAAGAGTTAATGTTTATAATATCTTAATATCTTCATGCCTTATAGTTGCATTTAGCAGATTAGAGCTGGGTGATAATATAGTTGACATTTTGTGACAATACAAGTAATCAAGCAGGTGAGATATTGTCACAGTATGGTTGAATGGAGACGAGGATACAAAAGCAGGTTGAGGTGATGTTTATTAAATAATACAAAACAAAGACAAACTTCAACTAAAACAACCCCGAGGGGGAAACCAAGAAAGGCAAACATTGACAACGAACCAGCACAGGACTACAAAGACAGAGGCTAAATAGGGGAACAAACAAAGGAGGGTAACGAGCAGGGCAGGTGCGACAAATTAACCAATAATCAGATAACAAGATGGGAGGGGCTAGACAATAGACAGGAGAGCACATGGCACAAGGGAAACACACACAAGCCATGTGCTCACAATTAACAGAACTAGAACACAAGCACATGACAAACCGGAAATGTCAGAGCTCTGTCACCCACTAAGATAAAAACCAGACAGAACCCTGACAGATATGCAATGTAGTAAATGTTATATTATGATTTGTTCACAGCTGGTTTGGGCCACAAGCAGCAAAATTGGCTGTGCCATCAATGTGTGCTACAACATGAATGTGTGGGGGATGATCTGGACCAAAGCCGTGTATCTGGTCTGCAATTACTCTCCCCCGTATGAACGTTCATCTTTAAAAAAAAATTGCAATATGATATAGTTCTAATAAAGCACTATTATTAGCTTTTACCTTGTGGCATCCTTTTCTCAGAGGAAACTGGTGGGGACATGCACCATACAAGCACGGGACCCCTTGCTCTGCTTGCCCACCCAGCTATGGCGGCGGTTGCAGAAACAATCTCTGCTATAAAGGTACTAAACTGACTATATTATTCAATTGATGTTTAATGTTTCTTTTTTTGTTACATATTGAAATATAGTAACTTAATGGGCCCTATCTTGCACTCAGCGCAATTGACTTTGTACACCGACGCATGTATCATTCCTATTTTGCACCCGCGCAAAGCGGACTTTTCCCTCCAGACACACGTCGGTTAACTAAGAAATACACTTGCGCTCCCCGGGGCGGTTCAGCGCAAAGAGGAGGCGTGTTCCGGCGCAAACTTTCCCTCATGCTATTTTGCAGTTCCAGAAAACAATTGCGCCACTGACCAGAAAAAACCTAGTCTAAAGTCATTGGCGCGTTGCGCGTACATTCAGATGCTATTTTAAGCGCGCGTGATTGGTCATAATACAGAGTGTGAACAACGCGCATACACTGTAGATGATTCTCTCATCTACACAGATGCATTTTCCTTTTTGCAAATGATACATTATTATAAGGAAAAATATTAAAACACGAGGGAAATCATTGTTGTCCAGTCATGTAAAGTATATTTATATAGTGCTTTTCACAATAGAGATTGTATCAAAGCAGCTTCACAGTATTAATATGTTGTGTCCATGACGATCGGAAAAATAGGCATAAAGCTTAGGCCTACATATTTACCCAAATTATTATATGCATGTATAACCGAAGCTAATTTGGGTGGGTTTGTCCCATCTCCAATCCCACTTCTCTTTCTTTTACGGCCCTGACGAGAACATCGATCTCCTCGGCTGTGATCCGATTCTGAAGCGCTCCTGGTAAATGCGCCGTTATAATAGTATTGCGCCATGGAACAAGCGCACCTCGTTCATCATGCTCTTAAAGGGAATGTGATATGACGCTCTGATTGGTTTATTTCATGTTACGCCCAAACCACACCTATGAATAATGAAGCTACTTTAGACCAACCCCTTTTAGATTTGCGCTAGGCGCAAGAGGCATTTATCCCGCCGGGAAAATAGCAACAGCGCCGGGATCCGCCCACAAAGTTACTTGCGCTTTGCGCTTTGACACTTGCGTTTCAGATCGTGCGCTGAGTGCAAGATAGGGCCCAATGTGTTAATTTAGCATGATTAAAAAACAATGAAAAAAAAAGAAAGATAAACAAATTTCAATTCAGTGTCAATTAATTATCTTGAATTATATTGGCAGCAAATTGATATGTGATTGATTGCGATCAATTTGATTCATTATCATGACGTACAGTAATGACTAAAAGAGATGCTTGGAGGGGTTCAAATGAAAAATTAGGAAAATATATATTTATATATATTTAAATATTTTAAATATGAGGGAAGAACAAAACACTAAACTTGGTTAAGGTATTTATCTGATAAAATTATTTGGCAAAAAAGACAAACTACAGCTACAGTTTTTATTTTACTATGCAAAAAAAAAAGGCATAGAAAAACAAAAAGCTCACAGGAAAAAAAAAATACATTTACTACAACATAATCAGCTATTATCTTGACGGTTCTCTCTTGTTTTTGCCTGTGTGCCTAGTTTCTTTGTATGACAGCCTGGCCAAAAATGATGTTTGCACAATTTGGCATGTTTCATTGCGTTATCACAAATAAAACAATTGACGCAAAGCACAACAATGCTTTAACACGTTTTTTTTAATAATACTTCATTCAGTAATAATAGGTAAATTTTCCTAGGCCAGACATCACTTTTGTATTATGCTGTTAATTTGATTATCTAGTTTAGGGATGAAAATTGTTTAAAATGTTTAAAATGAAAACAATATTTAGCTAACATTTGTGAAGGCTGTAAGTCTTAAATTATTTTAAAAATAATAATAATAATTAAATTGTACTCTCTTCAGATGATGGCAGTCATTATCATTACACCCCTGAGGCAGAGGAAAATAACTATATCGAACCAGAGCCAGTCCGAAGCCATGACACTTACTACAGGGATGAGACCACGACTCCGTCTCCCAATGAGAACATTGAGAGGAATGAAGTCATCAGTACTTCCCAAATGTGTAAGCTAATTTAAGCTCATTGGTTGACCTAAGATATTCAAAAGTGGGTGGGGCTATAATGTCTGCTGGGTGACATCAGAAGGTATGTATGTTTCTATGTATCTTCTCTTGGGGTATGTTTACAAGCAGTTTAATATTGAAGAAAGCGAATCGTATTCCCTTAATTTAGCACATGAGAACCCATTACTAAAAGGTTAACCAGAAAATAAGTAACACATCTTTGTTTGTATATATTTTTCTGCAGCTCAGCAAGTAGCATGTGATACTAGATTACGTGATCAGTGCAAAGGAACTACTTGTAACAGGTATAATTCACACATCGGTTACTAAAGAGTGTGGTTGGGTCATGCTACTATGAATTATTTTCATGACTGGTCAATCTTTAATCAGGTACGAGTGCCCGCCAGGCTGTTTGTACAATTATGGAAAAGTATTTGGATCTGGTCATTATGACATGGTAGGTGAATACATTTGCTTTGTATTACTTTTTATCTCAATGTGGCATCAACACTGTCAAGATTTTCAAGTTGATTTTTCCAGTTACACGTGATGGATTGGAGTCAGGTCAGTTTCTCTCTTATTAATGTTGCTGTTTTTCCAGCAATCCAGTATCTGTGGCAGTGGCTTGCATGCTGGAATAATAGATGATGATGGAGGCTGGCTGGATGTCACAAGGGTGGGCAGAAGGCAACGATTCTCAAAATCCTTCAAAAATGGAGTTCAGACTCTGGCGTAAGTCATAGAACTCACATGCTTGTTTCGAGCTGCTAAATGTAGGTTCAACATTGTTCTCACATTTTATTTCCATGTTATTCCTCAGGAAAAATCAGAGTGCCAATGCCTTCACCGTATCAAATGTCCCAGGTCAGTGCACGGATGAACATTTATAATGAGATAAACTTTGCTAGAGTATCAGAAAAGAAATTTAAAAACAAATGTTTTGTGACTTCCAGTGAAAGCAGTTAATTGTGAAACTACGGTGGCACAATTCTGCCCTTTCAAGAAACCAGTCCAGCACTGTCCCAGGTGAACTTACTTTATGATAGAAAATATTATTGACCGATTACACAAGACACCATGTAGTAAATTTGGAAAAAGCATTTTGTCGTTAATAACGCAACTGTAAACAGCTAACAAGATGTTTTTTTTTCAGGTTGTATTGTCCTCGTAATTGCTTGTATGGCAGCTATGCCCGAGTAATCGGAACTCGCTATTATTCAGATGTAAGTCTTCATGCCCATTTTCACACAGAACATGTTTTTGTATTCCATCGCACTGCTTTTCCATTGTTTTTCTAAACATGCACTAGATGGACATTTTTGATTATTGCTCTCATATCTTGTATCTATCGAAGTGTCTCGCACATGACACTTGTTAAACAAAAAAAAAACGTGACACCTAAATTAAAAGAAGCATCTAGGGACATTGCGTTATTTTTTCTATTTTTCTATTTCTCTGCCCTACGCATTGTTTTTAAGCACAAAAATTCTGTTATGTGAACAATTTTGATTTTGTTTTCTACAATAATCTGCCCTGTTATAAATATAAAGTCACTGCTTCTAATTACATTAGAACATCATTATATCATCGAAAAAACATATGAGAGATCTTTTTTAATATCTCACTTATTTCTCCTAGCCTGCAATGTTGAAATGGAGAGCAAATACAGACTTTTACCAACATTTTCTGCATCTCAGATTCTCCTTCTGAACTATCAAATTTTTTTTCCAAACTGCTCAGATTTGCTCCGACACCAAAACTTAATTGAACTAAAACTATCCACATTATTTGTTATAGCTGTATACCAATATTATATGTAAAAAAAAAAAATTATCTCATTTGTGCCTACTTTTATTTCCATTAAGGAATTTTGAAAGTTGATACTTAAACATAATTGTTTACTCACATAAGTCTCCTGAGCTATACAAGAACAATGTCTGAGCAATGAAATGTTCCTCTGGGTCGCTATATAGCGGCTATTAAGTCACTGTTTTGTTACAACTCTAGAAAATGAGCCATATTTCCTCTTTCTGTCCCACTGAGCAGAATTCCAGTATATGCAGGGCAGCTATCCACGCAGGGGTGATTCGAAGTGACTCGGGAGGTTATCTGGACGTAATGCCTGTGGACAAAAGGAGGCAGTACAAGGGCTCCTACCAGAATGGCATCACCTCAGAGAGGTACTGAGTGTGTTGAGTCAGCTTTTGAGCTACTACTGCTGTGTAGATGATCTTTCCTTCTTGGCTTCTGGTCTTCAGACTAATTATCTAATATCCCTCTATTCGAGCTTGGTTGGATAACGTAATCATTTTATTTAGTGGGTGGCTGAACCGTAATCTTTTAAACTGCATTTCTGCAAAATAAAACCAGACCACCAACACAGCCTGGTTTTATTTTGCTTCATTACATAGCATGTTGAGGTTATCAAAAGTATCTGAAGCGTTATTAATGAATCATACTAGCATATAAACCATATATCTTTCTATCCTGCTGGATCTGGATTAATATTGGCCATTATTCTTCCATTTAGCCTACAGAATCCCCCAGGAGGCAAAGCATTCAGAGTGTTTGCGGTCATTTGAAACCATCCTCCAAGGACGAATGCAAAGAAATAGAGCTCTTGGTAATGTAATAGCTGGTAATTACAGTGCATTTGGTTTGCTGGTCTTGCTGGGCTGGATTTAAGGCCAGTGCTGTCACGAAAAATATCCTCAACAGGAAAAAAAGACATTGACTTTGACACCATCTGGTCCTGAGAAAACTGAGTCTCCATGATTTTGGTCTGCATGTAAATGTCATGTATATACGAGTTGTAAATACAGTTTTTTATTCATTGCATTAATTCTTGTATGTTTTTATATTGGTATATGCTGTTATTTTAAGCACATAAAGATATAAAGCATTCATTAAAAGTAACAAAATAGGCAATTGTGCATGCAAACACAACAGTGTTAATCTCTGAACATGTCAAATGTGTAGAAAAGGCCATATAATATTACAGTTTATATTTTTGTAAAAAAAACAAAAAAATGAATCAGTGTTCAGAAGCTGCTCATTGGTGTTGTATTGCGCTTTACAGTATATTATGCTGTGTATGTTCAGAATTTGATACTGTAACAACCTGGCAGGCCAGGAAATTGCTTTAGAAGAATTTGAAACATGTACCACAAAAGGAGCAATATGGAAAAGAAGAGAGACTTTTTTTGTGTTATTTATTATCATGAAATCTAAAATAAAGATATATAGACTCATAATTCTTCTGTTGCAAATCTTACTATAATATCCTATTATGACTTTGACTGTGGACATTTTAAAGTACATCTTATATTGGAGAAAGTATGGTTTCCATTCACATTGGTCCCATTACAATCTTTAGTTTTGATGTATTATGAATTATTTGAATTTCTGTGATTGTTGGCTAAACACAGCTGTGAGGTTACTTCAAATTCAAGACTCTAAAAAGCACAGACGGAGCCTCTGGACCTTGAAGAATGAAAACCCAACGTGCCTCATGTGAAAATACTCAACTTCTGCTGGCAGTGCACCGGCACCACAGACAAAGAAGGACATTGTGTGTATGCTGGTGTGTGTGATGGTTTTAATCTCACTTCCTGGAGTGCATTTCCTCCATGTCAGGCACAGATGTGGTTGAGTGGTAGTAGCAGGCTCTCTGTCACTCACCTTGACCTCTCTCATTTCCTGTCTGGCCTCTCAGCTCTCTCTCGAGATCATTGCCTCCAGGCTTAGAACCCTACTTTATCACAAAATCACAAGTATGTTCCTGCCTTGTTCATATAGAGGTGCACTCATTAAATTTCTTCTTATTAAAACGTTTTACTCAGGAAGAAATGAGTAGAACACTACCATTCAAAAGTTTGGGAAAAATGTCCCAAAAATATTTTCTTTTAGGAACTGAATGCTTTTATTCAGCAGGGAAGCATTAAACTGATTAAACAAAAGTGACAGTAAAGACATCTATAATATTATAAAAGACGTCTGTTTCAAACTTTTGAACTTTCTTCATCAAAAAAAGAATATATATACGTATATATATATATAAAAGCAGCAAAACTGTTTTCAACATTTATAATAAGAAGAAATGTTTCTTGAGCACTGAATCAACAAATTACAATGATTTCTAAAGGACCATGTGACACTAAAGACTTGGAGTATTGGAAAATTAGCTTAGCTTTACCATAACATGAATAAATTACATTTTAAAATGCAGTAAAAAAAACAACAACTTTATTTTAAATTGTAATAAAATATTTTACAATAAGCAATTACTGTTTTTACTGTATTTTTGATCAAATACATGCAGTCTTAATGGACATAAGATACTTCTTTATATAAACATTTTAAAATCTTACTGACCCCAATAGTGTGTGTTGTTAAAAATTATGTACATTCATTATGAGAATAAGACTTTATTCATTAATCATTAAAGTAATTAAAGATATTACTTAAAGAAATTACTTTATTAATTAAAGATAAAGTAAGTCATTAAAGATATCCTGCTGGTCACAGGTCACCTGGTCACCTCATGGAGGACACCATGTTGGAATCACATGACCAGCAAAACATTACTCTTTTCATCTCAGTAATCCTCCTGTTATTGGAGACTATGGTAGAATAAAGTCATCATGACTGACTATCTACAAAAGCATTTGTAACAGAAAACATGGACACGAGTCTTTGTGAGGTCACAAGTGTTAACTATAGCATACATCTTGCTTATACTTATCAGCTTTTGCAAAACAATTTGCTATAGAAGTTACACATTGCTGTAGTTCATTTGTCAACCCACACTTTGAAGCAAGCTTTCTAAACAATAGTCACCAGTCTGTTGACAGTTACCTGGAGATGGAAGCTGTGTTGTGGAGGAACCAGAGCAGATCTGTATGATGGTATTCAGAGAGAAGAGGCATGCATCAGAGCTCTGTCAGAATTCACAGGCCAGTGTGGCAGAAGCTGGAGCTGGAACGGGATAAGGACATGTCTGTACTCAAGACACAGAAGATGGCACTCCAATCAGAGAACTGATTCTGCACTCTCAGTGCTGCAAATCCAAAAACACAATGGGATTGTTCCTGGAGTTATTTTTCTACATGTTTCTCCCAAGTCTCCCAAGTGTCAACCCCAGCAAACACATGTCTATATCCTCAAGATATGTTGTGGACCTTTGAACGTGGGCAGCGAGTGTGAAGCTACACAGGTTTCACATGCTCATGTGTTCTTGGATAAGATCCAAGGTCTGAAAACAGTGTGACTTTATATTTTATATTTGCACCCAACAGACTATTGGCTGGATGCATGTAAACTGTAATGAAAAATCTTTGTGGTTCATATTGCGGTCAAAATTAATAATGATCAGTGCCACCAAACATGAGAATGTTTTTTCCTAATACTGTGTGGCTCATTGCCATGAATTTAAAAAATATGATTTATCCTAAACATTTATTAGACAGAGAAAGATCCTTAACTAAATTATATTCACAATTACGGTCTAGATCAGGGATTTTCAGGGAGAGAATTTCTTTTTTGACTAAATGTATTTTTAGGACAGCCAAATTCACCATGCTAACTTAAAATATGAATTACACGTAATGCAGGACTTTCTTTATTTGTAACATTTGATAGTCATGTTAATTAAACATAAATCCCTAAATGCATTAATGTTTCACCAATTATTATTACATATTTGGGTCTTTAGTGACCCGGATCTATCTAACACGACAGAAGGATCTCTACCTGTCGCAATAATATAAAAACTCTCCTGATATTAGAGTAACAATTACAGAAGAATAAAATAAAGCATATTTTGTTACCTTTTTGAATTTGGAAGGTTTCAGTTTAAGCAGATCTCATATCCCAGTAGGCTACATTCAGCATCTGGCTCATATTTGCGATCTTAAACAATCTCAAAACTATCTTTTTCAACCTCCTCAAAATCAATATTTTGATCACTGACTTTCACTACTTTTTCACCAGGGGCCGATACCATGAAGCCGGTTTTAATTAGGCATTAATTTGGTATGTTTCAGTTCAGTTTGGGCCAACCCTGGGTTTAGGCACCAAGTTGTTTGGCTTTTAGCAGTGTTCATTACCATAGTAACGTACGCTCCACGGCTAACCTGGCCCGGGGCGCATGAAGGGATGAGTTCCCTAATGAATATTCATGAGTCTTCCCCTACCATCCTGTGAAAAAAAATATCGCGCCCGGGGCGTTCCAGGTCAGAGGTTGCAAACCGAATTTGGACCAATCAGCTGTGAGCAAAGTGACACGTCTGAAAGGTCGGATACAGTCACTCCACCTTTTTCTACTCCAAATTAAAGGTCACTACATAGCAAATGATTTTTAAAGACAAAATTGTCTGCTTTTACTAATGCTTATTTAGAATATTTTTTTTTTATGATTTAGATATTATTGATGTAATTATTATACCCTTAATCGATTACACATACAATTTTAGCTTATCAATTATTATTATTACGCACAGTTTAAATAAAAAAAAAAATATATATATATATATATATATATATATTCTTCTTGCTGTGTAAATTTGTTTAAATTCGTAATATTTTTCAATCTCGTAATATTCTGCAAAAGAGAGAAGTGAATCGCGCTGCTTCTCTCGTGAGAAATGAATTCCAGTTTCACTCTTTCTCAGCATTGGCTGTTTGAGATTGGCTGTTTGCTACTGATGTCACACCTAAACTCCTAAACTCAGGATCAAAGCCTGAGTTGACAGAGAAAGTTGATGATCAGCATCATGGTACCAACAAGGCCTGGTTGGATTGGTTTGGTTTTGTCAACTCGAAACTAATCCTGTAACCCTGAATTTGTTCAACTACCATCATGGTACGTACGGCCCCAGATCCATCACCTGACATGTGACACTAATATTTGATTGTGTTCAGTACTTGCTCTGCAGTACACTGAAAAAAAATTGGAGTAGGATTTACTTGAAAAAAGCTAGCTAACTTTTTTCACTCAGAAAATGCTAGTAAATTTACAACGATTTGCCAAGTAAAAACCTAAACATATTTATCAGTAGCTTTAATTAGAAATATTTAAGTTAAATTTACTTGGAATTTGGAATTAAGTAAACTTTACTTAACCTAGTCAAGTGAAAGTAACAAAGAAAATAAGAAATTTTAACTTGGCTATAGTAAAAGGTTGAGTAATATCAATTTAGTTGAATTTTCCTTTGCATTACATTTCACTCAAACAATAATATTAAATGATACCAGTATGTGCTTTACTTAGAACTTCTAAGTAATTTATATTACATCATGTCAGATGTTAAACATCATGTGAATGCAAAGACCTCAATACTTGGTAGAAAATACACAATGACGGTAACATTTGATGGATTGTTTTTGTCTTTGAATGTGTCATTTTTAGCAGAAAATTTACTCGAAATGTCACAAAATGGCAAGTTACTATAATCCTAACAACAAAAGCAATGATAAAACAGTGTAAATACAGCTGGGAACCAGTGAAAAATCAACCTCATTAATTATTCAAGGTCCAGTGCATGATGGGAACCCCAGTATCAGAAAAGTTGAGTAATTTTTACCTAATTTTATTAAGTTGATATTTATGCTTTCATTTCTACTCGCTTGAATTAAGTACTGATATGGAATTTACTTAGTTTTTTTCATTCTTGCCTGAACTAACTTTTTCATGTAAATTACATTGGTTTTTTTCAGTAGTATTTACTTCACCACAAAATCATTTTTTACAGTGTAATTGGATGAGCCATTTCAAGTATTGCCGATGATATTTCCTATTTTTTGTTTTCTGCCTGTGGTAATTAATTGATTGAGGAATACTACGAAAGTTGATGTCTAACGTTAAAAAAATAATGAGGAGGAGGGTGGTGAATGACGTCCCGGGTCACTATACAGACCCGTATAAAGGTTTAAAATATAATGTAAAAATGTATTGTAATTCTTAATATTAGGCAGAAATCATGAGATTTTTTTTATTCTATTGACAGACCTAGTTTTTAACATTATGAAATATATATAGGCTTTTGTAAAAAGCGCTAAAAAAAATAAATGTTACATGCTACATTGACTTATATATATAGTTTTAGAATTAACATGTTATGATATCAGTTAAATGTGTCTTTATACATAAAAATGTATAATTGCCTATATATTTTAGGAGAGTGGGCATCTGCTGACAACCTACCCCACAGTAGGCTACCAAAACTGTTTATTGCACAAAATGTAATTTCAATGGTTTCATGCTCTCAGCAGCCAATAAATCACAGCGGAAAACACATTGTGGGTTTCACAAACCACATTAATCCAAGCCTGGGTCAAATATTCTGTTACCTTGTGTAATTTTGTTTATAGTTTTCAAAGATGAGGACATGTCATGCAACCTGCCCTTGCTGCCCTTACGAAAAAGAAGTATACTTCAAGTTCATTTTATGAAGTACACTTAAGTAATATTCAAGTATATTTTTAAGTATACTTTATGTAGTAAGTATACTAATGTCAATATGTACTAGTAGTAAACTTGTCAGTGTACTATTTTAATACCGCTTGGGACTAAATTGGCCCACTTGTAGTATATAAAAAGTATATGTTTAAGTGTACTATAAGTGTACCAGTAGTAAACTTTAAGTGCACAACTAGTTCATAATTACGTTTCTCATTTGTACTGCAAGTGAACTTATGGGTATACTAGTAGTTTACTATTTTAATACTTGTAGAAAATGTTTAGTTTATGAAAGTACACTCTCAGTAAACTACTAGTTTAGTACTTCTATACTGCAAGTATACTTGCAAGTTTTCTTTTAGTGTACTCTCAGTAAAGTACTAGTTTTATACTAAGTTTTCTTCGTAATACATTTCACTCAAACAATACAACATTGAATTATACTACACTATTTAAGTATATGATTTTCTTAGAAACATCTATGTAATCACCACAATAGATATAGTGTGTGGCTGTGGCACCACACCTTCATTACAGAAGGTACATGAGTGAATGCAGAGACCTCAGGCAATGACGGTAACATTTGATGGATCGTTTTTGTGTTTGAATATGTAATAAGTAGAAAATGAACTCCAAATGTCTCAAAATGGCAAGTTACTAATCCTAACAACAAACGCAATGATAAAATAGTGTAAATACAGCTGGAAAACAGTGAAAAATCAACCTCATTAATTATTCAAGGCCCAGTGCATGATGGGAACACCAGTATCAGAAAAGTTGAGTAAATTTACTTAATTTTATAATGTTGATATTTACGCTTTCATTTCTACATGATTGAATTGAGTACTACTATAGAATTTACTTGCTTTAAAATTCTTGCCTGAACTAACTTTTTCATGTAATTTACAGTTTTTTTCTGTAGAATTTAAAATATAAAATATAGACGGTATTTATAAGTATATAAAAAGTATGCTTTCTTATTTTTAGTTGAAAAGAAGTATACTAATAGAACACTTGAATAAACGTATTTTTCGTAAGGGTAATTATTATCGCTGTGTTCAAGATCAGGTTCAGTTCCATGCTTATTTTATTTACTCTATAAGCTATTCCACCCGAAAGCTTGTTACCATATAAACTTGAATATGTTAGTTTATACGTGTGTAATATTATGTTTTAAAAAAGTATTTAATAAGCTACTAAATCAAAATAGTAAACACAAGTACAAGCCAAGAATACTTAGAATACTTAATTATACTTTTAAGTATATCTCGATCAACAAGCATAGGCCAAATACTTAGACTTTTCTGTCAGTATAAGTCAAGTATACTTAAGTGCAATTTGAAGTATATATTTTTTGAAGTAGCCTACATAAAGTATATTTCTGAGAAGTACATAAAAAAAAGTAGACTGAAGGTATACTTTCTTATTTTTTAGTTTAAAAAAAGTATACTAATAGCACACTTGAATAAACTTCTTTTTCGTAAGGGTGCCCATCATAGCCTTTAGATTTGATGGGCATTTTCCTATCTTAACTATGCATGATTATATGCACAGTTGCATGTTATTATTCGTATTTAGCGTTGGATTTTCCCTGCTACCCACAGTCCTTTCAGAACAAACCTGTGACCCACCAGTCGAAAGCCAGTGGTCCAGAGTGAGATGACCACACCACAGCATTGAATAGTGAGGATGTCTATTTGTGACCAATCCATTTTTTATATCCACAGCCTGCTCATTGTAAGCCAGTTTCTAGAAATGCCTCACACATTCATATGAATTCCACAGAAGCCACTCTGTTGAGTGGACGTATATGATGTGTATGCGGTCAACAATAAGTACCTTCACATAAGAGCTTGCAGAGGCCGTGTGCGAGCTCACCACCACAGCAGATTTTAATGAGTATTATTCTAACATACTTACAGCAGGAACTTGGTGATGAGGGTGCTTTTCTTTGCATTGCTGGTTTGTATAATAATAATGGAATATTTTTAACAGTGCATATATACATAAATATCCAGCTCCTAACCCACAGAAGTGTCATATCTGGTTCCAGATGTTTTCATTATATACATGTAAGTGTATTTCTGAAAATAAGACATTGTGCATGGGCTTGCATGGGACAGAATTACAGGAAAACTGTTGTAACTTGATCTGAGAAACGTTCTGATTCCAAAATGTTGTTTGCAGATGTTGATGCCCTTTCTGATGGGTGGAAAGTGTGGGTCATTTAGATTACATATAGTTTTTATACACAAAGAGGGAATTATTCTGAAAATCTTTCAAACTGAGGCCACACCATTTGCTGATATGCTGAAATATTACTCACCCTAGAGGTTTGTGTTTTTTTTTTTTTTTTTTTGTCTTTTCACCCACACACTCATCTAATGCCAACCCTCCTGTTTCTCACTACCCTAAATCTTTTGCGTTTCCCCCTCCCGGTTGTGATATTGGCTGTGTTCTAAGATGTATTTGTCAAGATCCCACACACACTGAGGTTGTGCCAGTTTGGTGGTTGTGCAAGTTTTCCCTATGTTCACACAGCAGTAGTAAAGCAAAGAGCTTTCTGCCCACTCCCTGTACCCCCACTGTATGTCCTCGAAGAACCTGAGGAAAATTTTCCGCCATGGCTAAAATAGGCATGCTAACGTTTGGCACGAGCCCTTGGTGCCCTCCTGTCGCTGACCTGAGCACACAACCGAGCCTATATTTTGATCTTAATATTTATGAATTTCATTAAATTGTATATTTTGCTTCATTAGGAGCACACACCATCTCTTGAAATCACGACAGAGCGTTTTTGTCAGCTTGTGCGAAGCCAACCGAAAGAGAGTGGTTTGTTTGGGTTGGATGCCTCAGTGGGTCATTTTGATGAGAATGTCCTGAATTAATTCAGGCACTGATTATATGTTGCTTTATTCATCAATATTTTTTTACATTTATCAGCAATACAAACATTGATTATCTAATGGTCACAATTACTAATTTAGATCTCACAATTGTGACTTTATATCACAATGTGATATCACACAATTCTGAATTTAAATCCAATAATTTCGACTTTATATCTCACAATTGCGACTTTATATCATATAATTATGACTCTATATCTCACAATTATGACTTTATATATCATAAATTATGATTATATTACAATTAGGAATTTATATCTCACAATTGTGACTTTATTTCTCACAATGTAATATCTCACAATTCTGAATTTTAATGAACAATTGTGACTTTATATCTCACAATTATGACTTTATCATAATTATGACTTTATCTCACAATTGTGACTTTAAATCCAACAACATGAGTATATATTTCTCACAATTACTCATTTACATATTACAACTGTGACTTTATAACTCAAAATGTAATGTTACATCTCACAATTCTGCATTTTAATGAACAATTATGACTTTATATCTCATTTAATGATGGCTTTATATATCACAATTGTGACTTTATCTCATATAATTATGGCTTTTTATCTCACAATTATGACTGTATATCTCATAAATTATGATGTATACATCACAATTATGAATTCATATCCACAATGTGACTTTTTTTTCTCATTTTAAACTTAATAACCTCTTTTACTCTGAGGCAGAAACAGACATCCACAATATCCTATAGGAAACTATCCAAAAGTCAAACTGCTTATAAAATCACTGGCACACAAGTTTCTCATTGAATTAGTGAGGTCCTAAACCACTGGCAAAACATTATAGATGTTGTATGCAAGGAAGCATTTCAAACCACACTATCAATTATTCTACAGCAGAAGATTTACTAACCATTTTAGAAAACAAACTTTTTGCTGTGGATGTGTTGCTCTGTCTTCAAATACATGCCCTGTGACTGAATGCTGACTGTGCAGTAGGCTACTTACATAAGTGCACTGTGCAGTGTGTACACATGCCATGACATGATTTCATCCAAATCGTGGTGTTTATATGGGTGCTGGGGTTTCTTTCGCCAAGGGTAAACAGCGAGAGGTGCTGCTTATAGAATTGGACTGCTTAATGATACGGTCAGGAGACGCGCTAATCCTCACTCTCCACGTCATCTCTGACCTTTTTTCTGTTTGGAGGAGGTATTTGATTTCACCTTTTTTTTTTTTTACGTTCACACATAAACCATTGTGGACAGTGGGTGAGTGTAAAATAGTAGCTTTGTTTTGATCTGATGAGAGGTGAAGCAGTCAAGGCATCAAAGCATGGCACACAACCAACAGGAACGCCAGTAAAAATCAGTTTTAGATACAAGAAGATTATTGTATCTTCTGATCTGTTCCTCTTAGAGTTTAAGAAAACATACTGAGTGCATCATTCCAGTCCAGTCTTCATATTTAAATTGATGTAAATGCATGCTTTATGCAAGCTGTTTATGCAATTTTTTATTTTGTATTAAGTTGACAGAGTCAACAGAGCTATAATTAGGTCAAGATATAGCCTACCTGAACAGAAATAATTCAATACAATTCTGATTTATATGTAAAGTGCTTCTCACAAGTAATATACTAATTATTGTACGCGTTTTTTATGTGTTTTATGATTTTGGACATAAGATTTGGACATGTTTGTGTCATTCAGATCATTTTTTTGTCTCCAGTGCTTATTTAATTTAACAACGTGGTGGTCATGCTACAATTGAAAACATAATGACGTAATATTATATACAAGCACAAACTACCTGGTCGCCTAATCTATTAAAGTTTTTTATTTATTTTTATCTTCATAATGTGGCCACCACAAATTGAGCAAAACTCCTGATGGTCTGTCAGCATTCCCCATGTGGACACATTAACATTGCCGTTCAGTTGCTTCCCCAACCGCTGTTTAAAAGCAACACTGCCCTCTACTGGACTCTTTGACTTCATTTCCTCCTGTTGTCATTGCAATTTTCATTTCAAATAGCCTTAAGCACAAAAATCCTATTGTTCTACAGATGTGATAATTCATTATCACAAGGAAACCCCCTGGGTGGTTTGGAACTATTCCATCTCAATCCCACAAGTAATATTTTATAAGACGACCGTGACTGCACTACAGAAATGTTCAAACTTACACCTTATTTCATAAAACAAACCTTGCAACAGATACCTATTGCAGTGTGTTTCATATTATAAAGCCAACGAGAACAGTACTAACCTGTTCTGCATTCACTCATGCTTGTTCCACAAAGGAATGTAATGAAAGTGCTCAATTTGTCAGGTCTACCTACGCTTGACGAAACATTATGTTCTTTTTTATTTTGGCCTGTTTTCAACCTTTAAATTTAGTCTCATCAAAGTCTTGGATAACAAGGGAACCCTTTATAAGGGGACACTGGGGGCACAGTCAAAGCTGGTCTGTGTGGAAGAAGCCAAATTTCGTTTCGCTTCAGGGAAGTTTGGCACAATATATACTGCTTTCTTCCTGATAATCAAAGAAAGAGCAAATGCAGCAGAACTGTGAGTGTAGACCACAGGGAACCAGTGGGGTTAAGCTAAGCAGAAAGAAAATAAACCCCATTTCAACAGACTGGACGCCTATGGCCTCATAGACCCACTGTGGCACCTCAGATGTGCAGCTGAGCTACTCGTTCAGCTCCAAAATATATTCATTGTGGGTGCTGATGATATTTTTGTCTACCTTTTGATGCAAATGCATTTCCTAAATTTTCCAACAAGAAAACATATTGATTTAAGTATAAACTTCTCCCCTTTTCGTCATCTGTCAAGCATAGATTCTTATTTGTGCTAGTTTGCTTAGTCCACTATATCATATTAGGTAAATCAATTCTAGGCCAGCTATTGAAGATATAAAAAATCTTGAGGTTTGCATACACAAACAGTCCATTAAATACAGCCAAAATAATCACATATGACTTGTGATTATTTACTCACTACCTGACTTTTGCATTCATGGATGGCAATGCACCAGTGCCTATTAAACCCAGGGGGTAAATGTCTGGCAGGATTGACATGTTTTCCTGTCTACCACCTGAACTAATGTCAGTTTCAGCATTTGTGACCTATGCACACTTCCTCTGCATGTCCTATTTAAACATGGCATGACCTGTAAAGGTCTCAAACACTATTATTTACTGTCATTCATTTAGTCACTTTCATGGATTGTGAGTAGATTATAAATGTGCAATTACTGTCTTAATCTGCTTTGGACATGTGCATTGATGTTACCTTAATTTAATTATTTATTAATGAATCATTTGTTTGTTAATTATTAATAGATCTAAAAAAAAAGATCATTTCATTCAAGAAGCAGCATAAAAATATTATTTAGAGACATAGCAATAGACAGCTGTTCAGTGGCATATCGTTTGAACACTGCACTGTGAAATGAGTGTTAAACAATATTTTTAATATTAATGTACACACATATATATTTTTCTTTAAAGTATATATATATATATATATATATATATATATATATATATATAGTAATATTCACTATGATTATATATTTAATTTAATAATTTAATTTAATTTGCTGTGATACAATCTTAGACGTTTGAGGGACTGATTTAATGTAGGCCTATGTTCTGTTTATTAATTTCAGAAACACTATTACTATCAACTTTTTACAAAGCAATCATCAAAAACACTGTAATGATCAATGCTTCATGTAATGACAGGCTCCATATATATATTTTTTTTAACATTTCCCCGACCTGCCCCTGTTGACCACACATCGACATGAATATCACGAAAGAAACCCTGATTTCATTATTTACAAATGAATTCAAGTTTGCCATTGTGACATTACAGTAAAGTTACGTCTGAAAAAAGATACTGGCTGTGTGTGGTATTTATAGATGACTAACAACTGTGATATACATTTTATTAGCCCACACAGTTCTGCACATTTCGTTCAGTTTGCATTAGCACAAACGTAGCACATTCTTCGCATTAAAACTGTGCAGTTTGCAAAAGCGCTTCGGTCTCACAGCAGTGCATAACAGCTACGCAGCTTAAATATTTAATTCCTCCAAGGAGATGCTATCACACCTCTTGATGGCAGCATCCCCCTTTCCCTAGATATTTTAATATCACAAACAGACAGGCCCCAGGGTAACAGTGCCAGTCAGGAGGAAACGGATACACAAGGGGGGCAAAACAACAAACAAACCCTGGAACCGGTACAGGAAGTTATATGAAAATGAAGCTTGTCCATTCCTGCTGATGTTAGTTACTTTCAACTGTAGCCTAAAGCGTTGTGTTGGTATGAATAAAATAAGCAGAGGTACAGCTGTAGGAAGCGATTGAGATACCGGTGTCTGGTGTGCAGATAATGAGGGGTACCAGAGAAATCTTAATTTCAGCATTATTTTCACTTGCAGACAAAGTGGAAAATGAGAAATCAAGCAAAGCAATGGAGTGACATATCAAACAGTGAGTTTGAGTATAAATGTTATGCTTCGGCACATTTCAAGGACGTGTCTGGTGAGAGATCGAAATGTGTTCTGCTTCTTACAGGCTAGATGCTGTTAAAATAGCTGTTAAACCAACCAAGAGCACTTTGCATTTGTTTACAATTTTGTTCTACTTTGTTTGCTTGTAAAGCCTTATTGTCATTCATTTTGTATTTAGTTTTAGTATATGATGTTTAATCAAATGACAATAGCTGCGGCACAAGTGCAGCACACACCAACCACTCTCAGTCCTATTTGAAATGTGCTTCAGCTCTTTAACTTACAATGGAAAAGCACTTGAAGAGAACCAATAGACCAAACAGCCTATTTGGTTACCAAAATATCCTCTAAAGTAGTCGGTTTATTGTTATTAAACAATAAAAATTATGTGGAATTTTACAGGAAAATCATATATTTGGTTTGCAGTATATAGGTCTTTATTTTCACAAGCACTGGTTTCTTTTATGATTCATCATTGTTATTTTCCGCAAGTATTTCTGTCTCCAAAAGATATAAAGTCAAGTCACATTTATTTATTTAGCACATTACAATACATATGGTTTCAAAGCAGCTTACTAACAGTATATACAAAAATAAAACAGTATTAAATGTTGCAAAGTTATTACATTTTGAAACAAATGCAATTTCAGCTGTAAAGCAGCTATAAAAAGACAATAGTGGCATTATTCAGCTCAGCTCAATTTAGTTGATTCAATGTAGTTCAAATGCAGTGTCAGTATTGCAAAGTTAATTTTATAGTGAACTCAATTCAAATATAAAGCAGCTCCACAGAAGATAATAGTGTCATAATTCAGCTCAAGTCAGTCCAGTGTTGATTCAGTAAAGGAATCTAATATTTTAGCACCTCTCAAATTGGAGTCAAAGCTCTTTCCATCCGATGTTAATGTCCTGTGTTAACGTCTGCAGCTTGAGCTGTAAAGGAGACTCGGGTCAGCTCTCTCCGCTGAAGAACGAAATAAAGCCTTATGTCGACAATCAGCCCTGATTTGCGATCCATCATTCACATCACTCCATCACACAGGGAAGACTTCTGCAGTGAATGAGAACAGCCTGTTGGGTGAGTCATTACACGTCCCCTCACACTGGGCTTCATCGCCCCCAATCAAACTCATTGTCCTGCTGTTCACCAGCCCTCTGCGTGCACCTGCAAAAGGATGGCCCGTCATGACTGCTTAATATGACCTTCGACCCTCGCGAGCATGTCAATCACTCTTGCTCATGTTTTCCATCTGGCCTCGCCACCAATCGAGGCATGAAAACATGTCAGATGACATTGAGTCTGAGGCAGTTAATGCTATCAGGGGAAAGTAATGCGAGCTGTCGTGTTTATATTGCATAAAATTGCAATATCCTGTCAAATGACATAATCCGTAGTTCTGTACCAACAAGGATTTATTGCATAAATAATAATAATTAATCAAATGTTTTAAAACCATGTTCTAAGTAGAAGTAATTTTCTAAAATGCATTACAGTAAAGAGCATAACCCATTGTGATGTCTGTGAGAGAAGTGTTTGTTTAACCCTTATCACTGAAGGTAATTATCCCTCTGCAGAGTATCTGTCTCCTTGTTGTAGCTTTCAGTACACCTGACCACAACAGCCCACAGCTCTGTCAGTTAAACAGGGCGGAAAAAACAACACAGAGAAAGAGTATGACATCAATTAGCCTGGCCTTGGCATGCATAGGCGCCCTCTTTAAAATATTACTGACACTAATTAGACCACACTTTAATCATCTAAAAGTCTGATGTGCAAAAGCACAGCAAAAGTTTTTCTTTTTCTTTCTGTGAGCAGCAGTTAAAAAGACTGGTTTGCTTTTCCTGGGTCTCTTAAAAGAAGTAGCTTCGTATATACAAATGATCAAAACTTACCTTAAGGTTTGATAGATTAAATCTGTTCCCAATAAAAGTAACCCAGCGAATATCTATATTTTGTTGTTTAAAATTGTACAATAAACAAATAACAGCTGTCCAACTATGATCACAATAATGTCACAAAAGATGTATCTCATTAAGTATTTTTTTGTTAAATATGAAAAACACATACATTTAAGTAATTAAAGAAGTAATTAAATTCAGAATCAAAGAATAAATCAATATTCATACAAGACTAGAACCTTGTAAAATATGTTGTTAGTATTAAATAAAATGTAAGAATTCTTAGTTTTTTACAGTTGTAGTTAAAGTGATTATTATAAAGGATTCATCCATGTAGGCTACATCATTATTAAAAAAAAAAAACATATGCCCTCGTAATCTTTAATCAAAAACGTTAACCTTCTCTCCCCTTTAAAACAGCATCTGTTCTCTTCATGACAAAGCGACTCGGCGGAGGGTGGGACTAAACAGCCTATCCTCCATAACAGCACACTGGCATTCAGATCTACAACCAATTAGTTAGAAACGCCGAACTTCCTATGATTTGAACAATTCCTAATTCCTAAAGAACTAAATCTAATCCCGCCTGACATTTTTCTCATGCAGAAGTCGTTTCAATCTTATATACACTGAACAAAATTATAAACGCAACACTGTTGTTTTTGTCCCCATTTTTCATGAGCCGCCTCCAAAGGCGTTTCAGAGAATTTGGCAGTACATCCAACCGGCCTCACAACCGCAGACCACGTGTAACCACACCAGCCCAGGACCTCCACATCCAGCATCTTCAAGATCGTCTGAGACCAGCCACCCGGACAACTGCTGCAACAATCGGTTTGCATGACCAAAGAATTTCTGCACAAACTGTCAGAAACCGTCTTAGGGAAGCTCATCTGGATGCTCGTCGTCCTCATCGGGGTCTCGACCTGACTGCAGTTCGTCGTTGTAACTGACTTGAGTGGGCAAATGCTATCATTCGATAGCGTCTGGCACTTTGGAGAGGTGTTCTCTTCACGGATGAATCCTGGTTTTCACTGTACAGGGCAGATGGCAGACAGCATGTATGGCGTCGTGTGGGTGAACGGTTTGCTGATGTCAACGTTGTGGATCGAGTGGCCCATGGTGGCAGTGGAGTTATGGTATGTGCAGGCGTATGTTATGGACAACGAACACAGGTGCATTTTATTGATGGCATTTTGAATGCACAGAGATATGATGAGATCCTGAGGCCCATTGTTGTGCCATTCATCCACGACCATCACCTCATGTTGAAGCATGATAATGCAAGGCCCCATTTTGCAAGGTTCTGTACACAATTCCTAGAAGCTGAAAACATCCCAGTTCTTGCACGGCCAGCATACTCACTGGACATGTCACCCATTGAGCATGTTTGGGATGCTCTGGATCGGCGAATACGACAGCGTGTTCCAGGTCCTGCCCATATCCAGCAACTTCGCACAGCCATTGAAGAGGAGTGGACCATTCCACAGGCCACAATCAACAACCTGATCAACTCTATGCGAAGGAGATGTGTTTTTTGAGTTTTTGAAATTTATGTATTTTTTTAGCTGCGTGAAAACAGCTGAAAAATAATTGAATCCCTGTAATGATGAAAGCATTTACCAGTTGCCTTCTTCCATAATCAAGACTTACATTTTGTAGGGGACTATAGGCTATTTGTCACACTTTATAGCCTACACCAGTGAAAAAATGGAATGTGTGTGTTTTTTTTTTTTTAAATATATGTATCTATGACTGTAAAAAAAACAGTCTTGTAATCTCAAATAGAGAAAAAAAAATATTACCACTATTATCCTTCCATCCATCCATGTTCCGTTCCCGCTCATTTGCAGGGTCTGCTTCACTCACACATTTGACTTGGTAATAAAACCACTGAGAGTGCTGGCTGGGACACACAATTTGGCGTTTATAACGTTATATATGTACGAATTTTCAATTATAACTTGCTTTTTTTATTGGAAATGTGTGAACAGCCTATAAAGACTTAAAAAAATTAGACTTTCATCGATTTCTTATAGGTTGTCTTAACTTGTCTATGAAAGCCTGCAGACTGATTTCTATGTGAAGGATTCAGGACATTTTTTATGGGAAAATCAAAAGGATGTGATGTTTACATGTGCTCTAGCCTCTCTTCCATTCAGTGATAGGCCTGAACTGAATGCTTATACAATGTAAAGAATTTATATTTTTTTATTTATTTTTTTAGCTGAAACCATAAAATGCAAGTCAACGGCTACTGTCACTTTAAGAGTCAAATAAACATAGCCTACAGTCTAAACAAAATGAATACCGATGGCTCCTGTCCTGATGATGACATAGCCTATGAGGTCTTATGAAGTGAAACGATCGGACTGTGCTAAAAACAGAACATTATGTGTAACATTATTATTACGCTAGAACGTTGCTATGGTTACCACGGTATCAATCGTCGCAGTTTCGTACAGGCATGGAATGATCATATTAGGGGACTCACGCCCGGATTAAAATGCAGTTATCAGTCACTCCTGAAACTTTAAAGTGTGTAGGCTACTAAGTGTGTAGCTACTATACTCTATGTAATAAGAGTAACTTGTCAGGATGTTGGAAACTAAAGGTTGTTATTTAAGTTACTTTTAGAGGTTAAAACAGTAACGTAAATAGAATTTTCACCCAAAAAAAAGCAAAACGTAACGTTACAAAAATATGCTTGTGTTCGCCAACAGAAACTGGAATAAACAACAAATAAATGTGACAACATATAAACGTGACAAATGAATTAAATAATATTATAAATAATATATATGTGGTTTCTTGTGCTCACCAAGTAGACTGGTTTTCCAACAAGCAGCATCAAAGATCTCCTCCCCTCTTTCACATTCACTCCCATGATGCAACAGCAAACAAAGAAGGGCAGAGGAAAGAGACATTATATGGAGAAACGGCAGCTAGCTAGAGAAAAGTTTCAAACGCCGAAAATAGGCACAATTCCATACGTCCACAGCGTAAGGTGTCACTTTATCGCAAAACGCGGTCATAAGCTGCCCATTATTAATCGTCTCTATGAAAATTGAGTTCGTTTTTGCGCTGTTTTTGTAAGTGCAGGTATCAGCTAACGTTAGCCGTGAAGTAATAATGTCTCTTAATGTGATTTCATAACTCTCCGGACACTGATATGACCACTCCTGTTAGTTGACAGTGTATTCAAGGCACATCAGGTAATGTATAGTTAATATATGTGTGTAAAGATTGATGGCTAGTGTTGTAGCATTAGATAGAAGTGATGTTTATTATACAGGGCCTGTACAAGTTAGCTTGAGTGCTAACTGCTCTTAAAGCGTTAGCTCGCTCATATTTATGAATTCAAGAAGTGATTTTGTTTTTTAAACTTTGAAATGAATAACTTGTTAAAAGGGTGACAAATTCATATTATAGATCTACTATCCGCTGATTACTCACTTTGTTCACTTTACATACTAGATTTAATCCCTGTCAAGACAGACATCAATCAGACATAAATACTTACCTACGGTAAAATAATGTCAGTATTTTGTGAACGTCTGCCTTCCTTGATAACAAGACATTTGCCTAGATTAAATGGGCGGTTGTGTGCTATATGGTTTTAGTTATATTGAGTTAATCTGGTGAATCTTTACTGAATCTGCTCATCTAATGAACAAATAGCCCTTAAAGTCAACATGAAACAACCCTTTTTACTTTATTGGTTCATGTTGCTGATCTTAGTGTGTGTGTGCGTGTGAGCATGTTATCTCTTTGGGTAGATGATTTGAAATACATTTGTGAAGTTGACATGTCCTTCTGTGCTGTATTCCATCTAAATCTGTTGTGCAGTATTTAGATTCCATTCATAATTATGTGTGCAGCTTTGATTAGAAAGTGACTGGTAATCGTGTTGAACAATTTTTTATTTATTTTTGCTGATATTTTCGTTTCAGCTTCACCATTAACTCTACTTTATTACCGAGTCTACCAATTTAGACTATGAATATGAATACCAGCCAACAGCAACATTCATAAGAGTCATTTCAAATCAACCAAAGTTTGGAAACTTCCCCTGCTCAAAATTTTAATTTTGTTTATATATATTTTTTTCTGAAGAAAGACAGAAATAAATGTTGATGAAAGCCAAAATATTAAATGTCACCGATGTATATTGACTGAGTAATCCACTATTTTGTAGAGGCCTAGAGGGGGGTCAAAATGACAATTTTCTATTAGTTGTCTATTAGTTAAATCTGTTGACTTAAGTAAGCTTTGTTGGATTAGCCTATATGGCAACAGTGAAAGTTCAAGAATGGGATAAAGCACTAGGCTACTTGTGTTTTTTGCCCCAAGTTTGCATGACTTGTAACTCAAGAAGTATTAAAGATATCTTAATATCCTTTTAGATTGTGCACATTTTCAGTAGTCAAACCCCAAATGTGGGTCACTTTGCATACAGCTGATACTTTTTTATTTTAAAAAGGAATATCTGAACAACTGATAATGTTGAAACTAGAAATGTATCTGAGTTTTTTTCTATCAACACAATTGCATAGAATATACCTGTCTGAGTGCCATAAACACATTTTTTCCAAAGTTTTTTCCTGCCTGTCACTCAAAAATTATTAAAAATATCTCAATATGATTTTAGATGCTGGTTATTAAACTTTTCTTCTGAAAATCTTCATTTTTGAGGCGCTATGGTTTAATCCCATAGATAAGGGGATCTCAATGCGACTCAATGTTCAATTTGTAGATTTGTTTCCATTTTCATTGGTCGAAACGAAAACCAAATGTGGTTCACTTTGCAGTTTGCACACAGCTAATACTTTTTGCATTTAATGGGAATGTTGTAAATAATAAATAATGTTGAAACTAGAAATTTATCTCGTTTCCCTCTATCGGAACAATTGTATAAAACACACCTCTCTGAGTGCTCAGGTGAAAATGGTCATTTTGACCCCCCTCTACAGAATACAATATTTTGGCTTTCTTCTTCATTTACATATTTCTTTCACCAGAATTCAATCAAAATCAAAATATTTAGCCTGGGACCTCTGAACCTCCATTGACACGGAACGACCTATAAGTTCAAGTAATATATTTGATCTATTGTTTAGATCAGGGATGGGCAACTTCGGTCCTGGAGGGCCACTGTCCTACAGATTTTAGCTTCAACCCTAATCAAACACACCTGAACAAGCTAATCAAGGTCTTCAGGATTATAGAAAGTTACAGACAAGTGATTTTTTTCAGGGTTGGAGCTACACTCTGTAGGACAGTGGCCCTCCAGGACCGAAGTTGCCCATCCCTGGTTTAGATAATTACTCAACTATTTAAATAAGTCATTTATTTTAGAGTGAGAATACACTATCGTTCAGAAGTTTGGTGTTTGTAAGCTTTTGAAATGTCTCTTATTCTCACCAAGGCTGCATTTATTTGACCAAACTACAGTAAAAACAGTAACATTGTGAAATATTTAAAATATAATTTATTCATCTGATGGCAAAGCTGAATTTTCAGCAACCATTATTCCTCAGTCACATCACATGATCCTTCAGAAATCTTTCTAATATGCTGATTTGGTGCTCAAAAAACATCAGTTATATTTTTATTATTAGTGTTGCTTATTAATTTTGTAGAAACTTTTGTTAAAAAAATAAATCAAAATAAATATATATATATGGGTTTGTTTTTTACTGTCACTATATTAATCAGTTGAATGCATAACCTACTTGCTGAAAAAAGTATTAGTTAAAAAAACTTTTAAACCGTAGTGTCAAATTGTAACTTAACAATTGGACATAACCCAAAACAAAGACGAAAATGTGACCATTTAGAGTTAGACCAACCATTGATTGTAGTCTATTATTCATTTAATTATTACTTATTAATTTATTAGACACTTGACAGAATATTTGTACTTTTTTGTCTCAGCGTAGGACCTCTCAAGATGAGCTAGTCTAGGCAAAAAGGTGTATAAAATGATGAAAACCTTATACAATTGTATTGGTTTTATAGTCTCATTGCGAAAGTAATATGAGTTGCAATCATCTTTTTATCCTAAATATAATTAATGTTTATGTAAGATTTCTCTGTGTTTTACTCTATATTAATGTCTTTTTCAATCCTCTCTGTTTTGTAGGTATGGCAGTTGTGGGCCTTATGTGATCAGCTATGTGTAAGTGTTCACAATCATCTCCCTCATCCCAAGAACATCACGCGTAATCCCCCTCCAAATCATTAAGGGGGATCTTTCAGAATGAAGAAGATCAGTCTGAAAACAATAAGGAAGTCATTGAACATTAAAGGCAAAGAAGAGAACGAATATGCCGTATCGCAGCCGGACCTGGCAGCCAGTTTCTCTGCTGAAGACTCTCTGTTTGGAGGATGCTATAGCAAAGATTTCGTCAGCAGCGACCTGGATAACGAGGACGAAAAAAGATCCAAAGTCCGATCTAAGAGCGAGGGTCTCATGGGCACCTTGAAAAGAAGACTATCGGCGAAACAGAAACCAAAGGTCAAGAGTGGTTCTCCATCTGTGTGCTCTATAGATGACGATACCTTCTCCTCCTCTTCGGCACCCATTACTCTAAGTGACATAAAATCCCAGCGTTCCTCCCGCTCCACATCCGTCCATAGTCATCATTACAGTCCCACCCCGTGGCCTCTCAGACCAGTGAACTCAGAGGAGATGTGTGTCAAAATGGACGTTAAGGCATTAATGAACTCCTCAGATCCAAGTCCGGCTTTCAACGGTGTGCGCCAAGACATCCTAAACCTCCAGAGAGAGTTTGAAGAATCTAGCAATTCCTTGAAAATTACCAGACGTGTGCCAGACCACCATTCTGGTGCTCAGAATGCTGATTTGCACCTTGAAATGGATGAACATGTGCCTGTAGTCATTGGTATTGCAGCTCAGGATTATATTCATTACACAATGCCTTTAGATGATGTACTCTATCCTGACGACGAAGGTTCGCACTCTTTTTGCTTAGATGGCCCCACACCCATGGACGTTGTTCCGCAGTCAGAAGGATCTCTTCATGTAGATGAGGAGCCTATTGTCCAGGACCTCCTGTCACCAGACATCTTCATGGAGTCGTCATCGGTGAACCAGCTCTTTTTAAACACTGCAAATGTCTTACTGCAGGGCTCCAGACTCGAAGCTCCTCTTTCCCCCATGCTACCTCCATTGCCCGATAGTTATCTCCAGAGAAGCTTCTCTCGGTTTGGCGGTACTCACGCTCAGGTTGCCGAGAGAGTCATGCAACATCTCAACTTTGACCCCAACTCGGCTCCAGGGGTGCAGCGGGTCTATGATGCTGTGCAGAACAGTGGACCCATGGTGGTTACTAGTCTCACAGCTGAACTGAAGAAGCTAGCCAAGCAGGGTTGGTATTGGGGTCCCATCACCAGATGGGAGGCAGAAGAAAAGCTGACAAATCTTCCAGACGGTTCTTTTTTAGTCCGCGACAGCTCCGACGATCGATATCTCCTAAGCTTGAGCTTTCGCTCACAGGGTAAGACACTCCACACGCGGATTGAGCACTCGAACGGCAGTTTCAGCTTCTACGAGCAGCCTGACATTGAAGGCCACGTATCAATTGTGGATCTCATTGATAATTCGGTCAAGGATTCGGAGAACGGAGCGTTCTGCTACTCCAGATCCCGCTTGCCGGGTTCCGCCACCTACCCTGTTAGACTGACCAATCCCGTTTCAAGGTTTATGCAAGTGCGTTCAATGCAGTACTTGTGCCGTTTTGTTATTCGCCAATACACGCGGATAGATCTGATCCAGAAATTGCCTTTACCGAACAAAATGAAAGATTATCTGCAGGAAAAGCACTACTGAATGCAGTAAATCCTGACTTGATTGCTACTTGCACTTTTTGGATAACACACCGAAGCAGGTTTCGCAAACATTTCAAGAGTTTTGTTACCATTCAATTACACGTTTTGTTGAAAGAAAAGATGTTTGTCGGTCTGGTAGAGTAGATAATTCAGTGGTTTGTGAAGAAACGCAGTGCCAGAATGTCGTTCGAGTGTTTGGATCTCAATGTCGGAGCATTTTCCGCATGTTCTCTTAGTACTGTAGCATGTGATTTTGTTACAGTCAAAGACAGTCCAGTATTTTTCTGCATATCCCACACTATGAAATATCAGCACACAACTCCAAGCTCCAGCTTATTGTAGGGCATTTAGAGATTCTTGGCAACAATGCACAGAGGTATAGATGCCTTAATAATGGCCGCATGTTTGTGAATGCATAGACTACATTCCTCCTCGCCCCTTTTTTGAACACATAACTTTTGTTGTACTAGCCATTGTTGTCATGACCTTATTCAAAGGGAAAATGTACTATACAATATGCCAAATGATGTCCTCTCACCCTTTCACCCATATGATCTTACCCTTCTGTGGAGTTACTCTAATAAGCTATATTAGCTGCTCATGTTTGTCAGATCATATTGTCACCTTTTTTTGTTCTGTATTTTTTTAGCATATGTGATGCCAAGGTTGGGTGCCTCGCTGAAATTCGTCTTTGCTGTAGCTAATTGATTTTGGACTGTATGATTTGTTCTTTATAACTGTCATCTTTTAACAGGCATGCAGTTATGTTATAAAACGCATCTGGTCCATTGTTTAAGTGTTCATTAGAATAACTTATTGTTTGAAAACAGAAGGGTTTCCTGTTATGAACTATGTCAATGGTACAGTTTAAAATCATCTCTTTTTGGGAACATAATTTGCTTACTGATATGTTGTAACTTGAACTTGTTCTCCAGTTCAAAATAAAAGTTTTATATGGTTAATCTGTCAATTCCTTCTAATGTAAAACTTCTTGATCTGTAATTTAAAATCTCATTTATGGTAGTAAAATCATTCTAACAGAAGCAGAGAGGAGCTAATGCTATGATTGTGTATGTGTATATTTATATAATTTTTTTTTGTGTGTGAGAGTGTGTTTATGACAGGTTTTACATTTATTAACATAGATTTTCTTGGTTCCCACTGTTATTTTTGCTTTCACCTCTTCGTTAATGAATTGCACAAATAGTGTCAAATTTTTGTGCCATTGTTGATGAGTTTCTTGACTTGCATATAATCCTTGTTTTAATAGTTGCTAAATACATTACATTTTTATAATGTCTAATAATACTAAAGTTATTTACTAGGAATAAGTCTTTCTTTCTGATTTTTATGAAACATGATGTTGTCTTTGATTCATAGATTTTTATTGTTTTATTGATCATCATCCTTAAAGTATGTGTGACATGACTATCTTTAGAAATTCAGTGATCAACATTTGGCTTCTTTGGTGCACTAGAACAGAATTAAATGTGGTGGGTTTAGATTGATGGTCAGTTGTGCTCCATTGAGATGCTGCAGTGCTGTTATTTTACTGTTTTTATGTGTGAATTAATGGTCTTTTGTAAAAGTGGGCAGCGTGTGGGCTTTAATATTGGTTGCCAAAGAGGCTTTGCCCTGTTTTATCCATCCATGTTTAAGAATTTCTTACCCTTTTCTTTCTTCATTTATATTAATACTATTACCAAGCAATTTGAGCCAGAATAATTCAACTTTATGTTTTTGTTTGTAACTGCTGAGAAGTCAAAGACCTCACAGGGCCAACAACTCCCTTACAACAGCTTTTGGCTGAATCAAAACATGCTTTTCGCAACACAGTGTCACATTCCATCAAAAAGATATGTTGAACACAAAGAAGCAGTTCTCTTCAGACAAGGAGTAAAAAAAAGAATGTTCGAGAATGTCGAGAGCGCATCATAGGTGGATTTCCTAATCTCGCACAAAACTGGACACTCTGCTCTCAAATATTAGACTAATCAGATATACAAATATGCAGAATACTTCCACGATTGACCAATGAAATAGTGTACCTTTAAATTGTAAAAAAAAAAAAAATTATAGAATCCGATCCATCTTTGTAAGTCGTGACCTAAATATAATTTTTATTTAGGCCTGCAATAATAAATCCGACTTGTGAATCGTGACCTGGTGACTCGCTCTGACCAGATCTCTGTATTTTAATCAAAGTTATTAGGAGTGTTTGACTTAAAGCGGTGATGTGCAGACCGATCGTGTATGACATCAAATTACCAAGCGAGCGATTCGAAAGCATATGGAGCTTCTGCTCTCTAATCGTTCTTGCGGTAATTTGATGTCAAGAACAGATGCAAATTTCATGTATGAATTGTTCAGTGCGATTTAAGAACCGTTTTTAACAGTTTTATTGAATCAGCTCGTTCATGAATCAGACACCTCTATCGTGTCTCAGAGTGGTTGACGATTTCTTCCATGCAAAAGTACAGATAGGCCTACTTGAAAAAATTTACTTAAGTAGGCCTACGGCAACAAAGTAAAATATGTCCACCATTCATTTAATGAAGGCCAACCTCTGCCCTGGTGGAGGTGATTGTTGCTCAGGCGGTGTGATATTTACATGCCCTGGACTTGAGATACCCTGTAATATCTTCTGAACAAGAAATACATGAATCATTCAATACTACCTTAACCAGCATCCTTGCACATTGCTTTAACCCCAACCAACTGTCATCCATTGTCAGTTAGTAATTAATTCTATTCACTTAGAAAGCTGCATAAGTATTTTTATCTCATTTTTTAAATTTTTTTATCTCATGTTGGCTATTATGTTGTCAATGCATGATTTGTCAATCCCCTACATCACTGTGACCCTATAGTAATCCATTCTGTTAAGGCTCTGGAGGACGCTTTATTACAGGTGGTGAAGGATTTCTGGCTCTGTTTATTACTCCCTCCCTTCTGTTTTAATTGGTTTCTTTGGAATTTCACATCAGACTCCTCTGAGAGCTTTCTTCACTCCACTTACCGGTGCAAATGCCTTCTATGTTTTAATCAAAATTACCACTTTGGACATGTTTGTCTATTGAGTCTGAGGTAACTCAGGGGGTTTTGACAAAAAAATACACTACATACACTTGTAATTCATGTAATCTGAGCATCAAACCACTATATTTAAATGTACAAATATGAAAAATAATTCATTGAGAGACAACACAAAATTCTCATATTTAATAATTTAGTCATATTGGGTTAGCTATGCATTTAATGCATTGCCACTATTTCATTGTTCCTGTAAACTTCATCCTCTTTTATTAATAACTTCAATCTGACAATCAGTACAGCTTCTGGATGTTTTTGTAGCACTCACCACGCACATTTCAACCTTTGACTGTTGGGCATGAAAAGCCCAGCTGACATGCATCCAACGCTTATAACATCCACCATACTTCTTTCAAAGTCACAATTCTTGTGCATTCATCCTTGAATTTCAAATATAATTCTCAGTTTTCTCTCTACCTGCTGTAAATAATGTGGTCTGGGTACACGTATCCCGTTATTGACAATATCATCTGTTCCACAGTCTGTTTTGTTTGTTTCATTTAATGGCAGTGGCACATGATAAGACTGAATGCTTCTTCGGTTCTCTGCTGATTTGCTCAATATTTGGGTATATTCGTTCATTTCAAATGTTACATTAGAGATTAAATACTAAATTAGATTTTATTCTGTCTTCTCAGGAAAACTCATGTGAGTTTGATTGGCAAGGCCAAGTACCTTTTGAGTACATTTGAATATTTCACAGAGGAGCAAAATGTCACAGATGAAACAATCCAATCACATTTCCATAGGCCGAGGTGGCGTTTCTTTCCTGGCTTGATGTTGAGGAAACGTTATCTGAGTTGGACCGACACCTACAAATGTTGTTTCATACTGAATAAATATTATAGACTACCTGTTATGTACACTCACCGGCCACTTTATTAGGTACCCCATGCTAGTAACGGGTTGGACCCCCTTTTGCCTTCAGAACTGCCTCAATTCTTCGTGGCATAGATTCAACAAGGTGATGGAAGCATTCCTCAGGGAGTTTGATCCATATTGACATGATGGCATCACACAGTTGCCGCAGATTTGTCGGCTGCACATCCATGATGCGAATCTCCCGTTCCACCACATCCCAAAGATGCTCTATTGGATTGAGATCTGGTGACTGTGGAGGCCATTTGAGTACAGCGAACTCATTGTCATGTTCAAGAAACCAGTCTGAGATGATTCCAGCTTTATGACATGGCGCATTATCCTGCTGAAAGTAGCCATCAGAAGTTGGGTACATTGTGGTCATAAAGGGATGGACATGGTCAGCAACAATACTCAGGTAGGCTGTGGCGTTGCAACGATGCTCAATTGGTACCAAGGGGCCCAAAGAGTGCCAAGAAAATATTCCCCACACCATGACACCACCACCACCAGCCTGAACCGTTGATACAAGGCAGGATGGATCCATGCTTTCATGTTGTAGACGCCAAATTCTGACCCTACCATCCGAATGTCGCAGCAGAAATCGAGACTCATCAGACCAGGCAACGTTTTTCCAATCTTCTATTGTCCAATTTCGATGAGCTTGTGCAAATTGTAGCCTCAGTTTCCTGTTCTTAGCTGAAAGGAGTGGCACCCGGTGTGGTCTTCTGCTGCTGTAGCCCATCTGCCTCAAAGTTCGACGTACTGTGCGTTCAGAGATGCTCTTCTGCCCACCTTGGTTGTAACGGGTGGTTATTTGAGTCACTGTTGCCCTTCTATCAGCTCGAACCAGTCTGGCCATTCTCCTCTGACCTCTGGCATCAACAAGGCATTTCCGCCCACAGAACTGCCGCTCACTGGATGTTTTTTCTTTTTCGGACCATTCTCTGTAAACCCTAGAGATGGTTGTGCGTGAAAATCCCAGTAGATTAGCAGTTTCTGAAATACTCAGACCAGCCCTTCTGGCACCAACAATCATGCCACGTTCAAAGTCACTCAAATCACCTTTCTTCCCCATACTGATGCTCGGTTTGAACTGCAGGAGATTGTCTTGACCATGTCTACATGCCTAAATGCACTGAGTTGCCGCCATGTGATTGGTTGCTTAGAAATTAAGTGTTAAGGAGCAGTTGGACAGGAGTACCTAATAAAGTGGCCGGTGAGTGTATATTCATTTGAACCTATGCAGTACCTTCACCCTTAGCCCTTGTAGAAAAACAACTATAGTCCATTCATAATTTTGTATTTCCTTTAAATATAGTTTTGTTAGATCAGTAACAGAAAAATGTATTTATTCGATATATGAACATCATATCTGCATTATTTGAATGCACTACACCTTGACATCTCAGATTCAGTCTCTTTAAGTGCATAAAGAGCATAAATTGAGCCTGTAGAAAATCACAAAGGCATATCTCTACTAGAGACCTGCGGAGTTGAGCTTTTTGTCACATTGACGCTGTCTTTATCTGTGAGCCATGCCATCTGTCAGAAACCCCAGAAGACCTCTTTCTGAGCACACCATGTGTCTCCACATAAAAGGGTGGCTTAAACAAACAGTACTGCGTGGCACCATACCTCACTCGCTTCAAGATTCATTATTCTATGAGATTACCCTAAGGGCATTTCCAGATGTGGCTTTATATAACCCAGAATTCACCTGTTGTTCTCAGTAGTATACATCTTAGTGTAGCCGATATGACACTTTAAATCATTAGCATCAAATTAAGTTAAGCTTAAGACAAAATGTGAGAAGATCAGATGGACTGCAAGTTTAAGATTTTACTGCTGTGTTTTGGTTTCAGGTGAGCTGTTTTAGTAGCATATTGGTGGGATAGCGTGCAATCGTGTCCCATGAGGGTTCTTGCTCAGTTTGATAGCATCTACAACACTCTGGTTTGCTTGTTGCTAATTTTCTCAATATTTACATGAGGGGAACATTAAATGATAATGATTACATTAAAAACTATGCCTTATCTGATTAAACATGTTGATTACAGGAAAATTCTCACTAGTAAACCTTTTTTCGCAGATGGAGGTTCACTTTTCACAATTGTGCATCAGCTAAGTATAATATATATATATATATATATATATATATAATGTATTTAAGGTCCATAAAAATGTACTGATCTTTCAATAACTGATATTTGTATGACTTAAGGGGGATGTTTGTTCTCTCCTTGTTGGTTTTTATAGAGAAACCAGATTAAAAAGAACTATTTCCAGTGTACATCATGAAAAATCTATAGCAACAAACAATCTTTTTTTTTATTTAAATTTCAAACTCCTGAAAGCCCTGCATTTGCATTCTTTTGATTTCTTTCTCTTTTTAAAATACATGCCTGCTTATTTAACAGCTAGAGAGCTGCTTGGTTTAACTATTTCATAATCTGCGAATGCCCTTCTCTGAATTATTAGCGGAGCAGGTTGCTTGTGATTTTGATGGAATAAGAATGTGGACCGTCCATAATGCACAACAAACAAAGTCTTTTATTGCTGGTGCAGCAGGTAGCCTCTTTGGGATCATCTTGGATGTGATCTCTCAATAAATCAAATATAAATGTATAATCTCTCTCAGGAAACAAACTACTTAAATCTCAATCATGTGGATATATGTCAAATATCAAGCTAAATATGTAAGTGCTAATAAATAAAGGCAGAGGTGTGTGATTAAACGAAGAGGTCTGAACTGATCAATCATGACAGTTGTGAAAGCATCCTTCTTTAAGAAGACATTCATTTGGTGCTGCCACTTTTGCAGGTGTTTGAGATTCACACTTCTCGGCAAGAATAAATGTGTGGTTTCATTAATTTAATGTATCCCCCGCTGAGGTCTTACCCCCATTGGAGATCCTTCCTTAAGTCAGGCCTAAATTGTGCCAGAATTAAAGTAGAGGTTATCGTAATTCAAAAGACATATTAAAACACTATTAATATTAAGCTGCAATTTTGTTTTTAGCTAACACAATAATAGCATTACAAAACAACTTACCTGTTTAAAATAATCTGGTGATGGTGACTGGTGAAATTTCTTAGTGAACTAACAATTAACAATAATTGAAAGCATTTATTAGTTAATAAATATCCTTGGTCATTGTTATATTAAAGGGCCACTATTATGATATTTTAAAGTTCCCTAATGTTGCTTATTCTCCAACAACAGGTTTGCATGCATCAACAATCAAAAAAACTGTTTTCTTATAATATATATTTGCACATCACCAGATTTTCAATGATTCTCAAACGACTCGCCAAATGAATCAATCTCTCTAAATCCCTCCTTTCCGCGAGCTACTCTGCTCTGATTGGCCAGACAGCTCAGTCTGTTGTGGTTTACCGCGTACAGCACGCGTCGAAATAAACAAAAATTCACATTGCCATAACACCAACAGCTCTGCGTGTCCTGAGGCTTCCTTCACCTTAAACTAAACACAGCCACGAACAATGACTTCGATTTTACCATATCAATCCGAGCGCGAGTCCGATGATGAAACACTAGAAGAAGAACCATTCATTCAACCCGAACCTCCATCGCAGGACGACTCGAACAGGACGTTTCAGTGATTCACTACTCAGTTTGAGGTAACGTACATTATGAGATGTTGCTATTCCTCACCATCAGCATTAATAAGTGCATGTCCATACCGATTATTTTACTTGTACTAATTTATTTACAGAGTATGTTTCTAATATATTGCGGTGAATACGTGGAAACTATCAATAACAGTGCATGGCTATGCAATGTATACATTAGCCAAGCTCTAGCGTGAATGACTGATGTAACATAAACAATTGTAAAACAAATCTTGCTCCATGCTAAATCTTTCCTCACAGTATTGAGAACGACAGACAATCTGCATCAATAAACAGAGTTTTATGTAATAGTGGCCCACAGCTGATTAGCTGACTCCGATATTTGAGAAGCAGTCGTCAGTAAAATAAAGGTAACAGGAAAAGTTTAGGATTATACTTCTGTAGTGTATCATAGTAAAGATTATACATTTTTACCACAGATTCTTCACATGCTCGTCCTTGGGCAGTGGAAAAAAAATTTCTTTACCGTCACATTGTAGAGCACAGCGTCTCCACAGATGCTATCCAGTATCCACAGGATCAGCTGTCGGTTTGAGGTTTAAGTTTCTCTGGTGTCTGCGCACGCAATAAGTGGCCAGGGCTAATGTTTCGTCTTGACGTCACAACGAAACGGCTTATGACTCGTTTGAAAAACAATTTATTTAATTGACTCAGAGTCGACTCTTACTTTTGAAAGACAATAACTTTATTTACGGTGCACTTTCAGATTTAAAACTTTGCAGGATGTTTTCATTCACTTAGAGCTAATTAAACACTACATTAAAGGTCATTTTCAAAAATCCATGATAGGGGCCCTTTAACTAATGTTAAAATATACAACTTGTAAAATGTTTAGTATATGAAGAAATTAACTTTAAAGTCACCATGAAATCAAAATAGATCATTCTTATTTTTTTATGGAATATTACAGTATTTATTGTTAAATTTATTAAATTAAATTAAATTATTTATCTGTCCACATCATGTGCCCTCCTAATCTTATCACTGAAGTGAGACATTGAGTGTTGAGGGTGCCATTTGGGACAGGACCTAAGGCTGCATTTCTCTGCTGCCACGTCATCAAGCGCCGCTGAGGGCCGTCTCAATTTGAAGGATCCTTGGAAGGCAGCCTTAAGGCCCTGTCCCAAATGACACCCTAAACTTTGTGTTCTTAGTTACAAGTCCACATTTTCATGATGTAATGCTGCTTTGACTGTGGAGCTCGCTTCAGTACGCGTCGATGGTGCATATCGACCGCAAGGGGGCTGCTCACGAGCACCCTTCTGAAACCTAAAATGACAAATGGCCTAAAGTCTTGTGGACAGTCATTGTAAGTCCACAAGACCAAAAGTGCAGTTTCGCGTCCTTCATTCAGCTCATTCTGAAGGATGCATCAAGTGTATCCTTCGCATCCTTTAAAGGTGCAGTGTGTAAAAATTTTGAGTATCTATTAACAGAAATACAATATGACATCCATAACTATGTGTTCAGTTGTGTATAAAGAACTTACTTAATAAACCGTAATGTTTTTATTACCTTAGAATGAGGCATTTATATCTACATTCTACATAGGCGCGGGAATCCCCTTCTATGAAGGTCGACATATTGTGACGTCATGTTCCTTTGGGCTCATGCGGACGCGTCGAGTATAAACAAGGCTTTATGCTTTAACCAGCTCAGCCACAGTAACAGCTCATATTAGCCAGCTAAACTTTTACTTCCCTGTTAAAAAAAATATATAGTTGCATAGTTTCATGTGGTTCTTCTCCCTCGCTGTATTATGGGTTAGCTATATGGGGAGAAATGTGCTGGTTAAGTTCGTGAGATAATCAGCTGATTACTATTATTATATTATGTATTAAGACCCTTGATCCTCACCTGACTATGGCTTTGTAAACTTTATCCATGATGTGATTTATAATGGACTGTGGTACAGAAACTTGGTTTACTATGGCTATTCTCTGCTGTCTCAGATGACGATGTTTGTCCCGTTTTAGCCACCGTAGCTTCTTCGAAAGGGAGGGGTGAGCAGTGGGCTGAGCCCTTAGTGTAAACTCGCAACCGAACCGCTAGATGTCGCTAAAAATCACACACTGCACCTTTAAATTTGCTCACATTCCAATTCATGAAAAAGTAATGAAGTAAACGTAAACGAGTCGACACTGAGCTTGTCTGAGTTCATTATAAAATGTAAGACAAAAATAATGTTTTCGGAGATTAATGCATGTTATCTTTTGTTTTGGTAACCACAGACGGTTGTCATTCACTCTATTGCATTAATAAGAAGCCAGTTATTATAAGTCCCCCCTGCTGTCAATAAATGTATCCATTAAAACTCATCTTTGATCACTAAAATGACATATTTAAACGTTTTCCCTGGGGGAAAAAAATTCTTCATGCCTTCATAACCTTGCTTCATTTAATATACGCGGATACATGAATATGCAAATGAGCCCCGCCTCCACTCACTCACACCAGCTCAGAGATCCACTTGAGGGTTGTTCCATAAAACAAGATTAGAGTATAAGCCAGGCTTATTTCGGTTAGTCAGGCTTATTTTTGGTAGATTCGGTTTCATAAATCAAACTTAAAAAAGTTCAAACTCAGTTACCCTGGCAACTTATGCTGGGAAACTAGCCTGGTCCAGGGCAGGCTAACTGTCAGGCTAAGCCTCAGATGTTACACAGATCCTCAACACTGACCGACAAGAACACAATGATATTACCACTGACACTCTCTCATACCATTATTGGACTTTATTAACCACTATTAGTCCAAAAATAAATACACAGTATACAGAAAATCAACTTAAATAAGGCTACAATATAGACACATATATAAGGCGTTTTAAAGTTGTCCGTTTAGGACATGTCATTTTTGTAATAATATAATATATATATATGTGTGTGTACTGTATTTATAGATATAGATAGATAAATACAATATACATACTACAGGTTTTGTTTTTTTACTGGCTGAATGTTTTGTGCCCAAGATTTAATGGGCTCTATGCACAGCTGCACTACTTCCTGAACTTCAGGCAGGTCCTTCGTTTCCTGTCTGCCCTTATTGGACAAACTGATTAGTTCAGGTGTGCGTCAGGCAAAAGGACCTGCCTGAAGTTCAGGAAGTAGTGCAGCTGTGCATAGAGCCTATTAGATTTTAAAGATTTATGAATACATTTCTCTCTGGTTTTATTTGGCAGTTTGTCTGATTTTTGTTTTAGTACACGTTTATGATTATTAGAAGAACATTAGAACACAATCTAAAAAAATCTTTTTAAAGCAGAAGTTAAAATCATAAAATCAAAAAATAAATAACTACAAAAGCACAGTATCAATTTTGACTGGTAAGATTAATCTGAGCTTAGTAATTGACAGTATATTAGCCTACATTTGATTTACCCCAAATACACTTGTAGGTTTAAAATTCTAAATAAGGGACATAGGCTATTATGTCCAACTAACAAATATTTTAGCATATATATATATATGCTAAAATATTTGTTAGTTGGACATTATATGTCCCTTATTTAGAATTTAGAACTTATTTAGAATAAAGTACATATATATATATATATATATACACTCACCGGCCACTTTATTAGGTACACCTGTCCAACTGCTCCTTAACACTTAATTTCTAAGCAGCCAATCACATGGCGGCAACTCAGTGCATTTAGGCATGTAGACATGGTCAAGACAATCTCCTGCAGTTCAAACCGAGCATCAGTATGGGGAAGAAAGGTGATTTGAGTGACTTTGAACGTGGCATGATTGTTGGTGCCAGAAGGGCTGGTCTGAGTATTTCAGAAACTGCTAATCTACTGGGATTTTCACGCACAACCATCTCTAGGGTTTACAGAGAATGGTCCGAAAAAGAAAAAACATCCAGTGAGCGGCAGTTCTGTGGGCGGAAATGCCTTGTTGATGCCAGAGGTCAGAGGAGAATGGCCAGACTGGTTCGAGCTGATAGAAGGGCAACAGTGACTCAAATAACCACCCGTTACAACCAAGGTGGGCAGAAGAGCATCTCTGAACGCACAGTACGTCGAACTTTGAGGCAGATGGGCTACAGCAGCAGAAGACCACACCGGGTGCCACTCCTTTCAGCTAAGAACAGGAAACTGAGGCTACAATTTGCACAAGCTCATCGAAATTGGACAATAGAAGATTGGAAAAACGTTGCCTGGTCTGATGAGTCTCGATTTCTGCTGCGACATTCGGATGGTAGGGTCAGAATTTGGCGTCTACAACATGAAAGCATGGATCCATCCTGCCTTGTATCAACGGTTCAGGCTGGTGGTGGTGGTGTCATGGTGTGGGGAATATTTTCTTGGCACTCTTTGGGCCCCTTGGTACCAATTGAGCATCGTTGCAACGCCACAGCCTACCTGAGTATTGTTGCTGACCATGTCCATCCCTTTATGACCACAATGTACCCAACTTCTGATGGCTACTTTCAGCAGGATAATGCGCCATGTCATAAAGCTGGAATCATCTCAGACTGGTTTCTTGAACATGACAATGAGTTCGCTGGACTCAAATGGCCTCCACAGTCACCAGATCTCAATCCAATAGAGCATCTTTGGGATGTGGTGGAACGGGAGATTCGCATCATGGATGTGCAGCCGACAAATCTGCGGCAACTGTGTGATGCCATCATGTCAATATGGACCAAACTCCCTGAGGAATGCTTCCAGCACCTTGTTGAATCTATGATACGAAGAATTGAGGCAGTTCTGAAGGCAAAAGGGGGTCCAACCCGTTACTAGCATGGGGTACCTAATAAAGTGGCCGGTGAGTGTATATATATATATATATGTACTTTAATATGTCTTTCAATTCAAACACATTTAACACAATTATACAAATGGACAGTTCCTTTAAAGACATCATATTTTCCCCCTATAAATATTCCTTATTTTTCCTTCTACTTTATCTTTTTCTTTTGTGATAATACCCACCAACACATACATATAAATAAAACAATAAATAAATAAAAATATAACATTCACATAGGCTATATCAAAATCTTATAATGACACATAATTCCTAATAGTTATTGAAGTAATATTATTCAAATAATGTCACAAATGCATAAAACAGCACACAATATACGCTGTTTGATGGTGGATCGATTTGATCCACGATCGACCTCTAGGGCTGCTTCAGAAACGCGTGCACACGCAATTATCTAGACTAGATAAACCTGGTTCAAGTTAGTGAGATTGCGTGAACTTGAATTACCTTTTATGAAACCGCCTTAAGCCCCAACTGATTTGTTAGGTTAATTCAAGTCGGGTTTTGGAGCTTAATCCCCGCTTTTCTAAGCTTCTTTTATGAAACAACCCTCTGGTCAACTTAAAGGTACTATCAGTGATTTCAGGCCCAAAAATAAATGATCACATTCATCTAATCTTTCCTAACGATCCGCTAGATGCCCGCCCCATAAGCAGGCTGTCAAAAAAACACGTCTCTGTAGGCAGCCTATAGGCTCTGAGATCTGCACACAAAAACAAATGTGTACAACCACCACTCAAAACCAAAATAAACAGTGTTCCAACCAATCACCGACAGGGGCGGGTGTTGTGAGGTTTTGCGCTCGTGCACGGCTAGACGCGAAGTCGGAGCAAAACCCTAAAAAGATTAGATGAATGTGATCATTTATTTTTGGGCCTGAAATACAACCTTTAACTGAAGTAAATGCGGCACAATCATGTCACTCTTTACAACGTTGGACACTGTAGGCTACACATAAAGATAATTAATATGATTAGCCTTTTTCTTGATTATCAAACAGCTATAGGCTAATGTTTAGTTAATGTTACCCAAACCATTCCCGTTTGCCATCTCAGTCTGCCGTCTAAAAATCAGCATCCTTAGAAATGCTTACAGTATAACTTAAGACCGTCAGTGGAGAAAGGCATACAGTTCACCATAACATCGTAATATACATAGGCCTACACAATTCACCTGTTATTTTAATAGCCTATATATTATGAATTTGCATTATGAGCTTAATGTGTTTGTCTTAAAGCATATTAAAAACACCAGACATGAACAACATTGAAAACATGATTTTAACCTTAAGTTAATTTAATTTAAGTTTTAATCGTATTTTCATGTCGTGACCATGGGGTCTTCTAGCGTTGCCTCAGAAGGAAGGACACAGCCTCGCTAGCATGCAGCCCTCCGTTTGAGAAGCACTCATCCAATCAATTCCCGGTGGACAAAATCAAACCATCGGGACAAAACCCTACATTTTCTCTTGTACGAGAAGCCATTTCAATCAGATACGTCGCAGGAGAAGAAAAGATCACAACTTTTATTATAGCTAAACACACTCAAAGCATGCATGCCTATTGTTCATGTTAATATGTTAAGTATGGATAATGTAGTCAGTGACCGGCTGACTATAGCCTACATTAGCTTGCTAATATAAAAATATACTTAACGAATACTAATACATGGACATGAAATACTGATTTGAGTTTAAATTATTTGATCATTTTACCTCTATATCATCTATATCTATAACTTCCTCTATTTATTTATTCCACAAAATAAAATAGTCCATTACAATGTATGAACACTGCAACAATATTACATATTACATGTATATTATATTAAAATGTCCTTTAAGATAATTTTCTGTACAATCAACAACTGAGATGCGAGTTTAAAGGAAGTGTGAATCTGCAGTTGTGAAAATAGTGCCAATTTCAGTTATCCAGATGAGCAGATTGATACAGTTTTGCAGATGATGCTGGATATTAGAACATTTCTAATCGCTGAATGATGTAATCAGTGTTTTTAAGAGAGTAATAATAATATTAACATATGAAGAGTTCAGATGCAAAAGCCTCTAAATGCCATTTGAAATTTTCTTCTAGAATTATGATTTTTATCAAGCTTGTATATTTAAGTTCAGTAATTTCACTTAAATGGCAATGAAGATGACCTATTAATTGTCATTTAAGTGAAATTACTGAACTTAAATATACAAGCTTGATAAAAATCATAATTCTAGAAGAAAATTTCAAATGGCATTTAGAGGCTTTTGCATCTGAACTCTTCATATTCAACCTTAATGTTACAGTAAATACAAAAATAGGTATGGGCTAAACCGAAACTATGAGATTGTTCAAGCATCATCAGCACACCATGTGCTCATCATTGTGACAATAACTAGAAGTGAGGAGCGCGCTCTTCTCTCAGGCTCACTGACTTAATGAGAAGTAAGTAAAGGGTACATAACAGGAACCAGCAGATGCCCTTATTTATTATTTACACACAGCCACTGACATCCTTTAGAGACAGTTTCTCAGTTGGTATCAGGGTCTACAGCTTACAAGACAACCAGGAGGCTCTGAGAACAGAGGACAAATGCTCAAACTCTTGTGCTGGTGATTGAGATTATTAAAGATTCTCTTTAATGAATTTGACAAAATAACTAAATTACTGAGCCAATGTTCACTAGACACTCCTAGACAACTTTTGTTTGTATTTTACATGCTTTCAAAACTGAAGTGCTCCTCTGAGGACTATTTAAAAAAATCTAATATTACTGATTGTTGGACATTACTCTTCTAGAATTGCTGTCCCACACATTTCAAACCGGAGCAAATTTATGACCAACTTTTTTCAACAGATTGGACATAAATTTTATGATAGGCCATACTCTGTTAAGCGGTCTGAAAATCACAGCAGATGGGGTATGAAAAAATGCTTTAGATGCAGAAAAGTGAATGCTGTAATGTCAATATGCTCTGGCCAAGTTTGACACCATAAACCATTGTCTGTGATGGAGCCAGCATACAAAGTGAACTATTGCATTCAAACAACCTGTTCAGAGGCCATAAAGTGAGAATCTGTTTGGGACCACAGGACAGGGACAAAGGATACACATTGATATATTCACACACTGTATTTTACCTAAACACTATTTAGTATTAAGGTTCTTGAGGATTTAAAAGTGATGTCTTAGTTTGTTATTATTAAATAAATGCTAAATAAATTATATAAAATTATATGATTTTAAAATCCTACATATGATGCTTATTTATTGACAATAATAATAAATTATATAAACATTCTTTTTTAAAAACGATAAAAAATATATACATTTAATTTATTAAATATAATATAAACAAATAAAATATAATTCATTTTTCCATAGAGATATTTAATCATTGGCATTTGCATTGAACAATTATTTACATATGTAAATAAATATATATATACAATATATATAAATATATATTATATCTGTGTGTGTGTGTAGCATTGTTTAATATTTAACTTTTAATAAATGTATATGTAAAATGTATTTAACAATATGCACATATATGCATATATTATTTTATTTTTTACAAAAGTATAAATAAGTAAAATAATGATTACAGCATAATATGTAAAAACACTGTCATATTATGGGAAACATCAGTACTGTACAGTAGCTTATTCAGCGGGTTAATGCAATCTTAGGGTGTAATGAAGATTGATGGTAGTGTTCCAGGTGTAATGGAGGCACAGAGGATCCTAACACCTAATTATGTTTTAATTACTACAACTGTAAGCATCGTGCCATCAGCACAATATCTGCCTCTTACAGGCAGAGTTGCATGCTTTTCATTTTGTCATCATCTTTACAGTAAAATCATTCTGATTCAAAGACAATATCTAGTGTCTAAAACTATTTTGTTCCATTCCAATTGTCTAATATCTTGCTTGGGCTATGCGTGCTCCAGCACAGGAAGCAGCAGGCTGAGAGTTGATATCCTGATGCAGCTAAATGCCCGGTAGAGATGGCCGTGGGTTCTTCTGGAGACGCTTCTGTCCCTCATGCCTGTAAAGGCCAGCTTGGCGTGAGTCTGCAGCGCTCGGGCTGATTATAGTGCTGCGTATGCCATGTGTCAGTGGGTCACAGATTGGACCGGTGCTTTGCCACTCCGGCTCTCCCAGCATGCATCCCACAAGGGGTACGGACATCAAAAGGCCCCGTGTTGCACTCATGCTGGATGAGGATGAGGAGGCTGTGCCTTTACCATCTGAACAGGGGCAGAGGACACTATCACACATTACAGCCCAAAGATAGATGCAGCGACATGAAATATGCTCCTGTTGATGGCAAGAGAGAGCGACAAAGGGAGTGCTTGAAAATTTATTTGCATTTGCTTGGTAGGTTATTTAGGATTTCTCACCCTAGACAAGAGAGTTAACACGTTTTACTCAGTGGGGTGTTAAGCGTAGAATCTGGTCAATAAATCATTCATTGCATTGCATTTGCAAAAATACACAAAATTTTTCTTCATAGGACAATGACTCTTCAATGCATAATGCTTGCTACCAAAGGTCTGAAGCAATCTAGGATGATCCCACGCATGCATTTTGTTATTAAAGCTATTTTTGTATTGGAGAAATTAAGTAAAAAAAAAAAAAAAAACATTTGTCAGACTATATGATCCCATCTTATTATCACATCATAGGTTATTCCTTAATAATAAGTTACACAACTCCCTGCTCTGCTGATTAAATCTATTTAAGTAGATCAATGCAAACACACAATCAGACAATATTAATATTAAAGAAAGATTTTTCTTAAAAAAAATAGAAACACATTGAAAAATCGTGGGCTCCAAACGTTAGTTTATGTAGACAGTTCTACGGTCAAAAGTTTGGACTGAATTTCTATTTTGCATTCTTATAGATTGTATTTCAAGGAGCTTCAATGCTTAAGATTGGTTTTGTCGTTACAAAGCTAACAAAATAAATAAATAAAATGGAGTTGGACCAGATGATGGAGCAACAGCCAACAAGTGTCCAGCTTACCAGGCCAAATGCTGCTTAACACGCATCCCAGGATGCACCTCAGGGAGTTACTTGAGAGAAGCCCAGAGTTGTAATCTAAGGGTGGCTACTAGTTTTGATTTATTGAGCATTTTTAAGTCACTGCAGATTTCTTATTCTTCCATTAGTTTCATTTCTTAGCTCTGGTTCACATATTTGGGCATAGGTATGATATTGATAGCATAAACAATTGAATGATAAAGTAGTCAAAAATATTCTTCAGCACCCAGTACCAAAATTGCAGTAAAGTGTGCACTATGTCTATGAAATCATGATATTTCATTCAACATAATTATTACACTAATTAAATCATGACTATATGGGGGGAGACAGATATAATTCAGTATGTTTTAGAAACAAGATTTATGTTCTTAAAGGACAAATGAAAGAATTATGCATAAAAACATTTTCTGCATTTTGTCCCCCAAAACCAAAGTCATGTTTAGTGACCTAGTAGCGACATGTGCTGTTGAGTCATGCTTTCATTCTTAATCATCTTTATGAAAAAGAAAGGTCAGATAGAGACATTAGACAGCTTTTAGCCTTTGGGCAATGTTTACTTCCAAGCCAAATCAAAAGACAGTTCCAAGACAGACAAGAGAGAGAAATTGTTTTTTTCTTTCTTACTTTTCAAAGGTTCACGGCCTGATCATGAGGTCAAACATAAAATAAAATGTTTAATTATTATCTAACATAACCACTCCTTACCCCCTAAAACATTCCACACTGTATATACTGATACAATAAAATGTGACGGTCTTGATCAGTGAAAATATGTGCAAGTATCTTTTTAAGCTCTCTTGGAAGGAATATTTCACTGTTTAACACTTAACGCCCACATCATTCTCATACCTCATCACATTTGCATTTCACCTCCAAAAATTGCTGTCTTCACAGATTTTAATTGTGCCCTTGGTAATAAATTACCTAATTTCCATCCCATTTCCCAACCATGCTTTGAAATATATATAAAGCTATAAATGTTAAATCTTTAAAAGTTCAATGTTGCGTAAGACAGAATCTTGAAACACGTGCTATGCCATTTCCCTGCCCTCAATAAAGAGACAACAAATCTGCATGGTGTCTATATCTTTTTAGTTTGTGCACATATTGATCTCTGTAGGTGGGTGTTGCTTTCATCCTTCCTAAAACTGCCCCGTTGATAGACTTAATCAGCCTGGTTACCTGGTAGCCATTGAAGGTATATGCTGTTCTCAAATGGTGACGTACTTTTTGTATTCAAAACAAATGTAACTGATAAATGTTTCACTGCGTTTTAGTAATAATTAAATAAATCAGTGTACTGGACAAGATTGCAGTTTTTGACGGACGGACAGTTTTCAGCACCACGGACAGCGTTGATTTCTTCTTTCCTCAACTCTCTCTTAAATTACTTTATTGCCTTTTTGCAAAATAAAACTTTCAAGTCCTAAATGAGTTTTCAAATACATTCCTTCTGTTTATGATATGGTATATTTACATTCAAGTATAAAATGCAAGATATCATTGCTTATCTATGCATTAAGCCAAACAACAACAACGATTGAGAAATAGCTGTTTTTGTACTTACTTCGTTCATACTGAACATCAAATTTATAAGGGCTATACAAAAAAATACAATGACGAGCACATTACAAAACACAATTCGTGCAAAATATGCTCTTGAATGCAAAAAATGTCATTGACAATAACATACCGCTCTTTTCCAAAGCAATACGCAGACATCAATTGGTCCAAATACTGTCACTATCCTACTTGCTTTTAAATCTCACAAATAGTTAAACACACACACATATATACAAACTCATTACATTTCTTCAGATCCTAACAATAAATAAAATAAACTAGAACGCATTCCATGTTCTCACTGCTACCTTTATTTTTGACAGCAGATATGGAAATGTCCCTTGGTCTTCAGTCTGGGCCATTTAAAGTGGGCTATATTCAATCAGAGAGGGAAAACAAGGAACCCAGAGAATGTGGAGTACTTCCACCCGCCCATGAGGTTCCCTCTCTCTAGTTTGAGATAGAGTCTGTCTTCACGCTCCAGGTGAAGAAGAACACTGTTACTCGCTGCCTCCCGGGTCACGTCTTGATCACCGGCAAACGCAGATATTATTGGGTATTCATTATGCATCAGATTGACCTAATGGCATGGAAACACAAGATGTGATCAGATGTATTAAAACAAGACAGATTAACCTTTACTTCATAGAACAAAAATGTATATGGATATATAAAGCCATCATTTAAATTTCACTTAATCAGATTAGATTAGTCCTTATTCCAGTAGTGGCTAGTCTCAATTTAATAAGCCACTAGTATTATTCATTATATTAATTTTTTTTCCCTTTGCTACTAGTCACTATTCCAACAGTGAAAAAAAACTATTCTGTTTTACTGGTATGACGTTACCAATTGAAATATTACCTTAGACTAGTAATGACTTCCAATTGTTACTGATACTTATTCCAATTTTACTTGTTACTAACTAGAGTTACTAACATTTATTCCAGCTTTGCAAGTGGTTATTTAATACAGTACAGTACATATTTATGAGACACAAGTATCTATCCTTAATGGCACTAGAAACATTTCTTATCTTATTTGTTACCATTGTTTTGTCATATGAAATGACTAGTCAGAATACATTTCAATTAAAAATGTTCTAGAATGATAAGTGTTAGCCTACTATTGGAATACATAAGTGTCTAATAAATAATATTCAATTAGTACTAAGAAAACTGGAACACATAGTAGCCTAAATATTAAATTAAAGAATGAGTAGTGTCAAATACATAGTAATTTTAGTTTTAGTAATACTGGAAACGGAGCCAGCAGCAATTGCAATAGCCAGAAATGAATAAATAATATATGCAATGGTAAAAAAAAAAAAAAAAAAAAAAAAACCCGAAGTAAAACGAAGCAAATGTAAACATAGACTCGCCTGTATTGTCTGTCGGTTGTAGACCTTCACAACGTGAAAGCTGAAGCTGTAAATGCCTCGACGAGGAGCTTGAAATACACTCGCCTTAAGATCGAAATGATTCCCAATGTTAACTAGTACCTGCAGAGAGGTGTGTGTTCACTTAGTTAAAATGTTTGTTTGTTTTTTTTTTTGGGGGGGGGGGGGTAATGTTACAGCCAACTTAACTCACAGATATGCGTACAAGTAAAAAAAGAAAAAGAAAAAGGGTCTGACCTGATCAAAGTAGATTGTCATGGACTTGTTACTCATTTCTGATGGTTCATGGTTAGTTCCTCTGACAGCAGAAAAGGCCACTTTAGCACCAGCAGCCCGGACAGATATCCCAAACGACGAGGTCACTCCTCCTTCGGCGGACGGGTTCGAGTCACACACCACTAAACATTTTCCTTCCAAAACTACCGGTTCTGTGTCATTCTGTCCGAGGGAAAACGCAACGCCGCATCCCAAAAGAAGGGTGGAAGCCAGCACGGCCAAAGAGCCCTGTTCCCTGGCTCTCAACATGACTGTGGAAGACCTCTGAGCAAAAAATAGGCTAGTAACGGACACTCGGAGATCAGTGAAGACGACAGCAACTCTCTCTCTCTCTCTCTCTCTCTCTCTCTCTCTCTCTCTCTCTCTCTCTCTCTCTCTCTCTCTCATCCACACACACACACAGCGCGCGCACGCCCTATTTGAAAACAACGTTCTACTGAAGTTTTTAAATTGCGCAATTCCAATCAGGTTCAAAAACTGATACATCACAGCTAAACTACCTACACATTAGAATAACCTTATTACTAATCGGTGCTTTGAAAACCATCACCACACAACTATACGAAAAATTTGTAGAAGGATAAACGTTAAGGATTTGTGCGTTGAATGAATTGCCTAGTCCAAACACCTCCTTAAATGTAGGCTACTGTATCCATTTTACTGTAAAGTATGTCTTATTATACCACTTTATTATCTTTAACAGGTTTGATGTTTAATGTAATTAAACAATGTAATTGTTCAATTTCAATGTAATAGCCTACTGTATGGACAATGGCTGTACACTGGTGACATCCCATTTGTTTGTGAGTGTTTAAAAAAAAAGGAATATAATGTGCTATTGCTCCATCCAGTGGTTGTAAAAAGATATTAAAGCATTAAATTAAAACTAGCGAAGTATTAAGCTCTTCACATTTGAATTCACACATGCGGAGACTCTGTTAATCAAATGAAAGATGTTGGCTAACCTATAGTCTATAAATCATAACATAAACGTGCAAAAGACCTGCATAACAAGTAATTGTTTTTTTTTTCTTTCAGAAACATCAAGATTTTAGGTTAAAAGCAGTTTTGGGTAAGTTACTCTAAAAAAGTAGTTAATTACTAGCTAATAATTTAATCTTTCGACGGTGTAGTTAGATTACTGTAGGCTACTAATTATTCTCTCTAAAAAGTATTTTAGTATCTAAAATTGCTTATACTAATTACTTTCTGAAGTTTCTTACTTTCTTACTACTTTCCATATCAACCTTGACCATTTGAACAACAGAAGGATAGACATGAAACTGCTCTTAAAAATCTAAATTCAATACATTTTATTTTCAAATAGATGATATGATTCTTTTTAACATTATTAGATGTTACATTTTGATGATAAATCCACTATTGTTTTATATAGAGTTGTTTTATAGTCTATATACAACAATAATGATTTATAAACAATAAGTAATAATTACATCAGAAGTAACTGTACCTAATTAAATTACAGAAAAATTAAGAGTAATCCCTTACTTTACTTTTAAGGGAAAAATAATTAAATTACTGTTATTAATTACATAGTAATGCATTGTTAAAAACTATAGGCTATATGAACGTATACTACATCTTAGATCCTCTGAGTCACCATTTTTGCCTTCACCTTTTCATTGGTCTTGCAGTGCATCAATGTTTTTTTGTTTTGTTAAATACACATACAAGTATTCCATATAGCCTCTCAAGAAATGAGCTCATAAAGGTTGTATGCATAATAATTATAAACAAATTAGCAAAATGCTGTTTAGATTAAGATAAGCATGTTACACCACAGGACAACTTCATATGTCAACTACTTGAGTACATAATGCAGAATACAATTAAAGGAAAGTAGCAACTCTCAATGGTTACTGAAAATGATATAGGCCTATATTAAATAGATATATCTGCAGAAAGAAGATTAGAAAGATAGCATGTTAATGACTAAAACATCCTGGTTGTTGTTTTTTTTTAACCTAAAACATAGTACATTTATATATTTTAAATTCTCTGATGTTTCAAATTTCAAACCTACATTTTTTAGAATTCAAAATAAAACACGCTTTAGTGGTCAGAACTGTTCATTCATTTTTACGAGACATTTTGTAGAGTTAGGCTACCTTTTGCAGTAACTAGCTTTACATCAGTTGGTGTGTTTAACAGTTTTACAAGCTGTTAAAGTGTGTTTATGGGCTATTCTTAAATGCACATTTACTGCAGATTATTTATATTAATCGTCTTTCACACCACAAATTTCAGTGCTATACCATTTCAATTAATAGTTTTGTTCTTATGACACAGTGTGCTAATTAAATTACTTTCCAGCTAAAAGATGAGAGATTTATCAGACTGAGGCAGGTTCTTTTGCAGTATTTCCCAGTTCTGGAGCATCCATTATTTCTTGTTAACAATATGCTTATTAAAAGCAGTCCCACAGAGAATGCCAGTTTAGAAAGCATTTGGGACCATATTAGTGTCTTATTTTTCACTTTTTCCTCCACATTACTGTACATATAGTTTCTAGTCTGAACGCAGTTCTTAACGTTAGGTGCATCTAATATGCTGCTACAGGAACTTGACAAAACTCACATTTTCATTTAGCACACGACAGTCAAACAACCATATTTCAAAGTGCACAAACTTAGTAGGCCAACTTTAATCAGCAAATCATTAGTTAACATAGGCTACTTGGACAAACTTCATCTGAGGGAGGGTAGCCTATGCATTTAGAATATTCACGACGTTGTTAGCCCGGTAAATCAGTCCACATATGAGAGAAGGGATCTCGTTAATCCACTCTTCATGTCCGCAGGTCTTCTGTGCATCGACTGAGGCGGATTACGCTGATGTGTTTGTGTTCAACCTGCTCCATCAAACAGTCTTCAACTACACCGCGAGTTCTGGGAATAGCCGCAACAATTTTTGCAATGAATCTCACATAATTGGGTAGCGTCGTTCAAGCAGCCTCTTCTAATGACGGACTTTTATATATTGTAGTTATATTATCTCTCTAATTTATCCTTCGCTTCGCCACTACAATTCGCATTTCATGGAATTCAAAGTTGAAACCCTTGGGGAGAATCATGGTGCCGCGGGTAAAACTGCTTCTTGGTGAGTAAATATAAAAACAGTGCGTTAGCCTATGAAAACGAACTTAAATGTTATGTTTCATTTATTGCTATCGACCAAGTAACCTATTGGGAACAATACATGCATGATTCCCTTTAAGTTTAAGCCATATTCTTATATTTACTGTGTAATTCTGTTTGCAATCACATGAAATCAAGTAGCCTATATCAACCTCAAGTGGCAGTTAGAACTCAACATACACTTGCAAAAGTGGTGATAAAGTTGTAAAACGCAGATCAACATGTCGTTGTACATTGGATTTATTTGTTATTTAGCCTAGTCTTTATTTATGTATGGGACATACAGAAACATCCATGGCGTCACAATTGACTGAGAACACATTGAAGTGTATTGTATGTTGTCCTCAATTTTGACAATGCAGTGATAAAAGCTAGATAGATAGATAGATAGGAATTAGTAACAAAAACACTTACACAGTATTAAAATGAAATGCAAAGACAGTATACATGTTAAGAGTTGTATTAGCACATTTAAGAACTTTTTAAGAATGAAGCAAGCTATTCTTGACCATTATTATCTCTGATCATTATTATTTATTTTAGCAGTCGTTGCAAGTCTCGTCAATCTTGGATTTTCTGGAGCACCAACAGCACCACCGAAGAAAGCTGTAGGTAATTATCTCTTATTAACAATGACCTATTAAATCAGGTTTGACTTATTCTAACAATGCATATTGTAGTTTTTTAATCCAAGTAGTTTTAATCTCATGCCAGTCTTCTTAATGCTTTGTCTCTTCAGTTGAAAACAACTCAGGTGTGACACCGGCGGGATTGTGCGGTTCTTGGGTCAAAGATTCTGATGGAGGAATCTTTACATCTCCTAACTATCCTGAGAAATATCCTCCTGACCGAGAATGCATATACATAATTGAAGGTTTTTCAGCTTACATTTTGATCTTTGTTAATGAGTCATATTTCTATATCTAACTAGAAGTTTTAATTGTGCCATAGCTTCTCCACGACAATGCATCGACCTGTATTTTGATGAAAAGTATGCTATTGAGCCATCGTGGGAGTGTAAGTTTGACCACATCGAAGTCAGGGATGGACCCTTCAGCTTTTCTCCTATCATCGGCCGATTTTGTGGACAAGAGAGCCCGAATTATGTTAGGTCCAGTGGACGATACCTTTGGTTAAAATTTGTGGCAGATGGTGAACTAGAATCCACTGGATTTTCAGCTCGGTACAATTTCACCCAAGGTAAGAGTTCTGTTTGTGTCATAAGTATATGCAGGTCCGGGGTTCTGGTCCGGCGTTGGGGAGGGTTGTTGTGCGGGGTTTGGGGTAGGGGGACCGGTCCAGAAGGGGGGCACAGGGATATCCATGGTGCCAGGCCTGAGTATATGCATTTGTCTGTATCAACCAACTATATATCCATTTCTTTATACAAGTTTTTGTAAAACCTGATGATCATGTTGTCCACATCATGATTTGAGATTGAACCAAGGATCATCTTGTTCTTCAGTGGAAGAACATCTGACCGTCTGTACAAAGAGCGATATGGTCTGTGTCACAAATTAACTTTTTTTGATTAACGACCTGGAAAAAATGCAAATATTTTCTCAGCATGTTACAGGTTTAAATTACGTTTTGAATAGCAGATTTTTGTGACTTTTGGACTCTGCTGTATCTATTGCAAAAACAAAACGCATACACAGTTATTATGTTGGTTTGGTACTGGTGGTTTATTCTTAGTAAGAATCCTACTTGTTTTGGTAAATGCTGTGTTCAGTGCTCAGGTCTGATGGCCCTGCATTTGTAGTGCAGGCACACATGCAGCAGCTGAGTGGGGGAGGTTTGTGATTTCTCTGATCCCAGTTAATGAAAGCTTGTCTTCAGAGGAGCACACTCAGTCTGCTCCATGTCCAGAGCTCTGTCCTCCTACTTCAGCTTCACCAAATCCTATTGAAAATCTACACTCTAAAAAAAATAAAGGTTCCAAAAGATTCCAAATTAAGTTTTTTTTTTTTGCAGTGATGCCCTTGAAAAACCATTTTGGTTTCCCCAAAGAACCTTTTAGTGAACTTTTTTTCTTCATTTCATTGAACCATCAATGCCAATGAGGAGTTTTTATTTTTAAGAGATTTATGGGATGGACAAAATAATTTGTTATAGAGTATGCATTACTGTTGGGTTGCAAAGGGGTCATAAATGTTTTGTCAGAATATTTTTGAATTCATTGTCACATCATTCAAAGTAAAACTGAAAATGTGAGTTTTTTTTTTACTATATTCGACTGATGTTCGAGACAGATATGATGTCCGTCTTGACTAAATTGGGCTGGTCTCTCTAATTATGTGATGTTAGGCTGAACTTAAATTCTGATTACACCAGTGTTTATCACAGCAGCCTAATAAACAGTGAACAGATAGGTAAGCAGTATTTAGATAATGAAGCAGGGACATGAGGGAGAACCTGTGACAGTGGAGGGGGACCTGCAATAACGTCTTTGTCCTGAGCCCTGTAAATTTTGAGTGCTCTGAAATAAAGAAAACACAAAATCCATGCATCACAGCCAAACACTATGACATCTACACACTGTGGAAAGCACCAGACATTTTTATTTTTTAATAAAAGCTAAAAAAAAATGCAAGGCAAACTTATTTTAATTTTACAATCAATGATTTTCTGGAACACTGTAAAATACAATCCTGTGCATCATAAATCATATATTTATCAGAGACCTACATCCATGCGTCCTGTTACATCATCATAAGAATAATCTTAGCCAAGCTGTACCAGAGGTAAGAAAACACGAGAGGATTATGGCGAATCCCTGAATGATTTTTAGATTGAAACCCTAAAGGACTCTGAAATATCCTAGTGAGTTTTTTGGAAATTATAGATTAGATTTAGTTATAAACTGATCTACATTATAAACTGGCTAGAGCCTATTAATTGTTTAAGCATGAAATACTGTGCAAAAATATATTAAATACAAACAGGCTTCTGTAAACACACCTACATCTTATTACTTTGCTTTCTCACGCTGTGCAGCCTAATCTGTGTGAGTCTGGTGCAGGGATTATTAATCCACGTACAATCATGACTCAAGCCCCAGGACATCGTTCTCATTCCCTAATCCTACGTGTTTCAGTTATTAGGCAAAAAGAAAATAAATGATTGTGCTGGTATAGAAGTTTTTCAAGGTCAGGGAGAGAAGTGAACCATATGCTTCATTTATCTGTGTTAGTCTTTGAAACCATCAGGGAAATTAAATAAGATCTGTTTTTAAAATAGTTGTTCTGAGACAGAAATAATGCAGCCTACCGTCCAAAGATTTGGGGTCCGTTTTTGAAAAAAGTACGCTCACCAAGGCTGCCTTTATTTAATCAAAAATAGGTACTGTAAAACCCCCCCCAAAAAAACAGTAATCTTGTGAAACATTATTACAATGTGACAAATGTGATTTATTCCTGTGATGGCAAAGCTGAATTTTTCGAATCATTACTCCAATCTTCAGTGTCACATGATAAAACATCTCGTATTATTATCTATGTTGAAAACAATTGTTCAAAACAAAATCTTACTAATCTTACACCTTTGGACGGCCCTTTTGCATGCTAGTCCTCGCCAGGCTTCGTAACCAGCATGACTTTCCTTGCTAGACCAACTTTTGCAGAAAGATAACTGGGGAGAACTAGTGTTTTTGGAAGATAAACAACATGACATAATGCTGCTCTGCAGAGATCTTTACAACACTCATTTCACAACCAATCATTTTGAAATTTAGGACAATATTTTGTGTAAGGCTACTTATTTTAATAGGAAATAACTTGTGATTTTGACCTTGTAAACAGATCAAGGGCTTATTCAAATCCTTAATCACTTGCTCTCCTCTGTATAAATTTGCAGATCCTGAATTCAAGGACCTTGGAGTTCCACCACCTCTTCCAAGTAAGTGAAGTGTTTTTTTTTTATGTTTACCCTCTGCATATCAAAACCAGTTCACGATTCATTGCTGTGTTTTCATGGTGTAGTTTGTGAGTTTGAGATGAGCGGGCCAGAGGGCATTGTGGAGTCTGTAATGATTGCGAAAGAGGGCAAAGCGTTGCAGACAGAGGCTGTAGACTGCAGGTGGTTCATAAGAGGTCCTCCTGGCTCTAAGGTAAACCTCCATTAACAACTGTATTGAATTCAGTTAAAACCCAACATAATGGTCTAAGCTAGTCTTTTCAGAAGGGTTTATCTTGTTCCACATTCTCTTTCCAATAATATTCTGTTAATCACCATTAAGTCTAATTGAAAATATAAATAAAATAAAAACAAACAAATGTCAATATACAGTCATGCTCAAAAGTTTATACACCTTGCAGAATCTGCAAAATAAGAGGGATCATACAAAAATGCATTTTCTTTGTTTATTTAGCACTGTCCTGAATAAGATATTTTACATTAAAGAGTTTACACATAGTCCAGAAAACCAAAAAAATAGCTAAATTGATAAAAATCCAATTTAGTCCATCCTTCGGATGAGACGTTAAACCGAGGTCCTGACTCTCTGTGGTCATTAAAAATCCCAGGATGTCTTTCGAAAGAGTAGGGGTGTAACCCCGGCATCCTGGCCAAATTTGCCCCTAGTGGCCTCTGTCTATCATGGCCTCCTAATCACCCCTATATATATACATATATACTAATTGGCTTCATCACTCTGTCTCCTCTCCACCAGTAAGCTGGTGTGTGGTGAGCGTACTGGCGCACTATGGCTGCCGTCGCATCATCCAGGTGGATGCTGCACATTGGTGGTGGTTGAGGAGATTCCCCCCATCTATGTAAAGCGCTTTGAGTGTCTAGAAAAGCGCTATATAAATGTAATGAATTATTATTATTATTATTATTAAAAATGACCTCATTCAAAAGTTACATACCCTTGATTCTTAATACTGTGTCTCGTTACCTGGATGATCCACGACTTTTTTTAATGTTTTGTGAATTGTTCTTGAGTCCATTGTTTCTCCTGAGCTGTTAAACTGCCCGATGTTCTTCAGAACAATCCTCCAGGTCCTGCAAAGTCTTCAGTGTTTCAGCATCTTTTGCAAATTTGAACCCTTTCCAGCAGTGAATGTATGACTTTGAGATCCATCTTTTCACCCTGAGGACATTTGAGGGACTCATACGCAACTATTACAAAAGGTGAAAACATTCACTGATGCTCCTAAAGGAAACACGATGCATTAAAAGCCAGGGGATGAAAACTTTTTACATTTAAAGATCAAGGTAAATTCAATTGTACTTCATTTGTCTTCCTGGAAACATGTAAGTATCTTCTGTTGCTTCTGAAAATTTGATATTGACATAAAATAAGAAAAAATTGGATTTCCTTCTGAAGCATCAGTGAATGTTTTCACCTTTGCTAAATATGCTGCAAAACTGAAGAATTTGCAGAACCTGGAGGATTTTTCTGGAGAACATCGTGCAGTTTAACAGCTCAGGACAAACAGGGACTCATGAACAAACCATCACAAAACATAAAAACAGGTCTTTTTTTATTTTTTTATTTTTTATCTTTTATGTAATGTAGAATAATTAACATTTTGCAGATTCTGCAAGGTGTATGTAAACTTTTGAGCATGACTGTAAATGTGTCTCCTGCACAGATCTATTTGCGCTTCCTGGATTATGAGATGCAGAACTCGAACGAGTGTAAGCGTAACTTTGTGGCGGTGTATGATGGGAGCAGCTCGGTGGAGCATCTGAAAAATAAATTCTGCAGCACGGTGGCCAATGACGTGATGCTGCTGACTTCATTAGGTGTGATTCGCATGTGGGCCGATGAGACCAGCCGCAGGAGCCGATTCCGGATCCTCTTCACCACCTTCCACGAGCGTGAGTCATTAAATCAGTTTTTTTTTATCTTAACACATTTCAGTAGCACATATAGCTTGCTTTTTAGCATTAAAGTTGTGATTTACCTCTTATTTTATCTGCATATTTGGACTAACACATTATGAGTGCTGTACTGAGTCACTTTAGTCGTTTTAACTGCGTGATATGGTAGTGTCTCTTGTGGTTTCTATAATTATCATTTTGCTCTTCAGCTCCATGTGAAGGAGATGCATTCTTCTGCCATAGCAACATGTGTATTAACCACACATTGGTGTGCAATGGTATCCAAAACTGTGTCTATCCTTGGGATGAGAATGGTTGCAAAGGTATATAATCACATATTCTGAAATGAAATACTTAAAAATGTATTTACAAAGCTAATGTAAATAATCCACTTATTAAGTAAAAAGTTAAGGGGATATTCGTCCAAAAAATATGAAAACGTCATAATTTACTCCCCCTCATGTCATTCCAAACCTATATGACGTACTTTCTTCTGTGGAATATAAAAGAAAATAATTTGGAAAACGAAATAAATAAGTAAAAAATAATAAGAAAAAATAAACTAAAGTTTTTGTCCATACAATGAAAGTTAATTGGGGTACAAAACAAAAAACACTTTTTTTACACTTTTGCTTTCCACAAAAGAATGAAAGTCATACAGTTAAATGATGACAGCATTTTCATTTTTGAGTGAACTACTATTCCTTTTTTTTTTAGTAGGCTACACCACATTTCACAATATTACTGTTTATACTGTACTTTTGATCACATAGATGCAGCCTTGATGAGCATAAAAGACAAAAACATTTTAAAATATTACCGACCCCAAACCTTTGAATGTTAGTGTATATTAATTGAACTATTTGTCATTTAATTATTTTCTAAATTCAAAACACTATACCACATAAAGTTTTAATGCCCCTCTCACACAGAAAAAAGAAAAGCTACTATCCTGGACAGCCTTGACAATACCAATGTAACCATTATTGGAGTGACCTGCGGAGTGGTGATTATCCTGCTTACCGTGTCGATAATCATTCAAATAAAACAGCCACGGAAAAAGTACATAATCCGCAGGGATGAATTTGACCCAACCTTGCTTCACGAGGCCTTTGAACCCCCGCACTACGAGCTGTGCACGTTACGGCAAGCAACCTCATCTGATGATGAGGTGTTACCTGAGGATTTCCCCAAACTGCAGCGCACCTCCTCCAAATGCGTCCACGGCCACCACTGTGGCTCCGGGGTGTCCAGCACTCGAGGCAGCCGCACCGACCTCAGCTTGCGAGATGCTGCTGCCATTCTCTCAGAGATGGAGGCGTCAGCACAACCCCAGTTCCCTATGCAAGCCACCCCTACTGGCCGCAGGAATATTCTGGTGATGAAGCACAGCTACTCGCATGATGGGGCTGAAGAGTGCGACTTGGATGATGAACTTTATGATGGGCCCACCACCAGCCACGGGCGAGCTGCAATGGACAGAACTGTGCATCGGTCAATATCCAATGACTTTTGATGGTTTTCCATGCACATCAGCCTAGCTTTCGGATAGATTGTTTCTTTGTTGTCTTTTGTCTTGGTTTTATTTGTAGTGTTTTGTTTGTTGACAGGCAAAATTTCCTTGTCTAGTCACTCCATTTTCATCATTTTGCATCCATAAAGGAATATCAATCAACAAACATGGCTTTATGCATTAAATGAACCATTGAACTGCATTACTGTCAATTTTTATTTCCCTGTTTTGCCTAGAACAGTGTGCTTTCTGTCTATTCCATATAATTTGATGACTGTTATGCACTTTTGTTTTACTCCTAGTATCGAGAAATTATATTAGGACAGGGGATCATTTCATATGTTTGTAAATATTTTAGATTCATACTGTTTCGTTTCGGTCGGGTATTATTTAAAACATGATATAAAATCCTGTCATTGCTGTTATGGTTATATTTACCATTGTTTTTTTGTGATCTGTAACAGGTTTCTCTTTTGAACTGTGTGGTTGAATTTAATTGTGTTTTAATGTTGACTTCATTTATTTGTATACCGGTATTCATTGCTTTTATGCCTGTGTGTGAGAACACATGTGCTTATTTTATACTTTGTTACCCTTCATACTCCAATTTTCATTCTCATATCACATTACTGATAAAATTACAAACAAGCACAGTTGTTATGCAGTCTGATTTTATTGCATTATTATTATGTTATGTATTATGTAGGCTAATGTAGAACTACATTTTTTTTCATTGCATGCCTTTCCAGCTATTTAATGTGGTCATAAGCACCACATGTAAACATTTCAAAAAATGTGTAATCCTCGTCATAATAACATTTAAAAGTGGTTTATTACAAATGGCATTACATTTTGAAAAAATAGCAGCCGCCAGAAGATGCTGATGAGTAATGAGCCGCATAATAGTGCCTCCCACTGGTTTACAAAAGTAATTGCAGGAGAGGAACTTTCACCACTCACAACTCAAAATACCCATAGAAAAGTACTGTAAATTAACAGGTGGAAAGTTTTTAAGCAAAATTGTGTTGGGTTTATGCATGTCTCCCTTTTTATTAGCTCTTGAATTTATAGTATGTGTCCATCTGATCTGTACGAAGTGATACAGAGAGTGGAACTAATGTCGACGGCGCTCCAGTCTGTCGTCGGACAATTAAGTAGATGCACAGATTCTTATGCCTCTCTTCTGTGAAAGTTCTGTGGTTGTTGTATACAGAAGGTGTAGACTTATATATTAGTCTGTATATTTTAAGGCCAACGTTGTTAATTTATTGAAATGTTTAGCTCATTGTGTATCTGACCTCACAGCTGTCAAAAGCTGCGTGCTGTCATTGGGCATTCATTAAGGAGGTCAGTGGATTCTTTTCAGGATGTCTGACTTTGGCACAGAATCGAGTCTACGGTCAGAGACTTCAGCAGGTGAAGGTACTTTTAAAAAACGACTCGGTATTATTGCAACTTGTGTCGTCGGTGGGTCATTGGTCGCTCTGTATGCAGTCACCGGGCCGTTCATAGCCCCAGCATTGAGGAAAGTTTGTCTGCCATTCGTACCTGCAACAAGGACACAAATTGAAAACGTTATAAAGGTTTTGAAAAATAGATCAGGGTCCCTGGTGGATATCGGCAGCGGAGATGGACGGATAGTGAGTTTCCGGATTCGGACTATCTTTTGATTTGGAGTTTGCACTAACAAAACCATACCGTATATCAATATTACCACTCAACTAAATAATATTGATGTGATGTTAGTTAATCACAGTAACCTGTTTATAGTTGAACCAATATCTCCTAAAAATCTTATTCCTGGTTTGTTGTAGGTTATCGTTGCAGCAAAAAGAGGCTTCAAGGCAGTTGGCTTTGAGCTGAACCCATGGCTGGTCTGGTACTCCCGTTACAAAGCCTGGAGGGAAGGTGTTCATCACAGCACATCTTTTTATATTTCAGACCTTTGGAAGGTAAGATCAGACCAATCATACTTTAAATGTGGATCTCATTTTGTATTTCTAATCAGTTGATTAAGCAGCTAACGTTACAGCTCAATATGATCTCTTAAAAAAATAGTGCATGTGCTATAAATGTCATGTAAGCATCCCTATGCCTCTCACACACACTATCTGAAGGGCAGAGCCCTTCAAATGGGGACATGATTGGAGGGAGCATGGCACTTGAGGGTCATAATGTATTCTATTGTGACATATATAAGTGAAACAGCTGCTTGAATATAAATTTTTTTTATTTAAAAAAGTAGGGTGGGACTTGATTTTGTCCACAACTTATTAGATCTTTGTGATTTGCTATTGCTGTAATCTCATGTGAGTGACAGATTGTCCTGCCCTCCTGCAAGTAAACGCATCATCAGAGAAGAGTTATTGTTGCTAAAGGGAGGGGCACTTATTTTGATGACATATTATGTGGGCACATGACTTTCACAAAAATAAAGCTGTGCACGGATACATAATTTATTATAAATACTGCTTTATCCATACAAATATGAACTATCCATTTTGATTCCATGGTGACATTAAACTCCTTTCATAGGTCAGTTTTTCAGAGTACTCCAATGTGGTCATCTTTGGGGTTCCTCAAATGGTAATATAATGTACATTTTAATATATGTGTGTGTGTGTGTTTCCCTGATAATGAATCTAAGATCAGACAAACTTTCTTTATACAATTTTTTTTCTCCACAGATGGAGCAGCTTGAAGTCAAGCTCCAAACAGAGCTCCAGAGTTCAGCCAAAGTAGTAGCTTGTCGCTTTCCATTTCCCACTTGGACTCCTGATGATGTAGCTGGAGAAGGAATTGACACAGTGTGGGTTTACAATGCCAAGACATTCAAACCACACATCAGAAATGATAAAGATAGTGAAAGACAAGAGATGCCATAAGTCTTCAGCAGCTATGGCCAAGGAAAAATACTACTTTCTACAAACATTTTGTCTCTGTAATATTATTGTAAAATTCAGACTATTTTGGTGTCGTTATGTTGATAATAAAATATCCCTATGTGTTAGTACAAAAAAAATCTATTCTTTCAGCTTTTTTTATTATGTGACAAAGAAAATGATTTTATATATAGAAAGATTTATTGATCTTTCAGAGCCTTATTTACACACCACCAAATAAACTTGTTTGATTTGTAGGGACCAAATGCACCCATACAAAATATTAATTAATTACTACTAAAAACCAGCTAATGGAAAGTCCCTACCCTGATAGAAAAAGGTGTTTGTGTGATTTGCACATGCCCAGGTGTGACAAGATTCAAAGTCCTATCCCTTAACGTTACCTCCTTAACATACAGCAAACCACAAAGCCTCTTGTATTTTATGCTCGCCTCGCATTGTGCCCTGTATTCATAATAATAATACAAGATTAAGGGTAGTATCTTAAAAATACGGTAACATAATGATGTATAACGAGTTGTAGTAGTCCGTATGGAAATGATCTACAATCCAGCGCAGTCACCACCGGAAACCGCTAGAAAGTGTCGTTGTGTTATCTGCGCATGCGCGCTGCACTGTCGTAAATCGAAACCGTAGCACTAGCAGCACATTCGGATCTAGAGGCCACAAACATGATCAGCCGAGCGTAAAATAGTCGACCATCAAGTATCTTGATTAGCGCTGTTTGTGTGCACTACACGAATAAATAGTTTCCGGTCTGAGATTATGCGGCGTGCATGCTTGCATCGATTTTGTCATGTTTAATTTCAGCGTAATTGTGAGCTGATACTGTGTTTTGCTCCGCGGTGTGTGTTATGTGTTGACTGTAAAGAGGACAGTGCGTCACCGTACAAGATGGACACTGCCGAAGAAGGTAAGCTGTCTAGACACCGAGGCTCTCTGTTTGTAGTTGATTTTTAAATGCGCTTTGACAGAAGATTGTTTATCATTATGTGATGATTTAGCCTGGGCGCTCAAATAAATGCACAATATGCAATTGATGTGGCCTTTGCAAGCTAACGAGCTAAATGCTTCCCTGCCAGCTGTCATCCTCCGAGCACGTCCAAATAAAGATGGCTTTAATATGAGTTTGACTATCATGGAAATGTTTAAAAGCACATTAATCATGTTACAATAGTTTTAGCCTGTATCATAACTGTAACTCTAACGCATATTTTGGCCAGGTTTAAACGCACATGAAATATGATGACAAATTCAACTTAGTAGGTCAGTCAAATCACGTAACTTATACCATCTTTGAAACACTGCAATGAGTGCTCATTCATTTTTTAAAACTTTATGTGTGGAAGAGTGATAGTTGTCTCATGTTATTCACTACTATTCAAGGTTTCTACAGTTATAACAAGAGGGCAAAGAAATTGATTGGCAAGATAGCAAGCCATAATCGTGCTTGCATTGACCTCGTTTTGTTTTCGTATATAAATCCTAATAAAGTCGTATTCTCTCATGTAGTTCTTTGCAACATTCATATCCCGTTCATCCTCATTTAATTTAATGTGTTATTTAAAGTGCTTTTTAAAATATGCTTTTTCTCCCCTTTTTTCTGGCAGCTGATATATGTAGGGTGTGTCGATCTGAGGGAACTCAAGACAAACCTCTCTACCATCCCTGTGTGTGTACTGGAAGTATTAAGTTCATCCACCAAGAATGGTAAGAGCTTTGATCGTTCAGCGATTTATTCCCTTTTATTGAGATGCTTCAAACAATTTGAAATGTCTTCCAAAGTGTCATATTTACATATTTCATTGTTAATTGACTTGGAAATTGGATATTAGAAGTAACATTCAATGACGAAAAACCTGGATCATCATGCCTAAAGTCACTTTATTATTTGTTTATTGTGGGTGCAATACAATTCAGAAGATGTAATTTGAGCAGTTAACTACACAAACCTTATGTCCTGAAATAATAATTCTAGTTGTCCTACTCAAGGATGAGTCAGTAATGGCAAAAAAATTGGGACAGCGCGAACTTGAAAACCATTTACAATGTAAGAAGGGGTTCAAAGCTCTGATCTGACAAACGCATTGCTGGTCATTAAGCATGGTTAGGATGATTTTGATTATTAGAAAGTTCAAAAGAACAGCATTTATTTGAAATCTCTTTACTGTCACTTTTGATAAACATTGGCTTAATGCATCCTTGCTGAATAATAGTATTAATTAGATTTTTTTGGTAAAGAAAAAATACATATATTACTGACCCCAAACTTTTGAACAGTAGTGTATATTGCAATGGCAATATAATTTTTTTTTTTTTTAAACGGAAACCAGTGTTTTAAGTGTATTGCACTGAATGAGAACCAGTTGAGGAATTTTTGTAATAGAAATCACACAATTTTGCCATTTCTTTCTAGAACAGAACAACTGTCAGTAGATCATTGCCTCTGATAGCGAAATATAGGTTATCCTTTCTATTGGGGGTAGTTAATTTTGTTAGGCTTTGTGTTCAAAAGTTTTTTTTTTTTTTTTTTGGTTACTGAATAGAAAGAGCCAGCAACACCCATTTGACTAAATGACAAGCTGTAACATATCAGCTCAGGGGGCCTCATCAATGTAACGGTAAACCCAACTATGGTGTTCCAGCTGTTGTTATTCTTCCCCTGTGTAAATGGGAAATGAGGCTGGATTTTCAGTGCTTTTTCACACACGTCAGATCATCACCATCATGGTTGCTTTCTTTTGTGTTTTCACAGCTTGGTGCAGTGGCTTAAACACAGCAGAAAAGAGTACTGTGAATTATGCAAGCACAGATTTGCTTTCACACCAAGTAAGTAAACCCCTCTCATTACATTCTTCAGGGGAGGTAAAGACAAAGCTCTATATAGTCACAACGGCCTCGAATGGCCTGTTCAATAGCAGTGATTGTGTGCTTCAGAGCAATAGGGTTCTATGGGTTGAGTCATGTGATTTAAAAGCACGGCACTCGTGTTATCTGACGTAGATATTTGCTGAGGTGAAACAAGGTTTTTATACCCAGGCCAGAGTAAGTCATTGTTGCATGGCTTTTGGGCTTTACTACAATGAAGATGTCATAATTGAGTTTTGGGCTATGTTTTACAATAGCATTACAAATTTAAATACAGGCACTCTGGGAACCATTAGTTCCAGTACTTGCACTGTGTTATTTATTTACACACATACAGCTCATGATCCAGTGTTTTCAGTGTGTAAGAGCGACTCAGTTTACAGAAATGCTCCCCATGAACTCATCTCTGCATGTGCTCTGAGTTTAGGTTGCTTATAACACGCATTTGGTTTCACAAAAGGCTTCTATCTTCCTAAACTTGTAATGAAAAGTGCTGTTGTCAATAAAAGAGAAGCTTTTTCCACAGAAGGGTCCCTGTGGTTTTCTGCCGCAAAGTTTGATGGTTTAATGTTCGAAAATTAAGAAATAAAGACAACCATATATACAGTATATTAGTATTGTAATTTTACAGTTGTTGTGTACAGTAAAATTAAATTATTAAAGCTGCAGTCCATAACTTTTGGCGCTTAGCGATTAATAAACAGAATAGCATGCGTCTTGCAGAAGAGCATTGTAGCCGGAGCTACTTCTCTCTGTTTATGTCAGTGATGTGTCATGTGCTACTCCGCAAAGGTGCCGACCCAAACCAGTCTAAAATAACCGAATATAAACACTTATTATAGGTGTACCTTAGTGATTCAAGATAAGACAAAAACACAGTTTGGAAAATGGATACATGGTGTACTTGCTCATTATATACACTTTTTACATTTTGAACACAAAAGAAGTTAGGAAATGCAGCTTTAATAACAAAATAAAAAAAATAAAATATATATATATATATATATATATATATATATATATATATATATATATATATATATATATTATTAATAAAAAGATTTTTTCTTGAATGCTCTTTTATATTACAGTGAAATAGTACAATGCATGGTAATATTTCTTACTTTTTTATTATTATTTGATGATAATAATAAAAAAAATATTATTTAAATATTAATATGTAATTGTCATTAATATATAACATTTTTGGACAAGCCCTACAAAAAAAAGCAGCAACACTTTTTTTTCTCCTATAAATCGTGCAGCCCGTGCTCAAGTGATACATAACCTTAGACGCTGTATCCTTGTTGACATGTTTGTCTGCTCTCAAATGTTCCCATCTGTGTTTATGTAGACAATAATTGTTGTTTTGATTCTCAAGATTTTTATGACATACTTGAGACACTTCTACTTCTTCTGTACTTCTAGAGTTATCGTTTTGAGGCAATTCAGAGACATGATCTGAGAGCAAGATGTATATTAAACATCTGTGAAAATAACCTAGTAATCAAAACAAGCCTGCAGTCAAATAGTTGCAAAGGATTTTAGGCATCTTAAGTTTGAATAAAATCAGTTTAAAATCCATATTTCTCAGTGCTGAATGCTACAGTTCCACTAATTTATGGAAAATCTTTACAATGTTTATCTATGATAGATATATAAAATTGATTAAAGTCCTGATCTCTTTTTCTTTCAGTTTACTCTCCAGACATGCCTTCACGGCTGCCAGTGCAGGACATTTTCGCAGGACTGGTCACCAGTATAGGGACGGCAATCCGATACTGGTTTCATTACACGCTTGTTGCCTTCGCTTGGCTGGGGGTTGTACCTCTAACAGCATGTAAGTGATGCCCATAGATCACAGTCTGTTACGTTGTGGGTAGTACGTTGTCTTTTTCCAAATGTTGTGTGTTATTTGCTATGTTGCTCATATAAGGCTCTCCTTTTCCTGTAGGTCGCATCTATAAGTGTCTGTTCACTGGATCCGTAAGCTCCCTCCTGACTCTACCTTTAGACATGCTCTCCACGTACGTACCAGACAGGAAAGCTCAAGTTTTCTTCTTAAAATATTCATTTACATTGCATATCGGCTCATTGTGAACTCTGAGCATGATGGGTTATTTCAATCCTCGCCGTGGTCTCGGGTTTAGCTGTGGATGTGGTTGCGTGGTGAATTGTAACGGTTGGATATTTCAGAAGTGATGATCAGCGAATGTCCATCCTCTGCAGAGAGAACTTGCTGGCTGACTGCCTGCAGGGCTGCTTCGTTGTGACCTGCACCCTCTGCGCCTTCATCAGTCTGGTGTGGCTGCGGGAGCAGATTGTTCATGGTGGAGCCCCTTTATGGTTGGAGCAGAACCAGCAGCAGCCTGCCAATGCAGCAGGACCGCCCAATGAGGTAGAATATCCACACCTCTTTTCATCAGACTGAATGCAGATCACCCTTAAATTTAAATTATTTAGGAAATACTATAGTAATACACTAATAAAATTGTATAACTACACTTTCTTTTTACTTTAGATGTCATTATTACATTTCTATTTACATTACTGGTCAATGTACAAAAATGTTTTTGAAAGACCACCATGGATATTATTACAATAAAATAAATAAATAATAATATATATATATATATATATATATATATATATATATATATATATATATATATATATGTGTGTGTAATTTATTTATTTTGGCTAAGCTGAATTTTCAGTAGCCGTTACTCCAGTCACGCAATATGTAAGACATCAATTTAAAATTCTTATTTGCTGATTTTGTAGTATGTATTTTTGTGGAAACCATAATCATTTTTTTTTTCAAGTATTCTTTAATGAATAGACAGTCCAAAAACCCAGTGAGGTATAATATATATTTAATTTATTTGAAATATAAATTATTTGTAACATTATTAAAGGGTTAGTTCACCCAAAAATGAAAATTCTGTCAGTAATTACTCACCCTCATGTTGTTCCAACCCCGTAAGACTTTCGTTCATCTTCGGAACACGAATTAAGATATTTTTTATTAAATCTGAGAGCTGGATCACTCCTCCATAGGCTTATAAGGGACTGAAACTTATTCCCCCGAAAAGCTATTAAAGAAAACGTTAAAATAGTTCAAGTGACTACAGTGGCTCAATCTTAAGTTTATCAAGCGACGAGAATACTTTTTGTGCGCAAAAACTAACAAAAAAAACGACTTTATTTCAACTATTCGTTTCCTTCTCTGTGGGCCTCGTCAGTAGGGCTACGTCACACGCAGGCTCACTATTGGCCGACGCTGGTCACGTGTGTGATGCGTGTGACGTACACCACAGAAGGGCTACTACGTGAGGCCGACCGAGAAGGAAACGAATAGTTGAATAAAGTCGATATTTTTGGGTTTTTTTGCGCACAAAAAGTATTCTCGTCGCTTAATAAACTGAAGATTGAGCCACTGTAGTCACTTGGACTATTTTAACGATGTCTTTAATAGGTTTTCGGGGGAACAAGTTTCAATCCCTTATAAGCCTATGGAGGAGTGATCCAGCTCTCAGATTTAATCAAAAATATCCTAATTCGTGTTCCGAAGATGAACGAAAGTCTTACGTTGGAACAACATGAGGGTGAGTAATTACTGACAGAATTTTCATTTTTGGGTGAACTAACCCTTTAAATGTCTTAACACTCACTTTTGATCAATTTAATGCATTCTTGCTGAATAAAGTATTAATTTCTTTCAAAATAACCCTTTTCCCCCAAAACTTTTAAATTGTATTAATGCACGTTGTTTGATTGATTTAAACATTTATTTTTTCAAACAGATCAGATTTTTTGGAACGCTATTATGAGGTGCAGAAAACATATTATTTCAAAATATAAATGTGCATATTTTCACAGGTTCAGACTTTTTTTTTTCTTTCTTTTTTCTTCTTTTGGCCAAAAGATTTAATTGCCATTTTATGTCATTTTCCACCTAAATTTCCACACAGGCAAGTTCTGTTCATAATAAAGGTTCTGTTTATGAATGTATGTTCTCTTGGAGAGTAAAAATGATATTCCTATTGCGGTTTATGTCAGCGAACCTTTCTGAAGCTTGATATTCTTCAGAGACCAATTATGCAGTTTGCGCCATGACCCTCTTTGTTTACTTTTCTTCCTACTTACTGTAATTATCATTTTGTTTTGAGCACCGCACAGTAGCCTGCCTGACCTTCTGTCATCTTCAAATCCCACATTATCCCCTGAATCTCTAGAGACTGCTCTCTTACCAGAATAGTTGCATGTTCTTTCTTGAATTGAACCAGATGCAGTTTACCTCTTTACAAATCCTCTTTAGATACTCTTATCATTGTTGCCTCCAGTCAGCGGGTCGATTTTCTTCATTATCGATATAATATCTTATCCATTAGGCCCCGGGCCAGGGTAATGGAGGTGCTGAACAGCCCATGCCCGCCCCGGCTGAACCACCAGGAGAGAACGCTGCAGCTGCTGAGGCTCCTGACCTCCCCGCTGATCCAGCGGAAGAGATGGAGCTAGATAATGAAGATGAGGAGGATGGAGGCGCTGAAGATGCAGCAGATGCCAACAATGGAGCACAGGGTACGAACGCTTTAATTAAACAAGTTAGAAACTCTTAAATGGGTATAATTGTTGAACTGTAGTTATAGAGTTTTGTGTGTGTTCTGTACAGATGATATGAACTGGAATGCTCTGGAATGGGATCGGGCAGCTGAAGAGCTCACTTGGGAAAGGGTGAGACTGGTGTGCCATATATTGTACGTCATTCCAAAATCTTTCAGAGAAACATTAAATCTGTTCTTCCCCTTTTTTCCAGATGCTTGGGCTTGATGGGTCCCTGGTTTTCCTGGTAAGTAATTATACATGTGTCTCAATAAACATCTCATTCAAGAGAGCAAAAAAATCAATAGATTTTTTTGTTGTTGTTGCTGTAGGAGCACGTGTTCTGGGTGGTCTCACTCAACACACTCTTCATCCTGGTGTTTGGTAAGCATAGCTGCATTTTTGTTTCAATCAAATTATAACATGCATTCAATAATGTTCAGCAATATGACAACGATTTCTATGTGTTCAACTATCAACTCTTTTTTTAAGCTTTCTGTCCTTACCATATTGGCCACTTCTCAGTGGTTGGACTTGGTTTTGAAGAATATGTGAGTATCAGATTCGTTTTTTTTTCCAGCTTGATTGAAAGATTTTAATGTAATCAGTTTCAACGTTGACAACAATCTCTCATCTGTTTTCAGGTTCGTGCCTCACACTTTGAGGGTCTCATCACCACTATAGTTGGATATGTCCTTTTAGCCATCACACTCATCGTGTGTCATGTATCCTTCCACACTCAGAAACACCTGGTATAAAACAAACCCAAATCAACATAACTAGCCTGCACTGGTTTACATAGCCTTCAAGACCTGGAAGTTACTCAACATACGACTACTACTTTTTTTTTTTTTGTCAAATAAACTTTCAAGTCATACAATTTCAGTTTAAAAATATTAAAGGTGTGGTCATATTTACCACTTTTCAGCAAATCTTTGTGGGCAGAATTCAGTAATTTTGATAGGAAGGCAGTTTGAATTTCATCATATGAATTTACAGAAAGCTGACTGGTTTGAAAGTGACTTCTGTGTGAGCTGTTTTGCATACATCACTACACTATTGACAGTGGACCTTTTTGCTCGCTAAATTTGACTGAAATTTCGCTAATGTGACCGCACAAAACATTACCTCAGAATCCTATCTGTTTAGCAGCCATAGTGATTTCAGTTAGGGTCTTGTTTACAACATTAAACTTCTCATATCTTAAGATGGGAAGTCTCTGTAAAATGGCCCTTGATGTTCCTTTCCTTAATTCAGATCTCAGGGATTAGCAGCGCTGGTGAGATTTCAAAGATCACGCCGCTTGTTAGGAGTCTGCTACATTGTGGTAAAGGTCAGTTCTATCAGCAGTTTGCATGTGCTGTTTGCTAAACTTGTGTCATTTGAAAGGGCAAGAACAATGATTTAATATTAGTGTGTAACACTGGTTGCAACAACTGGTTTTGAATAAGATCTTTTACCTTAATGCTGTGTTTTCAGTCATGCTACGTCTATTATTAGGTCACATTATCTAAACTTAGATTACAGGCTTGGGCTTAATACATCTACAGTATGTATGCAACTATGTGTGTGTTTATATGTCATATATTAACTTACTAGTTTAATAGCAGTATTTGGAGTCTAATAATAAATGATCTTTCTTCCAGGTGTCTCTTCTTGTAGTTGTAGAGATTGGTGTGTTCCCCCTCATCTGTGGCTGGTGGCTTGATATCTGCTCACTGGTATTTAGTTTCATTCTATCATACTAATTTAAGGTGCACTCAGTCATTTTTGTTCAAGTTGGCCCAAAGAGGTCTGTAATAACTGGAGAAAGTCAGTTATCATTCCCATTCATTCATTCATCTTCGGTGTCAGTGATCTTCCATGATCTTCATTTCTTCATCTTAATATTTTATACGTTTTTGGTAAGTTTAGTTTAGGAACCTTAACCTTAGTGTTTGTCATACAGTAAAGGAAAATGTTTTTTATCTACCTGTTTTGTAGGAAATGTTTGATGCCTCATTGAAAGACAGAGAGTTGAGTTTTGAATCCGCACCAGGGACCACCATGTTCCTTCACTGGCTGGTGGGGATGGTCTACGTCTTCTATTTCGCCTCTTTTATTCTTCTACTCAGAGAGGTGAGCATTTCTGTATCAGTTTAACCATAGAGTAGATATTTCAGGAAATGTTTGGGAAATTTAGATGCTGTTCCTTTATCTCTCAGGTTCTAAGGCCTGGAGTCTTGTGGTTTCTCAGAAATCTGAATGATCCAGATTTTAACCCAGTGCAGGAAATGATTCACCTTCCAATATACAGACACCTGAGACGATTCATACTATCAGTGGTGAGTAAATGTTGCACTTCTTTTTTGAGACTGTATCCTATGGAGCCCTTAAATTAGGTGGGATGAAAATCATATTTAATTGCTTTTGCAAGCGAATGTAAAGTCTCTCGAGGGAACTCAATAGTTTTGCACAAAAAGGCAAACGTTTTGCGAGGGAACAAAATATATTCATTTAAATATTTTTACTTCGGTATTCTGGAAGTACATTCTGTACTTTTCTGGATTCCATGGTCTTGAATGAAAAGTCTTTGCTCTCTTTTCAGGTTGTGTTTGGCTCAATCGTTCTTCTCATGTTGTGGCTTCCTATCCGGATAATCAAACACATCTTCCCTTCATTTCTTCCCTACAATGTGATGCTTTACAGGTAAATGAGATGTATTTCCACCTCATTAGTCTTAAATTTGAATGTTCCTTGTGATAATTGCCTAAACTTTAGGGGGGAAATAGATTCAGAGTTCAAGGACAAGTGTCGTTTGGTGCTTTTGCTTGTTTTACTGTATAAATTTGGTCAGAGATTACAACCAGTAGAAGCAAAGTTCTCTCTTGATGTGACATCATGTTTAAAAGAAAGGGCTATAAATATGAAGTGATAATTATTGCTGTCATCACGGCAGACCTTTGCTTCGTTACCTAATGAGTGCCAGGACTCTCTGTAGTGTCAGGTGGGCCTGTTGCATCATTTGGCAGGTGTATTACACCTGATGTCATCATTCCCAGAATCCCAGCAGACCTTACTTGAGTCTGATCTTGCAGAGACCTGTTAATAATGGTGTCAACAACAATAATGCCATTATAAGTTCCTTCACTCTGTATTTGTGTATTTTACCCTATTTAACCTTTCTGTTCTCTCAGCAACGCTGAGCTTTACATATGAGAGTACTTTGAACAACTATAGTGTTTGTTGGGACTCTGACTTCTGTGAAAAGAGGCCATTGGGGTTTTTTAAATATTGTCTGAATGACTGAGAAAGCTGATGTTTGTACTTCTAAACCTGCATGACTTTTTTTTTCTTCTGTGGAACACGAAGATAATTTGATTTAAGGTTTCAACTTTTTTTGAATGCAGTAAATGTCAGCGCAGTCCAAAACAGCATTGTACCGCACAGACTTTTATTGTATTGACAAAAAACAACAACACTGAGACATTCTTCAAAATATCCTCTTGTGTTTCACAGAAGAACAAGTGTCATACAAATTTGGAACAACATGAGGGTTAGCAAATGAACAGAATTTTCAGTTATGGGTGAACTATCTATGCAGTGATGTTTTTCGTTTTAACGCTACATAACATCCTGTACTCTCTTTGTCCTCTACAAGCAGTTTAACTCCTCAGGAATATCTAATGAGTTTTTAGAATGGTTTTCGATTTATGAGTAGAATATAGCCTGTTCAGAGTGCACACCAAAGACAATAACTATATTACTACATTGATAATTGTAACTTTAAAGTTTTAATAATCATTCTAATTATATGAATAGGGAAGCCCACACCACAACTATAATAATAATGGACATTATAGTTGGAGTAACTTTCAGAATGATTTTTTTTTTGTCGGCCAATCAGAATTCACCTACTTTAAAGAGCTTGAGCATTTAAAGCAGAAGACAGCATATTTGCAGCAAGCATTGGAATAAACAGAACATTATCAAGCATTGGTGTGGAGTATAGTTATCATTTTAGTTATTTATAGTTCTTGTTCTTAGTGTGACTGGTCCTTAAAGTATGTAGTTAACCATTACTTGAAAAAAAACATTTTGTTCTACAACACAAATTACACTGTTACGCCTCATTTTTGAAATTGTGTGCTTTAAAAGCTGCAACAAGTTGCTACATAAACACCACAGCAGTTATCGAATGAATTACACAACATGCTCATGCACACAAAAGGCAGAAGACTAGGTTCTATTTTTAAATGTTTATATTCAAGAATTGAAAGGATTCAATTTAATAATTTCACACCATGACTTTGAGACAGGTTTATTTTAAGACAACCAAATGAGTGTTGTAAGGGGTGAAAAATACCACAGATCTGGTAAGATGAGTCCCCCAGGGTATTTTATTCTCAAAACCAATTAGATATTCCACAGGGAATGGTTTAGCCTTATTGGTGCCCTACAAATATATGCCATTCCTGAACAGCACTATTGCTAAGTGAAAACAGTGATGCCAGTATTTTAAATAGAATTGTTATGACTTCCTCCCTCTCTCTCTCTCTCTCTCTCTCTCTCTCTCTCTCTCTCTCTCTCTCTCTCTCTCTCTCTCTCTCTCTCTCTCTCTCTCTTTCAGCGACGCTCCAGTGAGTGAGCTGTCTCTGGAGTTGCTGTTATTGCAGGTTGTTCTTCCTGCTTTGTTGGAACAGGGACACACACGGCAGTGGCTCAAAGGTCTGGTACGAGCCTGGACCATGACCGCTGGCTACTTGCTGTGAGTCTCACATACATATTTACCCTGTTGCCCATTACGTCCGATAACCTCGTGAACTGAAATGACTTTTCACTGGAACTGAACTTTGTGTTAGGGCAGCACGATTATGACATTCTAATTGTTGAATATTTCTGTGTATGTTATAATAGCAGTTATTACTTCATGGAATGTCATTCCATTATAATGAACCTTTTCCCTGGCATTGACAAGTTATCTCGTCGTTCATGATGTATCATAAAAATCAAAATGGCCTAATGTTACTTAATGAAGTGTCTACCCAGGAAGTGCTATAGGACTGTGAAGCTTTGGGGGTGTTGATGGACTCGATCCACCCCATCTATGTTTTGATCATCATTTTTTTTTTAATTATTATTATTATTATTTTTTATAAAGCATAGGGTCTGTACTTTCTTTTGATATATTAGTATGTTCAGATATTCATACAACAAAATATTCTGGTCGCCATGTTCTGGTGGCCATGTCACTCAACTGTTTGAGCCATGCAGTTCAGCATGAGTTCACTAACAGTCCTTATGCAGAGTTCTGCACTTTACGAATCCGAAATAAGTAAAGCTGTCCACATAGCAGAATAAATCTCTAATTTACATTGTGCCTAAACCTTTCTTGAATTTCTTGATTCTTGAAGTCATAATGATAATCTTGACCAATCCTACTTGGTGCCACACCTTTTAGAGACTTGCACTCCTACTTGTTGGGAGACCAGGAAGACAATGAGAACAATGCCAACCAGCAAGCCAACAACATCAACCAGCAGGCCCGTAACAATGCCATTCCTGTAGTGGGAGAAGGTCTGCACGCTGCCCACCAGGCCATACTGCAGCAGGGCGGCCCAGTGGGCTTCCAGCCCTATCACCGGCCTATGAAATTCCCTCTGAGGGTACGCCAACTCTGTCTTGTATACTTTATCCTTTAGTATATGTCATGATTTTCAGATTGATGGTGTTTAATGTTTATTTTCTTCTATAGATTGTGTTGCTGATTTTGTTCATGTGCTTGACGCTGCTTTTGGCCAGCTTAGTGTGTCTTACATTACCAGGTGAGATCCAAACAAATTGGGCAAAATCATTTGCTCACCCTAATTTTTTTCTAAACTTGTGTGATTTGCTTGCTTCCATGTGGCAAAAGGAAGTTTAAAGAATTGTTTGCATTTTAGTTTGTCCTAAAGTGGACATTAATTGAAGCCTTGAGACGGAAAACCGTATTTTAAATATTTTTTAATTTGGACTGTGAATATTATGTGAAATTTTTATTTTACGTGAAGATCGACAACAAAAGTTTCCCAATTATAATGAGATAAGATTTTTCAGTGTCAATCTTAAAAATAAAAAGAGTAATTTACATTTCTGGAATGTGGAAGAACGGTGTATGTTCAGTTAATGTGGAATAACAGTATAAGTCCAATTCATCATATCACTTAAACCACTGGAGATCAGACTCCTTTATCTTAGTTTAAATACAGTAACAGAACCTTAAAGAAAATATTACGCATTTCTTTCAATATATATATATATATATATATATATATATATATATATATATATATATATATAATTTTTTTGCTAACGTAAATCACAGAACCAATACAGACAATACAGTACAGGGACATCAAACACAGCTAAAACGTTTCGATTAATTTCTCCGTGGTTATAAGGAGTACAGCTTTCATTTCGACCCATTCAGGACTTGATCCGTAAAAAGAGTGAGCTATATGAACTGTAGTAGACGACGCCCAGTAGACTACACGCCCCTCTGACTGTAACCGCTAACGTTAGGTAGATACTTTGTACATATACGGTTCTTACACTCGCCGCCTCCTGTGAACTTTTTCCTCATTTTAGCTCTCCTCTCCGGTTCACATATGGTTTTCCAGCATCCCTAAAATACTTCCTTGCTCTGTCCTTCCATTCATTCATGTTTGCTCTCCTCCTATTAATGTACGCAGCGGACATGAAAGCAATCGGCGTCTCCATTTTTCGTTAGTGGACATAAAAGTTTTTTCCGCGTAAGACTATTTTAAAGTTTAAAATACAGAGTATTGGTCACGCGAACACAACCCCAAGGTGCATCTGTATACAAAGTGGCACACATACATTCATGTCACATGGTTATCTCATTTTTATTTAATTTTTTTTGGACTTCAATTACAATGATGAGCCTTTAAGATTAAAAAAGCACCAGTGAATAAGACTTAAAGCACACTTATATATTTTAATGGTGCTTTTAAAGCTGTTTGTGAAGTATGAAGATTCAGTCCCTATTACTTTTAATTGCATGGAAAACTGATCAGCATGGAATAATGACAGATTTCATATTACTGATTTAACTGCATTTTTGATCAAATAAATAATTAGCTCTTATTAAATCAATGTTTTCCTTTACCTTTATTTATTCATCTTCTTTTCATATTGATATTTTTTATGCTTTCAGAGAGAGCGCATAGGTACATTTTGTCTTACTGATTTCCTCCGTGTTTATGGCAGTGTTCACTGGACGCTGGCTGATGTCCTTCTGGACGGGCAGTGCTAAGATCCATGAGCTGTACACTGCAGCATGTGGGCTGTATGTGTGCTGGCTCTCCATCAGAGCGATCACAGTGCTGTTGGCCTGGATGCCTCAGGGGCGTCGAGTAATCCTTCTCAAGGTTCAGGAGTGGACCCTCATGGTACTTAATTCAGTGGGATAATGTGCCCCTTTTATGCTTTTTTTTGTGGATATTACCTTTCATGTAGTGTGTAATTTTAGCTGTTTGTGAATATTTTTCATGCACTTTGATCTTTGAAACTTTTACAAAGTTATTGTGGTTTTCTGAACTGCCTGAAAAAGGAATCGTCAGTCATTTTAGTTTGACACCAATCTGTAACAAATTTGCATAATGCCTGCCCGTGTACAATGTCTACTTTGACCCGCCAACAAAAAAACTGTAGTTGTAGCTGAGGCCTGGAAGAGTTTGGTTTGTGCTGTTGACGTGTTGTGTGCACTTCCAATGGAAGTGATAATAGGGGTACTTCTAATGTTTCCTCAAAAATTAAGGAATGAGAAAAATATTTGTAAAATGTGAGTTTGGGCTTATTTTACTACAACATACAGGAATTAAAAACGATTGCTTTTACATGTAAAGTAAACCAAAGAGACAGATGATTCCATAATGAAGCGTGTTGGTGATTTGTGTTTTCTGTGTGGATTCAGATTTTAAAGACACTGATTGTTGCTGTGCTGTTGGCTGGAGTGATCCCTCTGCTCTTGGGACTGCTGTTCGAGCTGGTGATTGTAGCTCCTCTCAGAGTGCCGCTGGATCAGACACCTCTGTTTTACCCCTGGCAGGTAAAGCATGATTAGGGGCTCTTAAAGACACAGGTCACCCAAAAATGACAAAGCATTTATTCACCATGTTGTTTTAGACCCATATGAGTTTCTTCTGTGGAACACAAAAGGTTAATTTGTATAGAACTTTCTTTTTTTTTCCTTTATCCCCAGTATGAAAAGCAATTCGTATGACGTTGTTGACATTTGGTCACAAAGAACCAATGGCCCTTTAAAGTATATTCTTTTTTTTAATTTTCTTTAAAGACAAAACTTAAAGACATTTGAAATAGGGGTGAATAAATGACACAATTCTCAGTTTTGAGTGTTTTTAGTCAAATGCCACTTGAGAAAAAGTTTTGATGATCCCAGTGCATAAAGTTTCACCAGTTCCACTAGGTGTATTAATGTTGTTAGATCTTTATACACAAATAGAGTTTAAAAACAACATTAAATAAGCGATATTATTCTCATCTGACATGTCCGCTGTGTATCCGTATTGATCTGACCTAGCTTTTCTTTGTGCTTCTATTGTTTTCTGTTTGAGCTAATAAGCTGTGTCACTGATGAACAGGAAAACAGATTTTTGGTTGGATTTACACCAGTAGCAGGCAGTTTTTAAAGAAAATACTCTTTTTGCTCTACTAAATCTAATCCATCCTGTTTGGAGAACTTAATTTCCACAGGTCCAAAGTTGGGCACAGAGGTATATTGATTCTTATTTGCTTTTCTATATCATTAAGGACTGGGCTTTAGGAGTGCTGCATGCCAAAATCATTGCTGCCATCACCCTCATGGGTCCCCAGTGGTGGTTGAAGACCGTTATTGAGCAGGTTAGTGGCTGTTGTTTATCCATGATCTCTTTGGTGCTGTTACGTCTCTAGATGCTTTACTGTAGATTAGAGCTGCGTGATTAATTGTTAAATTAATTTCAAACACCCATGCCGTCTTATGCCTGTGACTATTAAACCTTGGACAAAATCACATCAGAACATTCAAATCTGTTTTTGCGCTGTCGATGAGCCAGAGAGAGTAGTTATCTATAGTTATGAAACCGCTTCACCAGCAATCTTTTCAAACACAGTCTCGTTATTTCAGTACAAATATTCTTATTATATTAAGAAGTTTTTTTCGGATAAAAACACTGATGTCTGCGGAAGCGATCAAAATAGAGCAAATCACCTTTTGAAAGTAACTTGGTGCTTCAAGTAATGATTGCATCGATTACATTTTTACACGGCGACAATGTGACTGTTAAAAATGTAGTTATTGAATCATTCAAGAGATTTGTTAAAAAATACTGATTCATCCAGTTCATTCCAGAAACAAGTGAAGTAGTGAAGTTAAAAAAATAAAAAATAAAAAAAAATATATATATATATTTTTTTTATTATAATTATTTTTTTAAATTCATATATATATATATATATACACAGTATATATATATATATATATATATTATATATATATATATAAATAAATAAATAAATTCAGATTAATTAAACAATTTAAATAGATTGCAGCAATAAACATTTTGTCAGAACCTCTAGTAAATTACTCTATTTTGTTAAGTTGTCTTTTCAGAAACATGGAAGAATCGTGATCTCTGCTTGAACATCGCTATTCTCAATTTATCCAGAATCGTGCCGCTCTACTGTAGATGGATACACACACTAACTGAATGATTTGCCCCTCTTTAGGTGTATGCCAATGGAATCAGGAACATTGACCTTCATTTCATCATCAGGAAGTTAGCGGCCCCGGTCATCGCTGTATTGCTGCTTTCTCTCTGCATCCCCTACGTGATTTCTGTTGGCATCGTCCCCCTTCTTGGTGGGTAGAAGCAAGGCTTTTGTTAGTCAAAGCTCCGTTTCTCATATAAAATTTTGTATTAGTCATTGTTGTATTTTGTGTACAATTTATCTCCACCAAACTTATGAAACTTAGATAAATAAGATTAATTCGTTCAACACTTTTATTGGCACATTCCCATTTAAATGTTGGGGTCAGTAAAATTTCTCACTTATTTTATTTGGGTTTTTTTATTGATCAAGAGACATTAAAGACATTTATAATGTTACAAAAGATTTCCATTTTTATTTGAAAATAAAAGCAGCCTTGGTGCGATGAGATATCTTTCAAAAACATGAACAATACTGACCCTGAACTGTTGATCTGTATCATATATTTAAATGTATTTCTTAAATAAGGTTTATTTAAGAAATAACCCCCCCCCAACATTTATTTATTCATTCAAATGACCTCTACATATATAAAGTATAAGTTCTTAGTTTTCATTCACCCTCAATTTCACAGAACAAATGACTGTTGTTGCAGTTGAACATTGTTTGATTCTCATAGTTTAAAGAGGTGTCAGTGTGGCTTCATCTCGTGGGGCTCTGAGTGTCTTCAATCAATGGGGAAAAAAGTTTAGTTTTGACAGATGCATTGTAAATGCATCCGATGATGTCTCAACAGTTAGATGCCCTTCATACCGCATGTTGAAGTTGTGTAGTGGCGTTTACCATGAAGTTTGCAATAAATACCTGTTTCTTAGGGTTAATAAAGATCAGATCAAATCCTCAATGGTGGAGATAACGAACATTGAGAATACACCTGGCCATTTTGATGCATGCAAGATCTCCTTAAAGACCTCAGCCATCTAAAATAAATGTTATTTTCTGTTTGTCTGCCTGAAAACCGTAATTAAATCAATCAAAAGCAGTTTGATTGTTCCAGGGGGTTTCTCTCATGCTCTCAGTAACCGCTCTTACCTATTCTAACCAGCGTTTGTCTCTCTGAATAGGGGTCACTATGGAGATGCAGAATTTGGTGCAGAGGAGAATCTACCCCTTCCTTCTGATGGTAGTGGTGCTGATGGGTATCCTCTCTTTCCAAATCCGACAATTCAAGCGCCTTTATGAGCACATCAAGAATGACAAGTGAGTCCTGAGCAGTAATTTATATATGTATTCAGAGCCAAGACTTGCTTAGTGGATTACATTTTCAGGGACATTTTGTACCTTGAGAGCATTTTTTGATTGGTGTGTCACTAATTTACTCAACCACTCAAAAGGGACAGAAAAGACATAATGTAAAAAAAAAAAAAAACTTGATTCATCAGACAATTATGGGGAAAAAATGTATCTCAGTTTCAACATAACTAATAAGCAGAAACTGTGGTAACGCTTTATTTCGATAGTCCACTTTAGACATTCTACTAACTATAAGTAACTTTGCAACAACATGTCAACTAACTTTCATTGAAGTATTAGTAGACTGTCTGCTTAATATCTGCTAACTTTATTTTGATGGTCCCCAACAGACATTCTACTAAGTAACTTTGCAGCTTCATGTTGACTAAATCAAACCCTAACCTAACCGTCTACTAATACTCTAATGAGAGTTTAGTTGACATGTAGTTGCATAGTTACTAATAGTTAGCAGACTGTCTAAACTTTCGAAATAGTATAACTGTTTTCAACATTGATGATAATAAATATTTCCTGAGCAGCAAATCATCATATAATGTGAGACACTGAAGACTGGAGTAATTATACTGAAAATGTAGCTTTGCATCACAAGATTAAATTACATTTTATAACGTATTTACATAGGAAACAGTTATTTTAAATTCAAATATTTTTTGTAACATTACTATTTTCACTGTATTTTTTATCAAATAAATGCAGCCTTGGCGAGCATAAACATTCAGAAACATTAAAAAAATCTCACAGACCCCAAACGTTTGAACTAATGTAATTGAATTATTTAATATTTTAATTTAAATAATCTGATTAAATTCTGGCTGTTACAAAGAAAATCTAATTAATACAGAAGTAAATATTATAGTCCTGGAATATCGTTTGAATAATAATACAATTTTGGTAGCATTTTTGTCTCCGTTTTGAATAAATACTTACAGCCTTGCTTATCTGGGCTTTGTTTTATTCTGATTTGACTTTTGCTCTTTATTCTTCAATGCAGGTACCTTGTTGGACAGAGACTTGTGAACTATGAACGAAAAGCTGGCAAGGCCAGCACTACCACACACACCAGTTCAGTGCAGGAGTAAAGAGCTTGGGATTGCTTTGGAGTCATGGTTTTGTGTGTGCGTGTAAGTGAGCGAGCATGTGTGAGCATGCGTGAACGACTGAATGAACCTTCCTGCTCCCTCTGCTTACCCGTGATGTCCATACAACCATCATGTCCACTAAGACTTTAAAAACTGACCTCTGGTCTCTCTGACTCTGCCAGCAAAAAAGGGGCGAAAGAGCCATGTACATAAATGGGGCAAAAGAGGGAAACCCTACAGCCAACCAACCATGGATTTAAAAAGAATGTCTCACTTCTAAAAGGAAAAGAAAACCCAGAAAAAAAAACACAAAACAGATTAAGTATGTGTATTAATTTATTAAATCTTGTTGTTACCTTATTTGTGGAGATTTGTTTGTGGTAGGACTCGACCCACATGGTTCCTTTCATCGTTCTCACGGAGAGGCCAGTCAGACTCCAGAGCTGAAATGTCTCTCGGACAAACGTCTGGGTCATAATGGAGCTGGACTGCCACATTAGTACCTTTTTATTTATTAGTTTGGAATTTTCAATGAAATATGATCTTGAAGGTTTTGAATGAGAAGGGTCTCGTTTGATTTGGTGCAATTGGCAGTGTGATGCTTTAAACTCCCTAGTTTTATGTGCGAATAAAATTTAAAGGTTAAAGGCGGATTTAAAGGTTACGCAACACCCATCCGCTTCCTGTCATGTGGAAAAGAGGGAATTTCGTTTCACCAACAGTTTGTGCGCGACTGTTGTTCAAGAAGACAGAAGCAGAGTCAGTATCTAGCAGACGAAGCTTAGTTTGACGGTAGTGTTTATGGCTCACAGTGAGCCGCAAAGCCTACCTCTGCCTGCTAGCTCTTCGTTCAACTCTGAAAAAGCCTTTCGAGTAGCTTAGAAGACCGTTTAGAGTGCTAATTGCGTCAGTGGTTGAGCTAGCATATTTGTCTGCTGTTCAAGTTGAAATCGACCGTTGTATGTCTGTCTTGTGCTCAGCATGGCCTAGCAACACTTTCTCATAGATGTAACTCTGGCACGCACACAGGTTGTTGCACTTTTTTGTAATTAAAAAAGCATTTTTTTAAGAGCAGCAATAGTTCAGAAACCCTTTAGACCAACATTTTAAGTCCTTACTCTATAATTCATCAAACTGATCAGATTTCAGTCGAAATGTGTGGTTTATGATTCTTGCTTCAATTTGTTAGAGAAGTCTTTTTCGTGTCCGTAGGTAAGGAGGAGATCCTCAACAACACATTTGTAAATAGTGTAACTTTTCAATTCTTTGTGTTTTTCTCCATTTCAGATTTGCCGCGTCTGTTAAAGGTTCACGATTCCCGAAGAATTTGTCTCAGACGGCTTTAGAGATAGTGTTAATCAGCGCTGAGATTCTATAAGTGACCTTATAGTATCTTATTACACTGAAACTGGATACTGTATGCTTCTTAGCTTGCGCTCCTCTGAAAGGAAAATGTTCTATTTTTATATGTGCAACTAGTGACACCGTCTTCATGTTTGATCAGCCATTGATTTGATATCCTCTAAGTTTTCTGAGGTCAGCTAGAATCCAGGAAAAAAAGGTAGTGGTCCAGCACTAAACACTTGTGTCTGGTTTACTAAGCCTTTTCATAGCATGTTTGTGTGAGAAGTATTCAGTATTTCTGAATGGTTTCAAACCTCCTGCTAGGAGGCTCTCGCTGTAACAATTACATTCTCATATGGCAGACAATTTTTGTTTTGTTTTGTTGAAAACTTTTATTACAAATATTAAATCACAAAGTGTGGTACTCGCAGTGCTTTTGTGTCTTTAATCAAACTTGGAATCATTTGCATACTTGATTTTTGAGATACTGTTAATAATATCTAAAGTGATATAATATTACAAAGTGATATAAAGATGTTTATTATACAAATGACTCAGCTATCCAGGTTTGATGTAGAACTGTAATGGGGTTTGCAACATCTGGATTTATAAGACTGACTACGCACACAATGAGAACTGCACTAAAAGCTAACAGACTTGGTGGGTTTTTGTGGTACAAAAACAGCAATGCAGGACAAGACCACAAGTATTTCTGTATTTGTAATATATTGAGACTTCTGATATGTCTAATGATATCTAATGATACATTATTTCTATATGCATCACAACCATTATTAGCTGAGCATAATTTCTCATACATTCAGTACAAACTGTAAACTTGTCCAGTCCTAGTCATCTGGAGAATAATGGCATCAACCTTGTTGTGAAACTATGGTGCATATAAGTATTGACAGATTACTAGGACTCATGGTTCATTACCAGTGCTTTTACTTGCTATGGTTTCCCGTTATTGTATTAGGCTAGTTTGTTTGATGTGGGCATTAACATTTTGTTAGGTGAACTTCTTGTTATATATGTTGTTTGGCATGATGTACAAAACATTTTGTATTCCTAAATTCCTTTAAAATGGAATTTTACACAGCAAAATAAAAGTAACCTTTTGTAAATACAAGCATGTGAGTGACCAGTAAACAATCTGGATGCTCAAAGTTCATAACCTACAGCCTTAATATGCCTTGTGGGTCAGTGTCATAATCTTTTACAGTCTACGGTTATGTAACACGTGTCATGTCTGAGTTAATGACCTGCCTTAATGCCACAATACAGTGCTGTTAAGTTGTAAGGGTCTTATGAATCAGTGTTGTTGTTGTAACAAACTATTAAACGTTTTCAGTAATTGAAAACCTAAAACTAAAGCTTAGATAAAATACAAACACTAGATGAAAATTTTTTTTACTTGAAAACTTAAAATATATAAATTAGAAATGTCGCCTTGGATAATAACAAGTTGACGCATTACTAAAAAGGAAATAAATATAAATTAAAGCTATATAGAAGTAGAAATAAAAAATGATAAAAGCACCTAACAAAATAAACTAAACAAAATACAAAAGAAAATTCAATTAAAATGAACACTAAAAATAAATAAATACTATAATAATACTAAAAACACAAAAAAGTTAAAATATATTTGAAATGTAAACTGCATCATCAATAATTCAACTCACCTCTTGACATGACTGTTTATCCTATGTAAGGCAAGCTATCAATGTGCCATTTTTTTGGAGAAGTCATATTTCTCTGTTGTAGATGCTTTCTTCTAAGTTTAGTTTAGTGTCCTGTGAAAAGATGACTCCAACTCATTCGAGGACTTCAGATGACGCGAACTCTGAATCTACATGAACCAATACAAAATTTTGTATATATTGTAATCACAACTTGTAATAATTAGCGTACTTAAATGAGCTCATTGTTTCTGCCTTAAATTAATACATTGTTAGCTAACTGTGATTGTATATGTACATTTCTGAAGTACAAAACTTTGACACAGTCACCTCTGATAACAGATCACTAAATTGTAATGTAGACACATGCATTTTCTGTAAAGCTGCTTTGAAACGATATGTATTGTGAAAAGCTCTATACAAATAAATGTGAATTTAATTGAATTCAAAGTTTAGTTGATAGCTGGCAATGGCATTATGAAATATAATTGGCCGTATCATTTACCATATTACCTTTATCTCTAGATAGAACATTTTCGTGAAGATATTAAAGTGACATGAGCAGGTTTAGTAGATAAATTTTCTGTGATAATTTACCCAAAACAGCCTCTAGGATGTGCTGCCACCAGAAATATCAGTACAAAACATGGCTTTATACATCATCCTAAAGCCCAAAGCCCAAAAATGTTGCTGCCTTAAATTTTTAAGTACAATCAACTTGGACGTTTAAGTCATTTCAACTTTAAATACATTAGACTGACTTAAGCAATTTTCAACTTTTTTCTTTTGTTATGCAAGTAATTCAACAATAAGTTTTTAACTTATTTTGATGAGTTAAAGCAATGCAAAAACATGTTGTCATAACTTATTGATTATATATTTTTGGAGTAGTTAGAAAACTGTACAACCAAAACTTAGTACAACCAAAAACATTGAAAGTGACAGTATGTGTTATGTGTCACTGTTTTTTTAGAATGCAAATGAGAGAACAGCTTATCCACAACAAAATGTTATTTCTGCTGCATCCAATTAACCTTCCACTAATCCATCGAGGAGGCTTGTGCGGCCGACAGTTGATCACAGTCAAATATAGGCTATCAAAGTGTGGAAAGTCGCTCTGGATGTGCTTGTATCAAAGTCGGCTAAAAATAGAAGCGATAAGAGTAATAATGGTACACAGCAGGACTACTCGTATCCTGAAAGATATAAAAGTCCTCTGCACATTAAAAGGCATCGGTTGTGTTGAGAACTGTTTTGTGTAACTGATGCAAATTTGTGTTGCATCAGTTGGAAAATGTACTACATTGATTCCTCGGACAGTAAGATTACTGTTCAGCACATGTAACTGAAAGGGAGGGGGGGGTTAGAGAGAGACGGAAAGAAAGAGACTAAGGCGATTAGGAGGCTTCTCTCGAAACAGTGCCCATCCCAGTCAGAGCATTTCTGATGGAAGTCCTTCATCCTCACTTTGAGCTATTGGTGAATGAGTCAGATTGGTTACAGAGCAAGTCAAGTGAAGAAAAAATTGGATAGTTTTGGTGACAAAAAACAAGCTTGGGTATGTATATTATAATCAGAAACCAAGGGTGGACATAATTACAACTGGTTCTTGAAGAGCAGTGGATATGATATGGAAAAGATTATTCTAAAAGGTCTAGACTTCTGGTTCCTCATTCCTTGTGTCAATAACTGGAGTTTAGGATTGCCATTCTTTATGTGATGGTCTCATTCTGGATCCTACAAGATTTTTGTTTTTGTGTTCCACCTGTCGGACAGTTAAATGGTGCTAATAACTGAGAATGGTGTTGCAGGAGGTGTACTTCCGGTTAAAGATCACCAATATGGCACCAGTGTCAACCAAGCAAGAGGCTGGAACAATGAGGAGTCCTCCATACAGAGCTCCACTATTGCGGAGCCAACGGAGGACTCTTATTATGCAGATGATGAAGACCACCATCTTTCTGATGATGATGATGATGACGACGACGACATCTACCAAGAATTTGAGGAGTTGGACTTTTCAAAACTACCGGATAGCAAGAGCATTGTGTCGGACGATTCCTTCTACCCACCTGATGATTCGCTCAACTTCGAAAAATGTCTCCTGAGTCCTGACAGCCCAGAGGCACTCAGCTTTTTCAAAGCATGCTGCACTAACAACGCCATCATTGTCAAAATCCTGATAAGACAAGGTGTGACGGAGGAGGAGGTTCGAGAGGTGGACAAAAATAACAGAGTAAGTTAGTTTTTGAATGTTTTCAAAGGGAAATGTGTCATTTCTATGCTACCAAACTGAATCACAGAAATTATTGTTTTTAAACAAGTTTCCCAAACACTCCCAACCCCTATCATTGGTCAGACAAACAGAGGCCCGCCCTCAAACTCAAGCTATTGGTTGAATCAGTGTTGGTGGTCGGGGTGCTCAAAAAATTTTTTAAAGCCTGCAGTGTTTACACTTTTCTAGGGAAGTCAAGCTACTAATGGCTTACTTATAGTTCTACAAAAATAGCATTTCAGCTTTAAATATTGTAGTGCTCTTTTATTATTTGCAATTTCACAAAGAAGACTGAGGATCAAACACCAGTTGATACCGAATATTAAGACTCACATTTGTCTTTTAAGTGCTCTTGAAAGTAAAACATATCTAAGTTTAACTGTAGACTTTTTCACTTAAGCAGCACAATCAGTTGACACATTCTCAGAAAAGAATTCAATTGTAGGAAAAATGCTCATGCAGTGTAGAAAAATCTCTATCATTACCATCCATGCTTTGATTTTTCTGAATACTGGAATAATGAACATATTACTTTCCAGGATCCATTCAGCTAAATCATGTGTTTAAAGAATGCCATTCTTGACTGGGAGACGGGCTTTCACTCCCCTTAGGCCTAAGAAGCTTACAATTATGACAATGTGGGTGATAACAGTGCCATGTTTATGCAAGGCTATTATCATATCAAAGAGTATTTAAACATGCATGATCCACACAGTGCTCCTCAGGGAATGAGCTCAGGTGGCTGTCTCCTTCCTCCATAAATATCGATGCTGCGCAAAAGTGAGGCTGATACTTTTATCCATACATTAAAGGCAGGATCTATAAGAAAAGAAAGCTGGCTTGGATGGCAGCTGTAAGAAAAACATGTGCCTTCTTGACATGATGGAATTACACTGAGTCTAAAAATATTATATTGTAGTTAACACTGACATGACAACCACCATTTATTCAATATAAATGAATGGGTCATTATCAAGTCCAGGAGTTTAAAAATGGGTGGCCAGGGGGCTACAAGGGTGCCAAGGGGACCATGGAGAAGTTAAGAAGAATAAAACTAAGAAAAAACTATATGCTACATATAGCAAAATTACTAAAACTAAAATGAAATGTAATAGTATAGTATATAAATAAAACCAAAATAACACTTTTGTGTGTCCAAATGGGAGAAAAAAATTTCACAAAAGATTCATGACATTTTTAAGTCAATTTCGAAGTCTTGACTTGATGTCCAGTTGTGTTGTGACGCTGTGATCTACAGCTGAAATCTCATGGGTGCACCAGCCAGCTAAGCCCTGGAACAGATTGGAGTTTGAATTGCAGTCTGAGATGCAGCCCAAGCAGATTGTAATCATGACTGAGCTTTTTAAAGGTTCTCCAAGACGCCAAAATACTGCAGGGCTCTGCCTAGACAGTAGACAGGGATTTTTTCGGCATGTCATATGAGCAGAGAAACCCTAATTTGTCCAGTAAGCACAGACCTTACAATGTACGTGTAATTCCACTGAAATGAGTCTAGCTGCAGGCCATAAAAATCTCAATTTGACACTGCCATCTATTGTCATGCTAAATTATATGTGAGAAATGAGATGACTTCCTTCCTCAGTGAATCATTTGAACTCAAATTGCATTGACTACTGCTAAACGTGTCTGTCTTCCTAAAAATAGAGCCTATAATAAATGAGGCATCACCTATTGCCCCCCCCCCCTCTTTTGTGCTTCTGCTGCTACTGAGACCATATTGAAAAAGATACTCTGGTGCACTTTGCCCCTTGGTACGAGCATTGAATTTGTTAATAATCATCTTATTTTACTATTCATCATTGCTGAATAGGACTGTACTAGGTCTGTGACTCACTCTTAACTTAGACAACACAGTTTGAAAACTCAATGTTCTGAACGCAAACAGAAACCACACATTGCCCAGAAACAAACGGTTACTCACACAGAGATAAAAAGGCTCTTGTTTTCCCCAAAGCAGCAGGCTGTGTGTGTGGCAGTTAAAGACACGCAGTCCTCCTTTAAGACTACGACCCATTTGCATGTAAATGTCTCTCAACTAACACAATCCCTGATCATTTGTTTAATACAAATCTTATTCTACTGCACCATTAGCACAGGGGAAATTATATGTGCAGCACAGTTAAACAGCACCATTAAGCGCTAATATTTAATGATCCTGTTTATCAGTCTCGGCAATGCTCAACCTGTTTGCAGTGCTGATAATTAAACAGAAAAATATGAGATTTTAGGTTCAGGAAACCTGCTGACTGTGGGGATGCACATTTGATAGCGTAAAGTTTATATTTCACCTTAGAGTTTGTATTCACCTTCACAGCTGAACTTCTGTTGATCCGGAGGGGGAGCTTTAGGAGGTTAGAGAGGCTTTTCTTCACAATCATCTTACGACAACATGACATTTGGCTTCCCTGTAAGACTGTGCTGTGTAACCTGATGTGATCCCTATGAAGTGTCATTGGGATCTACCACTAGGTAAAAATTGTCATGCTATGGCCGTTAGCCTATTAATAACCTTTATATTAAGAGACACATTTATATTTGCAAAAGAGCCTTAATGGCGGCTAAAAGAGATAAAAGATTATATATAAAATATATATATTTTAATTTAGCTGCATATCGATTATATTATAGCATTGATCATATTCAGTTTCTTGCTAGCACCATAAATGCCAGCAGACAAGCGCTCTGAGCCCAGAGGGAACTCCATACTAAATCTTAGCTAATAGTCTTTATGGGGCTTACCATCTGCCTGTAGTGCTCATAATCACTCAATCTGGAGACACACAAGAAAAGGAAGATGCTATGTACCATTCAAGCAATGACTCTGACCTTATGCATTTGTTTTTATTTCCTTGTAACCCTCACTCATCTGTGCCTTTAATATTTGCTGAATTCTATTGTGATTTTACATATGCTGCATTCAAGGAGCAGGCCTCCCCAAGTCGGCACTGCATTTGTCTCTGTGCTCATTTGTACAGTTTGTTATGCTCAATTGTTCTCCATTTATAGCATATTTAGATAACTGTTATTTAGAGTGAATGTGTGAATATTTCTATTTATTATGTTAGTTGTTTCTGAAAATTAAGCATGTCATTACCCAGAAGATTTCCAAGAAAAGTGTAAACACTGTGGCTCACGTGGAGCATTCAAAACATTGCTTGTTTGATCGTTTGAGCAACACTTGCACATTTGTTTTTCTTGACTTTGGGTGAGGCTATCTGATGCTATCGAATGGAAGAAGGGGAAGGTTAAGAAAAACATTACACCCTTAAATACCCATATAAATGCACAGTGGTGACATTACAGTAATATTGACTGACCTAACTACAGTATAGGCTACACTTGCCAGTCTAATTATGCTTCTGCAAAACACCAATTGACACATTTACTCTAAAGATCAAGAGCTCATCGACCTCATAAATAAGACCACCAAACCCATGTGTTTCTGACCTCCAGAGATGGATCTGGAAACTCCCTCTGCAACAACCCCTGCCCTTAAATGAACTACTATATAGCAGGGTTCAATACCTCTGCAGTTTGCACGTTAAACACCTTCTTCTGCAGTAATGATGGACATTCAGGAAAATGACTGTGGAGATAACTCATATTTTTCCTCTCCACTGCATAACAGACAGGTCTGATAGTGGCGTGTTACCAGGGCTACGTGGATGTGGTCATTGCACTTTCTCAGTGTCCACATGTGGACGTGAACTGGCAGGATAATGAAGGGAATACGGCTCTCATGACTGCTGCACAAGCAGGTAAGGGAAGTGACACCAATTCATCTATTAAAGGCAACAAAATCACGATCAATAACTCTCAGTATATCCCCCTGGGCCTTCATTTGACTTCTATACAACAAGAGCAAATGCATTATCACTTATCTGTGAACAGAAGTAGCGAGAGATCATTTCTTTAGTATTATGGCTGTATATCTGAATGAAACAGATTACAGAAAATAAAAATTGTAAGACTTGGTTCACTGGATGGAGACAGATCTAAATGTGAGCTTGCAAGAAAGGGTCTAAATAGTTGCTTCTCCACTGTCGGGCCCGTGCGAACCAGGACTAACTACGTGCCGGGCAGGGCCAATAGCCTCGTACCTCAAGCACCGAGGCCAAAATCAAGTTGCGCTTCCTCTGTCGGGCTGGTAGCACCACAGCGCCAAAAAACCCTAAAGCCTCCATAGAATGTCGTCACACAACCACACCATTTTAAACGCTGATTGAAAACTAGATACTAGTTCGCAAAATGAGCATGACGGAAGATAATGTGTGGTCTTTACAACATCGATATTTGACTAATGTTTTACAAGAATTTTTTTTACAGTGACAGTAGTTTGATAATTTGTATCAGAAGTGCACATCAAACATGCTGAAAAAAATCCAAAAAGTTCATCAAAGTTGTGCTAAGACAAGAAAGGGTATTGTTCAAAATTCATGTATAACTGATGAAAGGTTTTGATCCACTTCAAATGTTGACTACTGTATTAATTTTCCATGAAATTATGTGATATGAGTAGGTTTGAGCGATATCTTCCGTCTCATACTGTTATCCTTTCAGCCAGAGCAAGAGGGAGCTCGTGAGAAGAAAACAGGAGTTATTAGTTATACGAGTTAACCGGAGTTTTGAACATGCACTTGAAAAAAAAATCCCCCTATACGCAGAACGAATGTACCACCCTGTATAGGGACCAGAATATCATAAACTTGTTCTACTTAGGAGACACCTAGAAACCTCATTGAAGGACACGTTAAAAAATCGACTTTATATAAAGAGTATTAACCAGTTCTAACCATCTTGGTGTCTGTATTCTGTATTCTTGTAGCTCAAAAAGTAGAGCATGTTGCTGGCAACGTCAAGCTCATGGGTTTAATTACCAGGGAATGAATAAAATGTTGCTTTGGATAAAGGCATCTGCCAAATACCTAAACGTAAATGTATTCTATATCTTCTTCTGAATTATAGGCCACAGTATGATTACCAACTATCTGCTGAGCTATTTTCCCGGGCTTGACACTGAGCGCAGGAACTGCCATGGCTTCACTGCGATGATGAAAGCGGCCATTCAGGGTCGAGCCGACTGTGTGCGGTCTCTCATGATGACAGGTACAGTATCATCAGCTGAAAAATGACTATCAATTCCTAATTTAGTGCATGCATAATAATCCATTTTGTTCCTTCATGTTGGCATTCATTTTCCCTTTGTCTGATGTTTTTCTTTATAAAGGAGGAGACATTGGAGCAAGGGACTTTGGCCGTAAACAGACCCCACATGAATGGGCCATGTTCACGGGCCGCAACGAGACCGCCAAACTGATGTCGCGACTGATGGAACAGCCTTGTGCTGAACAGTTCTGTGACTCTTATCACATGGAGTGGCCTATCCTGAGCGAACTGGTGGCTCGATCAAAAGAGCCCAAGTCCTGCTTGAGGAAGTTTTCAGAGTGTGTCAGTAACTTGCTCTCCATCAGCATGAAGACCAACCCCGTAGACGAAGGTGTCATGGACTATATGGTGCGCATGACCACGGCGCTGGCCAGCCCGCTCATAGCCACCGCCTGCCACACTGTGTGCCCGGGCAGCCCTCCGTGTGTTGGAAAACGCCGCCCTGCCGTACAGGACATCCTCCGCAGACAGCGTCTGGCTGAGCTGAAGAACTTGGGGCCCGAGCGCCTCAACAACTACAAGCGGCTCTTCCAGAACTCCAGGGTCCTGCTGGTGCCGAAGAAGCAGGAGCGGCGCTCCAGTCTGCAGCCACAGATACTGCAAAGTGTAGCGATGGCCTCCACCATGGCCCTGAGGAGAAGTAGCCTGCTGCCCCTACACATGATGCGCAGAAGCAGTGTGCGTCCTGGAGTAGTGGTGCCTAAAGTCATGCTGTGTAAAGCTCCTGCCCCTGCATTCAAGCCAGAGCATCCACCTAGCAGGACTTCAAAAGATCCATTACACCTACAGATCCCTAAATGGAGGTACAAAGCTCTGAAGGAGGAGAAGAAGAAAGCTGAACAGATGGATAGGTTGAGATTGCCTATCGGGAGGAAAAAGTGATGTGTCTTTTGATGCCTTAGTGATTTTTAAGGATGTTTTCCTCTGTGAAGGCTTGTGGTCTATGAGGGTGTCAGCAGTACAAATTCACTATACTCTTTTAGACTGCCACGCACTTCCCTCCTCAGTTCTATAATCTTTAGTCTGATACGTTATTTTTAAGTGAAAATTCTAATTTACTAAATCACCAAAAATAATTAATGTGTAGTTTGTTTTTGCTCATCATCTTTGAGCCATTTCATAATTTGACGCACACTAATTTCTATTTTTTATATAAAGAAGCTGCTAAAACAACGCACAACATATTTGTCAGTGACGTGTAACACCGAAATAATGCAAGAGACCAGTCAGGTTAGACAACATAGGCCTATTGAATTTAATGCAGATGAAAGCGAGGCTGTGAGGATAGACACAGTCTTTGCAATGGCAAGTTCTGTATTAAGGTCATAGATCAGGTAATTTTCGAAACTTTTAAAATTGTTTTATGTAGTGTTTTATTTTTTCCGGAAAGACATTTCGTCGGCTGAACAATCTTGTTAAAGCAGTAAAATCCATTGAATGCACTGTATTCTATCCCTCACAGAACAGTTTTCATTCCTGTTAGTAAAAAATAGCTAGCCAGACGTCGTCATACTCAGATTCTAGTCAGAATTTGAGTCTGATACTGCTCCATTGGGCTGTGATTATGGGGTGTTTCAACCGAACCAGGAAAGAAAATGCCTCTGCACTGAATACGCTGATTTCACGAAATCGAAATTTCGAAATCGAAAGCGAGGCTCCGGTGGGAAGAAAACCGGTGAAAACTTTGGTGACGTGGATGATTACATTACTGGTGATCATCTGTCCATCATCTTATAAAGCCTGCCCTGACAATTTGATTGGTCCGAACAGCTTTGGTTCGGGTATACTTGCTACAACGGATCAAGTCCAGACCGAACTTCCTGACCTCAAATGTTGTGCAAATAGCGCTACCCTGACTAGGTCGGTTATAATAATAATTATAACAATAATGATACATATTTAATTAAATCTACAAGATTAGGCTCCAGATTTTCAGTGAAGTGTACATTGCCTTGAGCATATTTTGCACTGCCGGTGAGGGTTGCAACTTGTGAGTGGAGAGAGAGACTTCAGTAAACTTAATCGGGTAAAGAACTACGTATCTCAAATCAACAATGTCTCAGAAAAAACGAAATGGTCTGGCCATGCTGTCTATTGAACACGATTTAGAAAGATGGCTTGATTTCAAAGATCTGATCAAAGTTTTTGCGGTGAGAAAAACACGTCGCTTGGCACTTGGGGAATAAGAAATTGCAAGTTGACAGCTTATTTTTATAAAACAACTTATAAGACATCCAGACAGAGTTTAAATAGTGTATGCGTATGAGATGGTATAATGGTGTTGTATGATGGATACTGCAGTATGTAATTATTTGTATATAGTTATAAATGCATAATTTACTAATTTAATAAACTTTCAAATGTAGTTATTTATTGTCTCATTGAATATGCATTAATTGCTCTGCTTATAGAAAATGATTATGTGTCAAAAAAGATAAGATAATTGGGGGTTGAGGCCTTGGGGCCTGGATAACAAATTACCCAGGGGCCTCAGAAAACACCTCAGGGTAGCGCCCATGGAACTGCTAATGTCTATAAACCTGGAAAAGCTTTTTTTAGGGTTAGTCCAGTTCGGCTTTACTTTGATGACACATGACGCATTCTTAACAGATACAATAACGCCTTTTGTAAAAGTTCAACTTTTTAACTTAAGTCAAAAAAAAAAAAAAAAAAACGTGGCGTGCATGCGTTTTGCGTGCTGAGAACACATTACTTATGGTCAGAGCCAAAACTACCTTGTTCAGAGCAACGCCATCCCAGGTAGCCTATGAAAGCGAGGCAGCCTGTGAGGGGTAGACTTACCGTGTTTTCAATGTCGTCCACTTTAAAAAAAAAAAAAAAAAAAAGGTGTAAAGATCAGTTAGGCTATAGCTACGTTTCCACAGCTCATGCCTTGTCGATTTTTTGTAATGTCTACTGAAATTTCATGGAAAGATATTTTTGCTGTGTTTCGTTAGCAGAACATTTGAAAAGCCGATTAAATAACGCATGTCTATAGATGCATGTCTATCACTTTCATTGCCGTTAAAAATGAAAGATGCCGCTGCTGTGAATAAGGTCTATGGATGGAGCTTGACATCCAGCCACACCCTACCCTTACCCTAAACCTGATTTAGGTTGGAAGTAATTTGGCTTTGCAGTGAGCACATGTCAGTGATATGACAAAGATGTCAAACTATAGCGTTGAAATTCTTTAATAACAAAACAAAGCAGTCAAAGTTACAAGGGGTGCACCTGTACCAGCAATGTAGAGTGGCAGTAAACTTCCAATAGGGGTCAGTATTAGGCCTACATTCTAGTCAGTCAAGGTAAGGCTTCATGTTCTCAAAACACACAATCCAGACAGTGAGAGCCATTTCAGCTCTCAAAATGCATTTCTTTAATATTTGTATCTAACGACACGTTCTTACACACTTATACATTAAAATTCAATACTCAGTTCACAGCATCACCACATTTTTATGCATCAAATTGAACTGTAGATGGATTAATACTCTATTACGCATTAGCATTGATGAAATTGGAATGACGTGAAGGGCTTGATGTTTCTGAGCTGTAGGCATGAGATGTCGTTTAGCACCTGCCACACTTTTTTATACTGCAGACTGGTTCTCAGGACAAAGTGAGAAGCACATACCCTGTCAATGTCAAAATGCCTCTCTGTGGGGAAAATGGTAATGAAACAGTCGTGATGAAACCCTAACAGGAGCTCGCAGCTTGCCCGCCTGGCCTCTGATAGCTATCTAGGAATTCTATCAAAAATACAATAAATTGAAAAGTCACGCCTGTACAAGGTAACAGAAATCTCTTATGTGTTAGTGCTGATGTCTGGAACACAATAAATGCTGTTGACTAAATCAATAGCCTACAAAATACATGGAAAAATCACTGCTGTTGAAAGCATCATTCTAGATAAAAAGTGGTTTGGATGTAATACAAGTGTATTTTAAAACAAATCTGGCAATAATGTGCATACCAATGTCAGATCTAAGATGTGTTTTAAAATACAAGTGTATTTTAAAACAAATCTGCCAATGTGCATGCCAATGTCTAAGAAAACCTCAATATAGGATAGAAATAACTCAGACACAGAACGAAATAAATCACAAAACAGTGATTCTCCATTAGTTTATATAGCAGTTGCAACCTGGCATTAAAAAGGTTCACAATTCTCTCAAACACTTTGTCTAGCAACAGAAAAAAAGTTTTACTTACATCTTCAATACAGGTTGTCTGATATGTCTACTTTTTCACAGATATTTTGCTTGTTCTCAGACGTTCACTATCGATGGTGCTGAAGATATGTGAGTTTGGGGATCATCCTCAATCCTTGCATCTGACAATTACCTCTAAGTGTAAATTGACATAAAGGGAAGACCAGGGCTTGCTTCATAACTTCCTTAAACCCGCCAGATTTGAAGTTTAAGGTTGGAAAAAAAATCACAATTTTTTTTTAGGGTAGTGTCATTCTTTGTTCTCCATTCAGTCAATAGAGGAATGCTCACCCATCTTCTCCTGCAATAAGATGACCTGAGATTAGGTATAGGCAATTACCTAAGAAAGAAAAAAATTAAAATCAAGAGGCGTGTCTATACGCACGGCTCTCCTTCTAGATCAAAGCTATTCATTTTAGTGCCATCCATTTTTACTACGGAAATGAAACATTCAAAATGCATTAAGAAAAGGTTGCAACATAGGCCAACAGATGTTAGAGCATTGTTTTAGCACCTTTTCAAGTCAATATTAGAAGCTTTCTCACATCTGCCCTCACTGAGCCCTGGTCTCACCTCTTTGAAACAGCAACAACATGACAACAGGAGGTCAACGTCTGGTTAGAAATTAAGGTGAACAAAACCCTATGCTTTTTTTTAACTAGCATTTTTTCCTTGCAATGTTTCTGCGTTAGGTGACATCCACATCTGCACATAAAAAGTATATATATATTTTGTATTTATATAATATATATCCATATTCTATTGACAGATATGTCTACGATGAGCTTAAGAACCACTGATTTTTCTGGAAGAAAAAAAGCAGATTTTGCAAATGTCTATTTTACAACACAGCGTCAACTAATTGTACATCTTTGGAGGGGAAGTAGCTGTAAAAGACCGTGTCCCTCCGTTTTTCGTTAGTGTGAATGCTGTTGAAACACATTTTAAAAAAAAGCATTTACAAACAGGCGTCGATAGAACCAGTGACTTGTCGTTAAATGTAACTTAAACGGCAGATCTACAGCACCCCTTGGGTCAGGGATTACCACATTTGGCACATAACTTAGCACAGATCACTCGACGGCTTGTGGAATGACCAGTCTTCATGTCAGTACAGTTGGGGAAAAAAGAAAACAAACTGACAGATAGGCCTGAAAATGTTCTTGTTATTGGTGGAAACCCTGTCCAGGCAGTGATGCTCTGTCGTCAGTTATTAGTAGTTTCCTCATAGAAAAACGGAGAAAAAACACATTAGAGCAAAAGACACCTCTGAATTATATGCTTTTCTTACCCATAGAACAGGACGCTGGAGTTCAGTGAGTGTATTTTCCTCTCTCTTTTTAAAATACAGGAAAATAAAATGATATATTGAGCCACAAGGGAGGACACAGTAGTCTTTGCGTAATATACACAATGCACCTTGTATCTACATCTGTAATATACAACAAGTACTTTACACCAGACTTAAGAAGTTAAAAAAGGAGGTACAAAAACAAGCAAATAATAAAAAGACACAAAATAAAATATACAAAGGCTAAGAGTGTAACAGAGCACTCCATAAAAGCATGGTTTAACATAAAGAAATGTCCAAAATAATTTGTGAAAACTACTTCCTTAGCTTGTGTCGAATGTCGATTTCTTGTGCTTCGCATAACTGTCCCATCTCTGCGCCACATACAGTATCTTCCACTTTCCCGTTTACATTTCAATTCCCTCCACTGCTTCGAAAAACACCAAAGTTCAAGTGGTCCGTTCGGTAAACGCATTCCTTGAGCTTCTCTAAAATCCTCTCTCGTCAAGCACTTTCCTAACCTCGCTCACTGGCCGAATGGCAGCCCACTGTGGTGCGAGCAGTGAACCGAACTGAAGGTTTACGTGTGTGAGATGTCTACTAGTGTTCATGCACATGCTGGGCTGGTCTCTGTGTATGGAGTTCGTAGGCCAGCCTCCAGCCTGCCTCTGTGCCTCTACACCCACGAGTCTGGCGAGGCAGGGTAGTGGCTCGTCTCGTAGTTGAGTTCACTGTACGGGCGGGATGCTGAATAAAAGTCCACGTAGTTCCCCGTGGACTTCAGTCCCAGGTGCATGGTGCCGTCAGCTGCAGGTTGGGGGCGTTTATGCGCTTGGTCCTCGTAGTACGGCTCCTCGAAGTTGGCTCCAGGGGGAGTCTGGAAGGGAGGGTAGGCCTCTGGAGGGTTGCCTTGAGCGGAGACCTGACGGAAATAATGAGAGCGTAAGGGCTGTTTTGGGAAGTGACATAAATGTGTTATGCGGTAGTTCAGAAACTAAGAATCCAATTTACAATTCAAATCAAGAACATTCCTCGCTTCTGTGTAATAAAGTTAAAAAGCAACAAATGTATGTTATATAAAAGCTGTTTCATTTAATCCAGTGTTTCCCAACATTCTTTTTTGTCTCTTCGCTACCCCCAGAATGCAATCAAAAAGACTCAAGTAGGCCTACTTCATCCACACCAAAAAGGAACTGAAAAAGTCATATTAGCTGGCTATATATATATATATATATATATATTATTTTATTATTATATAGTAATTAAAACATATATAGGCCTATATATGAAATGCCATTTGAAATTTTCTTCTAGAATTTTTATCAAGCTTGTATATTTAAGTTCAGTAATTTCACTTAAATGGCAATGAAGATTACCTATTAATTGTCATTTAAGTGAAATTACTGAATTTTGCATCTGAACTCTTTACATATATATATATACCCAATATATATGTAACAGTTCCTGACTGAGTGAGTACATTGTCTGTTGTTGAGTTTACCCCCTTTTTTTTACATGAAAAATATCTGTGAAACATTACAATAAGATTCAGTTTCTTAACATTAGTTACCTACATATTAGTTAACATGACCTAACAATGTATTTTAAAGCATTTATTATGTTATCTTAGTTAATATAAATTTCAATATTTACTAATACATTAAAATTAAAAGTTGTATCTGTTAATATTATTTAATGGACCTGAGCTTACATACAATGAACAGTTATATTTTTACTAACTAATGTTAGCAAAGATTAATAAATATTGTAAAAATGGTATTGCTCATTTTGGTTAATGTTAGTTGATACATTAACTAACTTAAAGGATAATTCCGTTTTTTTGGGGGGGTGAACTAGAGTGGTGGACACAAACATTTTGACGATGGGTCCTGTCTCGACTTTTTGACTCTTTTAAAATCGCCTTTAACCGCTTCAGAGTTGCGGTCTACGGGCATGCACAAACATGTTTTTAAAACAACCCTTAATGTTCGTTTTTAAAACTGTGCAACTCACAGAGTGGTTAGTGGTGTTCGTTGATGATTAAAAACAAATATGTCGGTGCATTGTATGATTTCAATCTGTGTTATTTGCTATAGTGGAACTATTTTTTTCAGATACCTCACAAAAAATATTTGATATTTGAGTCTGAAGCGTTAGCACACTCCCGACCACTTGATGGCGACAACCATAGACATAATAAATACATAGACGCAAACAGAAAACATCTACAACATTTATCAGTATTTCGCTACGCTACTTGTTTTGGAACTTCAACACACTCGGTGAGTTGCACAGTTCTGAAAACGAACGTTAAGGGTTGTTTTAAGGACATGTTTTGTGCATGCCCGTAGACAGCCACTCTGAAGCGGTCAAAGGCGATTCTAAATCATAGACAGTCAAAGAAATGGACACAGCGACCCCATTGATTTCAACTGAGAAAATTGAAGCTCGTTAAAAGCTGATAGCCAGGGTTACTGCGCAGGCTCAAACTGAGCTTGACGACGTAATGCCGCGTGAGCAGATGTAAAGTTATTCGCTGTTAAAGTGACACCAAAATGAATGGGAGTCAATGGGATGCTAACAGCAGGTGATAGCCAGCTACAATGGCGGCGCCCGGGAGGCTTCAGTTTCCGGCGGATGGATTACCCCCTTGTTCTACATGAGTCAAAAAGTCGAGACAGGACCCATCGTCAAAATTTCTGTGTCCACCACACAAACTAGAAAATAGACTCAAAGTGCTAAATACCGGAATGATCCTTTAAGTAATAATACCTTATTGCAAAGTGTTACCAAAACATCAGTACATGAGCTACACATTACAACGCTGCGTGATCTGTGGTGGCCTCACCTGGTTATGTTTGATGTCATCACCAGGAGACATGTAAGCACCTCTGAACAGTGTAGATGTTCCACTTGAGATTTGAGCTGCAGAGACAGTGAATTATAAAGATCATCAGAGGACTGGCAGGTACTTTGACTTTGTCTACAGGTACAGCAAACATCTGGCTGAAACAGGTGAGCAGATATGAATTGCAGTTCATGACTTTTGTTGAGGTAAAGGACAAGATGCATTTGGTCAGATATTATACATCTTTCTGTGAAATAAAAGTGTTACACTGTTACTGATACTAATCACAGCACTCTGGTGTAATTCACTGCCTTTGTTTATGGTATATTTGATGATTTGCCTGAAAATCATTGTCGACTCCCGTCAGTCATTTGATGGCGGTTATATATGGAAGCTTTAAAGCAACACCAAGTAACTTTTCCTCTGCGGTCGCCCTACAGGTTGGAAGCGGATTTGTCCCATTGTATGTCTCATTAGAAACGCGACCTTACTTGAAACATTACTTGAAGGTAAAAAATCCTTCTTAGTGTTGCTTTAAACTCCGGCTGGAGGACTCCGAACTGCTGCCTTACCTGCCATCGCATCTTTTCTGGAGGTGTGCTCCCCCTTGTTTCCATGGTAACCAGAATTGGTTCCAGTTGTCTCATAGTCTATCTTCCTCTCCTTCAAGCTCATCATTTCTCGAGGGGAGGTGGGGGCACTTGCTAAAAAACACAGCAAGTCAACCAATAATGAGTGAGGGGGGAAAACAGGCAAAAGTGTCTTGAGCCATTTGAAAGTACAATAAGATGTCATTCCATCAAGGAATCTTTTATTTTACATAAAAAACTCATTTACTGTAATGAGGCAATTCTCTTGTTGCCTTTTAAGGCAAACAAGTGCCAGTGCTCTGCTCCTAATTGCTAAATGGAATTGGTCAGGTAATTGATTGGTTTTGTCTGGGCTTCTTGTTCCTTCTGCAATAATTGATGTCACCTTTCTAGTCACTTTTGTGTTTAGAATAGCTTTCTGTCAGGAGATGTGATTTATAGAAGGTAAGACTTCATAAAAACACTTTATAAAAGGGATTAACTTAAAATATTCTATGAACTTATTGCACATTCAAAGTGAAAACACGAATCACAGTTTAACGACATTCAATTATATGATGTTTTATATTATAAATATATACATTTGATGCAGAGGAAATGTGACGACACGAAATACTTGTATGTTGTAACATAACTGCTGTAATTTCAGTAAGAATTGCTATAATTCACCCAATAAATACTGAGATGGTTTTTCAGTATTTATTCTTTTATTTTTTTAATTAGTATTTTTATGATGGTTTTTCCATATAGTTTTCAAGTCAGGAAAGGGTAAAACAATCATGTTTACTTTATACATAAAAGGCTTTTGAAGTATCAAAAATTAATAATAATAAAAAGTTTCCAGAGATTTAATGTGACCTTCATACAGTAAAACAAAAAGTCAAATGAAATCTGTTAAGTCTTAATAAAACCCTTGGGATATACAAGTGCACACAGTTGAAGAAAGCACCCAATAATGTCCTAAGCTAGTAAAAGAAAAGATTATTTTACAACAAAAGAATTTCATTATATGAGAATTTTTTTTACTTATGTACCATTATCTATTTAATTATTTGGATGTTAATGAATCGGCTCTTGAGGACAGATTCTGTGATCTTGCTCTTTTCAGCATGACTTTGTCCGTCGGGACACAGTCTACTCCTCTGGGATGGCCATCTTACTTGCAAATGTACTGATTTTCAGTTCCCTGACAATTACAACTTGCGCAATTTAAAAGGTGTGAGATTCTCATTTGGGATAGTTCCCCACCACACCCTCCCAAGCAGCAGGGAGAATAAATATGCCCCCTCTTTGTTTTTCCCATTATATGTGAGGACATTATAAGCCCTTAATATTCAGCTGGCCCTGAATAAATATAATGAGCATTGTGAATAAAGATTTCTCACAGACCGATGATGACACAGCACTATTAAACATAAAATAAGTGTAAATTAAACACTTAAAATAAGTAGAATCTACTAAATCATCTTTGATATCTGAAACAACTAGAGAACAGACAGTGCCTGCTAAACAAAGCGTGTTAATAAAGGAGAACAGACTCTTCTGTAGCACTGTGTAATTAGGATACACATGGTGCCCTGACAGACAGTACTGTATTCTCCTTCCTGCCATCAGTTGGAAATAGAAAAATATCAGGATGTACCCTGTACTTTGTACACTCTTCATATCGCAATCCTGCAAAGATGACAGAAAATGTACTCGCAATTGCTGTCCTGCGGAAAACCTGAGAGCAGTTGCATTTTAGACCAAACATATAATGGTGACTGAGTGCATCCTGGATGCATCAGTGAATGGTGAGATATTTTCCTAAATAAAATAATACTGCCAGAAGAATAGCATGAGAACTTGATGTATGTTAGAGCTACAGATGTCTATTCCGTCTGTATCATCTCAGTGAGGTATTACACGTGTAGTAAGGAGCATTTAGCATTTTTCGATGTTTCAGTGTGAATGAGGAACTTTTGGACACGCTTGAAACGCTAGTGTGAGAGGAGAGCGTTTTGAAACCAAATTGGCGTTTTCAAACGTGTCCGGATTAATGTATCTTAGCCTAATTCTCCAACAAATGTGGTCAACTTGTTTTAGATGCTTTACTTAAGTGTGCTCTCTGACAAATTTCATGCCTTTTTTGAGCATTGTGGTTAGTTAATAGTTCCGTGTGTCTCGAGACCCTGGTGTTTTGTTCCATCATTCCTGATGCAAACTGTCCACCTGACACCATCCTATTATACAAACTGACGAGTTGACTAGGTGTTCATGCAACACACTGGCTATGCAACCAACTGATTTTGAAAATAAGTAGTTTTGATCATCCCAAGTACTTTTTTTTTTGTATTCCTCTAATCTACTCCCGACAAGGAGATAAAGACATGATATCAAGGAAATATCAATGATATCACTTGTTTTCAAAATGGAGAAAAGTGGAGTGTCTCTCACCTGATCGATTATTGGGCGAAGTCCGCACAGGAGAGATAGATGGGGTGCGAGAGGAGGAATAGGGTCGTTGTCTGTCTCTCTCAATTGTAGATGAAGAGCCAATGAAGTGATACTGAGAATAGCCATCCTGTCCGAAAAATAAGAACATGATCATTGATTCATCCTGAAGCAACACTCATCAAAACCTCCTGGTTTCAAGTATATGACAGACATACGTAGATGGAAAACAAAAAAACAAACAGAATTTCATGCATATTTTCATGCAAAATGTAATTCCTTTAAAATAATTTAGATAAATTAGCGAATTAACCAGTTAGCGCCTGCTGGTATAGATGCTATAGCTACACCATTCGGCAGCAAAAAGCCTCTCTCTCCTCTGATGCCTATTCAAAAGTATATAGGTGAAAATGTAATCTTCAGAATTTATTACCTTCTTATAGAGGCTTCGCAAATCTCTGTACTGCCACATACTGTTGAGGACTTGAGAAGCTGCTTTCACCACCTTCGGTGTGTGTCTGCAAGGAAACATAGAAGAGAAAATGGATACAATACATAGCCTTATTTGCAATATAAACAATACAATGTTTGGTTTCGAATCCATTTCTAGGGCTTCTAGTATAATGGATTGCTTCATTATTATGAGTATTATTATTTTGCATTTTCTGCAAACTAACTTAATAAAACCCTGTATTACAATACAGAAACTTTATTTTAAAAAAGTACATTCTCAGCAATATACTGTAAAGAATGTAAACAAACAAACAGTGTATTCATCTGCTGGCTAGACATAGATTATAACTATTTCAGTGAAAATGCATTTGAGTTCAGATCAATTTGTGCAAAGATTTCTCTACTGATGATGTATTGAATGGCACAAAAACTCTAATGGGAATGATAAATACAATAACATCTACAGTAAATGCTAAGGAGATTCATTTAAAAGTCTTTATTGTCCAAAACTTTTTGGTCTGTAAAAGTCTCTTACTGTATGTTTTTGAAAGAGGTCTCTTAGTCTCCAAGGCTGCATTTATTTGATTAAAAATACATTGAAAACATAGCAAAGCTGAATTTTCAGCATCATTACTCCAGTCTTAAGTGTCACATGCTCCTTCAGAAATCATTCAAATATGCTGATTTGCTTTTCAAGAAACATTTCTTATTATTATCAATGTTGAAAACAGCTGTGCTACTTAATATTTACGTGAAAACCATGTTACATTTGTTTTCAGAATTCTTGTTAAAAAGAACAGCGTTTATTTGAAATAGAAACTTTTTGTAACATTATAAATGTATTAACTGTCACTTTTGACAGTTGAATAAAAATATAAATATCTTTAAAAAAAAATCTTTTGAATTGTTAACCATAAGAACTAAGAGGAAACATTATCTTGTAATGCACTTTCAGAGTAAACTGATCCAGAACAATAGCTCACAAAACCCAATAGAGTTACTGGAGTTACTTCCATCTATCCTAATATCTCCTGAGTGGAGGCTTGGCTTCCTTCAAGGCAAGTGCTGTTTTTCACACTGTCACAAATAGTTTTTCATTTTTCATAACAAACAATCCACTCCAGCATGTCCTCTTCCTTTATCAACTAATTTGATGTCCATTTAAATATGCTTAATTCTGTAGGATATAATAGGGTTGAATCTTGTTTTGTCAATTACAAATTAATTTTACAGAGCTCCAAGATACTAACTTGTCTCCTTTGCTGCGGGCAATGCCGATGAGTTTCTCAATGCCGCCGGCGTCACGAAGGGCCTTGGTGTTCTCCATGTTCTTGGTGATGACTTCATGCAGAGCGCAGCAGATTGCTGTAATGGTGTCATCGGACATGCTCTTGCTGGTGCCGGTGCCGGAGCTGTTGTTATTGTTGCCGCCCGGTAGCCGATGGACCAGATCCCTCATGGCATACTTGCCTTTGGGTTGCGTGGATGAGATAAAGAGAAAACAAAAGTCAGAGAAAAGGTGTGACAACCAGAGGCCTTTTCAGAGATGCAGATTTAGGATTCAGATTCTACCGTGGGCATGCAAAGCTCTTTTTAAATGCGCTGAACCTCAAGGCTGTAACAACTGCAGCACTAGAAATGCCAAAGCGTCCGATATACCCAGCAGCTCGCTTGCACTTAACGTGACCGCGAAATACCCATTCCCACTGGGAAGCTAATTCTCTCTGCAACAACCTGCGCTACAAAACTGCTTTCAACCGGTATGCATTGAAGTTACATGAAAGAAAGGTTCCCATGTGCACTTGCAGCTTTGCTCGGTTCATTACTGATCTCCTTAAATAATGGAGGACATTTGAACAGCTCTATCCGCAAAGAACCCGCAGTATTCCGAGGGTGCCGGCGTCTCAACATTTGTACAGTTTTACGCCGTTCCTCTTGCCCTATATTCCAAAAGAGATTCACACGCCTTCGAACTCACGCAGGGCCGAGACGAGACTGAATAAGTGCGAGTGGTTGCCATGGAGACACTGGGGCCCATCAGAATACACAAACTATTAAAAAGATCAATAGTCTGTTAGTGTCGTGAGCAGCCTTTCAAACAATGCCACCTCGTCTCACTGCAATAGCTGACTAGAAATGCTACACTGATACACACATAACAAATACACACACTTACACACAAAACGAAATCTTGAAAGGCCTCTGCCTTAAAAGTAATTTAGGGGTACACGTACCTCTGCGGCATTCGGCTCTGCTGAAGTCAAAGAGAAAATGTTAGCTTGAGGCAAATACACTTCCATGTCCCGAACCTACCAATGAGCTCCTTGTTCCTGACATCAAGGGCCATGTTTCGGAGAGCTGTGGCCACAGCACACACCACCCGGTCATTGTCTATTCTCAGCAACTCCACCAGAATGGGCAGCCCTTTCTCTTTCCGAACAGCAGCACGGATGTACACCGACCACTACAAGCACAGAAAACGGACAAAAAGGTGCCGCGAAATGATTATCAATACATCACCTGAACAGATGCGTTCAAATGAGATTTGTGTCAACTTTGCATAGTCACACCACTGTTTGTTTTCCCTTTTCTGTAACAAATGAGCAGAAAATGAGGACAACAGAAGATTTGAAGTGCAGAATTCGACAGTCACTATCTACACTTTCAAGACTTTGAGAGAATTCAGCTCTTTTCTTACGTTGTATCCATTTGAAGATATCTTACACTGTTTGTGTACTGTCAAAAGAGACTTTGTTCTTGATAAAAGTTCACCATGTTCTCTAACTCCATGACCTTGAGGTATGAATGTGTATTTGTGTCAGTCATAATGGTGGTGGTGTGTGTGCCAGAGACAGTCTGGTTGGTTCGTGGCTCTTCAGGTGCAGGGTTACTCACAGGTTTTAAGGTGGGGCCTACCTTCCAGCTACCCGCTGCCAGGTTCTGTAGAGCCCCAGCCGCTCCCTCCAGTGTGTCCGGGTTCGAGCACTCAGACAGCAGAGTGAGGTATGGTTTTACTATGGACGGGTGCCAAAGCATCTGTAGTCCCTTTGGAGGGTCACTGGAGTCTGGGAAAGGCCCAACACCATCCCACTGAAAGTAAAGATGCTAGTGTCATTGCACGAGACTAAATATCTGTAAGTGGTACAACTGAGAAAGACATCATGTACAGAAACCTTCCACAAATAAGGTACCAAAAAAGAATGGTCAAAGAAAGTAGGTGCTCAAACTCCAGAAAATATTGATCATCAAATGTGATTTAGTTGTTTTATTTTCTATGCGGTTTTGCAATTCTGTTTGCAATATTTGACATGTCTGAATGAAGTTTTTTAATTTTTGTGATTTTATTTTATAGCAATAAATTAAATAGAAAAAAGTGAATAAAATAAAAATAAAACTTTATACCAGAAAGGGTAACAGGTTTTGTAATTTTACTAATGTCACATGGCAGGGACACACAAGTTTGGGACTATAGGTTGGTTAGTAATTACTGAAAAACATGGTAAAAGAGTTGAGCACAAACAGTGGGACAAAGCTTAAAAATGATTTTTTTGGCAATTAAAACAAATAATACTTGTTAAAAAAGTTGAAATATTATTATAATTTAAAATAACTGTCTTCTATTTCAGTATATTTTTAAATGTCTTTGATATTTTTATTCCAGTCTTCAGTGTCATGAATCTAATATGCTGATTTGCTGCTCATGAAACATTTCTTCTTATCAATGTGTGCACAAACATTTTTGTGGAAACTGTTTATTAGTTTTTCTGGATTCTGTGATGAATAGAAAGTCGAAAATAATGGCATTTATTAGAAATAGTAAAGATATTACAGCAGATTTCTGTCACTTTGGATCAGTCTAATGCATCCTTGCTGAATAAAAGTATTCATTACTTTAAAAATATCAGTTAAGCAAAAATTATGACACTGTTGATTTTAATTGCTAGATACAGTGCAGATGGGACAGGACAAAAATCATAACTTAAAGAGGATGGAGAGTGTTTCACAACAAAAAACATGGGATTTGTGTCAAAGTGTAATAGGACCCCAAATTGTACCCTATTCATGGAAAGTGCCAGATGCAATTTTATTTTTGTCCACTTTTATTTATAAAGACATCAGACATCAGGAAATGATGGGGAGAAGAGGGCGAAACAGGACTGGGTAATGTTATGTGTCAGACTCAAACTTAATGTATATTGCATGCTTGAGCACAACAGCGCAATGTGACATGTGCACTGATGAGATTAGATGATCATACCACCGTACGGAATGATTATACATATACTATAGTATTTACAAGGCACTCCAAGATAATTAAAGTGGCCAAGGCAAAGGGAAATAACACTGTACCTTTGTTGTGTACTACTGAAATTTTTGAAGATAACGCTCACTAGCAATTGAATAGACAGGGCAAACTGTCACACAGCCAGATGTGCATTTGCATCGTTGTTAAAGGAACAGATGACTCAGACAATTTAGTTATTTAAAAGTCACAATACAAAGTAATGCCACCTTTTACCTCGCTATTCATCCCATGCAAATGCTGAACAAACACTCCCGATGCCCATATCTTCATCTGTTTTCAGAAACTAAATGAAATCAGCCTGGAAAATACGTAATTATCCACTGGAGGAGCACGAGTGTCGACGCAGGCGACCCGTACGCGAATGCTGCTAAGTGATGCTAATTGCCAGCAGCTGCAGGGATAAAAAACCCCGGCCCACCTGATCGTGGCTCTTCTTTTTCTTCTTCTTCTTGCCCCAGCAGCCGGAGCTCTCCGCATCCTTCCCGCTGGCATCGGTGCACAGAACCCCGTCCAGTTCCTCCGATCCCATCTGCTGCCCCTGAGACGTCTCTGCCGCCAACCTGTATGACAGGTTCCGCAGGATGCACACGCAGTTCTCGATGGTCTAGAAGGGGGCACGTTTGACCCGCAAAGAGTGGGGGGAAAAAAGAAAGTTTACAGATTAACACACCTCTAAAACACCTCCAGAAGTTTGACTTTACTTGACACAGTAAATATCGAAATTGTCTTTTTCTATTTGCGAGACAATCTGTCTTCTTTGTGAAGGCTGTGCATTATTGCGCTCTGAACTCTTAATATTCTCTTGTTAGATTAGTCTTTTGGACGGACTCCAGTGGAGAACTGGAAAACTAATCCTATTGTGATGAGCAGTGAGGCAGGAAAAACAAAGAGGACGACTTTGATCTTGTAAATGCTTTTAGAGGGATTAAAGTGTGACACTCTTTTTTTCCTCATTCAAACTTGTTCTCACAAAGTATTATGCTAGTAACAGAGACCCCTTGAAAATCAAACAAAACATGGACTCAAAATAGAGAGGTGTGTCGCTGCATTACTTTATCTGTATAATTACCATAAACCTCTCTTAATAGCAACTGCAGCTTGTTTTGTACAACATTGTTGGTGGTAAAAACAATTAAAGGAGCTGAAACTAAATCAAACTGTTTGTCTGATACAATGTCTATTGCTCTATTGGTTTGGACCTTTTTAAAATGTGTTTTAATTAGATTTAGCTGGGCTATGCTAGACTGTAAACTGCACAAGCTGGTTAAAACAGATATTTCTGCAGGCAAACCTGCTTGACCAGTGTAGTAGTGATGCAGCTAAATCATCATGGAAGATTTAAGGATGGGTTTATCTGGAATATTATACCACAATAATATTAAACAGCATTTAAACAACTTATTTAAATCCGCGTCCTGCAGTCTCGATGAACGACTGTTTAGAAAACATCAGAAAAAATTATATATACTTTGTGATCAGAATTCCTGCCCATCCAAAAGAAAAAAATTCAGCCTTTATCACAGACATAAACTGTAATATAAAGTTCTGATCCGTTAACTAGAGGACGAGTTAACTTGCTATTAAGAGCCTTAAACAAACCTCAAAACTGAATTAATGGCTTAACTGAATATTGTTCAAAGATTCAATGCCATTACCTTGTAAAACTTTGGAAAATCCAATTATTTCATACTCAAAAGTGATCATTAGATTACTCCGGTGCCTTGTTAATTTGTATTTCCAGGCAGACTGATAAAAAAAAAAACCTATGTGCACTCACTACTAAAAGCTGCGGAAAGTCAGACTAACAGATGTGTCATACTAACATTTCTGATTACCTATTCAATCTGATTTCTGACCTGTAATGCTGCCTGAATCATAATCATATACTGTTTGTTCATTGGTCAGAGGAGAACTGGCCCCCTGACTGAGCCTGGGTTCTCCCAAGGTTTTTTTCTCCATTCTGTCACCTGATTGAGTTTTGGTTCCTTGCCACTGCTGCCTTTTGGCTTGCTTAGCTGGGAACTCTTAATATTCAACATTACTGATCTGCCTACATTGACACCATTGTATGAGAACTGAACTGAACTGGAAGATGACATCACTGTTGTCTCCAGAACCACAGGTTGAGAGCTGTAGATGCAACCACACAACTTGCAATGCTGAATGTTTTTTGGAACTATGGTCTTGGGAAACACATAATCAAAACAAACTATGTTGGTCACTTACAACCATAGTTGCCTTTTGGGAAATGCAACCTAGATTAGGAAAAGTGACTTCTAGTTTTGTGAGCGAAATTCATCAGATGGTGAGTGAACGGACTGTGGGTGGTCCATGGGCATGTCTGAGACTAAGCTGGTCTAGACTGGCCTTTTTTCAGCAGAACAACTTTTTTCACTGAGAAGTTTTTGCATATTCTGCATTGTCTTTTCAATCTCATCTAAGATTTAACAGTGAAGAAGTACTCTAGTGCTGTGTTGAAAATGGTTGGGGAGTGAAAAACACTCAACTAAACCTGCTAGAACTCTCTGTGGTGCTCCGTTGAATGCATAAAACTTTGGTAGAAAGGCAGGGGAGGGAAAGGTCAAACCTTGCTGTCGATCTCACTGGTGCCCAGGGCTGTCTGGATGACATAAAGCAGCGCATCAGTCAGACCCTCACACTCTCTCATCCTGCGGCGGGCTTCTTCTCCGGCTGAGCTCACATTCCTGTAGAGAACACAAGAACGCACACATGCATAAAATGTCACACATTTTGTATTTTCGACATCATTGATTATGTTTTGGAAGTTCTGAGCTTCAAGTCAATACTAAAGCAACCAAAGTGGTCTTCAACATCAATAAGCTTTTCATGGAAATGAGTACTAATCCCCCCCACCCCCCGCCTTCAAGTTATTTTCACACAGAAAAGTATTTGGATAGCAGTGTTTTAATACTTTCTGAGATGTCAACTCTGTGATACAAGAAAGTATTTTAACAAAGACAAATTTCACATCAGCTTCATGAATCACCAGCAACATGCCTCAAAGCAACAAGCCTAGAATCCCAAGAGCTGGAGCCTCGGGAGACCTGAATCAGGAAGTCTGATCTGAGAAGGTGCTTGTGAGAAATCAAAGACCACATCCTGTCCTCTCTCTCTCTCTCTCCAAGACGCTTCTAAGAGATCTGTGTGTCTCAGGCAGCTGCAGGTGGTGTGGCAACTGTGTCCAACCATTAAATATTCAATCAGACTTCTAGTTCCTCAGCCATCCATGAAGAGGATTAATTATCACGCTGGGCGTAGGGAGCTTAGTCCAACCATCCAAGAGTGACTCAGCACTTTCTACAATCCCGCTGCTTCAGACCTGCACGCTGATGCGCAAAGGGAGAGAGTATAGTATATGCATATAGTATGTGCTATAAATGTAAAGTGTTGTCGATGTCAAGCTGAGTTTTAAAGTAAAAAAAGTTTCTGCGCTCGGAAAGTACCTTCAGAATTTTTTATGTTTCCAGTGAGCTCCTAATAGCTTCAGTGATATCAAAATGCACATTTCCATTTAGTAAGCAAAAGATAGAAAGCAACTGGAAAATATGATATTAAGATAATCAACAAAATATCAACAGCATTACAATGGAAAACCTTAAACGTGCAAATAATGTGACCATCACCTATAAAAATGACAAAGCCACAACATACAGCAGTCAAACATATTGACAGACTAGACAGGCTTTTTAAACCACACACTAGCCAGATAAATAAACATTTGACATTATGCCAAACGTTTCCCCATGCCTGTGTAGTGCCAAAACCCCCCATCCAAATCCTACCCCTTTGGACTCTAAGGAGTAGTTGTTTTAGCCTCATCAAAAAACCTGTCACATCATGACCATAATTTTGTTCTGGTTCATCAAAAGTATTTTTTGTTAGGGATAGGGGGGAGGGGCAAAAGAGAATTGGACATGGGCAAAGTTTTAGCATGCCACTAGGTCCACAGTCACAGTGGACAGAAGCATATTGTTGAATCAGACCAATCCTGGCCAGAATATAATCCTAGTAAAGTGGCAGAACGAGCTCCATCACAAAATGGTTTTATGCACAGAGTCTGAGACCAGCCAAATTAATCCAAAGCAACTGAATCTATTTATTCAAATCAATGAACTTAAGTCATCAGTTGAAGGGCTCCAAGAAAAGCCTCAAAGCTAATTCACAAATGTGTTTGGTTGACACACAGAAGGACAGAGCCATTATCCATTATCCATGTACTTTTGCCCACTGAGATCCCAATATACTGTGACATTTCAGAAGGCACACAAATTCATCATATCATGTCATTTTGAAAGATGGAAATTCTGAGGCATTTACATAATATTTGCATAATTCTTACTAGAATAATCACCTAATAAAACAATGAATTGATTCTAAGTGAAGATTAAGCCTCTTAAGGGCAAAAAATAGAAACTGTGCCTGTATATAAATGAAAAAAAAGAAAAGATTTTGAATAAATACTTAGATTGACATTAATTAGGAGCTGTACCTGAGGCACCCGGTAGCATTGCGGAGCACCTGTGAGGAATGCAGGTGCAGCTTGCGGTCGTCCTGGTGGGGTGATGTGTCCCAGCCCGAGTGAGGAATAATGACCGTGTTGGTCAGCACTGCCAGAGCATCCTGAATTATGGGCATCTTCAGAGCATCGCAAGAGGACAAGTTCCACAGCACACCTGTTTACAAGAACAACATCTATGAACCAAAAAGCGTTTCATCCAGTGGTGAAGAATACACCAACTATATTGATAGAGAGATTACAATTTCCCTTCTTCACCTTGAGGTTTTGTTGTGCATATATATATAATTAAAAGCACTGATTGCAGGAGGCTAAGAACATGCATTTGAATATTGCATGAGGTCTTGGTTAAGAGCCCTCAAGTGAAATAATTTCTGAAGTTTCACTAGTGTCCTCATCAGCTCTTGTTAGTAAGAACATTAGATTGTGTGGTCCAAGCCACATCACAATCAAGACTGAACAGTGAACTGCTAGAATGTAGAATATGGCTAAACTGTGTCTAATTTTGCATACTATTTGTCCTTTCACAAGACCCCTACTGCTCTGATACAGTGTACAAGGGAGCGCTTTTGCACGTTCTTCCTCCCTGCTAGGGTATAAGACTTTGTCCCAGCTAATTGTACCTTATGTTATTTGTTAAATATCACAAACGTCCAGTCTTCCAGTTATAATAATAAGAAATGTTTCTTGAGCACCAAATCAGCATATTAGAGTGATTTCTGCAGGATCATGTGACACTGAAGAAAAAAAAAAAAACAGCTTTGCCATCACAGGAATAAATTACAGTTTAAAATATATTCAAATAGAAAACACTTATTTTGAATTGTAACAATATTTAAAAACATTTTAAATTATCTTACTGTATTTTTTACAAAATAAATGCCACTTTGGTCAGCATAAAATACTTCTTTAAAAAAATGTATTTAAATATCTTATCGACCCAAAACATTTGAATGGTAGTGTACGTTTTTTCCAAAATGTTCACTACTCTTTTGTAACACAAAAAACTTATTATAAACACCAACGAATAGCTGGTAGATATTAACATGCGGCTACACAGATGTGTCCTCATTCACATTCTATCACATACTATCCACCCAAATTGTACACAAAAAATAGTATGCCAAATGGCAGTGTGCGTCAATACTTTAAGTAACAATGCATTTTAATGAATTATTATAGATGAAATATAATCACTATATTATTTAATCACTATTTAATTAAATAAACGCTATTATTTTAATTCATTTAGGTAGATGCTAATACTCACAAGCAAGCTCAAACAGAATGCAATGGGGGACTGTGGTATTAAAAAGTAATTGTATGACATGCTAATACATCCAAAGAGTCCAAATACATCAAATGATGTTGCTGCATATTCAAAAGTATGTACTTTGGCATCACCAGTCAAATACATACTTTTATTACATTGTAGAAATATGCAGATTGGAATACTGCCTATGGATGTTTTCCTGCCATTTGTTTGGTACCCTCCATTGATGCGAAATTGCCGTGTGGCATCCCCCAAAATGACTGAATGAAGCTTAGTATTACTAGAGTTAGTAGTGGCAAGAAACATCTTGTAAAGTACTAGTGTTTCTCGATCCAACTCCCGATTGGTCTCACTGGTGTTTAGGTCATTGAATCCAAGGGCTCAAAGTAACTTACTAACTACATTGTAACTACACCATCTGGTTCTAAAAAGCATCTTTCACGATTGACAGCCCCTTCAAAATTGACCATGCATTCTCACAAAAAAAAACTTTTTGCAAGCAACACATACCTGTATATCATTATTATTTATCATGACATTTCATTTGAAAGCATGCTACAGTATACAAGGAAGCACTTTTGGAGGCCCTTCATCTGTATTGCTAGCATGGAGTACATCTCTGCCCCAGCCAATTTAAACTTATCTTATCCTATCCAATCTTGTTTCTTAAACAAAGACCTATTTTCTTATTCAGCCTTTTTTATGCCGAATCAAGAGTTCTGAGCTCAAACAGGCCCCAGCAGTCGCGACAGGCCCTTGTCTGGCTTCAGCAATCGGCAGGCGACCGGGGTCTGTGTAGATCTAGCTTGAAGGGGGTTGTTATGAACTGACGAGAGGACTCTGTCTTCAGTTCAGAACCGCTCTTTAACTTAAACATTAATTGTCTTTGAAAAAGCACAAATGGCTTATCCCCTTTTTCCAAATGTTTCATCTAAAGTGATTACATACACAGAGATATAGAGCTGTAATAAGCAAGTGCCACTCAGCTTCGTTCTTCCTATATTCAATTTGAAACATTTTAGATGTTTCTCCGAGCTCTGGATTCAGGAGGATGGAGATTTTTCAAATGATGGACATTTAGATTGCTCACCAGACTGAAACACAAGGGAGCCGCAACGTCTTATTGAAGCGTCTCTCAACAATTCAGCATCTGACATTTATAAAATGCCTCAAAAAGCAAATTGCTGCCCAATTTTTCCGACATCTCTCAGGAACTGACTCTGTACCAGGAATATTTCTATAGGGGATTTAGAAGAGCCTTTGTCTTTTGTCAACGCGTCAAGACTCATTATACACAATTCCCTAAAGAGGCTATGCCAAGCACTGGTATTATCCTTAATTATTATAGCCCTAACCAATTAGGAGATCATTAACAAATCATTTAATGGGTAGTGGGGTCCACAGTAACAAGCGGATGATTCTAGGAGAGCTGATTAACAAATTGGGCCCAATTATAAGGAAGCCAGAGATAATGACAGAAAGGTCATATGCAATGTATTTGTATGCTGAAAATGCAAAAAAAAAGTTGGTGAGGAAGGAAATTAAGATAGAGTGCATTCAAAGATAGGGCCAGACACCACGTCCTAATCAGGTGCCACACAAAAAAGACAGGATGTTTTGTTCACGCCCACTGTGAAATCTTATTGGTCCAATATCTCTTTTCATATAACTGCAAAATATACTTGAAATGTAGTGCCCTTTAAGTGGAGCTGGAAATATTGCAATTACAATTTCTGAGCATATGAATGACCAAACGGAGTCATATTTAAAGATGGGAAACTTGCAATTCTAGCTGATACCCAAGTTGTGATGTTGGAAGAGGTGTGTCAATTTGAAGTATAGTGGAAACTCTTATCTATATACAGACTATAATATAATATAATGTGCAGTGCTGGGGGTGCTCCATGACAGGTTTGAAAACCCCAGGTTTAGGTGACTTCCGTGTTACGTTTGAATGTGTGGCATGTCGTAATGGAGAATGCCCGACTCAAAGGTACAAGTTTCCCAGGTGCACTTAAAGGCAGCATAAATTCTGCAGCATTTCCTCTTTCAGTGTGGACAAACAAATTACAAATGACTTCTCGCCAGTATCCCGTCACATCCGAGAACAAAGGAGAAGGAATGAGAAATAAATGTGCTTAATGTGTTCTGAGCACCTGTGAGCAGCTCTCTGATCTCCACGTCTGTTGTCTTGCGCAGGAGTCGCACGAGTGCAGGGATCCCACCGCAGTTCTTAAGGGCGATCTTGTTGTCGTCATTGGCCTTGCCATAAACCAGGTTCCTAAGTGCGCCGCAGGCACTCCTGTGCACGTCAGTCATACGGTGATCCAACAAGTCCACCAGCAGCTGGATCCCACCCTGCCTTCGTATCTGATACAGAGAGCCACACAAATATTAAACACATTGTAGACATTTTTATAAAAGTCTGCTTATCTAGTATATCTAGCCACCAGTCTGCTTATCTATCTTAATCAATGAGACTTTTTGTCAACCATCTACATATACACGTACAGTATTGTTTAAAAGTTTGGTGTCAGTAAGATTAAAAAACAAATAATAATAATAATAGTTTTATGCAGCAATGGTGCATTGAATTGATCAAAAGTGACAGTAAAAACAATGATAAAAATAAATTACGTTTCCACATTTTTTTTTAATGTTTTAAAGTTAGTAACATTTATTAAATGAACATCATTTATTAACATAACAGGTTTTGGAGGAAGGCAGCATGTCACACACATGTCTAGGTTGGCATCTGCCTAGTTTGGCTAGTTTCCACCAAGTGATGGATAAAGCGTTTTCTCCTTGTTAAAAGTTCAAAAGCCTATATTTTGCTATCCTAATTATGGGTTATAGTTGGCTGTATATCATTTTTTTGGTAACACTTTATTATAAGTATACAGTAACAAAGTACTTACAAATCATTTGCAAACAATTATAGTAAATTCATAGTTAATATATTGTCGTCTTTACATTGCTAATATATTAATAGGCTATATATAAATACTGAGTTCATTATTCATTGTCACTGTAATTAACCAAATTATTATTGTGTGTGTGCTTAATGTATTTGTAAACAATTTAAGGAACACCGAATATGAATGCAATTTCGAATAAAGGTTGGTTTAAAGCACTTAATTAATAACATTTTCCCATTTTCCATGACCTGTGAGAACTATTTACTCCTAATAATCATTTAACATTTCCTTTACTACGAGCTAATTAAACAATAATAATTGTGTTAATGTGATAATGAATGAAGAACTCACTATTTGTTTATAGCCTATTAATATATGAACAATGTAGACATACTATAATTTATTAACTATGAATTAACTATAAACTAACAGTTTGTTAATGATCTGTAATTACTTTATTAATGTATACTTATTATAAAGTGTTTTTGGGTCACCAGTTGAAAACCACTGCGCTAGAATGACACTAACCAACATAAAACAGCCTGAACCAGCATGGAAATTCAATGAAGCTGAAATCCCCACTGCAAGGATTTATTAGTCCATAGCCTATGTGAAACATGCAGAATGTGTTTGATGTCAGGAGTTACCTCTGATTTGATCTTGTTGTCTCCAAAGCACAAGTGCTGGAGGTAGGCGGCAGCGTTGGACTGTACCGATGGAAACTGGTGCTGCAGCATTTGGATAACCTCCGGCAGTTCAGGATCCCTCCAGCCAAATTCCCTGAAGAGGCAAATATACACACAAAAGTGAACATCGAGAAGCTTTCACATAAAGAAAAAATATAACATAAAAAAAAAAAACATGTTTTTGAAGGTGTCTATCATAAAATATAGCAGCATATTTCACTTCTATGGTGTGTAAACAAACAAACGAGTCTCTGAAAGTTTCTCTTCACTATTAATTACACCGATTATAACATACTCTAACTTTCTGCCAACATCTGTGATCTCTGTTTTCTCCTTTGAAAATGGTTGAGTAATACTAATTAACAAAGAAACGTATGCCACTAAACAATGGAAACAAATTAACCTCAAAATAGGATGTATGACAATGCTTGTAAGGAGAAAAAAAATAAAAATAATGCATGAGAAACAAAGGTTTTACAGCTACCACACGTCAGCAATCCTTTTTTAAATTCTGATTTTCATGCTTTCTGCAGAGTAACGTCAGATCACGGGTAATACAGACAATAGCATTCTCCCAGAAATGTCGGCTTCATCATGGGTATCAGTGACAGCTGTGCTATTGCCTGGAGCAGTCCTAAGGTGCCTGGAACCCCATAGGAGAATATCTGCATTTCCTAAACCCCCGAGTCAGTCGACTCTGAATATCACTCAACACCATGATTAGGTAAGCAGTAAAAACAAATTCAACATACCATCCTGATGTCTGCTGTGAAAAAAACATGAATATCTCATGCAAGCAAGAGAGGAGAACATTGTGTTTGACATTCATGTCTTTTTCTCCTTCTCTTTCTCAGACCAGCAAACTCTGTCTCTACGCTACAACCATTTCAGAGGCTGTCAAACAAGAGGAATCGATGCAAATGATACAATCCTGTATGAAAGAGATGGGGCGGTGATGATAGAAAGAGAACAAAAGGAAGGATGGAAGAGAAGAGAGGAAAAACAAGACATTGGTGGAGGCAGAGAGAAATACAATGTTGCCAAAAAGCAACATGATGGACAAACATTTCTGGGTAAGAGGCACCATGGGAAACATCTATTGTAGCATGTCCCATTTCTCTCTAGCACAACCATTAAACCTGAGAGGGCAATTGCGGTCATGAAAAGAAGAATGGGATCCATTGGGAAAAGGTCAAAAAGGAGATAATCCTGAAAGATTGACACTTTGTTTTCTCTCACTGTATCTTTGTTGCTTTTTATCATTGTTTAACCTTGAGAAATGAAGGCATGTTTAAATCACATCTCACTAAGCTCCTATGTTGAGGGCTTTATTCACAAAAATAGGGAACCAAGTACATTACAGAGGGTCGGAATTGGCCAACAGCCCACAAATTCTCCAATGCATTAGATGCAATGACAGCAAGCTGTCATTAATCACAGGAGCAGGCTAATTGATAATGTTTGCGTAAATCAGTAATTAGAGCATAACACTAAAATGGCTGTAAAATGGATGAAGTTTATATGGTAATCAATGTGGCGCAAGTCAACTCTGGGTTAATTAGTGTAAGTACATTTTTTGACAGAAGCTCTAAAAATACTCTGTTAATTAACTAGTGCACTAAAGTGAAATTATTCACTCAATGTTTACCCCATGTAATTATAGACGGCAATAAAGCAAAAGGCATGGCCCCAATGCGTTACCAGCTTCTGAGTTCTTCAAGAAGTGACATTTGTGTTTAGCAAAACAAAAAGCTAAAGCTAGTAGTATTTTAGCGGTTCCAAAATAGTCTGTTATGCTACTTGCTGTTGCACGCAGGTATTTGTTATCATATTATTTGAATTATTATTGTAATCATTAACACACTAGTTTGTACCGCAAATAGTTTTACTGTTTACTAGTTATTCTTCTACTTGTTTACCTACAGTGGCTAATAAATTGTAAATTCACAGAAAATACTTGCGCATTGAAAAATAAGGTGGATACAGTCTTGTACCTGTCTTTTTCCTGATTTCCAACTGTTGGTTGTGTCATTGCAGATTTTTTATTAACGTAAAAAAGGAATGGGTAAATATCTTTGGTACCAAGGCCATTGAACAAGTGGGCAGTCACAGTTTTGCTCTACACCCATATATAATGCAGCATCACAGCATGAAGGAATGCATACATAAGTGATGAGGACTAAACGTGTAGTAATGATTTAAATGTGTACAGGGCACTCAGATTTATTAGATATTTGCTGCTCTAGAAACAGACTATATCATTTATGATTAAAGTCAGAATAGTAATGGCACCCTGCTCGTCCTCGTTCGCATCATTAAACCTGAATCATTCCCCAGCAGGCCAGTCCTACAGGGACACGCACATATGCAGAGTGCAAGCTGCTGCCGCCTGGTGACACTCCCTCCTCTCTGTCAGGTCTGTCACTGGCAGCCAAATCCTTAACCTCCCCATTATGACAATTAATGCCTTGGTGAAGCCACTCCCCCCACCACAGCTCCAGTCACTGTGACAGGCCGCTGAGCAGGGATGAACCTACCATTAATCACCAAACATGAATAATCAAACGTCTGCTCAGAGCCCAGGCCTGCAAAAAAACGTCATCCCTTGCCAAAGCCGGAGAAGGATTTGGCTGGGAAGTGACTCATTCACGCTACAGAGAACAGAGAGCTCTTTCGTTATGTGCGTTCTCAGACTTGTGATTTCACCCCTCATGGTCTGATATGGAGAGATGCTGTGGGTGGCTGGTCTACTAATAAACCATTTGTCCCTTAAACTTCACCTGCAGAATCCACCCCCTATACAATTAAACTAAGCATTGACCTTCATTCTAACAGTCAGAAACGAAAGAGGCTCTGTTCCAAATACCTAGTGTGCTGCCTACGTTGACAGTATTTTAAGGTATGAACACAGACTTTAACTAAAAGTGTCCTTCTAGATAGGATGGGAAATTCATTGCTCAGTGAAAAAAATTAATCCAAAATGGTGGACGAGAAATTAATTCAATACTGAAAAGTATAGATAAAAAATTTAAAATGTATTTATTTTTCCAAATATTTGTGCATGTGATGTATTTTTAGGCTTATTAGAGTATTATCCAGTTAGCTGAACAAAATACAAATATTGGGTCCTATTTTAACGATCTGAAACGCCAGTATCAAGCGCGAAGCGCAAGTAACTTTGTGGGCGGGTCTTGGGCGCTGTTGCTATTTTACCAGCGGGATAAATTACTCTTGCGCCCGGCGCAAGTTTAAAAGGGGTTGGTCTGAAGTAGGTTCATTATTCATAGGTGTGGTTTGGGCAGAACGTGAAATAAACCAATCAGAGCGTCATCCAACATACCCTTTAAGAGCAGGTGCGCATGTTGCATGGCGGATTGTTATTATTATGGCGGATTTACCAAGAACGCGTCAGGAGCGTGTCTTGTCAGGGCAGTGAAAGACAGAGAAGTGAGAAGCTAGATTTAGGCCTACATTTTTTTACATCTTCATGGACACTACAATGATTTATTTTTCCTTGTTATAATGTATGATTTGCAAAAATAAAAACTGCTGCATCTGTGTTGATGAGAGAATCAAAGTGTATGCTCGTTGTGCACCCGCTACATTATGGCCAAGCATGCGCGCTTAAAAATAGCATTATGAACAACGTGCAACGCGCCACTGACTTTAGACTAGTTTTTTTCTGGTCAGTGGAGCAATTGTTTTCTGGAACTGCAAAATAGCACTAGGGAATGTTTGCGCCGAAACACGCCTCCTTTTTGCGCCGACCTGCCCAGGGAGCGCAAGTTCATTCTCTAGTTTGCCGGCGTGCGTCTGTGGAGGGAAAAGTCCGCTTTGCGCGGGTGCAAAATAGGAATGATACATGCGTCAGTGTACAAAGTCATTTGCGCCGGGTGCAAGATAGGGCCCATAGAGTGCTGCAGATATGAGTTCTAAAACCCAGAAACAAGTAAACATTTTTACCAAAAGGTTTTTTGGTTGGATTTTTAGTTGAATGCCTGAATTAAGGTCTGTGGTGAACACAATTTCAAGATATTTACACAATTTCTTCAACTACATAAAATACACCAGAATTAAGGATTTCAATTCCGCTTTTACAGCCTTGTCATGTTTACTCACACTCCTGCAAATTATTCTAAATCAGACTTTCCAACTTGAAGATTTTAAATATAGATTGAAATAATTGTCGGAAGAATAGTAATAGTGACATAAAAGCCATGCCAGCTGTGGTGTTGTAGTTCTCTTATAGCTTCACTTTAGCTTTTTACTTCTGGCAATTGTATTTAGGCTTCAAAATTCCAAAAAGTTGTGTTCATTTGAGAAGATTACCTTACAAAACATGTAAGAAGCCACAGAGCTTATTTTCTGCAATAACACAAAAATCCATCGGAAAAATCCTAAATGATGCTGGGTTGGCTTACAAAATTATGTCTATTAAACTCTATTGAGATCAACTTAGTCTTCTGTGGGAGGCTCTATCTGTGTGGTGCACAGAGTTGATACCTATGGAGAGTGTTCGAATTTGTGAGGTTCTATGACTGTTAGGATGCTGCCTATATTTGCAATGAGAAATGGGTCTTGTTGTCCATGGATTTATAAAAGGTTTGCTAGGCATGCAGCCTGAAAATCCTTCAGCAGAGCTTGATGTAACATTTGAGCGCTCACTGGATTGAGACAAACTCTCCTGTTTGTGACAGGTCTTTGTTTGAGCTTTTGTTCTGGTTCAGTCAGGTGAGCCTATCTTTCATCCCCATAGCTGAAACATTAACACCACAAAACCCAGCTTCATGCTGCAGCGCAAAAGCTGAAATAACCCACGGGGCCAGAGGAAGAAGAGGATAAGCCCCTTGTGGACCACTGAATGTTTCGTGGCATAAAAAAAACAGCCAAATAAAAGCATCATAAATTATGCATTCAATATGCTTGACTGAGCATGATTATTAGAAATAGAGCGAATGGATTGATATTTTGAAAGGGATGCAGCAGAGGTAAATCTAATAGAGTCTTTATGTGAGATGTACACGGATCCTCTTTAAAAAAGTAAATGTCAGTTTATTGGTTGAGAATTGATTGGTTTACAGGTGAGAAAACAGCAGTTAAGAAAGCATCTGATTATAGCGATGTGGATAAGTTTGCAACAATTCACCGGCATCTGGTGGACAGGTGAGGTCATTAAACTGTTATGATAGTATGATGACTATCTAGATCTGGCTGTGTGAGACTATAGTTTGAATTAATCCCTTTTCTTTGCGTGACACATTCACATTACAGTACAGAATAGCTCTTTTGGCATTATCCTGAACTTTGTGTAAGTTTCCTTTCATGTGTCATTGAACGGAAGCCTCTATAGTCTCTCTGCAGGCTTGTATAACCTAGGAAATCAGGCAAGGCCTTGTTTTTTAAGTTTCATTACAAGTTGTTCACAATAAAAATGCGAATAATACATGAAAATTCTTGAATATAGCCCCTTTAACAATGAACTCAATTAGTCAGTTCTCTATCATGTCTTGCTCATAGACATAAGTGGCATTACTAAGTGCCACATATTCAAAGTGTGTGCAGCGCCAACACAACTGCTACACTGCAGGCCTGTTTGTATGTCATACAACTAGCTTCTGGCATTACAGGCAGATGAATAAAGAACTTACACATGCTGAGCAGAGTAAATAAGACCAGTCACCAGCCCATGTAATCACAGCAGCTCTAGCTTGTGGCTTAGCCGCTGAAGCGTGCACACTGTTAAAACAAACACTCTAATGAGCATAGAGCTCCTCTGTCCTCTCGGCTTGCTCCCTGGCTTTCCTATTCAAACACGGGCAAATCGCTGAATAAGCTTCACGCACATGAAACATGCACTTCATGCACTTCCATTCTGGTGCGTGCTTTTGTCTGAAAGAAAACGAGCCCTGTAACAACAACATGTGACAGCTCAATTAAAGACGGTGCGCATACAAAATAGATTCAACAAGAATTGCGGGGTCATGGATAAAGGCGATGTTGAAATACCTTCTTTCTATCCCAACTTAAAGGGATAGTCCAGCCGAAAATGAAAAATTCTGACATAATTTACTCAACTTGTTTTGATTCAAACCTGTGACTTTCTTTCTTCTGTGGAACATTCCATTTTGAAGAAATTTATAACTGTTTTGGTAAATACAATGAAAGTCAACTGGGTCAAAAACATTTATATAATGGACAAAAGAAAAGAAAAACGGGTTTGAAGGACATGATTGTGAGTTTGGAGCAGAATAATCTGCTTGTCCAACCAACGGAAGATAGGGGGAATGTTTGGGAAAAATATTTCTAATTGTTTAGCAACTCAGTTTATGGATGTTAGTTGCATATAAGTTACACATTTTTTATTTCAAGTTGCAATGAATTCAAAATACCCATTTCTTTTTTTTTATGTAATATGTTTATTATAAATGATTTATCCGTGGACATCATTATTTCCCCCAGTAGGCGCTTTGATTAACATTCTTCTTTGGTCATATACACAACATTCCTGAGATACATTTAGGGGACTGAACAATGTTTGTATAAATATATCATTTTCTTTAGATTTTTTTAGGGCAGGTTATGGGTTAGGTAATATTGTTCCAGAACCAACATAATGTATGTTCACTTCAGTAAATCATGTTGTGTGTGGGCCAACTAACCAGCAGTCAGTTTGAGATTACAGATGGCTAATTCTGACAGTTCTCACCCTACAGTAGAGCAAACCCATAATATACTGTTTTGACAGCCACAAGAGGAACTGGGGAACTCAGAGCTGCTAACGGTCACATAAATATGATTTGTGCAGCCAGGAGAGGTAAGCTCTATCAAGGTGCGAACATGCGACCCGCAGTTGACCCCTCATTTAGGAAATAGTGGTCAGCAGTGTTGTGGATTCAGCACACACATGCTTGAATGGTCCTGAGAGGCGGCTTGAACTGTCTGCAATGAGAGAGGTCAGGAAATGTCTCTGTCACTTTCAGTGACCACTTCATCTCCTGCCACCCACTCAGAGCACAGATCACTGCATTTCCCAGCATTAGACTCTATGAATGGTTCCACATGCCCGAACGAGGCAAATGCCTCTGACATTTTTAAACAAAACAGTCACATAAATTTGATTTCCACAAAATGGTCAAATAAATCTTATATTACTAGTATTATTCTGGAATCAAAAGATTCCAGTGATAATAATAAAATAAAATAATTTGTTACATTTATATAGCGCTTTATCTGGGACCTCAAAGCGCTTTACAAGGAAGGGGGAATCTCCTCAACCACCACCAATGTGCAGCATCCACCTGGATGATGCGACGGCAGCCATATTGCGCCAGTACGCCCACCACACACCAGCTTACTGGTGGAGAGGAGACAGAGTGATGAAGCCAATCAGTATACGGGGATGATTAGGAGGCCATGATGGACAGAGGCCAATGGGCAGATTTGGCCAGGACACCGGGGTAACACCCCTACTCTTTCGAAAGACATCCTGGGATTTTTAATGACCACAGAGAGTCAGGACCTCGGTTTAACGTCTCATCCGAAGGACGGTGCTCTTTGACAGTATAGTGTCCCCATCACTACACTGGGGCGTTAGGACCCACACAGACCACAGGGAGAGCACCCCCTGCTGGCCTCATAACACCTCTTCCAGCAGCAACCTGGTTTTCTCATGAGGTCTCCCATCCAGGTACTAACCACGCTCAGCCCTGCTTAGCTTCTGTGGGCAACCAGTCTTGGGCTACAGGGTGATATGGCTGCTGGCTATAGCATGGCAAAGCTGAATTTTCAGCAGCTGTTATTCCAGTCTTCAGTGTCACATGATCCTTCAGAAATCATTCCAATATGCTGATTTGGTGCTCAAGAAACATTTCTTGTTATTATCAATGTTGAAAACAGTTGTGCTGCCTAATATTTTTATGGAAATCATGATACTTTTTTCCGGGATTTTTTGATGCATAGAAAGTGCAAAAGAAAATTCTTAACTTGAAATATTATTTTGTATAATATGGTAAAAGCAGAAACCTCTGCTAACCAGTTGCATCGGTAGTGGACTGACTGACTGAATGAATGAACATCCACTTCATAAGCCATTCATAACATTCATAAGGTTTATAATGCGTCTTATCTTGTTTCGCTCATTTCATGTCAATGCTGTCCAAAGCCACTTTTACTGTAGTTTTACTGTACTAACACGAATTGTAGCAACTATTTTGACAGAAACTGTGGCTACCATAGTCGATGTTTGTTAGAGATGTTGCAAGTGTAGTCTCACTCAGAACACTTAAAAATGTCAACCTGAACTATAATCATCTCCTTGTTGACAAGTTTGGTTGCCAATACAGTGATTCAATTATGCACAATGTGGTAGACAACAATACAATCATGGCTGTTGCTTGCATTGAAAAGAAGACAATGGTGTTAAATAAAAGTAAAAAAGGATAATAAGCATGCTTTAACATAAAATGATAACAAAACAATGAATAACAACACAACAGGAGACACCCACACACGCACACACACAATGTGATGCTTTGCAGCAATGAACAAACTCTGGTTACCTATGAAGTCACCTATCACTCCTTCTGGAAAAGCCAACAGAGATCAGAACATATGTTCTTCATGTAACTATTTGATTCATATCACTCCATTAATCTGATCAATCAAAAATAACTTTAGACTTGACCACAAATTAACCTTTCTGTGGATGAATAAAGGCCTAGCGCTCTTCTTGTCAACACAATGCGGAAATGTTGGAAGGAAATCCATAAAAACATATTCTGACATATTCTGTAAAGCAAAGCTTGTCTCAACACAGTCATGCTGCCCAGGCATATGATGTTGAGTAGAGAGGAGAACAGTGCTTTTGTGGATGAGTAGAAATGTAAATAAATGTTGGATTACTTTGTCATTCTTTGCTCGGCTTGATTTTGATTCCAGACAAGGAATTCAGGGTCGTACCTATCAGGAGACAGGCAGAGAGAGAGACAGGGTAGGTGTCTAGCACAAAGGGATTTGACATTTTAAAAATAATATTTTTTACGTTTAGCTGTCTTCTTGCTGCTGGATGAACATATTACACATAAGACTGTCAACATGCACTATAAAGCTTATTTGTTGGTGGTTTTTATTAAAGAGGGGTCTCACATAATGGAAAATAACTCCCATCCATATAATTCCAGCGTGAACCAGACAGTATAGACTGCAATAGCTTATTTTTGGGTGAGATCAGGTTTCACATTTCCAGTCAGTGCAAATACTGATATTTGTTAATTCCTCTGCATTCCACTTTTAGAAGAAAAAAAAATCCAATACATTTCTCAAGACAATCATCTAGATCAGGGGTTTTCAACCTTAAGTTATTAACTGAACACTACAGCAATAAATAACACAAAGCGAAATTTGTCATTATTACTTTTCATTCTGCTGTATAAAGACTGATTCGAAATGTTTCCATTGAGGAAAAAAAACAGAAAGTTAATTTAAATTGAATTGAAAATGTTTTTGTAATGTTTATGTCCAATATGAATCTAACAGTGAGTAGAAAAAAATGCTGCCAACTCAATACAAAGTAAATACTGTCCAAATAATTTGTTTTGGCTTTAGAACAATGACAAAATAAAATCTATTTCATTTTGGAAACATGTTTCTTGTGTAATAGCACTGATATTCCTGTACAAATATTTCACACACTGAAAACTGTTATTTACATGAAAATGTATTGCAGCGATTACCATATTTATGGACCTTGGTGTCATTAAAAAAGTTTGAATGCCTCTGATCTAGATGTTCCTGTTTCTTCATAAGATGTACAAGATGGTATAATGCAGTTTCTTGTGTATATACAATATTTTGAAACAAATGATTCTTTAGTTTAAAAAAATGCTGTTTCACAATATAATTTGCAAGGATTTTGGTGATAAACTGCGGCCGGTATGGTTGCCAGACCCACCCTTTAATATACCAAACACTATTAGTGAACCAAAGATAACAGACGACATTGTTTGACATGTTCTGAAACAGTTTGAAATTGTCTGTGCATATGTTTGCAGCCAGTAAATGCAATGCATCACACATCATACCACCTCCACCATAACCACTAGCAGTGAGAAGACATGGGAGAAAAACAAAAGAATGAGGGGTCAACAGAAGGGATGGCAAAAATCAACTAAAACAAGGTCAAATCAGCAGAAAAAGCAAGCAAACAAAAAAAGAGAGAAGTCATACAGTACTTTAGTTCACAAGAGATGATCGTCAATGGCCTCTCAGCACATCAAATTAATGTCACAGGATAAAACCAAAAATATGCTTAATACCAATATAAAGATAGAGTGAAAAGGTGGAACTGACTACCTCTCTATAAAATCATGCGCTATCATTCCTGAAGTATGTTTACTTTTGTGACAAATGTGCAATAGGTTTTTGTGATTTTGGATTTTGTTATGTACTACAGGAAGTGAGGTCATGTGAAGTCTGATTCATGCTGTAGAGGAGAGTGGAAAAAGATGCGTCACCCCGTTAATCACGCAAACTGCACGTTTATTTATTTATTTTTTACATGTGACCATATATTTGAAAAGAGCCAATCATATACAGCTGACGGTGATTGAAAGATGCCGATAAATAGTGAGGATTTTCATTTTTAAATATATTTAATATGGATGATTTTTAATTTTATAAAACTTTCTTTAGTAAACTATTAATTAGGTACATTACCGTTCAAAAGTTTGGGATCAGTATTTATTTTAATTTTCTCCTTTCATTCAGCAAGGATAAAATTTCTATTTTATTAAGAATCATCAAAGAATCCTGAAAAAAATCATGGTTTACACAAAAATATTCAGCAGTACAACTGTTTTCAACATTGATAATAAGAAATGTTTCTTGAGTCACAAAGCACCATAATATAATAATGTTTGAAGTATTGGAATAATCTCTGGTGAAATGTAGCTAATTTCATCTTTGCTATCGCAGGAATACATTACATTTTAAAATAGAAAACAGTTATTTTAATTGTAATAATATTTCACTATATTGTTTTTACTGTATTTATGATCAAATAAATGCAGCCTTGGTAAACATAAGAGACTTCTTTCAAAAACATACAAAAATTCCTACAAACCCTACACCTTTGAACGGTACCATATCTCTGGGACAAAGTCTGTCAGATGCGTTGTATTACTGATAGTGAAGATTACCACCAAATACAAGAGATATAATTACGATAAAAATAATATTATAAAATGTTGAAAATTATTTCACAAAATTCAAATATGTATTGACAGTTTTATGAAAATGCAAATGGTTCACATATACCCCTAACAGACTTTTTTTTTTTTTTTTTGAGAAGTCATATTACAGTGTTACAGTTTTGGATTAGACATTCTGAAATTAGTTAGTTAGAAATTAGCTGTATTAGATCTCATTTCTCCTTGCCCAAGCACAAATTAAACTTAACAGTGGCACAGCTTACACCACTCTCCCCAACAATGTCTTCATTGACAACTTGTGCACGTGAAGCTCTATTTGATTTGTAAATCACACAGCACGTCAATTCGACTCTAATTCTCACTAACTGGGTCAGATCTCCGTGTGCAGTTCTTTCAAGATGTATTAGACAATGGGAGGACTCACCTGGGGTCCTTCTGGATGCTGTCCACAGAGGGCGACCGGACCAGGGTAGCTTCCGGGGGCAAAGCAGGCCCCGATTTGCTGTAGGGTGAGTCTGTGGAGGGGCAGAACTGTAGTGTACGGTAGGGGTTGGCATAGTCGGCGGTGGAGGCACCAGGGCCAGTAGCGTAGCCGGAACGGGGGAATGTTCCCGTGGCGTTCTGGCTTCCAGTGCGCTGCAAGGGTATGGAGTCAACACCGGGAGAGGAAGGGGCTACAACAGGAGAGTAGGGACAGAGCAGAAAGTTCAGGACCTGGTCACAAAACTGATTCATTGGATCTTTGGGTGCAGTAAAAGGTGTAAAATTACATGTTGACCAGGTATTACAATCAAAAGAGAGAAGGAGGAGGAGGAGGACAGAAGGAGCAAAACAAAACAGAAAGGATGTTAAATCATCGAAATAACAAACTGACCCGTAATGATAGCTCTTCAGTAGGTGCTTTATTAGCTTGTCAATGCAAAACAGTTTTTTTCTCTCTGGCCTGCTTTTGTTCAGATTTGAATAGCTACCCAGAAACCACCACTGAGGGCTGTTCTTCCTGACGGCAGAGTTTTCCAGCTGACTGGAGATCAGAGCCGTGCTGAAAACATTCCGGCTATAAAGTCAACACGAACATGTACTTCTTTTTTTTTTTGCACAAGCCTGATGTGCACGATTCATCTATTCACAATATTATAAATAAAAAAGTAATCTTTTTCATTTAATTAATTTATGTCAGCACCAAAGGCTATTATCATGGCAAAAAATGTGTAGTTCAAAACCCAACGACAAGCAATAAACAAACTCTTACAGCATACAAATTTGTAGAAGATACTTAAATTTGATATCTGAAAATTTCACCAAAAAAAGCCTGATGGGACCTTTTTAAAAAACATCTTGTAAATCTTTTACATGACGTCACAATTCCCTTTTATTTTCAAAATGTAATTTTCTAGCTCCCATCTATGGTATGTAATGTCCACTTTTCACAACCAATCAATTCTGAATTCATACCCTACCCCGTAGCATAATCCATATTTGGTTTGACCCGGAAATACATTCGTTTATGGAAGTAAAATGAGTTACGAACAGCATTTGATGTTGACTTTCAATACCAGTCTGGTGCACAAGTTTGATTTTGACCCAAAATTTGAAATGCTACCATTTACTCGCCCTCATGTCATGCTTAACCTGTATAACTTTCTTTCATCTGTGGAACATAAAAGCAGATATTTTGAAAAGCGTTGGTGTCAAAAACAAACATGGCCCCATTGACTATCTTTGTACAAAAAAACCCCCAGACATTTTTCAATATAGTTTCCTTTATGTTCCACAGAAGAAAGAAAGTCATGCAGGTTTGAAACAACATGAGGGTGAGTAAATTAGTCAATTATTTATGACTGAACTGCTCCTTTTTCTTGCATAGCTGCTTGTTATGGATGTACAAGTAGAAACCTATTTAGCCTGCTAAAGTGTAATATAAGTGTAGGAACGACTGTGCTTTTATAGTTTATAGTTGTAATGATATATTACATTCAGCTCAACTGATAAAACAAAATGTGAACGCAAGTACATTTACTTTAAAGCAAAACTTGTTACTATCTGATACTGTTAAAGTGATGATGTCTGGTTGCTCACACCTATTAATTGGGCACTTGGGAAAACACTTCTATTCTGAACAAAAATAAAGCTGAAACAAGCCTCTTATTTCATAAATGCACAGTCTGTACAAGAGCCAATTATGTTCTAGATGAAAAGATTTTGTTGTTGACTTTAAATTGTTAGAGAACCTGATGTCTGCCATCTTACCCTGGCCTTGGTTGAAGTTTCTCAGGGGGGCTTTCTGATAGACTCTGTCCTCATAAATGGGGTCGATGTGGTGCTCAGGAGACTGCAGGGGTCTGAGCTCTGAGCCCAGGTGACTGTGCTGACTGCTGTACGAACCCCTAGAACCTACATTGTGGACAAAGGCAGATTCTCAAGCACAAAGATGCTATAAATGTACAATAGTGTCAAATTCTTATCCCCATGTCTGATGATATCAAACACCTGCTAAGAGTAAAAATAACCCGTGCTTATGTGTTTTTGGAAGTGCTACTACTAAACGGAAAGGCTGTATCCGGCAAAGAGAACTGACCTGCCAGACTGCCAGGTCTCTGGAGTGTGGCGTTGGCATACAGATCATGAGAGATTTTGTACTGATCGGTGGTGTGCAGCATTCTCTTGGTGGGGGACAGAGTGGCGTAGCTTCCTACTGCAGCGCTCAGCTGGTGTAGCGGAGACGAGCTGGAGCCATTGCCCGGTCCGACCATGTGCAGCGGTGAAGAGGACGACCCTACTCCCACCGCCATGTTGATGGGAGAGCTGGTGCTGTAGGACTTGGCTAGCCGGCTCGGGGACTGCTTGGGCGACGACACCCGCGCCAGAGTGGCGTAGCTGGGCATGTCGGAGGCTGAGCCCAGCCTCTGCAGTTTGGAGGGGGAGCCCAAAGCCTGCATGGAAAAGGGAGAGCTCACTCGCTGGGCTGGTAGAGTGGAGCAGGAATAGTTTACAGCGACTGTTGGCGGATCGTCAGGCATGTGGAATGCACTGCCATGACTCTGGGCAAAGGAGTCTTGAGAATGGGCCCGGGCGGCTGTCTCTCTGGCAGCCAGCTGGGCAACACGATTAGACGTCACCTGGAGGTAAGTGACATGTAAAGAGCTAGAATTTCACTCATCTAGGAGCTGAGCTAAGTGATGGTGACCGACATGACATTTTCAAAGGGAAAAAGGGGTGAATTCGCTAAATTCTTGCGGCACATTTTAGCGTGTGGTAATTCAGTAGAAAAACACCTTGCAGTCTTGTATAAATGCAAATGAGTATTTCAATTAAGTCACTGTCATTCTTTTGAATTCATCTGAATTCACTGCACTGTTAATCTTGTCAATGAAATTACTAAATTACTAACAAAAATGTTTGTTTACGAAAATGAAAAAAGTTATAATTAAATTATACTACTGACGAAAACATGAAGTAAAACAACTCCACACTGTCAATGTATTTTCATGTTTTTGTTAAGTTTACAGAGCCCCGCACATGATATGTAGGGGGAAAAAATCTACATATTAATTTGTTCCCTCATTTTAGAGAAATTGTGCTACTAATAGATTAATTAACTAATTAACTAATAGATAAATTGTGCTATTTAATATCTAAAATATTTGAATATTCTAAAAGTAAAAGCCATTTTAGACTGAGTAAAAATTACTAAAATGAATGAATATGACAATAAGATTTTGACTAAATTTAAAAGATGTTTTCATCAAAAGACAAAGGGCATGACTGAACAAAAGGTGTGAAAATGAACACTGATCAGGCACTAATAGCAGACGCAATTCTTAGTGAATTCTCCCAGAGGGTCTTCTCGTAAAAACAGGTGCCAAATAACAGTTTAAGTTTTTAAAAAGAGATGAATCCCCACCTGGTTATAGCTATGTAAGGCTCCTCCCACCTGACCACTGCGCGGAGGCTGGGAGGCCGACAGGTCGCCGAGGGCCAGGGTCTGGTTGCTATGGTAACTGACTGGATAGGGAAAGGTGCCCTCTTGATTATTGAGCTGCAAAGCACTTTGAGAGAGGATGCCTGGTCCTGTGAAGAGGGAATTTGAGAGAAAGAGAAATTGACAATCACTTTTTTATATCCAACAGAGATGCAGAACTGCAGTTGGTCTTCTTTATTTGCATACTGAATTGTCTTTGGTTTTGTCATCTTTGCATATATTTAACCATGTTTAACTTCCTTTACAGTGACTGTTGATTCTTGTGTGCAGCCGACAGAAAACAAGATGCTTGATGATTGCCATGACAATGTCAAATCGGCATGAATCAGCACTACATTTACATAGATTCTAAGCCTAAAATCTAAACTTGCATAAAAAGTTATTTCTTTTGCAGCCTTGCAAGCTCAGGTATTTCCTTCAGGAGATGCAAATCTTATATAATTCCCCTCACCTCATTTTACCTTCGTAAAATTGGTTAATTGCTTTACCATTTCATCTCATATTCTTTCATTGTTTTCCAGCCTCCATCCACAGTACTTCTCTTCTCTGTTTTACTTTCTTTTATACTGCTCATTATTTCAAGCCTCACAGTGAGTAGATGGACAGAAAAGGCATGCATAATTAATCACTGCTGGAAGACACTCAATGAGCACACATTCAGGAAAATGGGGTCAGCATGAACAGAAATCGCAGTCCCTTCTCTTTGCCCGACCCTCCTGTGCTGACAGCCTGACACCAAATAATAGTGATTCCCAGTCCTGTTTAGTCTTACAGTATGTCACCCACAGCCACGTTAATAAGGCACAGGTACTCTTAGAAAGGTGTTCCTTTGAACTCATCATTCAGAATTATCATAATACATTTTTAAACTGGACACTATAAACATGATTCACTTTGAAACCAAAAAATCATACTGTTGGGGAAAAAACAACTGATGTTTGACTCACCAACTGAAGTAGTTTGAGAAGCTGTAAAAACTTGCGTTATAAATGTATTTAGTTTGATTGGCTGAGACATTTGATAAGATGAAAGTGTAAGTGAAACAAGAAAAATAATAATAGAGAAGCGTGTTATATTATACTCAAAAGAGGCTATAAACATAGGAGTATTTCCACTTTGCTAAAAGTCTCATTCACAAGCAAATAAAAAATGTTAATAAAATACTTGTAGTTGGAAGTTAAATAGCTTTTGACCATACTCACTTGAAATCCTACATATTTAGTATAGTGTACATTCATATATTTATATTCATATACTGTATACACTACTGTTCAAAAGTGTGAGGTAAGATTTATCTTTTTAAGAAATTAATACTTTTCTTCATGGATCGATTAAACTGATCAAAAGTGACAGCAAAGACTAATAATGTAGAAAAATACTGTATGCTGTTTTCAGCATTGGCAATACTTAGAAATGTTTCTTAAGCAGCAAATCAGCATATTACAATGATTTCTGAAGGATCATGTGACACTGAAGACTAATAATTGTACTGAAAATTCAGCTTTGATGTCAAATATGTTCAAATACAAAACAGCTATGATGAATTGTAATAATACTTCATTATGCTACTGTTTTTACTGGTGAGCACAAAATACAACTTTTTAAAAACAAAAAATCTTAAAGACCCCAAACTTCTGAAAATAGTGCATATTATTAAAAACTCAGTCATCAAAATTATTGTTAGTTTCAGCCCTATTTTAAAGCACAAAGCAAATTCCAGATTTCTGTACCCTTGTGGTTTGTACCAGTTTGGTAATCACTGCCATACAGCAGCACATATCATATCACCTGTGCACAGACATGAATTTAAATTCTGTTTAATCTCCGACAGCCTGCAAACAAAGTCGATCATGATGGTGTGTGGTTTTGTGTCATGTTAATCGAAGCTTATTGCTGCACTGTCAGGGCATGTTTCTCCTCTTCTGAGGATGTCTGACAGCACCAAAAGATGTTGCATCTTTTAAAGAGATGCCAAGTTGAAATGGCCTGACAGAGCATTAATCTCTGTTTACAAAACATCTACATGCCACAACATGAGATGAATCAAAATTATTAAACAGCTTATTTTAGTGATATGTACATGCTATATTTTCCTCTGTGATGCTGTTTCAAAAAAATGGACCACAAATATGAAGATTAAAAGAAAACCAATAAAGGCCTGTGGTCTATGAAAAGATTTCCCATAAATGGACACACAAACACACACAACAGACTATGTTACAGTGCGACTTCACAACCATTGAAGATGATATAACTGGGTCATTTCAGATGACCCATTAATATCAGAAACTGGCTGACTGCGGTTATTGAAAATGGCTGGAGTTTACTACTATAACCACTTTAGCCACTATCAGATTCAAAAGAGGCACATTTACAGTAAGAGCAGAAAGTTTCATAAATGCATTATCAGACTTCTGGTCCTTCTCCAGTCTCAACCCAAGCGTCTCAGACATCTTAAGATGCCATTTGCTGCCATACAGAGTGGTAGTGCGGTGGAAGATCTGTGTCCAGGTGGCTGGTCACTTATCTTTTTGGGTGTGGGGTTTTATCTGCACACTATATGACCTGCATTTTAGATCAGAGCTGATAAATATTTCAGCTGAATTCTATTTATAACTCACAGCTAGAGAGAGTGAAACCACTACAAGCAAGTAAATAAATACAAAATATACTGTCTTGTAAGATGGTTCATTAAAAACCATTAAGGGTCCATGTACACTGATTTATTTAGCAGTTTGCTCAATATTTCATGTTCTATGATGCTTTGGTTGAAGTTTCCAGTACTTAAGTTTGCTTACTTACAGCTATGTCAAACATTACTGAATGTTGTATTAATCAGATTAGTCAGGTATTGACACCAATGGCTAGTGAAAGTTATGTGCAGTGTATCTGTAATAATTCAAACTAGATTAAAACCAGCTGTAGATATTGGAGCCATGATCCTAAACTAAGATAAATATAAGTATAGTGCACTTTGAAATGCATATTTAACTTTTAGAAGTACACTAGCATACTGATTGCTTCAAAGTACATGAACATGGATGTAATAAAAATTCTCTTATGCTTTGGTGAGCATAAGAGACTAAAATCTTTCTTTTTTTTACAAAACATAAAGATGACAAAGGTTTGAAAGGTAGTGTATTTCTACCTGATCTAACCCCTTCAGAAATTATTTGTGTATGTATAACATTATATATTGGTGGTAAATCTGTCATTTAAAAAAATATTTAATGTTAATGTAACCAATTAATTAAGATGTCACCACATGGACAAACCCAAACGTTTAATTAAAAATTGAATAAAAAAAATTAACACAACGTCTGGCTTGTCCATATTTGACCCAAAATTGGGTTTAAACAACCCAGCATTTTTGAGAGTGTATGGACACCTTTTTTACATTATATCTCAACCTCCTTTAAACACACCACCTAAAACTAAAACTGAGCCTTTGAAAAACATCCTATTTATTCAGTTCAGATGAAGTCTGATATTCTCAGCAGGGTGAATACTTGTTTCCTTGAAAACTCTGTTGAGAAATCACCCGTAATTCATGCATTAAGCTACTAGCATGCATAATAAGGGAGATAGGGAGGTTAACAGATGAATTTCACAAAGCTGGAGAATATAGCAAGCTCATGTCAATACACTCTACAGAGCAACACCTGCAAGCTCATATTATGGGCTGTTACACATGCATTTCTGACTAAGAACCCTCAGAGAATGTAAATGATCTTACTTAAGATCACAACTCTTCATCAGAACATTTAAGAGTCATTAACATAGTTCAGTCTCAGTAATTTCTTAATTGTGTTAAACTTCCAGCATTTAAAAGTGCTCCTTACTTTCGCCTGCAGTGAATTCCTGTGCATCCAGAATACCAGACTCTTGAAGAGATCGAATGCAGGAATCTACAAGTTCCAGACCTGTGGTGAGCTCCTCCTCTATATCCTTCTGTCCGTCTGTGAACAAAGACATAAGAGGTAACTTCATCTATCAGGGGTTTATAATATGACAAAAAGACACCACTTGAGTCTTGTATTTGATCTCTACATGTATCCGAAGCATTGTGACAATACGTATTATGTAAAAAAAACAAAAAAACATCTGATGTATTAAGGCCAATTCACACTGTACTGACAGACGGTGACCAATGTTCACAATCACAAGATTACAGCATGTCACTTCTCAGACATTCCACGACACGACAAACGCTGATTGAACATGAAAACAAGCGTCATCCAATGCCAACAGACGCCAACATGGGTAACACACTGATCCGACAAACTGTCTGTTGCCATTGGTCGGCGTCTGTCGGTTTGGTGTGAATCGGCCTTAAATTAAACGGAATAAAATGGCATCACAACCTTTTCACAAAATTTTTATAATGTAGTTGTGGTAGTCCTGTTTTGAAGGCCAAAACTGGCATGAACTAAAACCATACAAATTTAGAGTACAAAACCAACCACTGAGGAACTACTAAATCGTTTTCTATTTGAACTAGCCTGCATGAAAATGAGATGCTTAATCTGGTTTTGTTTTGATTCTTCATCAAGAACCCAGTATTTTAAAGAGTGTGGCGTGACCGCAAGCTCATGAATCATTTATGTGCTGCACTGCTCCTGCTCTTCAATCTCAGCCTCTCCTCTGTGTTTTATGTTCTGGAAGGCAGAGGTTGTCATCTTTGGCTAACGTTTTGCTGTAGCACAATCAATACAGTCAAAAGTCAACATGTTTCACTCTGACATGCACGGTTTACCACGTGGGCAGCTAGATAATGACAAGCGTCAAAACGCATTTCAGAAGGTGCTCTTCATTCAACATTCACCTTCTTGTAAGGTTTCAAATCATGGATTTCAAAACGACGGGCTGAAGAGCAAGAAAATTCTCAGTTTAGCAAGAAAACAGTTCAGTTACCTTGGTTGTTCCAGCGAAACTTCTCATCTGCAGAACTGTAGGAATAAGGAAAGAATAGATTTAGATGCATCGTCAACACAAACACTGAAGTGATCATAATATTCTTTATGTAAAGCAGACGAAAGAGCATCAGTAAGGTCAGGCATGATGGGGCCTAATTTGCATTTTATCCCAACTGTGTTCAATGGTTCAAACTCAGTGAACAATTCCTTCATGGACCTTGCTTTCTGCACAGGATCATGTCACACTGGAAGGGCCCAATTTTACAGTAAATGTTTGTCTAAGGAGATTGTATGGCTGTGTGCGTGATTTTCTGCACCTGTTATTAGGGATAAAAGTGAAATAGACATCTGTCATAACTGTTTTTACTGTATTTTTATTACATAAATGCAGCCTTGGTGAGAGTAAGAAACTCTCAGGTGAGAATCTTAAATAAAAAAAAATTCTTACTGACCCCAAAATACTTTTGGATATGTGGTGTTACTAAATAAATACTTTGGCATCCATAACCTACTTGTATAGGTGTTTGCCCATCAAATTCATAAATCTATTTGCACACTTTCTGAATCACATAACACGATCAATGAAGTATCATCTCTGTTGTAGAACACACAAACAGTAGCTATGATGATTATGGATTGGGTGGAAATAAAGGCTTGAGGAAGAACGTCGAGTCACATACCCCTAATCAATGTCCGGGTTTGCCACCACACGGAATATAGTGGCCTGCCTTACCCGTAACGCTCTCAGGAGGCTAAACGCTCACCCATTGTCCTTGGATCCTTACAGCAGCTGCTAAATCACTCTATTGATTTTCTTCCGGCGAGTGTGTAAGGATTCATTTTGTGAGGCTGTCTGTGTTTGTGCGGGGGGTGACGAATTGCAGAAGAAAACAAAACGCCACATGTTAATAGGGCCACGGCGTTATTCTCCTAAACCCCATTCATCACCTATTCTTCCGCGAACAATGCATAGACATAGACAGGCTCCCTGAGAGTGAGTAACAGAGATGAGCCACAAGGCATTTTTTGACGAACCCCCGTTTTAATGAGTGTGTCGACCTGCTTTCAAACCAGCATTAACTGTTTTCATCCTAATAGCTCCCTATAAAAGACAATTACTGCTAAATATGTCAGGTAATTACAAGCAAAATAAATAAATAAGTCCTCTAAGGTAGATGAACATTCAGTTGTGAGATATGATTATGAGTGCCTACAACACAAAATAAAAAAATAAAAAAACTACTAATTGTTCCCATTGGCTGGAAATTGTCGTTCAATTTCCAGTATGCTATAAGACTGACAATTGTGATATCACTCTCGAAGACATCTGGCTAGATAACATCACATTGATGGCCCAGAATGAGTCTGTCTTCATGGGGATCATTAAAGCCTTTTGGGATGAAGATATTTTTCTCTCCCAAGATAATTACCTTGAGAATAATGACATGACAGATGAGGCAATCACAGCTGTGGGTCATTGTGTGGTCAGTAGTTAATCACTGTTCTTTATGTGCTCCATTTCCATATTGACTCAACATATTAGCTGAAACACTTGGAGCAATGTGATTTTCGACCATTACAATTAGCACTCTGATTTAGTGTTCTTTGCCTCTATTCTAACTAAATTTAATTGTCTACTGTCACCATTATGTTCAGTTTGTTTAGTAATCATGGACTTTTAGTTTGCATTCACTATGTTTCTGTCTCCTTTTGTTCCCGCCACTCCTTGGTTGTCATGGTTTCTGTTATTATGAGTTTGTTTGTATCAGCTGTGTGTCATTGCCTTGTTTGAGTTCCTATTTAAGTCGTACTTTTTCTTCATTCAGTGTCCGGTAACGTTTGCGTTTAGTGTATGTTGCTCAGACTGATGGCAGTTATTTGGATTATTATTATTAAAACTTTGCGTTCTTTGTCTGTTTGTCTGTTCTACAATTAATATCTTCTTGGTTTGTAAACAAATAGCGACATCAACTGCAAACTAATGCTAAATTGATGAATAATTTCACTTGACAGTGTGTGTGTGTTTACAGTGTGTGTGTTTGTTACAGCCTGTTTGCTTTGGTTTGTCATAGGAGAAAGAAAGTTGAGATTTTGGTGTGAAAGAGTGAAAGTGTGCTATGAAAAGCTGGAACAAAGCTGAGAGCGGCTTTTGTTCACTGCTAATGTATGTGAAAAGAGTGAAAGAGGGAGGGAGAGAAGAAGGCAGTCCCTAAACCGCTGGGGGTCAATGAGTGCCTCCCAACTGACAAACAGAAAGACAGACGCATGCCATCAAGAAAGAGAGGTTGCTTGCTATTTTAATCTAAATATATATATTATATAGAAAAGAAGGAATTTAAATGTAAAATAAACACAGATAATAAAAAGAAGAATATCACCCCAAATTTAAAAGTAAGATTACACACATGAAACTAACTGGTGATTTCCACAAGCGTTTGATCAAGGGGGTGGGGCTAACTACTTTCCCATGTCTTCAGTGTGGTGCACAGGCCATGCTGTCAGACAAAGCATGTGAAAGGGCTTCACGTGATTGTATTAATGAGTGCGGAGCAGAGGCACTCATCTGTAAGAGCCAGGCCACCCATTATTAAACTCTACATGAGTCTGACTAAAATAGTCCTTGTTAGTCCTGGCACTGTATGTGAGATATATAACATTGAGAGTAATTTATCATGAAACATTTCAGCTAGACAGATTTAAACAATCTATTTAATCCATTTAGTCATTAGGGCTCCAAGATTAGTCCACCTAAAAAGAAAATCAATCTGTAAATTGTAAATTCAAACTTTCTTTCTTCCATAGAACACAAACTGTGAATCGAAGACTATCTTGCTCACTCCTTTCTTTATAATGAACGAGAACTTGAGCTGTCAGTGTTAAGCTTCAAAATGACGATAAAAGTATCATAAAAGTACCATTTTCCAAATCTTCTAAAGCCATATGATATCTTTCTGTGAGGAACAGGCTGAAATTCATGTCATTTTGCCAATCGAAGCACTCCTACAGTTCTTAAAAAGTCAGTTTAGCAAAAACATTAGAAAAGCAGTAACAATGCTGTGTGGGCTTTTGGACTCTTCATGGAATGATATAGGATACACTATAAATCAAGAGAGATGTAACACAGTCCTCAGAGAGGAATACATTTCAATCCCAGTGCGAGAGAGCATCCCGTAATGAGAGAGCCCCTCTTGAAGTGCTGAATCATGGCCGTCTTTCTCACAGCAGAATTTTGTCATAGGATATGAAAGCAATGGATGGTGCTGCACAGATGCTGTACAGCTGCTCTGTGATGGTGAACACTCTTTTACAGTGTATTACTATGAATGACATGAAGGTAAAATACTTTCACTACAAATCACAGTAACATAAACACGAGTCCCCAGACACCTCTGCTGCCCTGGCTGCCACAAAATGGCTCTCGTCTGGCAACTAACTCATGAAAATTTACAGTAGTTTTAATATAGTAACACTCTCTGAGGTAACTTGTTTACAAAAATGTAGTACTTATGTATATGTGATACCATGGTAATTAAAAGAAAACATTAATATTGTGAAATATTACTAGAATTCAAAATAACTTTTCTATTTTTCATATATTTTTTAAATGTAATTTATTGATTGCGAAGATGAATTTTCAGCATCATTACTCCAGTCTTCAGTGTCAAGTTATCCTTTGGAAATCATTCTAATATCTTAATTTGGTGCTCAAATAACATTACCGTACTTGTTATTATAAATGTTGAAAACAGTTGTGCTTTTTTCAGAATCCTTTCATTAATTGAAAGTTCAAAAGAACAGCATTTACACTATGGGTACTATTCAGTAACTATTGTAAATTCAGGTAAAATCACTACCTTTTTTTGAATGTTTCAAAAGGAGTTTCCGGACTGATTTGGATTTTAAAAAATAGATCCCAGTGTGCAGTAACAAGGCTAAGACAACAGCAGTTAGCCTGAGCAATTACAGGATCAATCACACTTCCTATTGTAAGTGTGCTTTCTGAAAGGACAGAATGTTATTTCGACTGCATCTGAGGATGTGGTGGGTCATTAGGCTGACAGTGTGAGTGATGTCACATGTAGGGAGCTCAGTGGTTGAGATCTGCACTATGCTAGGCCGGTTTATTTAAAGAGGTCATGAACTGCATTGTTTTATTGTTTTATAATGTTTCCTGGGGTGCACTTACAATGTTAGTATGATTTTGACATTAAAAAAAAAAAGTCATTATTTAGAAATAAAAGGCATTTTTCCTATCCTAATTTCAGCCCTCTGATTTGAATGCTCTGTTTTAAGGGGCGTGTCTGTTGTGAGACTTCAGTGTAAACGCCCACTGCTGTGATTGGCTAGCATCTTTGCATATGAAATGGATAGTACTACATGTGGAACTCTCTCAAAAACGTTTAGCACATTTTTACTATTACAGCAGTCAAGGTTAACTAGTCTTGAAAAGTGTTGATTATGTAAGGGTTAATGCCCGACGAGGTGTCCATTGTCAGGTATTAATGGACGACGGCGAGGCGTGAACCATCCGACGCGCAGCCTCCGCCGAAGTCCGTTAATACCTAGACAATGGACACCTCGAAGGGCATTAACCCGCTTATACCATGGTCACTTGCCAAATAACACATTTTTAAAACATTAGTTTATATTTTAATTAGTTAGAATCGCGTGTTCACCCAGACCATGGTATAAAGCATTATATTTAGACCTATAGCACTATATTTAGATCATGGCATGAAAGGTTGCAGTGATCCCATCTCGAAATGTATCTCTAACTCGATTTCTGCATACTAACAAATGCTTTCATCATAACTAACAGTGCAAACACAATGTAAATAAGAGACTCGTTGATTATACCGATTTTGGAGAGACTCCTGAACTCAGTCAAAATTGCGACTGATTTACCAAAGAATCCACATGAAATGTACTGGATACAAATAAATAATGTTCAACTGAGACATTCACATTGTTGAAAATGAATAACTCACTAACACGCCAGTGGGCGGGGCCAAAGTTGCGATGATGAAGTAGGAGTTGATCTTCTTCAGGGGTGTTCTTTCACCTACCTATGACGTCATAAATAGGAACATTCTACAACGAGTCGTTCTCTGGGCTTGGTTACATAATCTGTTTTTGGTCTAACAAGGGAATTTTCAGTTCAGAAACTTACAGGATATGCTTATAGTATGATGACCTCTTGTGAATGTCAAAAGCTCAAGGAAAATTAGATTTCTCAGTTCATGACCCCTTTAAGCTAGGCAGCAGTGTGCCGCTTTGTCACAAGGCAGAACGAATATGTGTCGCTGTCTAGTGGTGACACTTCCACTGGCATTGACAGCCATGTAATGAGGAAAACTATTTTCCTCTCCTTCCTCTGTGTAAAGATAGACTACAAAACATATTAAGACCTAAAACATTTAACATTAGATAATAAAACAAGAACTGATGAAAATACTATGATAAATGCCACACTACTGCTATTTACATGTCTTTTCATAAATGTTAATAGGTTAGTTATATCTGAATCAAAATCTATTATACAATATCTCTTCCAAAGAGTTATTTTTATACAACTAATGAGAATGATTGTTTTTATTAAATGCCATTCAGCAAAATCTCATTATTGAAAGCTACATGCATTGCTGGGTCACCCCAGTAATTGAGATGCAGACAGAATCCTTGTCTAGTCACCAGACTGGGTTTAAGTCTACATGGTTAGGCTAAAGTCAAACAGTCCGTGCTTATAACTGAACTTGGGCAGCAGAAGAAGCTTTCATCACCGCTTAAGCCAGACAGATTGCCTGCTAAATCAATACGCTCTGTATTCCCTGTACTGTATGGGGAGACACTTAGCGTGAGTCAGCCAGTGCACTAGACACCCTTAATATGCTTAATATCCTGTAAGAATGGAGAGAGATTGTCTGAGCACAGACACCCTGGGTGCACAGGCAGATGGGAAGGTTTCTTACTGCCAGTGTCCTCAACCCAGTCCCTTCGAGAAGGGTTCAACAGGATGAATTTCAATGGGTGCTTGTTGAAAACAATAGAAAATCCTGAAAGACTTTGCAATAAGGTTTCATTTGTTAACATTATTGAACTACATCTACATTAATTAACATTAACAGTGAACAATACTTCAAAAGCATTTATTAATCTTAGTAAAGGTTCATTTCAACCTTTACTAATACATTATTAAAATAAAAAATTCTAGGCTATCTGTTAATATTAGTTGATGCACTGTGTGAACTAACATAAACATTTTTGTTAACTAACATTAACAAAGGGTAAGAAATGTTGTAAGAATATATTGTTCAATGTTAGTTCATTTTAGTTATTACATTAACTAATGTTAACAAATGAGAGCTTCTTGTAAAGTTCTACAGAATGTTTTAACTGCTTTCGTCCATATAATAAAAGTCAGTGGGGTCCAAAACAACATTGGACCCCACTGACTTGTGTTGTATGGACCAAAAACAAAAAAAACGCTGGCTGAATATGCCTACTTCCATACTATATAAAATACTATATAAAAAAGGGCCTGCAGTAGGTATACTGAGTAGAATGCTTAAAGTGCACTTTTCTACGCTGCATGCCTGGATTTAAAGAACGACAATAACTTCATTTACATACTAACAATATACTCATGACTTAATTTACACATGCACCGCTATTTCAGCTTTTCAACACACACACACACACACACACACACACACACACACACACACACACACACACACACACACACACACACACACACACACTCACTCACACAAAACTGTTTAGTGAATTCAGCCCACCATCTTTATTTCAGTCAATTTATCCTCTGCAACTAAAAGGTGAAGAGAAATATAATGCATTTCAGTACAGTCTCAATGGAAAAGCCTTTCAATGTTTTCTTTTCTCTTCACGTGCAATTTCAAGCAAAGTGGGCATCTAATACAAAGACGTACATTCGTGCATTTTCTTTTTACATTTAGGCAGATGCTTTTATTCAAAGCAGATTACATTGTAATCAAGGTGCACTCTTGACACATAATGTTGCTAGCATCAACTATATCAATTAAGCAGCAGGAACAGACAAAAAGATTGTTGTTACATATAGCAAATGCTGAAATAATGTACATACTTTACGAGTTGAATACTAATAATACTATTTTACCATTGCCAACTGTATGGCCAGAAGCTCTCGCTTGCCATTTTACTATAGTGAGATTAGAGCTGTCAAACACATTGTCTCCTCAATACAACTTATTTACACCACATGCCAACAGAGCATTATCTCTCCTCGAGGCACACATTGTAGACGCGTACACAGTGCCAGTGCAGTCCGAGCTCGCAGGAGACTGGTGGACTAATCTGGCAGAAAAACAGTCAAACAGCTTTGGCTTAATACTTCCTCGCTGTGCTCGACAGACAGCGTTTAGCAAGACAACTCCATGCTACCGGATAGGGCTCGACAGTGAACGTCTAGTCAAAGTCAAAGGCCTCACTCAGAGCAGCAGATGTTTGACGCTGTGCCTAGGTTTGGTCTGACTAGAGACAATAAGACAACTTCACGTGGCATTTCCACTGTTGCCGCAGAGGCATTTTGCATATCGGTTAATCAGAGATTTGTTTTTGCTGAGTATCAGATAGTTAGTTGAAGAACTAGGCCAGCATTATGTTTGTTCAAAATGGAGTGCTATTTGAAAAGACCTATGTTTCATTAAACAAGTGGGTCATGGGCTGAAAGTGCTCTCTTTTAGCCCACGGTGCTTCTCCTGATGCTGACTTTCAGCTTGTTGCCTTTTAAAAAAAGAAACAAATAATAGTGCAGTGTTTTGTATCCGTATTGTTATACAATTGAAATCGAACACCATTTAGTAACACCATCACTGAAAGTATGTGTGTTGAAGTGAACAGCAGAAAAAAAAGTGCACAAAGTAAAATAACCATGAACTGAGAGCAATCAAGATCCATGCAAACCTTGATTAGATACTTGAGTACCGTGTTATTTGACTAGCAGATTATATTTTGGCCTTGAGCTGCTTGTTTGTCTGTAAGCTGTACTTGTCTTGAGAAGAGATCAGACCTGACTCTTTAAGTAAGACTAAACATACTGACAGCCAGCAAAAAAATGCAAGAACATTGAAAGATCGAGCTTGATCAAAAATGAAAGACAGGTACAATCAACAACACTGAAGTCATTGTAAATTTCTTAAAGGGGTCATGACATGGTTTTTTGTTTTGTTTTATTATGTTCCCTTAGGTGCAATTATAGTATTACTATAGTTTTTTTTACAAAAAACTTTAAAAATGTAGTGATTTATGACCTTTTCCCACCCTGTTTCTCCCCCTCTGATTCAAACAGTCTGTTTTGGGGGCGTTTCCCCTTTAAGACTTCAGTGTTAACACCCACTGTTATGACTGGCTAACGTCAGTGCTGCTTATGCATAAATTATTAACGTTAATCATTTTGTATCACATGTAGACTACACAATGCTCCACCACGTGAAACTTCGGTCTTCCCATCTTTTACCATCGT